>JAQPZY010001683.1:5542500-6247500 GCA_029931535.1 Margaritifera margaritifera
GGGGTGGGTGAGACATAGCTGGGAAGGCGGGGATATGTGTTTTATAAACACTTTATTTGAAAATTGGCAGGGCCAAAAGAGCCTCAAACGAATTATTATATGGTACAGTTTATCAACTTGTATTTCAGAGTAGTAGGACATTTACTTATTTAAATTCTATCAAATACTTCTTTTCAAGCCTCATCGTTTGGAGTTGGGAGGGGAATCCGTCCATCTGTCTGTACTAGTAAGTTTATTTATATGATCTCGCAAGAACTACTTGACACAGACACTCTAAATTTCAAAGGCATATACATAAATATCATTGAGGTATTTAGATTTTCAGATAGTCTTTAACGAATTTGGGATTATTCATAAGTTTAATTTTATTTTTGGGCTTAGACTGTTTTAGTACAAAGATTGTAAGAATTATTATACAAAGGAGGTTGACCAGGGAAAATATAATTAAGTAGAAATACTTCTATTTTCATGTAGATGACTTGATTAGATTCTTACGCTCTGTGGATACGTTTATACCAGTTGATGATTATAATAAACCTCTTTATCAAGGAAAATATATTTATTATGCATACTTATGTACATGACCTGATTAGATTTTTGTGTTGTTTTTTTCTATTCATACTTGCCAACCATCCAGAGAGCGTTTGGAGGGTTTCATTTATTTTATTTTTTTGGGGAGGGGGGAGGTATGATTAACGGAACTTTTTAACACATTACTGGCTATATGATGCCGAGGAAATGGGAGCTACCTGACTTTCCCAGTGACACACAGAGGAGGCCTACCCGGGCTGTCCTGGGTGGGGGTCGAAGCCGCGAACCCTCGATTATGAGTCCGACACTCTACAAACTGAGCTACCGAGCCTCCCCCGAGGATTTGAAGGTGATCGAAAGTGACGCAAGTGCGATTATTTTTCATATTTGTACTCATCAGAGACCGGATGATCCCGTTGTTCAAACTTCCCCGAACATTTGTTGAATTTGTCTGAGTATTGAAAAAGCTCTTTCTAAACTGCTCTGAAGCAGGGTGGTGTTGCTATGACGACGGGTGTCGTATACGTCGGTCCAGAATGATTAATGTCAATATGGCGTGTGCAGTATGTGAAAAGTATAAAATGCTCCCCTTGCTGCTGAGCTTCACAAAGTCAAACTCAGTCAACCAGGAGTTCTGAAATTTAGTTTTGCTGGGCTTTATTCGCTTCACAAATGGATCATCATTTCCCAAGTTTCGATATTCTCCTTCAAAAATAAATCACACTTCGACACAGCTAGTTTTACCATCCCAACTACCGAAATAATCATGTTTTGCAGTTTATGCATTGAGTAACATTCGACTTCAAAGAAACGTTCCCGCGCATGGCGAACTGGACAATAATCTTTAATAAAGACAGTTTTAACATTTTCATTAAAGGCAACGAAGTGTAATAACTTTGTTTCTTGAACATGCACCCCCGAAAAGCAGAACTACAAAGAAATTGGGTTGTTCCACGTCGTTTAGTTTACCTATGCAAATAAGCCTAATGGGCTCTCCCACCGCAGTGCTCAAAGGAGCACAGCACGCAAGATCACCGTAGCTATTGCGAGTCAATTAAATAATCTGTGGAATGATAGTTGTTTATCTCTTACCGCATTTACCTTATTATCACCTCTCTGCATTAAGCGTGAAGCTCAGCCAATCACGACTGTTTGCTGTTCATACAGACTACATGTTACGCGCATATATCGTGGTGTCGAGAAAGATATATATATATATATATATATATATATATATATATATATATATATATATATATATATATATATATTTCTTTTTTTCTCTCTCTCTCTCTCACTTTTGTAAGATTTACTGGAATCGTGTTTGTTAAAACACGATAGTGTCAAAAAGGGGGAGTGGGAGTTTGTGTGTGTGTGTGTGTGTGTGATTGGAGTCAAAATCGTGGTCTACATTAATATTATGATTCACATAATACAATTAGGTTCTTTTTTGTCTTGAGGTAGTGGATGTTTTTTTTATTTACATATCAGTCTCTTCATATTGGAGCTTAAACTTGTTTTGCAAAACGCAGCAGTCACTAATACCTATTGCACTGGATCACTTGCCTTAGACAAACGTAACAGTGATCACTAACCATTTTTGTAGTCACATATGACTACTGTAGAGTACATATGAATTCGTAACAGAAACTGACAGAGTACATATGCAGTGGGTCGAAAACGTGGCGTTATATGAACATCAAAAACAAATTGTAATATTATTCGGAATTAAGAATCATTTATATGGATTATTTACTTGCTCTTATACCCTTTGCTAGTAAAGTACATCTGCTTCCAAAATAACTCTTCTTGTCTTCAAACGCCTGAGTTTAAATAATCAGTCTACATTATAATGGGCAGCAAACTGAATTACCTAACTATGAAGGTGAGAGTAGTCTCGTAATAACTGTCACGGCCTGCAGGCTTGTACAGAAATACAACATGTTAATTGATTAATTAATTATATACTTAATTAGTTGTTTTCCCCACCGTTACCTGCGAAGCGGATCTCTGGGACGATCTAGTACTTTGATACTGACATGTCCCCCACCGTTATCTGCGATACGGATCTCTGGGACAATCTAGTACTTTGATACTGACATGTCCCCCACTGCTACCTGCGAAGCGTATCTCTGGGACGATCTAGTACTTTGATACTGACATGTTTGTATGTAGCTGAGCCTAATGCACAAAGCGGGCTATCAAATGATGCTCATTTCAACAGAAGTGCCAGATAGAAGGTAATTAAGGATAATTTAGAAATCGCGTTTTTTCCCCATTTATTTATTAACTATAAAATCTGTTTTTGTTAATTTACTATGCTGCAGGCGAGCATGTATTTATTTCGAAAATAATCCAAGCGAAACACTTTTGTTTTGGTTTTCGTTGTTCTTGATTTGATATGTTTAATTTTGTACTCAGAGACGAACTATTGCTAGGCTAGTTTTGAAAAAAACCCCAGCTCATATGCAACGCTCTCTTTATCTTAGAATATTTCACCATGTCGGGGGTACAGTATTGGCAACGTTTGTATATGGAATTTGTTTGTTCGAAAAAGTAAATGATTTGACAACTCTTTCATAGTATGTTTTATTCCAGTGCAAGGTGATCAGTGTGCCCGCAGTTTCGATGACAAATGTGAAATAGAGAATATGATGTCATGTCCAGATGGACATTTGATTCGTAAGGAATTAATGTTACAAGAACAGGAAACTAAGGTGGCGGAAATTCCTGATGTTGTTTCATGTCCATTCTGCAATGTTTTCACCGCCATGCACAAAATGGAGGAAAATGTGTTCAGTTGTCTGAACCCCAAGTGTCTGATGGAGTTCTACAGGTGGGTACATATTAAAAATCTGAACAAGCCCCATAACAACAGTTAATGTCCTCTTATCTGTGTTTGCTGGAATGAACTCAAACGATGGAGATAACATCCGCTACCGCTGAGGCAATAACAATGAAAGGTTTTAATAATGTCAATGACGATCAGCAGAGAGTAGTTGATAAATTAGGAAAGTTCGACCACTGATATTTTTGTCTTTTGTACATCTCATTCAGGGATACGGAAATATTAAAAATAAAATTGTAAAATTTAAAATTTAATAACCCACTCATATATCACCATTAAAAATAAAATTAAACTTACCAGGCCAGTCAGACTATGAAGATAAGTAGCAAATGCTAATTTTATATGTTTACACACGATAAATAACGGCACAAAACTACACTGTATTGAATTTAAGTTTACAGAGAGCTGATATTAATATTTCATGAGTTTAACATGAAAGCAAGAATGTGTGGGCCAAGAAATAATGTGCGTTAGTGGGATAAAAGTATGGTCAGAACTCGTTGTGCTACAAAATAACATACAAGAAAATAAAAGTGTTTGATTGTTGATTTAAAGTATTAAAACAGATATCATGCAATGCTTTGGAAAGATTCCGATTTACAGACTGCATTTAATGATGATAACATTAAACTAAACATCATCAGCTAGGATTGCAATATAGTTAAACAGTGCAGTATTAGGAAGGAATAAATTGCGTATTTGATGTGAGTAAATAAACAATTTTATATACTGCTAAATTTACAGCACATATGAAGATCTCGTAAACTTTACAAAGTCAGTCTACAATGATTTGACAAAAAAAAATAAAAAAAAAAAAATTGATAATTAATTCAAAACAAGTTCAATTTTAAACAGTGCTGATTTAAATTAAGCCACATAACTGACAAAATATAACATAATTACTAATACGTTTTGAATGGATTGAAAACGTTTTAATTTTCTGAAAATAAAAGTACCTATTATATTTGGTCGTCCTGTTGGCACGTTGATAACACCGAACGACAGTTTATCAAGCATAAAGTTTTCTCTGGATGTTTTATGCCGTCTTAAATGACCAACAAAAAAACAGCATTTAAGATACCTTTATTACGCACATGACAGGCCAGCCAAATATGGAGCAATTAAATGAAAAAAAGAAAAATAACATACGCTGAATTTAAATAATGGTTAACTGTACTGGATGTTTTATGCCGTTTTAAATGACCAACAAAAACAGCATTTAAAAGACCTTTATTGGGCTATTGAAAGTTGTGGAGCAAATTGTGGAAAACAAAGAAAATAACATCAGCTGAATTCAAATAATGATTAAATGAACAGTCTACTTATATATTACAACAGCAAGAGAGAACAAATACAGACGATCATTATGTTAGTCACGTGAATGAGGAATGGCAGGTAGACATTATCGATATGCAAACATATTAAAAAGATAAATAATGGATATGAATGCATTCTGGCAGTGATATATATATATATATATATATATATATATATATATATATATATATATATATATATATATATATATATATATATTCGGAAAATACTCTTGGGCTGAAAGAGTGGAAAATATAAAGAGAGATTATTCAACAGATACTTTCAGGAAAATCTTCAGAGTTCAAAAATCCGAAAAAATAGTTTTATGAGAGAAAAGAGTTTTACAGTAAAATTTAAGGATTTGCTAGAGAAGGAAAGCACAACATTAAAGTCTAAAATGTGGAAGTATTTCACTCAAAATAAAAGAAGACTTAAAGGATGAGTATACAGAGGACTTGTTTCACGAACAAGATTTATATCTGTACCACAAGCGATATAAGTTAAACAAAGTTGAAAAATATTTTAAGAACAAAGTAATGAACTGTAAAAGTATGTATATGTATTCTTAAAATAGTAACAATATGATGAATCGTTTAACAATAGGGATCCAGCTGAAAATATTATACTACTTTAAACAGATCTGTTATTGTCACATATTCGATATGCTTGCTCTCTCTCTCTCTCTCTCTCTCTCTCTCTCATATATATATATATATATATATATATATATAATCGAAATTCTTGTTCTAGGAAGATGAATATTTATACGAGTTTCTTTGTAATTGTCTTCAAATGCTCTTGGTTTGTGGATATGGATGCTTGTCTAATTGATATTTAAAATACATTTCATATGCACGTATGAATGTTCAGGTAATTATAATACAGAATTGTCATTTTCCCCGTTAGAAAAAATTCAAAATTTGTTTGCTTTTTATTTTCAGTGAAGACAGCTTACGAGACAAGAGCTGAGATGATTGGAAAATTGTGGTATTTCACGGCCGATAATGGATGACAACTAAGGTTTCGAATTCTGATCATTCTTACAAAAGGTGTCTGGGTCTTGCTCTGAAACTTTCGATGACATTATTTTCATCTTGCTTTTGTTATTTGATTCCAATCAGTAACCTGTACCATACGATATTCATATGATATTAGGCTTGTTTCATTATTGGTGTGTTATTGCACATTATTAAACAAGCCTAATGGTTATTTCGAAATTAAAAAAGTCACCATACAATTTTACGTTTCTGAGTAATATCACTGTCTATCGCATGTTTTTATACTAGTAAAAAGTTGGCACAAAATCTCCCATTTATCTGGTGATTGGTGGGTTGATGTGCTTGTGGTGGAGGGATGGTGGATAAGGCTGGTGGAGGACTCAAGAAAGTTTGGTTAAAAGCATCACTGGTTATGTTTCTACTCATCTTTGCTCTCCCTGTATTTGAATCCCAAGTTCCGCTTTATGCATTTTGTGCTCATTTCGACGTTTGTCACCTTATTAATGTACCACACATTTTGTATTCTTTATATTATATTTGATACAATAATGTCATCTCTTGCACCCTTTTATGTACATTTCCATTTTACCACGTGTGAGTTGCTTTTTTTGTTGTTGTTTCTTCGCCCTCACCCCGAAAAAATTGAAAACAACAGTAACAAAACAAAAGATTATCCCGTACAAGCAATTTTTGTTTTATTGTGTCAGGCTTGTTTTCATTAACTTTATTACATATATTATCATGTAACTACATCAATGTATGGATTTATCTACTATGTCCTTTACAGTCTGCATGCTCAGTGTTTTCAACCTTAGGATACCACCAAAACTAAATACGGTCAATCTGACCTACTTTTTCCGCTCACTTACCATAATGTATTTCCTGATTGCCTTTAATTTACACATGATAAGGAAGTAGCATATCTCTGATTCGAATTAATATTGTCATGCCTTACATAGAAAATTTTGAAGTGGGAGATAGATGTGAATCAGTACATTTTTCACTAATATGTGAACTGACGTTCTGTGATAGTGACAATTATTCTTTAAATAATGTTTGATAAAGATGACGAAGGTTCACACATTTTAAAAACATTTAAATAGATTAAAAATAGCTGTATTTATCGATAGTTTCTATAATGTTTGACAGTAGTCAAAAGATGCATATTTGGTATCTATTCTCGTCAATGTTGATGAAGCCATCAACAAGACTGTAAATATTCACACTTGTCAGCTCAAAGCATGAAATGTCACACCCCTGGCCTTGTACCCTTATCTTCAAATAAACGCTGGTGATTTGATCGATAGAGGGAACTGAGACGAGGTAAACTGTATGCCCTTTACAAAGTTACTGGTTACGATTAGTCTGAATTAGGTTTAGGGTTAGGGTTATAAAACATATAGTTAGAAAGAAAAATTGAATTCACATCTTACTTTGAAGAAGAAATAAACGTGTAATTTCATGTAAAGAGTGGTACGATCACTTTAATAGACTTTTATACATATACAATAATACCGCAATTGATGTCAACTCAGTTCCCTTTATACATATACAATCCTACCCCAATTGATGTCAACTCAGTTCCCTTTATACATATACAATCCTACCCCAATTGATGTCAACTCAGTTCCCTTTATGCATATACAAACCTACCCCAATTGATGTAAACTCAGTTCCCTTTATACATGTACAATCCTACCCCAATTGATGTAAACTCAGTTCCCTTTATACATATACAATCCTACCCCAATTGATGTCAACTCAGTTCCCTTTATACATATACAATCCTACCGCAATTGATGTCAACTCAGTTCCCTTTATGCATATACAATCCTACCCCAATTGATGTCAACTCAGTTCCCTTTATGCATATACAATCCTACCGCAATTGATGTCAACTCAGTTCCCTTTATACATATACAATCCTACCGCAATTGATGTCAACTCAGTTCCCTTTATACATATACAATCCTACCGCAATTGATGTCAACTCAGTTCCCTTTATACATATACAATCCTACCGCAATTGATGTCAACTCAGTTCCCTTTATACATATACAATCGTATCAGAATGGATCTCAACTCAGTTCCCTTTATACATATACAATCCTACCCCAATTGATGTCAACTCAGTTCCCTTTATACATGTACAATCCTACCACAATTGATGTCAACTCAGTTCCCTTTATACATATACAATCCTATCAGAATTGATGCAAGCTCAGTTTCTTATTGCGATCATGCTGATTGTATCATTGAGAGGCCCACTAATGAGGAAAAAGTTATGAGAAATACTCAAAATATTAGAACTGTCAAAGCTGGGGGAGGGGGGGGGGCAGACCGTATGTATGACGTTAAAGCACACTGTAATAGAAATTATTCCAATATCAATCCATTTGTGTAATACTGTATTTCAGTCTGGCAATTTTCCACGTGCATGGGATAAAGTATTATTTTCCCAGTACACATAAAGGTAATGTAAATGATCCCAACACTTATCGATACGTTTCACTCATTGATGTCCTAAACAAAGTGTTCACCTCCATCTTGAATAACGAACGGATAACGGACAGTCAACTAAAAGGGAAGTAATCGATGAAGCTCACTCTTGCTACTGAAAGAGGTATCTTCCTGTAAATGACATGTTTGGTCTTCAAACTTTGGTGCACAAATATTTAAGTAGACCTGATGGCAGATTTTATTGTCTTTTTGATTGATTTTCCCAAGGTATTCGATTCGTTAGATCACTCAAAACTTATTGAATATTTAAGTATATAAGGGTATTGAAGGAATGTTTTTACCTATCATATCATATATAGACATGCGCGACGTGTTCGAGTTGATCAGCAGTAAGCAGAAGTTTTTCCTTGCAATATAGGAACCAGACAAGGTTGTATTTTATGTCCTCTGGTTTTAAATTTATTTATAAATAATTCAATTACCAAATAAAGAGAGAAATGTAGACATGAATATTTGTTTTTCCTGATATACATTACATATTTGCCATATGTTATGCTGATGATGCTGCTAATTGTGCATATACTGTGATAAATCTACAGCGTCATGAAAGTTATAATTTTGCTATGAAACGGGGATAAACATTAATCTTGATTAAACTAAAAGTATTGATTTTGGAAACGGAAGTTTGCTAGGAAACAATGAGCAGTGGTACTTCTGAGGCCAGAAAATTGAAACGGTGTCAGCATATAAATATGAAGCTTCTCTTTGCTCCCAAACTCATCTGAACTAAGGCAAAGTAACGTTTGCTATCACAAGAAAGGAAATCATTAATTACAATTTAAAAGATTCAAAATAAAATTGGAGCTTTATCTGATTCTGAATGTTTAAACTTATTTGACACTATGGTCTCTCCCATTTTAGGCCACGGGACAGAATTGTGGGGATATGTATATTCAAGAAAGGTTGAAAATGTTCACAATAACAGATTTTGTACCTTTTATTTAAAACTTCAGCACAATAGCTTTTCTGTACTTTTTCGGTGAATTTTGCCGATAGGCTCTTTGTATTTAGTACGTTACAAAATGTATCAAGTACTGGATAAAACTGACCAGATTGAACCATAATAGATACCCTGTAAAAGGTTATAAAATGTTACTGAAACTTGATGATGTTGGTCTAGTCAATTGGGTCTCAAAAGTCAAAGATTTATTTTATAGATATAGCTTTGCATACACGTGGATTTCACAAGACGTAGGTAATGAAAAGCTTGTTATTGTGTCGTTCAAACAATGCTTACAAGATAACTTGTTATAAGAATGGGTTTCAGACATATCAAATTGTGAGAAAGTTCATCATTATAGACAGTTTAAATCTGACCTAAATGTTGAATATTACTTTAGTATCGGTCTACCATTATAGTTAGAACAAACGATTGTTTGTCTTAGATTTTCTATTTATAATTTAGTAATTAAAAGTGGAAGACACAATGAAACACCAGTCAATAAACGTATTTATACTATGTGTGATGCCTTACTAATAGATGATGAATATCATGTAGTCATGGTCTGTCCATTTTATTCAGATTTAATTTCAAATCTTCTCCCATCATTCTGTCAATCTTATTATATAGAAGTTAACATTTCATTCAGTTCAGCAGATTGAAAAAGTCAATATTAGCTGGGAATTTATCTTACTTTCTTTATCATGCTTTTCAAAAGAGAAAAACAAGTTCTAAAACCCTACCGATCTGATATATTCCAAGTGTAATGTTAATATGAATGTGTTGTGTTTCCGTATCTTATTTTTTCGCTCTCTATCTCTCTCTTAATATGAGAATATGACAAGATATCAATGCAATTTAGCATTGACTACGCTGATGCTTACTGATGCACTCGTGTATTATATAATTCGTAACATGGTTTTGTATATAATGGTTTGTATTTGAGCAAGTGGTGTTAAATGCTAAATAAAAGTTGTTATAGTCATTCAAGTTGTTTTCACTTTTTGCATTAATCTGAAAAATAATTGTACTATCATGACCTCTGATTGATGCAGTTTTTCTTTCAGTTGTTGACCCGTCAGAGATTATAATTTTAAATTGCCCTTTACATGTATAATAACGTATAAACGTGCAAGTATAAAATGTGAAAAACCTAATTTGATGTCATGTATTGTTGTGCCCGCACTCAATACCGTGTACACTATAACGTAATATTGTTAGCAGCTATATAAGAAAACAAAGATACAATGATTCGTCGTGTAGAGTTTCCTGTTGGGAAATTTTAAAAAATGAATGTGAGAGTCCAAAAAAGGGAAATGGATTTTCTTTATCTGCATGCAGAGATAATTGAACTAGACGAACATGTTATTTTTATTTTTAAATATAAAAATGATTAAATTTCTTTTTCGAAATGCTTGCATTATTTTCCTAAATGATACCGATCAAAGCAGCGCATGGATGTATTTTATGATATTTGTCTTTCTTCGTATGAAAGAGAGCGGCAATCTATTTAATAGGAGTAATACGGCATCTATCACTATTGCCTTGTTTACCTATTCAGGGACGGAATTACCTTCGTCCATATTATAAAATTTCATCCTCCAATAGATGGAACGTTCTAGAAGACTAGAACAGAAAGAACAGAGACTCAGTCTGACTCCCAGCATTACAGGCCCATACGCATGTGGACACCATCATTAATCGGTCGATTTAAAATCGCTCTCAGAAAAATGCCTTTTTGTTGTGTTAAAAACGCATTTGTGTTTTTACGTATTATAAGAGTGATAATACTCTCATGCCTTTATACATTCAATGGTTGCATAGACTCTCTTGTGAGATCTGAAGCATAATGGTGTCGTTTTTTCAACGGTGACCTTCTATTTTACCCTTCCCTTTTGACGACGGGGTAGGTAATAGCGATTCCTATTGGCATCCATAATTGTCGCTACGGTATCAATAATACAAGTATTTTGGATGTTTCCGGCATTCTCGGGTAGGTAACATTTTCCCCTTCACATCCGCATTTTATTTGACCTTCTATATATATGCTGAATATATATTTTGAAATGGTACATTGATCAAACGGACGAGATGGCTCCCATTATTCTCAAGATGATTTTGGACCTCTTAGAAGACGTGATTAGAGAGAACATCATCAGGAAAGAGAAGAATGGGAGGATAAGAAAAAAGACAGGGAGGAATATGAAAGGTACCAAATCTTTCAAAGATGGAAGCAGCAGAAGCAGTAACAACAGCAACAACAACAACATGAGGGAGAAGAGGTGGAGCGTAAGATGGAGACAGAGGATAGTAGTATAGGATGAGTGAATAGGGACAAGATTTTAGGGGTGACACTACAGGGACAAGGGAAATTTAACATGGGGATTCTACAGGGACAAAACAGGAATGGAATGGAATCTGGGGACTCTACAGGGACAAAACAGGAATGGAATGGAATCTGGGGACTATTGAGGGACAAGATTTACGGGGTGACACTACAGGCCCAAACGGGAAAGGAACGGGAAAAAGAAAAACAGAGAGAGAGAGAGAGAGAGAGAGAGAGAGAGAAGTAGGGCAATGATGGAAAAATTAATCTTTTCTTGAAAAATGGGTGGCCCTGAAAAGGGCCGTTGGTTTTTTGGTTAACATAGACATCTCCTGGAGGGTCTTCTTTTTCGGAGACTTCTACGTACTTCTGGACCGTACATCAAGACAAGCTTTAAACATCCTTGTCTTTCAATATAAATACGTCTCTTCCATATCGCGGTCTCTGTGATCTTCGTGATGGCCCATGAAGCTTTTACATACATGGGGAATTCTGGGTCAAACAACATCCCCGAGACGATAGTCGATGACTCAACGCTAGTCCACGTTTTGTTTCTTCTTCTGGAGTGGTCTTGGAGAAAACCGGTGAAGCTTTACGAGACAAGCAGTGGTATATATACCCTATGAGTGGATTGAAATGGTTTGAAATCAACTACCAATCCAAGCGCGCGTTACAAGTGGGTCGGTTTTTCTTCCAATGGGAAGAGAGCGGGGGTGTGACGTCATTTTGGGTATAAAGGCATCACATCGTTCGTAGGGATTTTACTTTTTGGACAGCTGAATGGAGTCCGCAAAGACTAGTATGTATTGGGGTGAGCCTGCAACGACGACCAATGCCGTGTTGAACTTCCAACCGGAAGATTTTAATTTAGATTTTGGGGATTTTCTGTCTGAAAAAGTTATGCCTGAAACAACAACTGATATGCCACCAGCCTCTTTGCCTGTCATCGAGGATTTTAAAAAGAGACAGCAAGAAGAAATAGAATTTTTTTTTACAGCGTCAGAGAGAAGCTGAAGAAGTGTTTCTTCAGCAAGAAGAGGAAAGGAGAAAGCGAGAAGAAGAACTAAGAAAGTTAGAAGAGGAGAAGAATGAATCACAGAAAGAAGAGAGTCAGGAAGATAAAACGGTGAGTCTTCTCCAAGACATTTCATCAGAGTTAAAACATCTAAGAAAGCTGTGTGAGTATTCTTTAACTCAGCCTAAGAGAAAAAGACCATCATGGGCCAAACATGCAAAACCCATCACTACAAGTGAGATGCTACCACCACTACCACCACCAGTCACTAATACTACTACTACCACCAAAGCAGCAGCAGGAGGAGATATAGGACTGGGTCGTGCAAAAGGACTGCGACTATTGAAGTTAATCATGTCCACTCCATAAGTTTGTTTAACAAATACCCCAACGGTCCTTTTCAGGGCCACCCCAGATCTCTAGAAAAGATGATCATTCATTTTTGCCACAAAAAAAACAAGTAAAACTTTAAATCCCATTCCTTGGTTTTATGTAAGAGTGAGTGCGTGCGTGCGTCCATACTCTAAATAACAAAAAACACTTACTTTTTTCCATTTGGTCTATTCTCATTTTTTTTTTTTACAAAATAATTCACCATGAACATAACACCACACTCCAAAAAAAGTTCATTGTTCACTGTCTGTCTCTCTTGTTCTCGTTCTTGAATTTCTTCACAGGAATCAAGGGTTCTTGTTCTTCCTCACTGTCTTCCAGTCGTCTAGCTTTCTTGCTTTTCTTGACGATAGGTTCTTCTTCTTCTTCTGGAACTGAAGATCCCTCAGCTTCCTCCCTCTCTGGTAGGTTTTCTTGTTTCTGAGGACACTCCGAAGACCAATGTCCTTTTCCTTTACAATGATAACCAGTATCTTTCCCTTTATCTCTGTTTTGGTTTTGATGTTTTGGACATTCTGGAGCCCAATGTCCATTTACTTGGCAGATATAACAAGTATCTTGACTTTTATCTCGAGAGGTAGAAGAGGAGTAGTCCTTAGTCTTACTGGTAGCATACTTTCGAAGGACTGTCTGCAAATCTCTGACCAGAAAGGCAATCTGTCTTCTTGACTCTTCCATCTTTACAGTTTGAAAGTTCAATCACAAAGACTGATTCTGAGGGTAAGAAGGTCTCTCTATATATAGTCTCCTGTGTGAAACTGAATCAGATTCAAATCCGACTTCAAGATGATAAGATCACGCCAAATCCATGAGAAAACAGAAGAAGAAACGAAGAGACGGCGACGAAGACATTCCGTACCGCCTGAAACACCGCTCGCTGAACTGCTAGCTCAAGTCCATGCTAGCGATTTTGAAGAAGAGATGAGTGAGCCTGAAACCAAAACCCAACCCAAAGAATCCACCACCACCAGAACCCATGACCAAGAAAGACCTACCGTGGCTCCCGAAAATTACTATCGTATTCGAGAGACACAAAAAATAACCTCTAGAAAATTTAGAACCACGGCAAACACTCACACAGTCCACTTTAAAGACTTCAAGTCTGAAGTGCCGCCCGAGAAAGCTGCCGGGTTCATTACCGATTTGTGGGGTTCGGTGTTACAGAACTTGAAACGACAATGTGGAGCCAAAGAAGACGATCGATTGAGACTGTCCATCCATCACGACAGTTTGAAGTCACCTGTTTGGATCGAGTTCAGCACCCCGGCAGAATTAACACCAGCCAAAGTCATCACCAAAATAGAACACGTTCAACAATCCAACGAAAAGTTTACCATCACCGATGGAAAGGCCACACTTCACATGACTCACGTCTCCCCTCCTCGAGGGAGCGGACGAAGCAGGAAAGCGTTACTGGTGGACGACCTTCGCAGTACCAAACACAGTGTTGTCCAAATCGAAAATTTACAAGACCAGATGTGTTTGGCTCGAGCCATCGTGGTGGGGCGAACGTATGCCGACAAGAACGAGACCGCAGAATGGAAATGAGTCTGGGAGAGCATTCGAAAGTCGGACAGAGCCAAACAACGAAACGAAGCAGAACTCCTGTTATGACAAGCAGGCATCCCCAAAGAGACTGTGTGTGGCATTTCTCAAATGCAACAACTTCAAGACGTCTTGGCTCCTGGCTACACTTTGAAAGTACACCCTCAAGAAGTGCGCGGAGCTCTGCTGTTTCGAGGCCCCGATTTACCCGAAGGAAAATACATTCACATCTATTACCACCAAGAACATTTTGATGCCATCACCAGTATCACAGGATTTCTAGGATACGGATACTACTGCGAGAAATTCGACAAAGGATTTAAAAATAGGGAGCGACACATTCATTGCGGTGAGAGATGTCGGTGTTGTTTAGCGGCCAAACCATACCTTCCTGAACAACACGTCCATTGTGAGACGTGTCGACGAACCTTTGTTAGCCCCTCTTGTTACGAACAGCATCGCAGGACACAAGGACACCAACAAAAATGTGCTTGCGACTTACTGAAATTGTGCTCCACGTGTGGACAACTGATTCAAACCAACGACTCCAAGAGACACGTTTGTGCAGAAAAGAAAAGATGCCGCTTTTGTGAGCAGATGGTGGATTATGATCATCAATGTTTCATGCAAAAGTACGACAATACGCCGAAGAAAGAATTAAAGAGGGATCAGAACAAGAAGAAGAACAAGAACCAAGTGGATTTCATCTTTTTTGATTTTGAATGCATGCAAGAAACGGGCATTCACATTCCCAATTTCTGCGTGGCTCATCGGGCTTGTGAGAAATGCATCCAAGAATCTATCCATTTTCACTGTCCTCATTGAAGTAGGATTCCAGGAGGACGTGAAAAAATATTTCGCGGTGCCAACACTTTGCCCGAGTTTGCTGAATGGATTTTAGACCCCACCGACGATATTTGGAGCGAAGAGGACATTCAACGTTACGGAGACTGTCATCGCTATGCGATCGTCATAGCTCACAATTTCTCGGGATACGATGGACAGTTTTTGTTAAGATATTATTCGCAACAAGGTACCGAATGCCCTAAAGTCACCTTGAACGGAAACAAACTCATCTACATGCAAGTGGGACAAGTCAAATTCAAAGATTCCATGAGTTATTTAGCCATGCCTTTGAGTCGAATGCCAAAAAACATTTGGCATGACAGAAATGGCCAAAGGATATTTTCCCCACTTCTTCAATACGGAAGCCAATCAACACGCCGTGCTACCGCATTTGCCTGACGTGGACTGTTACGACCCCGACGGAATGCGCCCCGAACACCGAGAAGCCTTTCACGCTTGGTACCGCGCTCACAAGTCAGAACCGTTTGACTTCCAAGAGGAAATGCTCAAGTACTGTCGATCCGATGTGGACATTTTGCGCCGTTGCTGTGGAAAGTTTCGACAGTTATTTCTAGATCACGGAGACATCGATCCTTTGAAAGAAGCGTCCACCCTACCTAAAGCCTGTGCCTTAGTGTACACCAAAAACTTCATGCCCGAGAACGAACTAGCCATCATAGACTCCAACACGTCTCTCTTTGCCAGTCGCCAATACTCGGCTAAAGCTTTGCGTTGGCTCCATTACGTGTGCCAAAAAGAAGACAAATGGATACAACATGCCAGAAACGGAGGAGGAGAAAAGAAGATTGGATCTTATTCCGTGGATGGATGGGATTTAGAAAACCCGCACACGGTGTACGAATTTCAGGGTTGCTTGTTTCACGGATGCCCTACCTGTTTTCCTAAACGAAACATGAAAAGTCCTTTTTCAGACTCCACCATGGAACAGTTGTACGAACACACTTACCAACGACGACTCAACTTAGAAAGTCAAGGATACCAAGTGGTAGAAATGTGGGAGCACGAGTACGATCGGCGTTTGAAAACTGATCCTGAATTTAGGAGCATTGCCGAAAGTTACGACGTGACCGACATCGAACCTTTGGATCCACGCCACAGTTTATTTGGAGGAAGAACCAATGCCACTCGCTTGCTGTACGACGTAGACGAATCAAGAGGAGAAGAAATCAAGTACATCGACGTGTGTTCGTTGTATCCTTGGGTGTGCAAATATGCTCGATTTCCAACCGGACACCCTGAAATCTTGACAGAACACATCGACGTGGAACACATTCGTCAATACGAAGGATTGATCAAATGTAAAGTCTTACCCCCGACAAACTTGTACCATCCTATCTTACCTCATCATTGCCAAGGAAAACTGATGTTTCCTTTATGCCGTACGTGTGCCGAAACATTCAACCAAGATCACCCCTGTCACCACACGGAGGAAGAAAGCGCTTTGACAGGAACGTGGGTCAGCGCCGAATTGTTTCGGGCTCTGGATCGTGGATACCGCTTGTTGAAAGTGTACGCAAACTGGCACTTTCCAACCACGGCACAATACCAAAAGGACGACGCCTCGAATTCAGGCATTTTCTCGGGGTACGTCAACCAATTTTTAAAACTCAAACAAGAAGCCAGCGGCTATCACTCGTTGTGTCAGACTCCCGAAGACCAAGTTCGATTCAAAGAAGAGTACCGTGACATCAAAGGCATCACTTTGGAAGACGTAGACAAAAACGAAGGAAGAAGATCGTTTGCCAAAGTCATGCTCAATTGTTTGTGGGGGAAAATGGCACAACGTACGATCTTACCCAAGACGGAATATTTAACCGATCCTTATCGCTACTTTAAATTGGTGGACAACAAAAGTGTACTAGTCAAACACGTCGAAATCGTCCGTGATGATTTGATCTTATTCAATTTCGAAGAAGAAAGCAAGTTTGTAAAGCCCGACCATTTTAGCAACGTGGTCATTGCAGCTTACGTGACAGCTCATGCTCGCTTGAAGATGTACGACGAAGCTTTAGAAGTCTTGGGAGATCGTGTCCTGTACTTTGACACCGACAGTTGTATCTACATCCATCGACCCGGTTGCCCACACCCTACCATCCAAGGAGATCGTTTAGGAGCCTGGACGGATGAGCACCCTCAAGACACCATTCTGAGTTTTGCCAGCGGTGGCCCTAAAAATTACGGCTACCGATACCGAGACCCACAAGGACAATTTCACACCCAATGCAAAGTCAAAGGATTGACCCTGAACTATCGAACCAGCCAAATGGTCAATTTTGAGGTTTTGAAAAATGCTTTGCTGTCTGGACAAGTGGAAGACTTTCGAGTGCAAACGTTAGAACCTCACAAGATCGTACGGTTACCTAATCATCAAATCGTCAGTCGCCCTTTACAAAAAGTTTACCAAATCGTGTACCAGAAACGAGTGAGACTTCCAGACCACACCACTTTGCCTTACGGACACGCCAATCTTCAGTATAAAAAGGGACCACTTCCAAACCTAACCATTCATTGCAAATACAGACGTCGACCTAGAAAGATGAATTACACAGAGAGAAAAAAGATGAGTGAGAATTTCACCTCTACTCTGAACTCCAAGTGCCATCACGACTTGGAGTGCGATGCAGTGCCATGCGAGGAGACGGATTCCGTACGCTTTGGCATCAGCTATTCAGAGCCATGCTACGAGACGGATGCCGTATGCGTTGACATCAGCGATGCTGCGGTGAGTGTGCCTCACCATCCCTCTAGCGATGCAGGACGTCCTTTCTTCTTTATTGGGAAGAATGCTGAACGTACCAGTGAATGTCATCCCTACAGGGGTAAAGAATTGACGATACCTGTGGCTTTGCCTGGCTATTCCAAGTTCGAAAAGCGACTCCAGACGTTCCAAGACAAGTGGCCTAAATATTTAAAAGGACCTACTCCCAATACTTTAGCCAGATCTGGATTTATCTACTTGGGAGAAGGAGATAAAGTTCAGTGTTTCAGTTGCGGTGTGAGACTAAAAGTTTGGGAGCCTACCGACTCGGCTTACATTGAACATGCCAGATGGTCTCCGCACTGTCACTACTTGCCTTTAGTTGCCTTAGAAGAGTACGGGTACGATGAGCCGGATGCCAAGAAGAAATAACATGTCGGATGATACTTTACAATGGTACATACGTGGTTTACCTTGGGAGTTGCGAGTACAAATTTACCAAGAATGGGTTCAGATACAAGTGAAACGTAAAGAACAGTTACATCCTTTACGACACAGACAATTTAGCCATTGGTATCTGAATGCTATAAGAATACTGATTAGAGGCAAGTTGTTCAAATGGTCAGATATTAATAGAAATGGAAATTGGGCTTGTAAGGAATTGGATGGCACCACCTACCATGTGGGAGTGATACATAGAATTTGATGGAACGAAGTGGAGGAAACAACCAACTTACAGGAATACCAAAAACGTTTACAAGAAGTGTCACCTCAAGACGAAACGCCTTTACGTCGTCTGACGTGTAGTACGGTCCTCACTCAAAATCTTGGATATCCTTTACCTACCGATTCCATTTGGCTAAAGTGTGACTGTTTTGTCACCAAGAAGACTAGCTTAGAAGAGCGCATTCGTGATTTGCCTTTGAAGTTGCGAGCACGCATTTACGGAGAGTTTGTCCAGATACAAGTGAAATGCAAACTCAAATTCATTCCTCGATTTGGGCACTACCGCGACTTCCACCGTATAAGAAGCCTGATTCTGAGGAGAAACTATCACAGCTATTGTGAAGAAAACAAAAGAGAGTTTCTTCTTTCCAAGTCGAATACTTTACCAGAACACATTCGTGGTTTGCCTTTGGAGCTGCGAGAACGCATTTACCGAGAGTTTGTCCAGATACAAAAGAAACGCAAACTCAAAGTCATTCCTCGATTTGTAAACTATGCTTACTTCCAAAGTATGAGAAGACTGATTCTGGGGAGAGACTATCACAGACACCTTGGAGTAGACTTTCACAAAAGATACCAACCTTGGGAACCTGGATATAAAAACCCACCATGTCAGATCTGTTGTCTTCACTCGTGAAACGTATTCCTTGGAAGGAAGTCAACGATCGTGTTCAAACCTTAGAGGATTATAAAGACTTAATACAAGAACTGTTTCCATTGAATTTTGGACGCTATGTGGTGTGTGTCTTAGTGACTTCCTTTCTTGGATTTCGTTTTCCAGGACATTCGTTGTGGAGTATTTTTGAGGATCATTGTTTGTCTTGGATTATTTTGGAGGACCCGTGGTTGTTTTGGACTATTTTGATGAACCATCAAAAACATGACCATTCATGCTTTATCGGTACACGAAAGACAAATTGTACTCAAAGTGTTGAGAGTGGTGATGAAGACGAGTGAGGTACCTCCGTGTGAAGAAGACATTGGTCATACTCAACGCATCGTGTGGTGTTACCAAGAGTAGCAACCGTCTTACACCTTACTTCGTGAAAGTCAAGGAGAAACCATTTCGTTTGTGGAAGGCATCCCTCGCGAAGACGATGGGATCGTGTCTGACGTGAGTCAAACACATCTGCTCATCTTCGACGACATGTTAGGAGAAGACGAAGAAGAAATTAAACTTTGGTTTACACGAAAAGGACATCATCGAAATGCCAGCATCATTTACATTACTCAAAATTTATTTCAAAAAAGTAAAGCCCATCGTACCATCAGTCTTAACGCTCATTACGTGGTCTTGTTTAAAAGCCCCAGAGACAAATCTCAAGTGCAAGTGTTAGCCAAACAGTTAGGCACTCCTTGGTTGAATTATGCGTACGACGATGCCACTCAAACACCTCATGCGTATTTACTCATCGACTTAAAACCGACCACTCCCGACTATTTGAGATTTCGTGCCCAATTGTTTCACCATTGGTGCCAAGAAGGAGATCCTGTCATTTACACGTCCCCTTCGGTCACTCTCTAAAAAACTATAAAAACAACTACCGCGTCATTTCTGTCTCACAGTCTTCGAGATGACTTCCTTTCAAGCTCATCATTCGGCCAAATTGATTCGTGCCTTGTATGGCATCAGTCGCGAAAAAAATGCACAAGTCCGTGCCCGTTTGTTAGAAGCTAGTCTCAAAGAAGTGTTACGATGGTTTAGTTTGACGGCACGTCAATTACTGCAAGGCATCATTCACATCCCTCATCAAACTCAACGTTTTTTTCAAAAACATAAAGGGGCGTTGTCACAACTAGCCGATCCCAGAATCGATCCACACACTAAAAACAAATCATTTTAACCTATAGAGGTAGCGGTTCTTTAGGAGGGGTCATGATTCGTTCCCTTTACAAATGGGATCCTAATGCCCAAGCCAAAAAACCAAAAAAACCAAAAACACCAAAAAAAAAAAAAAAGAAAAGCCCTAAAAAGAAAGCCCCCAAGAAAAAAAAAGCCCTGCCAAGAAGAAAACACCCACCACCACCACTGCAACCCGTAAGAGAGGTACTGTTGCCAGGACGCAAACGTACACCCGCAAGACACCACGACGACAGCCAGCAGTGACGAGGTCTCCTCCTCTTGCATCCACTTCTTCGTCTTCTTCACCACCCTTCATGATGATGCCTGCCAAACCGGACTTAAGACAAGTGTTTCCTAATTTGATGCAAAAATGGAAACCCATTTCGAAAGTCACCACGTCGGGACCCTCGACTTCGGCTGATCTGGCCATGGCAGCGGCCGCGAACAATGTACCGTCCCCTAAAACCAAAGTCCAAGAGAGAACCGGCGTGTTACAAAGTTTAGTGGATTTATCCAAAGAAGAATTGAGACAATGTAGTCCATTGAAAACACATCAACGTCGAGTGAGGCCTGTCATGAAGATGGTACGTCGTGCAGACAATCAGTGGAGACGTGTTCCAGTATAAAATAGACGGGTGACCTGCCAGAGACTTCAGACTTGCTCCTAACCTCTAAGATGACCCCCAAACGTGCACACCACCACCACCAAAAGAAGAAAAGCAAAAAAGGACTTCCACCTCGTCTGGCGAAACATTGGGACGTCTTGTCTGTCCTGACCAAATCCAATCCTCCCATGCGAAAACAACTCATTCAAACAGCCCCTAAAGAAATCATCGATACCGTGTGCGAATGTTGTTTGAGCGTCTTGAAAGGAACGTTACCTTTGTCCAAGATACAGAAACAAAAATTAGGCAAACATCGGAACGTTCTTCGCCAAATGGTCAAAAAGAAAATACCTCTCCAGCAAAAGAAAAAAATGTTGGTGCAACGAGGAGGATTTCTATCTATGCTGATAGGACCGTTGTTAAAAATAGCGGCTCCTTTGTTAGGAACGATTGCTGGACCGCTTTTAGGAGGTGTCATGCGATAACAAAAAAAGAAGATAAAAAGGACACCCTTTTCTGGAAAGACCACACATTTGTACCTTTGGATGAAATGGAAGGATGAAAACTGACTTTAGTATCTTACAAACGATGGATGGAATTCCATCGTTGGAACGAACAACGGATACCTCATTTACCACCCAATCCTAATCTCAACGAGATGTCACAGTTACAACAAGAATTACAAACGCTGATGGAACGAAGCGATTTGTCAGAAACAGAAAAATCCCAACGGTACGGTCAACTCTTACAACGTCTGCAACTCTTTCACCAAAAAGCTGTAGACGAAACAGCTCAACCCACTCTGAGAGATTTCAAAGCCCTGATGAAAAGCGAACCTAAAGTCACCACCACCACTAAAACAGACACCGTCACGGGCATGACAGAAGAAGACGAGCCCCGAGAAGTGTTTCAAACTCCGTCTGCTGGCATACCTAGTCAAATTACAGCTTTCTTGTTGACACCCTCTCCTACCCCTCATCGAGAAGCCATGAAAGCTTGGGTTAGAAAGAAGATGTCCACTCCTTCTTCAGCAGAAGAAAAAAAGAAAGACAGCAAGACTGAAGTGAAAAAAGACACCAAGAGGAAACCTACCATCACCCCTTCTTCACTGCCAACTCCTGTGGCTCGTCGAACGCGTCAAGTCGCTTCTCCCAAACCTCACGACACTCAAAGTAGTAGGATCGAACAGTGGGTAACTTATTGAGGAGTCATGGAGAAACTTTTAGCCACCATTTACTACAATCCTGGCCATGCTGCTAGTTACGGAGGAGTTCAAAAATTGTATCGAGCTGCTAAAAGTAAATTGAAAAGTGTACGTTTGCCAGAAGTACGACGATGGTTACAAGAACAATCGACGTACACGTTACACAAACCCATTCGACGCAAATTTTCTAGAAGTCAAACCAAAGTGGAAGGCATCGATCATCAATGGCAAGCCGATTTAGCCGACGTCTCTCATTTGGCAGCGTACAATCGTGGTCACAAATATTTGTTTTGTGTCATCGACGTGTTTTCCAAATTTGCTTGGGTCGTGCCTTTGACTTCTAAAAGCAGTACCGAATTGGTACGTGCCTTAAAATTGGTGTTAAAACAAAGTGGTCGTCACCCTTTACGATGGCAAACCGACAAAGGCACCGAATGTCTAAACCAAGCTTTTCAAAAAGAATTGAAACAAAGGCACATTCATTTTTTTACCACCGAAAATCCTGAAACCAAAGCCAGTGTCGTGGAACGTTTTCAAAGAACTTTGAAAGAACGCATGTGGAAATATTTTACACATCAACATACTCTCAAGTACATCGACGTGTTACCACGTTTGGTCAAAGCGTACAATCAATCGTACCATCGAATCATCGGATGTGCCCCCGAAGAAGTCAGCCCTGAAAACGAAGTGACCGTGTTTGATCGATTGTTTGGTACACCCCAGAGGAGACCCCAGAAGAAAACCTTGCTGGAGTTGAAGACGGGAGATTGGGTTCGCATCGGAAAAACCAAACGCACTTTTGACAAAGGTTATTTACCCAACTGGACCACCGAATTGTTTCGTGTCACTACACCCGTGCGTGGACGCGATCCTCCCGTCTATAAATTGAAAGACATGCATGGTGAAGTGCTCAAAGGAACATTTTACTTGCCTGAGTTACAACGAGTGACTAAAAAAGAAGACTCCTTGTACGACATCGAAAGCATTATCGAACAAAGAACACGCAAACTGGGCAAACGTCGAGTGGAAGAAGTCAAAGTACGTTGGAAAGGATATCCTCCTAGTTTTGATTCTTGGATTGCCGCTTCCCAAGTCGTCGACTATAAAAAGAAAAAGAAGTAACCAACATGCCATTCAATACAGCCACGACCTCGACTCCTTCGCAGAGTTCTTCTCTTCAAGAATTACAAAAACTACCGCTCTGGGTGTGGTGCGGAGAACGTGTGCCTAAAAATCAAATCGTCTTTTTCTGCCAAATATTTGTTGTGTATTGTGTCATCGGAGCAGCCATTGCCAATTTGAGTTTGCAACAAGGGGACAAACAATTGTGGACCATTTTACTCAGCAGTTGCATCGGTTATCTTTTACCCAGTCCCTCTTTGAAATTTACGACGACGGACAACAGTCACCACAACGGTAGTACGACCAACGCCAGTCCACCTTCTTCCAGTCACCACAATACCACTCCTCTTTTGGAACCATTTGAACATCATTCTCCTTTGAACTCGAGTGACTCCTCGGACGCCAAAACTTTGGAACTACTATGAATAACCAATTTTATTTAACTTTACCGAGTGACAGTTCCATGGATGTGTTTCCCAACAACAAATTATGTTGTTTCACGACCAAATTACCTCAGGCCATCCATTTGGATCACGAAGCTCATTGGGAAGTAGGTTTGTTAGAAATCATTCATCCTGCGCAAGCTCAAAACATCGACGAAGGTCAAAACACTTTCATCGTGGATATCTTGAACAAGGAAGTGCATGATGAGTTGGAGAAAATTAAACCTGGCTTTGAGCATTCCAGAAAGGTATTCATGACGACCACTCCTCCCTTTGCGAGCCATACCATGAGAATTCCCGTGGGGTATTATTTTAATGCTCGACATTTGGTGGACACCATTGAGGCCATCTTCGAGGCTCAATTTGCCAAAGCCTTAGTCAAAGCCAAGAAAAGTGTCCAGATCAGTTACCATCCTGTGGCACGTCGTCTCGTCTTACAATTTTCGGACGACGACACATTGGCCATTACTTATTCTCCTGGGTTGTATGCTATTTTGGTGGAAATAAATTTTTTTGAAAATAAAAAAGTCCAAAGCAACTTAGATTTCGGAAAGGCTTTTAAAATCCCTATCGAATTGAACGTTGGACTGAATATAATGTTTGTGTACTCCGATGTGGTAGAATACAACGTGGTGGGAAACACAGCCGCTCCGTTACTGAGAGTCCTTCCTTTCAAAGCAGATTCTTCTGTCGCCGCGTACGAAGAAGGTGGAAACACGTATCACGTTCACCGTGAATTTGTACACCCTCATTATCTTCCAGTCAGTAAATCGTATTTTGACAGTGTCAACATTAGTATAAAAGGAGATTTGGGACAAAGTGTGCCATTCATTGACAAAGGAAAAGTCACGTTGAAACTACATTTTCGAAAAAGGTTCTCCAACGAATTGTAACAAAAAATGTATCCTGTGTACCGAGGAGTGGCTCGACAACGAGGACATGGTTTAGGAGATATGTTAAGGTCGGCTTTTCGGACGGTAGCCCCTATTTTGAAACCCATGGTGACTCGAGGATTGCATGCCTTAAAAGATGCCGCTTTGACGCAAGGAAAAGAATTTTTGCAAAACGTCCTCATCGACAAACAAAATCCTAAAGAAGCCTTTATGAGAGCAGGCAAAAATGTGTTGATGCACACTGGCAAAGATCTTTTAGATCTCCGAGAGAGTCCTATAAATTCACTTCACGCTTCAGGCCCTGGCATTACTTCTTTCTCCACTTCATAGCAAGGACAAGGTAGAAGGAGACGACGTCGAAATTCCTTCAGAGTTCATAAAACACACGGTGGTGTTCCAAAAAAGAATAAGAAAAGAAGAACAGTCAGAGAATTAGACGTGTTTGATTACTAAGCCTTAGAAAAAATGATGCACCGAGATTCTTGCGAATGTACCAAGTCAGAACTGGATCTGTTTACCATGCCTCCCACCATGATGACGATGCAAGAATCCCAATGGGTAGAATTTCATCCTGTATCGTCTTTGACGGATTCAGCTCCTATCGAATTTGAAATCAAAGGACAAACCGAAGATTACATCGATCTGAATGACAGCTACTTGTACCTGAAACTCAAAGTGGTCCAAACGGCAGACAGTAGCCTTCCAGGGGCCGATGCCCGAGTGGCTCCCGTCAATAATTTCATGCATTCCTTGTTCAGCGAAGTAGATTTGTACTTGAATAACAAACTGGTCAGCAGCAGTATGGATACTTACCCTTACCGTGCTTACTTGGAAAATCTCTTGACGTACGGAAAAGAAGCCAAGAACACTCATCTGGATGCTTCGGTGGTCTTGAAACCTGACACCTCGGAAAAGTTCAACGACACAGCGGTGTCAGTACCGGCGACGCAAGCCGTTGATAAAACTATAATTCCAGCAGACCCACATAATGTGGGATTTAACGACCGTCGAAAGAAAATCAGACGCAGTTTAGAACTGATGGATCGTTTGCATTTGGACATGTGGTTGCAAGAGAAGTATTTGTTAAACGGAGTGGATGTACGCCTGAGACTGAATCGCAGTAGTGCCGCCTTCGATTTGATGGCTCCTGGTGCCGACTACAAAACCATCATCCAAGAAGCCAAACTTTACGTACGCCGTGTGGAAGTCTTACCTAAAGTAGCCAACGACATCAGTCAAACGTTGAGCAGAACCACTGCCAAGTATCCTGTGCGACGCGTGGAAGTGAAAACATTTACCATTGCCGCTGGACTCCGATCCAAAGTCGAAGATCACGTCTTCCAAGGACAGCTCCCCAAACGTTTGCTGATTGGTATCGTTAGTAATGCAGCCCTCAACGGAGCCCCAAATCAGAATCCGTCCGAGTTTAAACACTACAAAGTGTCCAAGATAGAAGTCAGTCGAGATGGTAAGAAATTGTGTACCAGACCTTACGAACCTGACTTTGGCGACGACCAGAAAAATTACTTGCGATCTTACTTGAGCCTGTTTGAAGCCACAGGACAGTTAGGCACCAACAGTAGCCACGGCATTTCGTACGAGGATTATGCAGGAGGATATGCGTTGTGGGGATTTGATTTCACTCCTGACCAAGGCAGCGACGAAGGACATTTCCACCCTATAAAATCAGGCCCACTTCGTGTGGAACTTCAGTTTGCAGAAGCTCTACCCGAGACAGTGAATGTGGTCTTGTATGCAGAATTTGATAATACTCTAGAAATCAACAGTTTGAGAGAAGTGATTCTAGACTATTAGAAGAAAAAAAGATGCAACACGAAGAAGAACCTTTGGAGATAGAAGAAGATGAGGGATGTTGTGAAGTACAGCAGCAGTCACAAACTACCACTGATGATGACGAAGTGATTTATTCAGAACCTCCAAAAGAAGAGAATAATACTGTTCCCAAGTTTATTGGATTTATTTCTCGATGGCATGAACAAGAAAAACATTTAGTCTCCTGTTATGGTAAGGAATTGACTGAAAGAATTAACAGCCTGACCCGAGAACATTGTCATGGATGTCAAATCGATCATCCCAGTCAGAAACAACACCACAAATGTATGATGATGACGGGCGAAGAAAAATTCGATGAATATTTGGAGGAGGCCTGGTCTCAGATCTCGGAAGAAAAGGTGTTGAGACAATGGTATAAAGACTTGCAAGATTCTTCTTCACCTCCACTCACTCCTCTGGAGATCAAACGCATCGAAACTCTCTTGCAACAGAGTACAGAAACTATCCGCAGTGAATCGTCGTGGACTTACTTGACAGATCAATTCAAGTTTACAGTCAAGTGTGAATTGATGACTTATTATTTCCTGTGAAGAAGAAAAAATGGATACCAGGGAACTTCATTACCTGTTGACTCGCAGTTCCTACACTTCTTCTTGGAATCCTGTGGTGTGTGCTAAAGATGAGCTATCTCATCGCAAACCTAAAGACGTTCATGCCTATGTCATCAATACCGACGACAGTCATCGACCAGGAACCCATTGGGTAGCCGTGTACTTTCCCAACAATCACAGTGGCGGTGTGGAATATTTTGATTCTTATGGATTACTTCCTTTGGAAGACGACATCATCGACTTTATGAGAAGAAATGCCATCTCTACTCGATTCAATAATGCCCGATTACAAGGATCGGATTCAATGGTGTGCGGACAATATTGTGTACATTTGCTTCATCAACGCAGTCTAGGATATTCCTTAGAACATTTAGTGACTTGGTTTGATAGAGACTATGCTCGAAACGATGCTAAAGTAGAACGATGGTTTTGCGAACATTATGGTTATCTCTTGTCTTTAGCTTAGAAACGTAGTGTGCATCAGAATGATGTAGATGTAGAAAAGTGGAAGTTCAGTTTACCTTCCCAACGTTGTCAACCCTTTAAATACGTTCCAGTTTAATATCTTGTTGATTGTTAGTTTGCATTTTTATGTTTAGAAAAGCTTCTTGTTGTTCATTAAAAATGTTGATTTTTTGAAAAAATGATGTTGTGTGGTTTATTGAATTTGAAAAAAAATGAAAAATGGATAGGCTCTATCTCTCTTTCTATCAATCTGAAGTCACCCACTCTATCCATTTCTCACTATCGATCTGAACCATGTTTTCCATCGCGTCCGCGCTTCAAGCATATAAAGCGGTGCGTTGGCCAGTGTAGTCACTCTCGTTGACTCGTCAAGATCTCAACACTTCAAGAAGATGGCAGCCAAAATAAGCAAACTGAACGAAGCTATGGTGAACATGCAGAGGGTGAAGCATCATTTGATGGAGACCAACCCAGAGAGAAAGACAATGATCTTCCTACAAATGGCTCATGATCTGGTGGAAAAAGTCCTGAGGGAAGAAATCATCAGGGACAGAACAGAATGGGAGGAGAGACAAAGACTGCAGCAACAGCAGCAAAGACAACAACAACAACAACAACAGTTCCAACTCTTGCAGTCCATGAAACTACCCGACGGAGAAGTCAGTTGTAAAATAGATTGCGATGAGTTTGCCTTCTCTTTCACCAGAAAGAGAGCTTGTCCAACAGCAGTCACGAGACCCGTGGCTAAACGTGGCCGCCCTGCTGCGGCTGCTACCGCTACTGCTACTAGAAGTTAAACAACATAACTTCTTAACCCCAACGGTCCTTTTCAGGGCCACCCAGATCTCTCGAAAAGATAACCACTCTTACATTGCCTTAACAAAATATTTTTGTGTATGTTTAGTGTTTGTATGTGTGTATGTTTGTGTTTTACCCACTTCAAAAAAATTCCCTTTCTCAAAAAAAATGTTTGTATAGAGTGTGTTTGTGGTGTGTGTTGGATAAAAAAAAATCAAAAAGGATTGTGTGGTGTGTGTTTGATTATAAAAATTGTATGTAGAGTGTGTGTATGTGTTTTTATCAAAAGGTGTTTCTTTTAGGTCCGCGCACTGTGTCTGTGTTTTTGGGATAAGGGGTGATGGAGTGCAAAATCCGCGAAGCATAAAATGACGTCATAGGGATGACGTCAGACGCGGGTAGTGTGGGTAATGTTTTTTTGTTTGGAAAGGGATGTTTTCCTTCACGTCCGCGCTTCTAGTATATTAAAACAACGCCTTCACAGTTGAGCTACCCCATTTATCTATCAAGATGAATAAGATAGAAATTATTAGACAGACCAGAGTACATCTAGAGGTGGCGTGGCACCTTCTCCATGAAGTGGAGAAGAGGGAGGAGGAGGAGCAGGAAAAGAAAGTGTCCATCAGGCCGCATCCAATAATGACGGAGGAGAATTGGGAGTCTGAAGCAACCCATCCTCCGTTTATCCTGGACAACAGCTCCAAGCGCTGCATGAGTGCAGCAACATGGAGAGGGAGCTGTCCTGCGTGTCGGGCAAAACCAGGGAGGTGCCCACACCTCTAGATTACACCAAACAAAACCCAACGGCCCTTTTCAGGGCCACTCATTGATCAAGAAAAGATTAATTTTCATTATTGCCATATATGTGTTTGTAGAGTGTGTTTGTATAGAGTGTGTTTGTGTGTTTGATAAAAAAATTTAAAAAATGGGTTGTGTGGTGTGTGTTTATTTTTAAAAAATAAAAAAAATGGATGGTGTGGTGTGTGTTTGATTGTGTTTGATAAAAATTTTATCTTTGGAATAAAGGGATGTTTTCCTTCACGTCCGCGCTTGTAGCATATAAAGCGGCGCCTTCCGCAGTCGCGCCATTCACACTTCACTGAAGAATGAATACAGTAGAATTATTGCAGGAAGCCTGGGATGTCATGGTAGGTGTGGAGTCTTTGGTGGAAAGGTTGGAGTGTTGGTGGAGATATCCTACCACCAAGCCATACGTCACCAGGCAACTAGCCGCTCTGACTTCAGCGAGGAGGCTGGTGAAGGATGTCATGGTGGAGGAATCGCAAAAGACTTCTTCGGCTCCTTGTCGTGTGGGATTTATCAAGTTTGCCCTAGACTTACTGGATGGAGTGGAATACTTCCTGCGCCAAGTTCAGGAAGATTGGTGGTTGTATCCATCCCCCAGTAACGTCAGGCGTGAAGAGATAAATCTTCACATGACAAAGTTATTGTTAAAAAAAGTTTTGGAGAAAGAAGTGGCCCACATTAAGATCTTGTGGGTCCTGGAACGAAGTCAAAAGGAGCAAGCCAGGAAAGAAAAGGAATTTCATCGCCTGAACTTAAACTGGATGAAAATCCAGGATAAGTTCAGACGAATGGGACATCCCGACTGGCTGCCGGATTCTTCACCACCACTCCAAAAGAAGAAAAAGACTCACACCTTCCTAGGCTTCCTCACTCAATGTTGGAGGAAAAAGTAGAAACTCTCCAATGGCCCTTTTCAGGGCCACCCATTTTTCAAGAAAAGATTAATTTTTCCATCATTGCCCTACTTCTCTCTCTCTCTCTCTGTTTTTCCTTTTCCCGTTCCTTTCCCGTTTGGGCCTGTAGTGTCACCCCGTAAATCTTGTCCCTCAATAGTCCCCAGATTCCATTCCATTCCTGTTTTGTCCCTGTAGAGTCCCCAGATTCCATTCCATTCCTGTTTTGTCCCTGTAGAGTCCCATGTTAAATTTCCCTTGTCCCTGTAGTGTCACCCCTAAAATCTTGTCCCTATTCACTCATCATATACTACTGAGGATTTCTCTTTCTTCTTCACTAAGAAGCGTATATGTGTTGCGGTGAGGCCAATGATAAGATGTGACATGGCCGTCTTTCTAGAAAATAAAATCCAAGACCAGTCACCAAAACAAAACGGCCTTTTTCAGGGCCACCCAGATCTCTAGAAAAGCGAGATACTAATCATATTTGCCAAAAGATTTGTGTTTGTATGTTTGTGTGTGTTTGTTTGTCTTTGTCCCCCCCCCCCCCCAAAAAAAAAAAAAAAAAAAAAAATACAACTTAAATCCCCTTCCCGTATAAAATGTGTGCTGGGTATAGTGTGTTTGTGTGGGCATAGAGTGTGTCTATAAATACTCCCTTACCCTTGTGTAAACCTATGTACAAATTCAGAAAAATAGTTTCTTTTAGTTCCGCGCGGTTTCTGTTATATTTGTATTTTGTGTGAGCATCATGTTCTGTGTGAGGGATGTTTTCCTTCACGTCCATGCTTCAAGCATACACAGCGGGCGTTCGTGAGTCGTGCCATTCATCGTGGACCAGACAAGAAAGAGGAATGAAAAACCAGCACTGTAACGTGGGCAAGCTGATGGAGGCCATCAGCTTCATGGAAAGAGTACAGCACCTCCTGGAGCGGGTGGAAGAGTTAGAGGTCTATCCCCACAAGCGACACTTGAAGAGAGAAATTACCTCTCTGAGATATGCTAAACAGTACGTCAGAGAGGCGATGGATGAGGAAGGTTTAAAGATCAAGGCGGCATAGGCGGAGAAGAGAAGGACCAAGGAGCAGGAGAAGAGGGAGAAGCAATTCCAGCGCCTCGATACCAACTGGATGAAAATCCAGGAAATATTCCGAAGATTGAGTCATCTAGATTGGATGCCGGAGGAGAATTAATACTGGGAGAAACAGGCCAACGAGCAAAGTTTTTTCGCTCGTGGCCGCCACCAAAACATTTCGGAGTGGAGACAAATGGGGTCAAAGATGTGTAGTTTGGGGTACCCGACCCGGTAGGTGTAATCACTAAGTAGATTGCTGATAAAAGAACCCCAACGACCTTTTTCAGGGCTACCCAAATCTCTGGAAAAGAGAGATATTAATCAGTTGCCAATTCTTTTGTGTTTTATGCTTGTGTATGTTTGTGTATGCTTGCGTATTACCTTGTCTTTCCACAGAAAACACTAAAACGTAAAACCTCTTACCCCTTCTCTTGTGATAGTACGTGTGAGAGGGTATAGTGTTGTGTCTATAAACACTTCCTACACTTGTGTGTGATAGTATGTTTGTGTGCATGTAAGTATAGAGTGTGTGTATAAACATTCCAACCCTTTTCGTTGGATAGTGTATGTCATGGTAGGTGTGGAGTCTTTGGTGGAAAGGGGTGTATTTGGACAGTGATCAAATAGCGGCTGCCTGATAGGGGAATGTGTGTTTGGATTGTATTCAAAAAGTGGCTGCTGGATAGTATATGTGGTGTGTTGGATTGTAATAAAAAAATGAACATTACATTTCCCGTACGGCTCTATAAATGTTTCAACATGGAAATGGTCTATTACGATCGCCAATTTAACATTACATTTCCCGTTTAGCTCTCAGAGGCTCATAATGTAAACCTACGGCAATGTTAAATTCCCGTTTGACTCTATAAACTTGTGTCCATAATACGTATCTTCACGTTGAACCTATAGACAATTGTAACAAATGATTTCCCGTTTGTCTCTCAAGGTGCTCCTAATGTAAACCTATGGTGTAATGTTAATTTCTGTTTGGCTTTCAATTTGCTCATATTACTACATGTATCTTTTTTGAGAGCTTTTCAAAATTAAAGAAGCCTCCATTCCAGCTCCTTTACCCACATTGGTTTAATTACTTAACACAAGTTCCTTTACTGATTCTCTATGCACCTATATTCTCTTAAGTTGTTCCGTCTTGAACTCCTCAACATTATCTAAGTGAAACTGCATACTGGTCTCTACTTCCTGCATTCTCTCCTTCACTTGTTCTACCCCCCCCCCCCTCGCACAGCACTCCTAACATAATCAAACTCTGGCTTAAGATCTTGGACCAATTTATTAAATTGAAATCATACGTTCGATCCTAGAAAGTAAAATCTCATTTCTTTTGTCAAGCTTATTGTCTATGTTTACAAGCAACTCTCTGATACCCACATCTGAGTCCCCAGTGGGCGCCCCTTGATTTAAATTTGAGAAATATGGGCTTACTTCTTAAATGATAGGGAAAATTTGGCCTGCTTAGGGATTTCTACTTAGTAAACCTAAATGTGTAAGAATTCCTCCAGCACTGGAGCCTTTGGTTGTAGGTTTATTTGTGGATGACATCTTCTTTCTCGGCCATTCATTCAAGCAACATGGCTTCGTGAATCCTGTAAAATATGAGGATGACCTCACGCTCGTGCAGTTTGTGTACATGTCCATCACTACAGTAAAAAATCAACACGTTGAAATATAGTATAAAAACGGTTAAACTGATTCATTTTACGTTCTCCACTGTATGAATCTACACCAATAGTTTCAAGAACACACACAATTTCCATTAACTTTTTCTTTCAAAGCAATGGATTAGAGAAGTTTTACTTGCCAAACGGGCGCACCATTACACCTTCAAAGGCAAACCGGAAGTCTGCAAAGAAGAAATATATTAGGAATGATCCAGACGCCGAGGACTTCAATCACAAAGTTGACCCCCTAGAAGACTTTTCCAAAAAGTGTGTACTTCTTGTTCTCCCCCACCTATGATCACATATTTTTATGGAAGAATGGTCTCTCTTTGATTCTTTACTCTGTCCAACCATCCTCCAATTTGTCTGTAACTGTCAGATCCATTTTTCAGAGTTTCTGTTGTTAAAAGAGGCACAAAATCGCCCACACCCCACACCCATTTTGAACACAAGTTCATCGCATCTTTGCACGGAACTGTCTTCTCTCTATTTGAATAGGGTAAAAAAAAAATCTGATCACTATGTTATTTGATCACGATCCACCTTGCACTATTAGAAAACAAAACAGGGGCGAGTTGAAATCTTCCACCCCCATTTTAAAGACATTTCTAAATAGGTTTGGTACTCATGGACTTTATTCAGCTATAGTATTCGCCTACCCACTCGCCCCTGGCATTTTTTACCCACCTATCGATTTTAAAAATGAAAAACCTAAGTGGTAGAAAAAATGCACAGAACTCAGTCATTTCAACCATTACTTTTCCTTTTCTAACCCGATTGCCGCCAGGAGTGACGTAATTCAAGGTATTCGATAAGCTCCCAATGATTCCCTAAGTTTCATTCTTTTGAACCCATATACCTAAGAAGTAGACTGCTTGCCCTTTTTATTTTGTTCATTTAAAAAAAATAATAATTATTTTTTTTTTTTTTAGCAATATTAAAACTTGGCATTGCAAATCGTGGATGCAGACGACACAGTTTCCCATGTATGTGTAGTCCAAGGAACCTCACTCCTTCACTGAAAATGGACTTTTCTAAGAACTGGAAAAGGACAGTGAGCAGGATCATTGTTTACACTGAAACCCCCGCATGGTTTGAAACTCGAACAAGATTTCAGTGTTAGGGCCACCCCGGCAACAATCAGGTTTCAAATTAAAAATTAATGAATGAACTGACTAAGCTTTGTGCATTTTTTTATATGCTTGATGCTTTTTGTTTTTTAAAATTGCATGGGGGGGGGGGTACAAACTGCCGGGATGGGAGTGGGGTGGGCGTAGGCGAATATTATAAGTCCAATACGTCTTGAGAGTTTAATGTAATCTTAGATTGTATGCGTTCACATGTTAAATCACACAGGAGAATCTCCTACTTGTACCTCCATCTTGCCATCGTTTTGTAATCAAAACGTATATATTCACATAATAAGCTTAGTTTTAGCAATGATCTCTTGTATTTTTTGGGTGGTGGGTGTGGTGGGTGGATCTTCAACGGTGGTTAGAAATACATATTTTCTATATTTTTTGTTTCAAGATCTAGCTATATTGATCACAGCTTCCCCGGTTTATTGAAACTAACATGGCCTTCTTGGCCATAAGCCCTATTTATGTTAACTATGCAATGCCCCATATTATTTTGAACAGGACCTGTGTATAATTTTATGTTACAACCATTGCTTTCATTATAGTGGTTTCCTAGGATGCATCTCAAATTAAAAAGAAACAAAAAACTGTTCATTGTTTTACGACAGATCATTTTAAAAACTATACAACGCATTCATTTTTTTCCGTTGAATCCTTTGTATTTCCTATTAATATTGTATCACGTGATGCAGAAAAACTGGAAGTTATTACTTGATAACACCAGAAAGGAACTTCTTACATATTCGTGCGAACTTGTTGTGTGCTTTGACAGTATTTATTAACAATATTTGAAATAGAGATTTTGTTATCTATTTCTTGAGATTTGTTATTATTTCATAAAATATTTGCAATTATAAGACTTGAACTTCATATTTTACTGGAGTCATGAAGTCATGAAGCTTGAAAATAGATTACACACTATACCTAAGTGACTTTCGCTTCGTTACAGCTGTTCATGCGGCGAGTAATCTATTTTCAAGCATCATGACTTTGTGAATCCCGTAAAATATCAAGTTAAATTACTACACTGAATCTGGTGATTTATCCCCATTGGAACAATCTGTTAGTAGTACGGGTTGGAGTAACAGCTTATTTGATTCACTTTATGTTGCAACAGATTTTGAAATAAATGCGATCACTATATTCCATGTCCACAACACTCTCAGGGCAGAAATACACAATAGTATGTCTTATAAAATTGAAGAATAGGAATGATAGTAGGAATCGAAAGTATGGAATTTATAAACGCTTGTAACCATATCGGGCAATGAAAGCAATTCTGGCAGAGTTCATTTTGTTGCAACATGTATTTGTGTTTAATAATATTGGAAATTATGACAGACCTCAAATTAAAACTTTTGAGTTTTAATTAAAATTTCAAATAGTTTTCTACGACATGTTCCTGCTTAGATGATCAACCATACATATATTTATACATACATTGAGTTACATTTGCCATAACCGACCGAATATAAATATTTTTACATGTATCTAAACACAAAACTTACCCCTTTTGAAACTGACCTTTGTCTACTTTTGACTCTTTTTAGACATAGCACATCGTCGTCCCACAAACACACGTCATCGTGTTACATCCAGACTCTCAAAGGAAGTCATAGTAGCTCAATTGGTGGAGCGTCGGACCGTAATCCAAGGGTCTGTGGCAAAGGCACTAGCTCCTATTTCCACTGCATGACACATCCAATAATATGTCAAGAGTGCCGTTAAAACCAATAAAACAAAAACAGACTGTCTGAAAAAAAATGCTATTATTTTTTGAACATGTGGTTATCATTGCCTTCAATATCAGCGAATTTTAAGACAATGGTTTTTCAATAAACTGCAAAAGTTACACTAATCACATCTTGGTGAAATACGTTTTTCCTTCGGTATCGGCATTACGGCAAAATTGCAGAATCATCAGAAACTAACAATAAATTCTGCAATCTCAGCCTCCTCTCCTTGTAACATACTCAAGGGATTCTACAAAAAACTGAGTGGCAGCACCTTCTGCAGTGAGGACAAGGGATACTGATATTCACATAGGAATTGTCTTCTCACTTCAGATCGCAACCTCTGCTAACATACTGACTCATTCTTTACAAAACAAATGTCCATCTGGACAAAACATTACACCCTTTATGACGGACAAATATTTAATGGGGCACAAGATATATGGTAAGAAAAAACAATTTTCTTAATGCAGCTACTAGTATTATAAATGTTTTACAATATGATTAGGAAGTCGCACATTTATTCTCTTTCAAAATCATTGGTTAAATAAAGTTCTAAAAAGTATAGCGATATAATTAACAAATATAAAATGCGCATACTGTATGCAGCACCTGTAACCACAAAAAGAAAAAAATGTTCTTTCTTCTATAGCGCAAGCGTTCGTGGGCGACTGGCCTAAAGAGTAGGACCAAGGTGGTTAGGTCTGAACCGGACAACGGTGGATTCAATCACACAATGGGGTATGTTTGTATCCGAGCCTTATTAAAAATTGATTTCCAAGGGCAGCAGCAACAACAACTAAAACAACAAATAACTGGAATAACAAATATAACAAGAACATAAACCATTGTTTATCATAAACTCGTATCGCCACAGCCAAACGGCTGATTTGCGGAAATGGAATAGAATTCAAACGTCAGATCGCAAATATTATTCAGATACAAAGTTGACTTGAAGAAATGGATCAGAGTGAAGAAGGTAAGAATGTGTGTGCAGTGTGCAGAAGGTAAGGTGTGTGCAGTGCGCAGAAGGTAAGAAGGTGCGTGCAATGTGCAGAAGGTAAGGTGTGTGCAGTATTAAGAAAGTAAGAATCCAATATTAATCAGACATTACTATTACATTTGCAAAAGTATTTATTATGCAGAAGATCGTTCACAATCGACTTTTTCAGCCTTACACAGCGTATAAAAAGAAAATAAAGAACTCGATATATCAAGTTCTCATACAAAGTATCATAATATTGGTTTCCAATGATAAATGTGCATGCAAAAGAATCATGACTCTATTTTATTTTGTTTAAAATGAGCTTCTAAAAAATTAGCAGGATTATGTTGCTGTCTTTTGTTGGATGTTTTAATAATTTCTAATTTGTAACATTTTAATCAATAAAATAATTTTGAAAATTTCTTTCAAATGATCTGATAACTACTTATAAATTGACTATGTGCTTATAGGTAGAGCATGACATGAATACATGTCATGTGAGATTTTTTCCCCGCCTTTTTGTGTTTATTTAAAATTTTCCCTCCTTTTGAGGTCCTATGATAGTTTTCCGTCCTCCTTTATTTATACAACAACAGTTTTCCTCATATGTGTTTTATTCAAGGGATTTTGCAGTTTTATTAAGGGATTGAAATATTAAGTTCATTCATGCCATGTGTGCTATCTTCAGATACATGAAATGAAGCCTTAAACGGACTCGTCGTTCATTAGTATTTGCGGAGGAAATTGTAAACCTAATACATTTATTTAGACGCATGTTTTCTGTTTCATCAGCAAAATAAATTTTTTAAAAAAATATTTATCTTTCTCTTCTATTCATTTCTTTTCTACTTTCTGACTATTTTGTTTTTAAAAATACCCACCTGACTAATTTGTATTGTTATTTACAATATGTACTTATTAGTATATTCTTGAATTTTGATAACTTGTTTATAAAATTTGTTTTTGTACTTCGTAAAGATAGTGAGCATGCGATTCTCCACGCCTAGCTCATATGTCTGTAGGTCTTTGTGAATGCAATAAATAAATAAATAAATAAATGAGGTTATATTTCAATATAAAGTAGGACACAGTAGTCCAATAAGGGTTGTATTTTGTAATCACAGAATAAGTGCTTAATGAGCTTATGTAATATTTAAATGATGTAAGCTATATATTTATTTTGTCTTTTGTGTTCCTAATTTTTATTATTTTCTAGATGGCGTATATGTGCATGCACTATTCACGTTGAATCTCATCAATCTCATCCACATACTGGTTAATACGAACATGTAAACACGTGTACACAGCCCATTGTCCATTGTACACGTTTTCATCAAGGCAATGACACTTAATTATATATGATTCTAAATCCATATACTTCTGCAGTTATGATAAGGTCTACATTTTTATGTTCTAATCGTCCAAATAGGTTGCCGTAAAAGACTTCTTGTACCGTTTGAAAAATTGGGTTGCATAGCCTTAAGAAAGTAAACTGTTATATTTAGTGTATCAACCAAACCAGATCAGAATTTTCATATTTTTAGCATTACATCTTTGGCGACTTGCACTTTGTGTACATGAAAATGCTGAAGAAAAATATAACTTATGAGTAGTGACCTTAACATAACAATGTGTATACCTGAGCAAAATTCTTCTTAAAACTTTTTAAAATATGTGCAGTTGGAATGGGTAGAACGTGAATATAAGTACTTATCAATAAAAAGACGAGTACGGACGGAGAGAATTTCCTTACTTTTTTATTTATTTACTTTTTTTAGCAATACGTCTGTCTATTTTTGCAAATATAATACATAATGTCCCTCATAAAAGATAGCCAGTTTTGCATAACAGAGTAAAATACTACTTTATTGATGAAACAACCTCTCAGGCAAGACCCTCTGTCTGCGTTTTAATAGGCCATTGTCACGCTAAATGAATGATTCAATTGCTTTACATTAGGTCATTAAAAGAAATCGAAAAATTGCTCCCAATTGATTCCAAGGGTTGTCGGTCTTGAGAATTTTTACTGTACATAGTTTAAAACATTGACTGTCTGAAAATGGAAGCAAAGTATAATTGACTGAAAAAGAAAGATGGCGACAAAAATATCGAAGTATAATTGATCTTCCTTGTGCATGTATTACTTCAGTGGACAAAGAACAAGTTGGCTTGAATCATAGTTGCCGAAAGCATTCTAACACTACGCAAAAATGTGTGCCCGTGAATATCAATATGTTTACATTGTACAAGCTAAATGAAAGGATTTTGAAGATCTCTTTATTTTTAATTACCTATGTATGCCTAATTTAAATAATGAATATACCACTACTCACCCACAAATCTTCATACTTTTTTTGAGAATAAGAAACTGATCTAAAATTTATATTATGCTTATTGCTCAATAAGTTCTCGTACCTAATCAAATAAGTTCTCGTACCTAATCAAATAAGTTCTCGTACCTAATCAAACGCGTTCTAGACCGCTCAGTTGTTGGCTTTATCTGGTCTTTAAAGTGGAGAAAACTGAATAAGCCCGGAGGACACCAACGACATTAGATGGTCGACCTTTCAATCCTTGCACTTGTCGGAACCGGTGATCCATATATATTATTCTCACAGTAATGATATCTTGGTTGCTAGATCAAGTTGTCAGCATCAGAAAATCAGGATCATTACGAAGCGTCGAGTCTTGATCCGGATTTTCTGATGCTGACAGCAAGGCGTGATCTAGCAATCAAGATCGAATTACTGTGATAATTATATTTTTCTTATATATTTATGAATTTTCAGATACATTAATAAAATCCCAGAACGTAAATGAAAAAAGAAATTCCTTAACATTTCAACCTTTCTAACATGAACTTCATCTTAAGTCATAAGCAGAATTTCATTTTTTTAGCAGCTGATATGCGCAGTAAATATCAGTTTTATGAAAGAAGCGTGTGTAACAACAACAGCTATTGTGCAGTTGTTAAATGTTGCATCACGGAAGATTTCAGCAGCCGAATAACTAGGAAAGTTTCTGTCCGTGGCCCGACTGATAGCGTTTGAACTGTTTCTGGCGGGACATTGTGAGAGGCTCCGATGCAGACTTGGCATGGGAATGAAAGCATTATTTTGATACTTATTTACAGCGGGATTGGACAAATTGTTAGAACTTGATGATACAGATTTGTTAAAAAGAATGCTACTCATTTCCATTTGTAAGTCAAGTGAGACTATGGCATAGTTATTCACGCTTGTTCAGTTGTAAGCAGGAAACTTCGAAGAAAAGTAGTTCCAGCATCGTTTGAGAGCATGGTAATATGGAATCAGAAAACGACAGTATCGTTTTCCTACTTTTGGGATTTGAGGGTAAAATTCTGCCTCATTCTTGGGTAGAAAATTGGTAGGTATATAATAAATTCAAATCCGTTCCGCACTGGTGCAATACGAGCGCATTACAGCAGCACTATCCGTCGGATCGTTCGTCACAGAATCGCTTTCAGCATAAGTTTCGAAATTAAGAGCCAAAACAACATTCCTAGAATATTTCTGAATGCTTGTCTATTTGCAATACAGGTCGGTCATCGCAATCGAGATATCGGATGTGACTTCTCATTAGACAATCAGTTTAAATCTTATCTTTCTCTATTTTCCACAATATCAGAATTCCAACGAGTGGAGTCACTTAGATTCATACTGATCTCTCAATACCTGTAAGACAAAATACTCACACGAGGTGTCGCTTAGATTAATGCTAGTATTATAATACCTGTAAGACATAATACATAATACTCACATGAAGTGTCGCTTAGATGAATGCTAGTATTTTAATACCTGTAAGACAAAATACTCACATGAGGTGTCGCTTAGATCAATGCTAGTATTCTAATACCTGTAAGACAAAATACTCACATGAGGTGTCGCTTAGATCAATGCTAGTATTTTAATACCGTTAAGACAAAAATACTCACATGAGGTGTCGCTTAGATCAATGCTAGTATGTTAATACCGTTAAGACAAATTTCGATTTTAATCATGACTGTATACTTTACATGGAGCACATGCTTCCGCTCACTTGTACAAATGTGCTGAACCTTATAAAAGTTATTCTCTTGTTTGAAATAACAAAATATATTACGTAAAATAGAAAATAGAATAGATTTTGTTATATCACTTCCAAAAGATGACAGTAGTAACTCTTTTTCCATTTATACGCCTCAATACAGCACGTACAGCTTTAAAGTGTTGTCTATATCCGCACTTTAAAAAATTTAGGGACGATTTTTTAAAAAAAATTGTGTCTGCGCATGACAAATTTCGCTACACAAATATAGCAGGGGATTAGGAAAGTGGGATTTTTGTTGCTTTAGGAAAGTTGGATATTAGTATATGACATGCAATAATTATAAAAGGCAAACACAATTAATTTTCACTAGGAGGCAATGAATGCAAGTGAGATGCTTGCTGATAACAGTTTTAGATTTGATCTTCGACTCTCTTTTCCTTTCTGAAAAAGCGTATGTTCCTTGTGTGTCTCATTTGTTGATTGTTGCGTATGTGAGATGTGCGCCGATTAATTTTTTTCAGCAAATTTTACGTTTTTGAAAACGACACTAGAACAATTTCGATGAGTGCGTAGACAAAATGTTTACTTTTGAATACATTTAAATATTTAGATATAGTCATTCGACTAAGTTTAAACTTATTTGCTGAATTATAATATTAGATTATTTAGGTAAAGATAGTACAACAACCAAAATGTTATTTACTTTGTAATATTCAGTTTACACAAAATTCACACATATTATAGTATTATTAAAGTCCGAGGTGTGATATTTTGGTATGATTTAAATGTGGGCACGTCTAATATTAAATTGATGGTATTGACTGTATAAGTGGATGCTGAGGGTGGGGGTGGGGTGGGGGCAGCGATGGGTGGTGGGTTGGGTGGTGGTGGTTGTGATGGGAATGACAACAATTTTAAAATGATGACAAAAGTCACTTGCCTGTTCCTATCGCTTTCACAAAACAGAAATCTGCACGGCAATTAAGCAACATTTATACTGTCTAATGGAGATAACTTTATAATGTTTGGTACTCGTTTTGATCACAGAATCGCAAGACTTACTACATTTATAGCACAATACATTTAAATTTCAAATACAGCGTACATCACTTTCCTTAATAAAAATATCTATTAAAAAGGAATATATTACATTATTAAGGGAAAAATATAAAAACAGCCAAATCCTATTGAAATTTTTTAATATTTGGCAGTTTACACACAATTTGCACATATAACAGTGTTATTAAAGACCGACGTTTGATATCTTGGTATGGCGTAAATGTGTACACGGCTATTATTACATTGATTTTAGATGTTAACATCATCAACATATCGTTCAAACTAACAACAGTCAACAACAACATTCAATGAATATCAGTTTTTATACAGCAATCAACCTTGCAGATAACTGGAAAAAACTGTGGAAAAGTTCAGATAAGAAACATTAATTGTTTTCAAAAAAATTCATTTTGATTTTGATTTAAGTTTATGTCGCGCAATCCGCCAAGCCACTGACTATGCCAGACTTATTTGTCTGAATTGATATGGTAACCAATTATCCCTCAAAAGAACATTCCATGTCCCTTTGCCGTTTTAGACCATAACTTTCGACTTGATACTGAAGCAAGCTTTCAAACAAACAAACATACATATGTGGGAGATGAGTGGGTTTTGTTTTTATTATCAATTTTCATAATGATAACAAGAGTCACTTGCCTGCTTCTAAGACTTTCCTCGAAACAGACAAATCTGCAAGTCAATAATATTGCACCGAAACTGTCTAAGCGAGGTAACTTTGTCATGCTTGTTACTCATTTTGATCACAGAGTGGTGAGACAGATACTGGCACCAGTTTAGTAAAACAAAACAAAAACAAGGTTGTCGAATAAAACACGGTTTCAATATTACTACGCTGGACATCTAAATTTCAAATGCTGGCACCAGTTTATCAGGAAAAACAAAACAAGGTTGCCGAATAGAACACAATTCAATATTACTACGCAAGACATTTAAATTTCAAATAGAACGTACAACAATTTCCTCAATAAAAGCAGTTTTCAAAAACGAATAGAGGACACTGAAGACAAGATATCATACCAAGGAAAATCCTGGCTTTTTAAAATTCAGTAGTGTACACACAATTCTCACATATTACACTGTTTTGTTTTATTGTTTTTTTATATAAAGTTTTAAGGTTTGTTACTTGGTATGGCATAAATGTTTACACGGCTAATATTACATTGAATTTGGATGCCAACATCAACAACATGCTGGGCAAACCAAAAACAGTCAACAATATATGAACATCAACATTATTTACAGCAATAAACCCACAATATTTGATATGGGGAACAGAGGTCAAATGCAGATAACTTAATCCTGGGAAAACAGTGGACAAGTTCTGATAAGAAACATTAATTGTTCTCAACAAAGTCAGTTTAATTTAACTTTTTGTCTCGCAATGTGCCACATGGTCATGGAATGACGTTGCCGGCATTCCATGAACGCTGCCGCGTCATGCACACTCTGTATAGGTACAATGTTCGACTTTAGGTTATATAATTGCTGACTTGGCACAGTAATTGCTAAGAACTGGTTTTGATATTATCATTAGGAACTAGTTGACGACAAAATACCTGACATGTACATGTTCCTGACTGGGGGAATGATGCACTTAAATGGCCGCTCATTGGCATCTGTACTGATATCACGTCTTCGTGCTTTTGATGCTGCGTTCCCTCAGTCTGCACCGGTAGCATAACTGGTTGTCGTTGTCTACATTTTAGCCTGCCTGCATGGGGATTTGAACTAGGCCTCTTAATCTTTCTCTTTTTTTTGTGCTCAGGTGCAATAATAAAACTTATCATAAAGACGATAGGACTGGGCGGTCGGGGGGGGGGGGGGCGAGAAAAACCTTAAGTGTCCCATGACTATAGCAAACCCATCTATAAACACCAGAATATGATGTATTTATTTCATTGAAATATTTCAGTGATTTTATTGGTCATTTATCTACTGTTGTTATTTTTCTATTGTTGTTACTATTATGATTACTAGTGAAATATCAACAAACGATAGGTGGATTTTTCATGTGTAGAGAACAATACATGGTTTCCCAATTTAACAGTTTCAAAGGTCATGTGCTATTTAAGTAAGAGCTCCCATTATAAGAAGGCATTTAGGGAATCCCTCCCGGACTGTCACACTCAGAAAAGGGAGGGGAGGGAGAAATGTTGTATGTGTTAAATGCAACGTCTACTGCAAGTTCTTGCACATTTAGTGCTAACAGAATTAACCCAACAAATATTGATTTCATTTTATTTTTTTTTATAACAATTTTCAAAATGATAACATAAGTCATTTGCCTGCTCCAGAGACTTTCCACAAAACAGAATAATCTGCAAGGCAATTATATCACATTTATGCTGTCTAAGGGAGATAAATGTCATTTTTGGTACTCATTTTGATCACAGAAAAGGAAGTCCAATACTGGGACTAACTTAGTCAATCAAGAAAATTGCACAAAAGAACACACGTTTAATATTGCTACATTTATAACACAAGACAGCTTAATTTCAAATACAACGTTCGTCTCTTCCCTCAATAAAATCGTCTATTCTAAAGGGAATAGTTGACAATGTTGATCTGAAATACATTTTTTGCTCTCCATATACCTTCTTTACACATATTTTAAAAATATTTTACCCGAATTCTGAAATACACTAAAACGTATTACACAGGATTTGTAAATTGCAAGTTTCGAGGAATATATAGACAGAATCTTTGCTTCTGAATAAATCGAAATATAATCCTTCGTCAAGTTTAAATCTATTAATTGTAGTATACATATTATATATGTATATTTGCAACACATTGATTTACATATGCCTTGATTAGAATTCAACACTATATTTTTTTTTCTCCAATGGCGTTAATTTGCACCACAATTTTCAATTTCTTGTTTACCGCATTTTCTTAAGCTTGTCTGTACAAGAGGTGCTGGAGTATAATATACAAGGAGAGGGATCAGTTGAGAAGAATACAGTTTCTGATTTCATTTTTCTAATGCAAAGTTTTACAAAATTTCTCAACAGAGAAAGCACTTCAGTATCATCTCTAATACACCTTTTCAGAGGATAGCCTGGTTCGTTTGAATCTAACGGCATCTTTTGTGGAACCTACATTGATCATTCAAAACGATAAGGTTTAATTTTCAAGGAAGAATCTTATCTGATAAAAGAGCTCTCAAGAACAAATAAACTCATCTTGGAAAAGAGATATATTATTAAGTATTTGAAAGGTTAAGTCAGTTGAATTTGAAATATCTAATTACCTGCTGCAATAACAGCCGTTCGCACATTATGTTAGATCGTTCAGAGTAAAAAAGAAACCTCAGAAGACGCGATTTAAATGCTCATTTAGAGTGATTTTTTTGGTTTGTTTTAATAGTTACTTAAGCAAACGTCATATTCTAATAACAGTGTCTGTTAAAATGTGTATTATCGGCCTTTAGAAAAAAAATCCATTTATCTACATCCTGAAAACACTTAGACTGATTAAAGAGTCGTTGTAATATGCTTTCTGCTTTTGTCACACACACATTTTGATGGGGCTCGTTTTGTTCGATTTGGCAATTGTGAGTAGTATCTCTTTTCTGAGACATCTGGGTGGAAATGAAAAGAACCGGTGGGTTTTGAAAAAAAAAATGATGGACTTGACAACATCAGCAGTAAATATCTTATACCTTTTCCACTTTCAGGTCCCACTGCTGCTGCTGATGTAGTGGTAGTGTCTGCTGCCGCCGGTGGCGTCTCAGTGCTGCCAGTCGATGTAGTCGTGGAAGGTTTTTAGCATTTTACTTAGTTGTGATAACATTTTTTCATTATTGTGTTCCGTGACAGGCTGCTACGTTATTCAGTTTGATCTTTCTTTAGGGGTGGTGGAGGCGGAAACACGATACGTATACAGTTTTCCTTCGTGATGGTATTAAAAGATTTTTGCGTGTGAGGTTTGCAATTCATTTGTTTTAAAAGCAAAAAGGCGGTGGATTTATTTTCAGAATGAATACAGTAACCATGACATAAATTACTGAAAAGTGGTAGGGATCGGACTTTTTTCCAGTACTATTTGTGACATTGCCGTCGGTCATTAGTATCATTGATAGATTGTTGGGGACACGTACACATTTTTAAAGGAGAGAATAATATCGATTCTTTTCCAAAATATATTACATTTATCAAAGCTTTTATGGTTGTTCAATGGCAATCTGCGTCTTACTGATGCGATCTTTTGTCCATATATGATTAAGCGAAAAACCAGTCGTCTTCTTCAACTTACCGTAATGTATTATTTCTTTTCTAAGGAATGTCATGATTATTCGGTATTATACTTGCCGTTTAATCAATCACACTATCAACTTATCAACCTTCCTACTTACGTACAAACCTATCCAAAGGCGGACCTACAACCTTCCCTGTCTGCCTTTCTATCTTGATCTGCTTATATCTTGACTTTTATATGTATGTCCTTTTCATGTATATATTGTAGCGCTTTTTGGCGTTAAAACCTTCAAATCATATCTCTTGCCAAGAATGGCACACACAGAGCACAAGAACCCTTTCACAAGACGACGCTACAAAAATAATCAATAACATTGACTAAATATTGAGTCCGAGGATACTAATAAAGAGAAAGAGTGAAATAAGGTTAAATGACTTATTTATTCATGGATTTCATTAATATTAGATTACTTGGATTTGAATCATTCAATGGATTTTCAACGTGTGGAAGATTACATAGCAAGGAACAAGTTTACTTCACACCTGTCTACCGTATTATACATGCATGATGGAGCTCGGTAAAACTAGGTCAGGTCGGAATTTCCCTAGCGCTGCAATACACTGAACCCCATACGGATTAAAGCTACCAAAAGTAATTATATTACAACAAACATGTATTGGAATAGTAATAAAGGCATCCATTTGGTAGAAAGACCTGAAAGAGCTGGGTAAAACTAGTCTGAGTTTTCGGTAAACTCGGTAAAACTCGGTAAGGTTACCAAGGGGAATTTAGCGAGCAAAGTACAGGCGCTGAAGCGAATGGAGCATTAGTTCATCAGCATCGTATGCATGCCGAACTGTGTTGCATTTGGCGTATCTGTGCCTCCAACATGACGGGTCAAGTTCACCGAACTTTACCGAGATTAGGTTTGGAAAATATGTATGTAAAGTACAAACTATATAGGAAGCTCTCCCCGAATCCCCCAACGCAACGGCATTTATACTAGTAAGGCACGCGCCTTTGCAAACCTAACAACCGCTCGAGCCGAAGATGCATGTCAGCCGACCAATCAGAAGGCGGCTAACATACCTCCTCGGAAACGATCAGTGATGAGGAGAACACAGACGATGTACACAATGCAAGGAATAATAAAGATTTATGATAAAATACGCATGGACGTCACTTGAAGTGGATTCGTAAGTTATATTTAAGACATCGTAAGTATATATTAATCACTAAAAATGGATAGCAAAGTGGAAACATGTGTTAATTCAATGATGGAAGTGGAAACGTAATAACGCTTGCCACATAGCTTCATTACCGTGTTTATTCCAGTTAAATGTAGAATATTAAAAGTAAAATATCTATTATAGGAATAACTGTTGAGCCTTATTACAAAATAGCAACATGTCAGCACGTTACAATATGTATAATCCTGCCCTCTATATCTATGTATGTATGTATGTATGTATGTATACATGCAAGCATGTATGCATGCATGCGTGTGTGTGTGTATGTATGTATGCGTGCATATATTGCTCTGTTGATCATCTGTTGCTCAATGTATGTATGCATGTATGTATATATATATATATATATATATATATATATATATATATATATATAGCGCAAATCAATGTTAAAGACACCATATGCTGTAGCAGTGTGCATTTCCATGTAGTACAACCTCTCTATCTATCTATTCGGCGTCGCAGTAATGTAAAAAACCCGCAGTAGTATAACAGTATAAAAATCCAAACACGGAAAGTTGGAGCCTGAGCGCTGCAGGACAGTTCAAGAACAGAAGCAGTCAGATGCTGAACCTGAAGGCACATATAAAAACAGTGTTCATGCCACTCACGCTATTAGACGTTGATCGCTTCTGGTTGGACTAAGGAGTTGCACTGTGCCATCCACAGTGTGAGAAAAGATAATGAACGAATGTAAACAACACTTATTATAAAATGCTCTTTTGCTATTACAGAAATAATAATTGACAGGAAATTGCCACAAGTGTGTAATAGATATACAACATGTATAGATAAGGAAGAAATGAATATATGCACACAGCTCTCAGACAGACAGACAGACAGACATACAGATTAATAGATTAAATAGATAGATATATATAGACAGACAGACAGATTGATAGATAGATAGATATTGCAATGAGGACGGAAAACTGCAATCAAATTTGTATTCATTCATGCATGTGTATTTCAATGTGTAGGTAGATAGAGGAAAATATTATGGAACTATATGTGCATGAGTGTGTGTATGTTTGTGTTTAGACACAAAGAAACGCATACATACAGAGAAAATATATAGATTGATTGATTGATTGATTGATTGATTGATTGATTGATTGATTGATTGATTTACGTGGATGGATGAACTGATTCATCAGCAAATACGCAGATATACTAAAGAATGAACGTATTCATGTTTAATATTGTGGAACATATAAATGATTTGTATCTACGTTGTTCCGTAGAACTTTAAACTATTGGGGATAACTATCAAGAATTGACAAATGTAGTAGACAGACGGGATCCCAAAATTACGGCTACAGGGTGTAAACATAGATTTCATGCGCATATACAACTATACCAACAAACACACAAGTAAGTACTATTGTTGTGAGTGTTTCAAATTGAAATGGTGAGAAGGCAATAATGAGCTGAACCTTTAAAAGTAAAATCAGAATATAAATATTATAGTTATGGGAAACTAGTGCACCCTAATTATAGCATGGAGTGTTGTCTAAATTGCAAGTATAATTTTTAAAATTACTTTTAGAGAAAAAGAATTAGGAAGGCTGTACAGTTTGTTGAGTTTCATATATTTGTATTGTCTTACAAATTTATATTAAGGTCATTATCACATTAATTTATATATTTTTCAATTTTACTGTACAGTTTCATATAATGCACAAATTACTTGCGGAAATGATTGTTTGCAAATATGATTCTACATATTTTTTCTCTGAGTCGGCGGAAAGAACGAGTTTGAAATGGCGTAGCGATACGTCGAGGACGTTAGGCCAAGACTTATTCATAAGCCATATCAAACGAGTTCTTTCCCCCGATTCAGAACAAAACACGAATGCGGTTTTGTATTTCTTACATACCTCCTCTTTAAGATTTCTAAATAGTTTAGCGTTACTGTATGAATGCGATTAAAAAACGAATTGGGATTTATAAAAGTTTGATTCACTGCGTCTAAAAATACCTACGCGCGGATGTTAAGGGAGAAACCTAAGTAGTTCGAATCTCGGTGTGTGATATGGAAATACCGATTGAACAGCTGTATCGAACGCCATATCTCTTGTCATAATGCGTGTCGAACCGAAGGGCTTGAGAGTATTTATGCTTGAAATGGATTTTAATCCTCAAACTGGCTCCTGAGATCCAACAGCAGAGGTCCAAAGGTGTAACATAAGATAGGATTTCACTAAACCATGTCGTTATGGGCATCACATTGAAGGCTTTCGAGATCTTTGTGACTGCAAAAACATGTTTCTGTTCTTGATACGTCTTTTTAGTTCAGTAAGTGACTCTCATTGGGATGTAGAATAGCTCTGGATACACTGAGAACTGTAGCTGCAGACCTGCACACAGGCGGCTCAGGGCATAGGGTCGCTTTTCACTGAACCGAAGCAGCAGTGGAACTGAGCAGCTCCCTAGGCGACTGAGCAGCCCTATTTAGGATCACTTTGCTCCAAAGCATGAGGAAGGGGCTAGAAAAGGTGCCCTAAATATTGCTTACTTCACTTTAACCCTGGTCAGCATACCGCAGCTGATGGGATCAGAGCTTAGCGATCGAAAACCAAACAAGAAGACAAAGAGTACTCCACTCACCATTGGTGCCTGGAATGTGCGCACACTAATGGACAGTAAATCAGCAGATCGACCTGAGAGATGAACGGCTCTAGTTGGCAGAGAACTGGTCGTATACAGCATCCAGATAGCGGTCCTGATTGAAACTCGCTTTGCTGAGGAAGGACAACTCACCGACAGTTCAGATCATAAATTGGCCCGATCAGTCACCCTCGTGCTCACAGAAACCAAACCAGTTAGTAATGTCATGGTCATCTTTGAACTCGAAGGACGAACAAAAACAGATTGGGTTTTGAAATTTCATAGGAACCCTAGTCTCTCTCATCCCATTAAAGCCCCTGCGCAGAATTATTAGGTAAAAGTACATCTCTGCCCCTTTCTCTGTTAAGAAATTTTACTTTCATTCTGGTGCATTTCTTAAATAACTCAAAACATATAATGTATGCTATAACGCGCTATTGACCCCAGCAATCCTGGGGTAGGGTCCAAAATGTGAAAAGATAGGGCAATACCGAATCATGTCGTCATAGGAGTCAAATCCAAGGACTTTTTAGTACTTTCGCACGGAATGAATGTTAATCATTCAAGACTTACAAAAGGTGCAAGACAGGGATGTAGATGATGTGAATAATTTGTAACGGTACTATTACGACTGAATTTCGCTGCAATATTTCATAAAGTAGAATTGGGATATTGGTTGAATACTACGGCAGCATGTGGTTGCCTTCAGTGAAAAATATACAATATGTGAGCTGATTCTCCAATGCTTTACACAAATAAAGTTCAACATTATGTATGTAGCGGTGAAGAGGTTTCTGAACGTTGGGCAGGATCATGCGCTCTCGCCCTACCTGTGAACTTATTTGGCAATGTGTTGCGTAATAGCTTCTCAGCTGTGTTGTGAAGGGTTGCATCAGTAGCTCATTAGCTATGGACATTTTGTGGTGATGGTAGGTGCATTCTGGATCATGGAGTCCATATAAACGACTCGCAAAAAGCGGATGTAAGCAAGTACTATTACTGATGTATAAGCGACTTTTTTTTTTTAAACTTTGTACGTAGCCATAGCAGGAGACATATGCTATAGGTCATGAATATGGGGATCTGGCAGCTGGGTATCTGTCCAAGTGTAAGGTGGGGAGTGGATGTGGAGATTTATGATGGCAAGCATCGAAAAGCACTACTTCTAAATGATTTCAATCTCAGAAATTATTTTTCAAAAGTGGATATTTTGCTACGGCGAGCCATCGACTTTCCTCCAGTTATTATATTTTATTATTATAATTGTCATTATTATTATACCGTTTTCTTCTCCTGCTCCTTCGTTAGAATATGTAGATAGTAAATGACAGATACACTCTTTATGAGTAGGTAATTTTTTCATTACTGATTATTTTCTACTTCTTCTTTGCCGTTTTTATAGTCTTCCTTGGTATGAAAGTAACTTTCTTTCGTACCCGAAAATAGTACTCACTATCACTGACGAAGTTTGAGAAGAACTAGAGGGAGACAAAGACAGGCAAGTCGATTAGAATCTATATATTTTTCGTGGTTCTCATATTAATTGCTGTTGATTCGTCTTCTTTTTCGTCGTCGTCGTCATTGTATGCATAAAAATCATTTTTATATTGTTATTTGGATTGAATGACAGAAACAAACATTATTGGCAAACAAATTACATTCGTAAATTAGTGTAAGAAAATAGGTAAATTGCCAGCCCGTACGTGGGAAACATGTAATCGATTATTATCCCTTTCGCATGCACCAGTAAACATACATGTAGACATTCACCCCCTCCCACACCCACACCCACACACCCCATATATATATATATATATATATATATATATATATATATATATATATATATATATATATATATATATATATATATGTTTACTTACATACGTATGTGAATTGCGTCATGTTAACACATTTCCGCACTTACGTAAATTTACATGGTGTGTAAATTTGCACCAAATCCAGAAGTAGCTCCAAACCAAATTGGCACATGTGTAAATTTGCACCGTCTTTAAATATCAGTATGTGTACGCAATGTCAAAATATACAAGTGTGTGTATTGTATAAAATTCTTTAAAACTGTTGGCCCTGAAATTATATAAGCATATTTGCTTTAAACTTTTAGTTCAATTTGAATGATAGGTCAGTTTGTAAATAGCTATGCGGTTTTGTTAGCATTATTTTAATACAAATGAGCATGTAAGTAAAGCCAAATGTCTATTCTAGCAATTATTTTTTTGAGATAAAGTAAAGCATTACCATCGCCGTCAAATCACAAATGATATAGACATATTTAAACTTTAAACTGTATTTATTTCTATGAGGAGTCTCATAACTTATACTAGCAATGTAGACGTCTCAGAATTGACATACTGTGGTTTTTTTGTGGTGGAGGAATCCGGAGGAGGCCACCATCCTTGGATGGGAGACCACTTTATCCTATCGCATGCTGGAACCGGGGAAAGGACACGGGATTGCAGAGGTGCGAGGTAAATGTATTATCACTGCACTATCTAGGCTATCTTTATGTCAAAAGTTACCTTATAATATGGTTGTTAAACGATCTCACTTAGACAAAACACGATTGCTTTCTATCCCTCCCCAAATACCATTGCTTTATTGTTCCTGCCATGTTTTCTTTTGTAGTCCATGTTTTTACCCCCCCCACCCCCCTCCCCCCTCTGCTTACATATTCATTGATCTATAGAACAATTCCAAGGAAACAAGTAAAAGATGAAGAGAGAGACTGACCTGGTATATATTTTATATATCCATATTTTTCGTTTAGTCTTTCATTTCCTTCATTTTATTTAAACAAAATTTCGAACCCTGGAGGTCAATAACAGCTTTTTTTGGAAAACACGTCTAGGGTATCTGGGGTCGTTAGTTTAAATAAAATATGCTGTTGTGATAGGAAAGTATGTGTTGTTTTCTTCGAGCGCCTTCACTATTGATATTCGCACATGTTGTGTCTATTATCCAGTTACTGCTACACTGTGATTTTAGACTTTCTTAATTAAAACATACCAAGGTCTGTATTATTATAAAAACCAGCTGCCTGAGTTCTTGTTATTTCAATTTAATTTATTCGTTCTTTTCAAGTGCTGTGAACACTTTATTGTCAGTGATGGGTCTCAAATATCGTTTTATTGTATGCATGACGTAAATATATGCTAAAGTTATTCAGCTCAGAGGGATGCAAGTAAGAGCTCGGTTTGTCGTCTATTGAATATTGTTTTTTGTCTATTTCTTTTATTTTTGTACACTATGACACTACGAAATTTCTTACTGCCAAGCCCGCTCCGGCTGTATTATCTGGTACAGCCTTGGTAAAGAATGGATGGATGGATACATGGACTTACCTATAGATGGGTAAGTGGGTAGATGGATGGATGGGTTTGCTCGGTAGCACATATTTAATTTGGTAGAATAAAACCTAGACAGTATAAAAGTAGTTTTTCATACCAAAACGTGGGTGATTAAGGTCAGATTATTGAATTGAAAACAGAGGTTTGTACGATGTTTCTCATTATCTTTGTTCTCTCGGTCTAGCTGCAAAATAAAAGGGGAAGGTAAACAAAACATTAGTTCACATGACATGGATACCTTGGGTTATATAGTATAGATGAAACAAACTTCTCTGTCAAGCAGGACCACATATAGCAAAAAAAAAAAAAAAAAAAAAAAAAAAAACGGGAAAAAGTTTCATTGGAATTAAACATGTCGTGTCCTATCATAAGCAAGATTTAGCTCATAATTTTGCTTTAAGCTATGCTCTGCGAAAACGATATAGCGCACCAAGGAAACTGTAGCAGCAGCTATTTATCTTGTCTGGTTTTCTTGTTGGAGCGACTAGAACTTCTGCGATCGGTTCTTTTGCGATTGGATGACACATAAAGCCACCGTCCGAAAGCCCGTAGTATTGTGACTTATGGTGATAAGATTGTGGACTGGTACTTAGTATTGCAAAGACATTGGTCAAATTTGAGTTTTTAAGAGTATGTATTTAAGAGTTAAGGCCACCAGTCAAGAAAGAAGTGTGCCGATGACTCATCACAAATTTCGTTAACACTTCATAACTTTTGAAGTACCCAATGAACTATCTCTCTCTCTCTCTCTCTCTCTCTCTCTCTCTCTCTCTCTCTCTCTCTCTATATATATATATATATATATATATATATATATATATATATATATATATATACGACAATCCACCCATTAACTAATCCCTACCAAAATAAAATATTCAAATAAAAAGAAAAACTAAGTACTAACTTGCCTCCTGCTGAGCTGATTACCTTGCGCAAACACGTTAGAAAGATATTCGAGACTAAGTACACCCGCTTCCAACACATAACATTATTAACAATTATGCGCTTGAAGGCACTTAAAAAGAACGAATACATTAAATCTTAATGAAATGAATTCGACAAACTGTTTTTGGTAAATAGTACAGATCTTGGTATGTTTTAATTAAAGAAAGTCTGAAATGACACTGACTGTAATTGGATAATATAAACAATTTTGAGACTCCTGATAATAAAGCACTTGAAAAATACATTCCATAATTTTTCCTCACGCGACAATATATTCCATGTGAACCAACGATACAGATACCAATCGACGTGTATTTAGGAGAATCTTTCAACTTTCACAACATAAAGGTACGAAGTATTAACTCTGATGTTCGAAAATTCTGATTAAAGTCAAACAAATATAGAACGAAAAGAGAAAAAAATACTAAAAGAAGACATGGCTGTATAAAACAAACAGTCAATTTCTCACATATATGCAAACTTGTTCCATATATAAATTACTAGATGAACATACAGAGAGAGAGAGAGAGAGAGAGAGAGAGAAGAAAATAAAAATGTTTGGAAAATAACCGAAGGTAATCTGTTTGGAGAATGGTAGAAAGCAATAGTGTTTCGTGAGTGGAATACCTATTTATTAATATAACAAAGTAACTTTTGATACAAAGATTATCTGGATAGCGTGTTGGTAGCACGCTTGCTTCGCACCTCTGCGGTCCCTGTTATTTCACAGGTTCCAGCATGCAATAGGGTAAAGTGGTCTCCCATCCGAGGTCGGTGGTCTTCTATGGTTTCCTCCACTACAAATGACCACTTTCAGCACTTTATTGACTATATCAAACAGAGGAAATGGTAGCTATGTACCGTTCCGATTGATCCACCAAGGCAGCCGACCCAGGATGTCCGAGGAGCGTATCGAACTTGCTACACCTGGATTTCAAGTCCGATGTTTGAGAAGAAATCGACGTAATATAAACACAGTTTAAAGTTGAAATATGGCCGTACTACTCGTAATTCAGCACGATGACCATGCCCTTACTTTGTCTCAACAAAAACTTCATAGGTTAGACAGAGAAGCATACATTTATGCGCCTATGTATTCTAAAAAAAATACTAACACGATCACGTTCCATGTAGAAACAGACTTGTCATCTAAACTGAACTTAGCTGAAATGTTGAAAAGAAAATACAACTATATAAATTTTTGCCAAAGTTTTAAAGAATTTATATAAAATACACGCGTGTGTGTATTTTTGTATGTGTATACATGTTGAAATTTGCATATGGTGCAAATATTCACCTGTGCCAATTAACCTTTGCACTACCTCATCAGTTGGTGCAAATTTACACACCATGCAAAGGACCAGGTTCACTTTAACATCGAAACGGCCCTAAAATCTGTCAAAAAATACATTTTCATGCATAGACTAATCTCTATATCATAAAATACTACAATTTATTTTATATTTCATAATGAGATATTGCAATATATCAGTGGGAGAAAAATTATATCGACACAGGGGTGATACCACATTTATCGCCACAGCGGCGATATCACTTTTGGAACTAATTTCTTTTACCATTTAAGAAGTATATCGGCTCTTATGTATGTTCTTCAGACCTGTATTTCCATATTTAGGCCTTTTTAATTTTTTCTTTTTCTTTTCCTTCTCTCTCTCTCTCTCTCTCTCTCTCTCTCTCTCTCTCTCTCTCTCTCTCTCTCTCTCTCTCTCCACATCAGAATGAATAGATCGTAAATTGTGTCAGCATTGTTGGCCTTCTAGCATACATTTATGTAATCAATGAAAAGGCACCGTCAAGAATGCATAAAAATGAACCCCAAACAGCAAAAAGCAGGCTTCAAATATTAACTTTTCATATAATTAGTTTTACACATGAATCGTGCAAATTGTCAGTGACTGAACTTACATGACCTGTTGCTATTCGATATTCTGTGTCACCCATACAGTACCGTATACGTGTTTCACTCAACGACAAATGGTACACACTTTTAAGAAAAACTCTTGATTACATATAGTAATAAAATTGTTTATGTAGCGATTTTAACTGTCATCACAATCATAATCATGTCTGAAGACGATGGAGAAATCAGGCATCGATTTGTGTCGATTGGAAACATAAATAAAGTGACAATCGGAATTAGAGTGCAGCGTCTCAAATCGATATAAACTGCAAGCCTGCCAACACACAAATATTCAAGTCTGAATGCAGAAATAAACAAAAACAGCAGCCAAAATCGTTACAAGTAAACTCACAATCATTAAAATCTGTGGTTTAATGATGTTAAGCTCTGAAACCTGTTGGAGCGTTCTGTCATGTTGCTATAGGACCCACACCCCAGCAATATTGTTCGCTTTGTTCACTATATCAATGCGCGCAAGAAACGTGTTAATGAAATAAAAACTCTCTTCATTTTGTATGATAACAGTCATTAATTTGACAAATTACACAATTTGAAGCATTGTATGTACATTTAAATTTTGTAAAAAGTCCTGTCCTAAAATTATTGTAACATTTTTAGAGCTTTTTATCGATGCTTTAATGCAGCGGTTAATCGCACTGGCACAGAATGGAGAAACAAATCTATGCAAATCAAAAGTTTTGGTTCGAGAAAGTGTATAATAAAAAGAAAGTCTACGTTTTTTGAGTACATATAAGGAAATATTTCACGAGTGAAGTAGAAACATTTTGTATTGTCCCTCGTGGCTTCGCCACTCGTGACAATACAATGTTTCCACTTCACTCGTGAAATATTTCCTTATATCTACTCAAAAAGCGTAGATATCCTCTATACCTATAACTTTTCAACTTTGTACCATATGACGTCATATACACGTGTGACGTCACGTGACGAAATGGTAGTGGAACGCTGACAAGTGCAATTTACCCAGAAATATACCAGTTTGGACAATAGTTGACACTGAGCGCATGCATTGCTTCCCGTGATATTTTGTCCAGTGACAGTGAAGGCTAATTATGACATAATGTGAGACTCAACCTTTCCTCAAATCTTTACATTCTGCGCACAGATGACAGCTATATATAGGAAAGTCACTGACTGATCTGAATAACTTTGAAAAAGGTATCGATCCAGATTTCCATGTTCAAAATTTACTCAGCATACACATTTAATAGCAAATGAAAGAGAGAAAGAACAACTCGACTATACTAAAACCTGCTGAAACATTCACAGGGCATAAATGTCAATGCACATTACACCAGAGAACACATTTATAAACCTTTGAAGCGTTGACTAACTAACAGATAATAATCAATCATTTGTTGAGATCTCCGAGGAGGTCAGGGTTTATTCAGAAATATATTTGCCTTTGCGTATGAAGATAATTAAAACTTAGGTGGAGGCCCACCATGCAAGATCAATTGCAGTGTCAGAACATATATCCTTTCAAAAAGCATTGAATTACCTTTAAAATATTATATCAAAGGAACCGTTAAGTTGAATTGATAAATTGAACGCGTACTATGGACCGCAGTTATAAAATGCAAACTATTTCAAAAGAATGAGATGTTGAACAACTAATATAGTATAGATAAAAAAAGTATTAAATTGGTACATGAATGTTAGAGCAGGACAAAATGAAGTTATCTTTTTTGTAAGCAAACTGTTTGTCAATAAAAATTATGAGACGTAAAATTATATGAACAACACTGGAGGATCTATCACGAATGCCTGTTTCAACTGGAATCTATGAAACGAGTTGAATGATTAAGGACTCGCAAAAGATCTTAAATATTCAACGTATTTCATATATTTCATTTGAAATAATCTCAAGTGTAAGATGATATTATATATAAATATCAATGATACTCAATAAGGACCGCAAAACTAATATAAAAATTGACTTTAAGTTACATTCGGCTGTCTTGGTCATTCCACTTTCACATTATATATCGTCATGACATCACTTGTTATGTCATTGGGTGTTATTAAAAGTGTGTAATATTGGAAAATATGATATGGGTATATAGATTTAATACCCCAGTAGCCGTATGATAAACTCATATTTTTCAAGCAGATTATACACATAAATGAAACAACGAAAGTATTTACACAGACTTCGTAATTATCATTTTCAATGCCAGACACGTTCTTTAAAATGTCAAGATGTGACGTCATGATGTCAAAATAACGAAACAGATCACAGGTTCAAAATCGCGTCATGACGTGATCGTACTTGTTGTTTATTAATTTAAAATCGAACTTCGGTGTAAATGCCATTATAGAGGAAGATGATATACAGTAGCATTCGACCGTTGTTAACGTATCACAGTAAAGAGTTTAATGCAGTTGACACTACTATTCATTGCACGAATTTTCCCTGGCATCATTATAGCAGTCGTTTATATCAAAATAATGTACAACACGAAACTAGGACGCAACGTTTTGTCATTTTCTATTTGATAGAAAGCATTGATTATTGTTTCTATCGCCATCTGTTAAGAGAAAAAGAGATACAAACTCATTTAGTCTGCCAGTGATTGAAGTTTCCTGTTCGACTTTCCATTCGGCACAATCTAAGGTTCGTTACATAAAAAATAATAATAATAAAAATTCCCTCTTCCAGCAATCAGCTAATCATTACGAATGTTTCAACTTCGCCCCCCCCCCTTTCCACCCACCACCCCTACACAGGTTTTTTAAAACATGTGCCTCAAGAAAGGCTAAGAATCTTATACAAGAACCTTTACGTAAGCCTCAGACAAGTACATATTTTATCAGTAACAATGTTTAGTCTCAACGGCTATCAGAAAACAGAGATCTGCCAGTAAAACAAAACAAGGTTTAAAGAACGTTCCACCTAACAAAAGCTAATGCTTCCTACTCTGTGATTTTTGACATGAATTATCGACTACCAGTAAATACAACACTAGTTTTTTTTTTATATCTCCTTTTTAAAATAAAGGTCCTAATTTAAAAAAGTGTGTTTCTTCCACTGTGATATCAATGTTTGACAAATTTGTCGATCCATCAAGGAGTGTATTATTTCAAAATATCAAAACAGTTCCCAAATTTTATCTCAGGTATACACGGTATTTACATCTATGTGTAATCTACCCCAATGTCGATTTCCATTCGCACGTTTTTTGTGACAACCGTCAAGCAAAATGCGATTTGAGCAAACCACACAGTCTCCTTCCCGCCATATATCCCTAACTAATATGAGTCACCTTTTGTATCCGCGGCCCCTGTCCTCCTGGTGGCTAACTTAGAAATTCAGAGTATCTCCAACTTAAGACTTGTAAACTCCTTGGACGAATAGAGTCCCAGGTTTGTATGGTCAGTCTCTGGACTTTTTGAGTATTGACTAAATATGGCTGTTACAAAATGTAATGCACCAGACTTAATGCCTGCTTTAAAGACATTCAGGATTTTACTTCCATCAACATAAAATATTAAATTATGTCTCATAAAGCTGTATCACCCATATGTCATGAACAGCGATTTAATGCAAATAAGCAATGTCTGACGCAATCTTAATATCACAACACCAACAGGCGACTTACGGATTGCAAACTTTTTTCTTTGTTTGCAAATGTAACCTTGATTGATTAATAATATATAAAAAGACATTTGTAACTTGCATTTCTGTAGGTTTAGAAGAGTGGAAATAAAAGTACTACATAAAACATATATTTGTTCTCAGTTTATTCATTTAATATAAGACACACGCACACAAAACAAAACGAAAATTACAGTTCATTTTAAAGACCGGCAATCAGATACAATATACAGTTATTGTTTGAATTGGTCTATATATCTGGTTCACAGTAAATTGCCGTTCCGTTTACTTTTACAGAAGTCCACTTCAAAATACTACATAGCTGCCCATAATAATGTGATTTCATAAATTGTCGTGGGTATTAAATTCCGTGCTTTTGCATCAGTTTATGAATTCGTGTATATGCCTTTGATTGTGATGGGGTGCTGTTGTCTTCATAGATGGATAAGTTTTCTTTAAGTCTGAATATTCGAAGTTTGTGGCAAATACGGAATCCACAAAAACTGGTACCAAACGAATAATAGTCAATTCAGTACAACTTTTCCCGTTAGGTTTTAGGGGAAAACTCTTAGCACTTGCTTATGGCTTTGTTGTTATACTACAAATAACTTATAGCTCCGTTGTTCATGGATTAATATTAAGAGAGAGAGAGAGAGAGAGAGAGAGAGAGAGAGAGAGAGAGAGAGAGAGAGAGAGAGAGAATATTCTGTGTTATGTTATGGTTAAGCATGAGGAATTCGCGGAAATGCGTACAAATATTTTGAGATGTACATAAATGACATTTCTTACTTTTCCTCCATACATATATAATGGTCTCAAAGGACCCCCCAGTTTTAGGTAAAATCATGAGCTCTGTATTTAGTTTGAACATTAAAATGTCTATTGTAAAAATGAATGACATGATTCTTAGTTGTATCGACAAGTAAACGCTTGAACAGATTATTCATGAGTTATAGATTATATTTTTTATAAAATAAAAATATTTTGTAGTTAATGCTTATTAAATTTACAATATCATGTCTCTACATGATTATTGTAAGATGATTTCCACCGACTGTGAAATTAAAGAAAAGTAAATAGATAAAAGTTATGATGACCATTCATAAAAAATCAAACTTTTAGCTTGGATAGGCCATCTCATAAAATCGATCCTCTGGTCCCTTGTATTAAAGTATTAAAAAATAACAATAAGTTCTTAGTAATCACGTGTCGTATATATATATATATATATATATATATATATATATATATATATATATATATATATACTTTTAGATTCGTCAAATTTGCTGTTCAGATAAAAAAAAATTCTAGTTTATTAGCTTAAACATGAGTGTATTATTCTATTGAAATATAAAGAGTCTAAACACGCGGCCCAAATATATTTTATTCTGTTGGTTTGAAACTGATAGAATGATTGCTGGGATGGAGTTCTTCTGTAGATAAAAAAAAAAAAAATATAATGAACTTTTTCGACCAATGAAATGAAATTTTGGCATATTTCTTTAGATAATATCTGTAATCCCACATTAGCGGGGTAAGTGCAATATTGCAGAAAGTAACAACAAATTTTAAGTATTAAAGCAAGGCAAATTAAGAAAAACAATGGGCCATTTGAAAATTTAAAGGTCTACCAAGAAAGTTTGATTGACGGAGTATCTCTCAATATTGCTTTTGGAACAAAACAAATACTATATTTAAATTGGTAATATAGGGGGCCCACTTAAAAATGAATTCAGTTTAACTGCATAGGCTACGCTTTTCTTGAGAAAGGATGCCAACCCATCCCGGGGATATCACCGCTCTGAAAGATTTCCTATTTTTACAACAACAACAACAATTATAAAAAAAATAATAGCAAGAACAATTCACGATAAAAAAGACGCCCTTATGAATATGAAATACGCGTTTAAAGTGCCCTTTTTGGTGGATAATTACCAAACCTCTTTTAGATCCTTGGGGAAACATTATATACAGGCAGGAAAATCAATTCAAAATAACTTCCCCACACATGTGAAACTGCAAATTTATCTGTAAAAAGTACAAAGCATAACATGAAGATAAAAAAGAAAGAATGAACAAACGCAATCGCACCATTTTTAAGCTCGTTTGCATGTAAAGTCTGCTCACACTCAACATACCACACGTTTCTAACTATAACATAAGAAAAGAATCACAAAAGAGAGAAACATTCTAAAATTGAATATAACGGAAAATGGCAGATCGAGATAATTTGGCAACATAATTTATCTCCATATATGGTACCATTTCCTAAATCTGAATTTGTTACCAAAATGTCAGAAACACATCGACTATCCAGTCCGTATTTTAATATGATGCATTAGTTTTAATTCTTAGATACATTTAACATATGTAGTAAAATACGAGGAAAAAAGCGCACAATCCAAATATGATAAACGTAATAACAATAGAAAAACATCAGCTGGTGAGTTTATGAATGATATAATATTTTCAGATTATGAGGAACAGGTTGGTGTCATGTAGAAACTTTGCTGATGGTGAAAATTACGTACACCTGAATTATCACAACAGATGTTTTGATACATGAGCTTATTAATGCACGCCATCATGAACTTCTGAGTAAATGTATGGAACCACGAGGCTGTCACCTTGATGTCTGAAGGATCAATTAATAATAAATATATTACCTAGCTCTCACTGGACAGTATTTTGGTGAATTTTCATCAGAAGATGACATATTGCAAAAAATGAGAATAATTCTACATCAAAGATACAAATAAAAACTAACCAATGATTGTTGCGGAAAGCATGCTTGTAAGATATTGATTAAGGTATTCGGGTGAATTTCATGCACAACTGATAGCTTCTACAGTAAGCCAACACTACCCCAACCCCTCTTTTATAGTGTTTATTTCCAACAGTCAAGGGCTATTTTGAATATTTCCCTGTCATACGGCGGCTCAAACAAACAATATGTACTCTATGCTGATTTCACTAATATCAGTTCACTGATATTACAACAAATTGGCATGATTCTCATTACCCCTCAACCATCTCGAGTTTGAGATATTTAAATCTGTAGTAGACGTACATAAACACGTAAACTAAGCTGGCCGTTCATTTGGTACCCAAGTTGAACATTTGATCTTCTGGGCTAGTCTAACTGTGCAAGGTAGTCATCATACAAGCCAGTCCATTTTCAAAATGTAAACCAAATTTAGTTTGTAGATCTAGATTTATATTTATGGCCAGGGGAAGAGAAGTGTTCTGCTACTGGACTTATGTCCAGCTTCTTTTTCATCCAATCAGATCTGTGAAGGTTGATCCTTTTGTGGCAACATGGAAGAACAAATCTGGATGATTTCATAGCAAAAGCAAACAACTTCCATCATTCAATAAGATCCACGAAAGAAGATTCCAACTCAATTTGTTTTCTTGTAACAACAACCATACTAATAGAAAACAAACTCCACACAGACATCTACTCAAAACCAACTAATAAATACCAGTATCTTCTCCCATCCGGCTGTTATCCAAAGCGTTGCATTTGGAATATCCCGTATAGTCAGGCACTGAGGATGCACAGAATTTTCTTCGACGATGGAACATTCCAGAAAAGGTCTGAAGAGTTGTCTGAACGTTTGATCAACCGAGGCTACAACAAAAACCTGATAGCTGAGGCGACACAAAGGGCTAAATAAACAAACCTCAATAATCTATTGAAATATAGAGAACAGGAAAAGGTTGATCGAATACCATTTATCCTGACCTACTATCCAGACAACCCCAAAGTAGGTAAAATCATCTAGAAACACTGGCTGATCGTGAAATCGTATGACACGCTAAAGTTATTCCACCCGAACAAACCAGCAGTAACCTACTGCAGACCGAAAAACCTCAAAAACATCCTAGTCAGAGCAAATCCAATGCCCATCACAAGCCAAGATCTTTCTGACACACCTGCTCCCTGTGGTGACAAAAGGTGCAAAACCTGTCAACATATGATAGAGACCAACACATTCTCAAGCACAGTGACAAGCGATATATTGAACATACATGGTCCAAATAAAACATGCAAAACAGAGAATGTAAATCATCTCATTCCGTGCAAGACCTGCGGCCTTCAGTATGTCGGAGGAACTGAAAAAATGCAAAAAATCGAAATCTTCATAGATCTGATTGAATGACAAAGATGTTGGACCGAAGCCCAGTTGCAGAACATTTCTCTTCCGATGGCCATACTTTTGAGTGACATTTTACTGACTGCAATTGCCCACAACCGCAACTGGAGATCCGAAACAAGGAAAGAAAAGGAATCTTACTGGATAAGCCTAAGTACACTGAAACCGAGCAGCTTAAATCAAGAAGACTCAAAAGGGTACCCGCACGTAAATGAAATAACAAAATCATTATCTGTTTAGAGCCCATATTTTTCAATAAAAAATGTAGTGTACGGCTACATCACTTCATATTAAGAAATAGATGGCGCTTTTGTTCCTCACTTTGTCAATCAAAACCAACATGATTGCAATTTTATCATCGGTGTTCAAACCAATAACATGCTATAGCCACAGTTTTTAAATAATACTTCTATTAGATCCACTATCATGATGTAAAGTGTTGTAAATTCAACGTTTTATTTTTTTTGTATTTATTGTTTGTCTTGTTTGTTTCTGTCAGTGAGATTAAGACGCGCTTAGGCTATTTAAAATTTAGTTTTGCACTGTTCGTTGTCAGTTGGTGTGAAGCAGTTTGATATACCAATACAAAACAAAACACGAAATAGATTGCGGCCAAAACACGAAATAGATTGCGGCCAAAACACGAAATAGATTCCCTGAAAACGCTAATATCCGCGTACTGCACCCCCTCTCATCATTTAAATACGACCGCGCTGGTAATTAAATCTTTACACTAGTTACCGCATCTTATACAGTCCATTTCTTTGCACAAAATTAAGGTGGAATTAGTGGCTACGATTTCTCCTATGGAATTCTTGATATATATAGAGCAAAACCGACATCATACTAACAACTCCATGTAACAATCGTCGTACGTCTGTTTGGTATTGTAGGTTCCCTGACAGCATCCTCACCTGGACCAACAAGTCTGGTTGCAGAATATTTACAAAATGTATAGGTCCATGCTAGAAACAGTTGCCGAACAAATGACAAAATAGAAAGATTTTAATAGCCCCGTGTACATTTACGTTTTTTGATTTTTTAAATCTGATGCAGATAACATATGGAATACAGGCATTTACATCTTCGGTCATACATCCTTACTGGGAAGCAAAAGAAGTTCTTATATTATCTTGCCATAGCTAATATTTTTACAGTATGATTTTAAATTTAGCGACCAGTAAAGTAGTGTTAGTTCAAGTCTTTATTTTAGTCAAAATTGTCCCTACAGCAGTATATTCAAGGTTAGCAACATCAATTAAACAATATAATCAAAGCATAATCATAATATTATAATACAATTTACATGTAGAATCGTATTTCTTTACGTTATTTACTTCTTAAAGACAAACGATTGACTGCTGCAATATTTAATCAACCGTGACTCCTGAAAGCCCTAGCATCTGCATACTCAGTCTCTCTCTCTCTCTCTCTCTCTCTCTCTCTCTCTCTCTCTCTCTCAGTATTAAATACATCCGCGCTGGGAATCAAAATCATCACATGAGGTACCGGGACTTAAGGAGTACATTTGTTTGCACACAATCGGGTTTCTCTTTTGGAATCCTCGATAGATATAGAGAACAAGCGACATCCTACTCACAACTGTATGTAACAATTCACATAAGTCTATTATGTTTCCTTGTAGCATACACGCCTGGAATAAACACTTCTGGTTTACCACAATTCTGATTTAACACTGAATTTTTCAGCGTAAATAAAATTGTATTCGCTTCCTCTGTAGAATAAAGTATTTCAGTGAATGTTTTGGATTGGTGTGGGAAATAAAAATCCCACACCGGGCTCATTTTGTGGGCACGAACTCGGCCAAGCCTTGTTGCGGACTACGGAGTATGACCTCCTCGGTTGTGATTTGCCAATCCCACATCAACAGATGCGACAGATTCTATTATTCTCTTCCACATGAATATTTTATATATGCACCATGAAAAAGAAGTAAAGTTGCATGAACACGTTGAAGTGTGAGGCTTTTGTCACCCTAAATCACATATTTGCTAAAATAATCAGATTTGTTAAACACGTGTTGTCCACATCAACATGGGTATATTATGTCTGCACCTTGACAACAAAGTCGAGTATTAAGACTAGGTTGAAGTACAAGGATTTTATGTCTGTAGATCAAACATTTCCTATTTCTGAATATAAATCACGGTGGTAAGGATTTTACAAAAATAGCGTACTATACTTACTGTAAGGTCCTTCTTATAGATTGTACCGATCCATATATCATTCTTATCTTTAGATTTAGTGTAAACAATGCAAAACAATATAAAACCATATTTCATCAACCGTTACAACTGTATAAACAAGGTGGTATTTCGTCTATAAATTGAAGAAACACTCAGGCACCTTTCTTGTTATATTAAGAATTGAGTTCAGGCATGTTTGTGGCACAACACGGTCGATATGTATGGATACCCGGTGTGTTACAAGCAAAATTTATAATACTTCCTTATACTACCTACCTTTATTTAAGAGTTTGTAATACCTTAGTCTGTTCCGCCTTTTTGTAACTAACTAAAGAATGTATTTATGTTGTTTTTTTATTATATATGCTTTTTCCATATTTTTCCTTCCTTCCCTGGCTTAGGAAAATTCATTTGAGGTGTTCGTTCTCCGCCCAAGAGTCAAATAGTAACGAAGCAAACGTCGTTGATTACTCATACTAAACTAATTAGCCTTGCTAAGTTGGGCAGTTTGCATTTCAGTGTTTCTTCGTTTAAAATATACAGTAACTTTACATTCCAATATCTCCAAAGCTATTGATAAACTCTTTGTCCTCTTTTTTTATTTTATTTAAATGTAATTACTTCAATATAAAAGAATGCCGAATTTCAAGGTGAAATAAACAAACACAAAAAATGCAAACGCATATGAGATAGTTGCATCAATGTTTCATTTTGCAGGTGAATTAGTATATTCTGAAAAAAGAAAACGTCCATGCTTAAAACGCATCCACAACCATATTACATAACGATTGATTTTTTTGTAATAACTTTATTTCTGACTCTATGTGTGTATTCTCTCTCTGTCTGTCTGTCTGTCTCTGTGTTTAAGCCACAATTGCTAGTGCAGCAGAAGCATCTTAATTCGGTCATGTCCGTCCATCTGTACGTTGTTACGTCAGTCATGTGAAGCTTGTTAGCATGATGCTAACAAATCGCTTTAGTAGTCATGCTTTCATGACCTGATTTAATTTCCATCCGATTCTATCAATTTTTCACTTTTTAAAATTAATTTCAAGGTTTCTAGATTGAAACGTTTTCTTAGGAAAACTTTGTTCGTAGGACTAAGCCCAGAACTAAAAATAATAGAGAAAATATTTTTGTCGTATTTTTATACCTATGTACTTTACCTAATCATAAGTTTTTGGTCATTCTAGGGATATTCCACTTGTTTACGTGAACTTTCGAAATTTCTGGGCTCAAAAATTTTCTTATGAAAGATTTGCTAGCCAAGCCAATCAATATAGACAACTGCAATTTAAAAGACGTGTTAGTGTGGATGACCTTGTTTGATTTTATCTTCCCTTTTTTGTTTCTTTTATTGTGTCTAGTAATTCGATAAAAGCATACGATTGTTGAATGAGGAAACCCTTAATCGATTTGGACAGTTTTCTTCTGTTACTAATTTGTTCAACGAATATCGTGACTCACACTAAGTATTATATAAAGACACGCACACCCGTACACACATGTATCTATGTGTGTATCTTTGTATGTATGTATGTGCTTATCGATATTTTTCTCTATGCTGTTTAGAGTTAAAATGAAAACACACGAGAATGTTAAATATTGTCACCAAAAGCTAAAATTCACGTCTTAAGTTTAGAAATGTATAATTTATATATTCGTTTTCATTAAAATACAGAAGTATTATTCGAATGCTACTGTACTGTTTGTATCAATCATTTGCCTACCGAGAAACACGCTGAGTTTCTACATTAGCCATGACCCGATTCTGGTATGCTGAATGACGGTGTTCCTGCGGTGCATTTGGGAGTGACACGAGAACAATGTTCTTGTCCGTCTCGTCGTAAGCTGCTAGGCACTGTTGCTCTATACCAGAGCGTGAGACGCATACTAAGGTTGGATAGAAGGTATACTCATTTCACCGAAGGTTACTATTGAAGTCTACAAGGAAAAAAACAGTTGGTACGTTGATACCTGTTGGGTGTATCTAAGGGTGGGCGGAGCACAGCTGTCGATAGTGAATCAGTGTATTCGTACAGTGAATATGAACGATAACAAAATATCCTTTAACTCATTAGGCTTTGGGTCACTATGCTCACTGCCGACAGAAGTTATTATCATACGAAGGAAAGTAGAAATGAATAGTTACCATCGCCTGAGAAAAATGGAATTCATTCGTGAAAAGCTCGTTATCTTCTAGAATATTTGTTCCCTCGTAATTGACAACATAGATAGGTTTGATCAAAACGAGTCTGTACTTTTATCTTAAGGAAAAATGGGAAATGCTAATGTAAAAAGTGTTCGTCCAACTTCGGATTTTATTATTAACTATAGTGAAGACGTTGACCTGAGCTCTGACTTTATCGAGGATTCGAGGGTCAGAGCGTCGGAGGGTCCGAATTGCCCAGTATGTAAATCTCGTTATATGAACCCAAGAAAATTGCCCTGCAAGGATACTGTATGTTTCAGATGCTTGACTGACCATATAGCAAAGTCACATACAGCTGCGGATGGCCATTTTGTGTGTCCTGTTTGCAAACAGGAAACGCATCCTCCTGTTTCAGGTAAGATAACATATTCTCTCTCTCTCTCTCTCTCTCTCTCTCTCTCTCTATATATATATATATATATATATATATATATATATATATATATATATATATATATATATATATATATATATAATCTTTATATTATATAGAAACTCTCAAAAGACTGTATAATCAATAAACTGCGACATTTTAGGTTAAAGTGATCTGATATTTTACATTCTGTGACACTTTTGTTTAGTTTTGCAACATATAAAATTAAATCAGACATATTATCTTTATATTTTCAAGCAGGTCTGCTCTCCACTCCCACTTTATCGCAATCACTATCATATATCACCCAAGTGTATCCATTCTGAAGTTATTCTCGATGGTATAGTAGTGTTAGGGACCAGCTTCGCACTGCTAAAAGAGAACGCCGTAAGGCTGAGATGCTTTGGCTTTCATCCGGTCTTACTATTTATAAGCAAATCTATGAAACCGCTAATTTGCCCTGCTATCTCAACATACAACACTCTTATCCCGCGGACACCCCATCAGAATTCAACACTCTGATTTGCTCTGCTGTCTCAACATACAACGCTCTTATGATCAGCACGATCGTCTTGACAACATCTCCTGAGAAAACCTTGAATGTATTCTCCACCCTCATATTAGTGCGCACTTTTCGAGGCAACCTTTTCTACACTTAACCGCTTCTTTGAATCCGTTCTTCGACCACTAGCCTGTAACCAAACGATAAGTCGCTAAAATCCATCAACTTCTCGGTTAATGAATATTCCGTATGGTTTTAGTTATCATTCGAATCAATATGTCACGTGCAGCTGGCCCGATACTAAAGTACATGCCGTGTCTTTTCGGCATTTCAACCCCTTCATGATCAAGAATTTGCAACACTTTTACGATAGACAACAAGACCATCACTGAAACATTTTGAGTACATCCATTTGTATCCATGCAAACAACCAGATTTATCTATCTCTTTCTGAAGAAATGCGGCCACCGTAATTAGATCTGTCTTAATTTTCTGATTAGAGGTTAAAAGTTCTAATATTGAGTGAAACATTTAGTCTAAAATATAATCTTATCAAAGTGTCTATGTCCAGTATATCTGCCATTTTGTATGAATCAATATAAACGCAGATCCTCAGCATCAGAAATAAACCTCAATACTATCTAGAGTTATCTCGTAATAACACAACTCTATCCCGTAATAACCCAATGTTATCTGTCATCAACGCAATAATATCTCGTAATAACGCCATTGCTATCTAGTAATAGCGCAATGCTAGCTCGTAATAACTCAATCTTATAATGAAACAATGCTATCTCGTAATAACTCAGATGTTTGTCATAAAAACGCAGATTTAAATTTTTTACCTGGTACATGCGGGATTCAGTAGGTTCATGTATTCACGATATCAATGTACATGTGATAAAGGCAAACAGCAAGTCTGTTGTTGGCCTTAAGAATGTTAAAGCAAAACGTGCTCTGAATGGTCGCACCTTCCATTTCTTACTCTCCGACAATGTGCATGTATTCGCGCATTTCGCCCGACGTTTTCTCCCTTCAGCGTGATATAGACTTGGTTAAGAACAAACTCAAAACATAAACACTGTGCACTGATATTGTGCACGCACTTTACATCCTAATATGCTTACTTATGGAACTACTTACATGCAGCTCAATTACTTGTTAGCCCGATTGCCTTAGAGGTACGGGGTCCACTCGGATTCTTCTTTTTTTCTGGACTAGTGTATACATATTTGCAAAACATTGTTCATTGTTCTTTATTAGGAAAGCAGCCACATCATGTCATGTCTTTATCACATTTATTATTTTTGCGAGGGGAATGCCGCTTTAAGTTTCAGTCAGGATCCTATCTTTGATATCTTCCAGTTCTACATTGGCAGCTATCTACATATAAAGATGCTTTTGAAAACCGTAAATTTGCTTAGAAAGTTTACGTTTTGTGTAATGTTCTGAGCTTATGAAAGATGTATTTCTAAAATCGAAAATTGAGAAATTACATTATACGAAAATGTTGGCCCGTAAAAAGATTATGTAAGCACCATGAGAAACAAACAAACTACCCTCGGCATCATCTCTTCTTAAGAATTATAACTGTCTGATGTGTGCCCCAAAGGTCAATCTTGACTCTTGTCCCTTTCTTTCATAAACAACTCTACTGACGAACTAAAATCAAACACATTACCATTTTTTGAAGAATTGTTTATTTGTTTCTTCGTTTCTTTTCCTGCTATTCTCTCACAGTACACACTGTATTAATATTATTATTAGTAGTAGTATTATTATAACCTTCTTATTTTCTTTTCTTTGCTGACAACACAGCAATAGTGGTACAAAGTTGGAGGGCCTTTTGGTCTTCACTGAACCATGATATAAGTCCATGGACTTCTTAAATGTCAGAGCTGGTCAATTCTATATTTTGTTCGTTTGTTGTTGATGTTGTTGCTGTTGTTGTTGTTGTTTCAAGTAAAACATATTCGACTTCATTGAAAATATATACATCGACACAAAGCACCACGTCGGGGAATTGGGGGAAGAGCTGAGATGGTGTGAATAACTAAGAAAAGTATGGCAACGGCGCTGATTTGTCACCACTCTGATGTAAATTTAGATACAATTTCACACAAAGTAAAAAATAAAACCTTGTACAGTACTTATAACGTCTTTTTGCTAAACTGGAAACGCTAGAAAATCAGTTTCGTGCGAAACTGTGCGGTACTGTATGAAACGGTACGAAGAAGAGACGGCGGCAACATAGAATAATATGAACGGTTGCGTTCGGTGTTCAGTGTTCAGAACTTAAAATTGTTGTAATAGAATTTCGGGGAATTGATTAAGTTGAAATTGAATTAAAGCAGAGATTCGAATTGCAATAAATGCAGGTGGAGAGATGCTGGGAAACAATATTGAAACCGTATAAAACGGTACAAAGACGAAGAGACGATTGATGGAAGGTTAGAAACGATACGAAATGGGTACGTTGTAATAAGCAATTGCAAGGATAAAAAATGGTACGGAAACGGTACACACAAATGCTTGCAAAAATATAGATAATGTTTCTTCGCGGGATGTTTCCAACCTTTATTTGTTAACAATAGAGAAAAACCTTGGTGGAAGATTTTATTATTTGAAGTTTTTGTCTTCTGCTTTGATACAACTGAAATATGAAAAACAATCACCCTCTCCTTGTCTTCAAAATGCTTGACAGTTTTTATTATCGCTGATTACAAAACCAAATGTTTCCTTTAGATAGGTATTTAAAATTTAAGACTGTGTTAATGTTCGTGATCTGCATCCTGCCTTGCTATTTGCTGCCCGTAATACTAAATAGGGTGCACTGGACTTTTAGGTACAGACTACAAGAAAAATTCGTCGAACTCTCTGCCACTATTACTTTAGCTTATTTTTAGCACACTGTAACATAACCGGAGTTCGATGAAATTATCAACAATACAAGAGCAAATAATATTTTACAAATGATTATTTATACAAGAAATCTAATAGAAGCCACCACTGTTCCAATCAGTCCTAGAATCGCCCGAAAACACACACACACACACACACACTTGAGCTTCATAAGTTGCCCGATTTACACAGGCTATATGGGAATTGCCGACACTCAATGACAGTCTCAACACTATTGATCCATCTCCAATTGAATCCAAGAATTGAATTGGAAGAATTGACAGAGTTGCGTGCCATGTAATTAGCTGTAAACTGTCACGTGATACTGCTCTGGAATTTGTATGCATCGGTAAATTCTGGGGACTTCTTTTGGGTCTCAATCGGTTTCCAGTGAACTTTAGGTCAAGCTTTGTATCAAGTCCATAAAAACACTAATAACACAAGCCGCCCGCCCACCCCCTCCCCTCCAGTGACTAATGATCAAATATGCAACTCCAGATAAAACCTCGAATTAGAAGTGGCAGGCTTCATGAGCAACTATACCATCATAGATTACTGCATTTTTGTTTCGACAATGCTTTCGTCAGATGTATTCAATGTCATGGTCATATGAGGTATGAGCAGTGGATATCACTAAAGAAGGACCGAAAACATTGTTTTGAAAGATCGAAATGCGTAGAAATCAAGCACTCTGGACGCTAAATATGTAAAGTATAGTTGCGATTTTTTTAATAAAAAAAACCATCATTAATTCTTGTTCTATACAGGCTTACAGGCTAGGCCATCTTAGTCTTGCAAATGTGATTTTGAACACATGTGTTGTATATAGATATAAATAAATTGTTTTTATCTCGCCTTATAAACAAAAACATAATTGACATAACAATGACGTCAATATATTTATTTACAAAAATATATTGAAAGTATAATGTACCTACCTAAAGAGCATTCATGACGATGCTGCGAAAGCGCTCGAGGGAATGAATCATGAATATTTTACTGATTTCTTGCTGAATGAACTAATTTTTCTATATATGAACCGGCAATTTTTCATATCAATTGTGTTCATATTCATTTCTTCAAGCACTTTCGCATCATCATAACGGATGCTCTTCAGGTAGATACACTATACTTTCGAAGTACGTCATTGTTATGTAAATTACGTCATTGTTATGTAAATTACGTCATTGTTATGTAAATTACGTCATTGTTTATATGGCGAGATATAAGCAACTTCTTAATATTTAGATACAACACACGAATGCAAAACACATTTGTAGGACTGAGATATCATTAACCACCCTTCACAGTTCTTGGCTATTTAAAAAAAAAAAAGAACTTTTCACAGAAACGCACTCATTATAGGCTCCGTACAATATGTTATGAAATTGCATCAATGTATTGATACAATGTATAAAGTGGTCCATACAAATTAAAACAACCAACATAGGTTTCCTATGGTCATGCTATGAAAATGTATCAGTGAATTGATACAGTGTACAAAGCATTTTAATTTTTCAGGAATCGTGAATAACTAGTGAGAAGTCTGGTTACATAGTGCGTATGAAATAAAGTTCATTTTCTTCTCTTAAATATTCATTGTCAGTAAATAATTTATATAAGGGAAGGAATTTAAAGTTTCCTCCTGAACAGTTATGTAGACGTTTATTAACTTTTAATAATCTGAGGTCTTCTGTTCTTGTTTGCTGTCCATGTACTGTCATTCTCTTTAGTAGTTAATTTTTCGTCTGACCGATGTCAAAGGCTTCACATTTCACACATATCAATGTATAAATCACACTTTTTCAATTACAATCCATATGCTGTTTGACTTTAAATATCTTATCATGTTTAAATTTAATCGTGTTTCCTTCTATTATATCAGGACATATTTTGCAGCTACTCGTACATCATTTGTTTATCTTGGCCTATCTTTCAATGAGGTTAAATTTAGACCTGGTAAGAATTTGTTTCAAATTTAGGGATTTTCTGTTGCTATTAATAATTTTCATTTTTTCGAAAACATTTCTACAGTTATCACTACGTCCAAGTAATAGTTCACATATTTGTACAATCGAGAGGATATTAGTGTTCCGTGGGTTATAAGGTGTAATTAAAAGAATTCCATTTGATGATGGGTTAATCTTTTCACGGCTATCTCCCTTGATCGGTCCATTTAGTTTCGATCTCAGTATTCCGTGACTGATACTTCCTCTGGGTAGTTTTACCTCAGAAGATATTGCTGTAATTCTTATCAATTGCTATATATTTAAGGAAATAAAGTATATACGTATTACTGATTTCCTGTTGTATTAACACACACACACACACACACACACACACACACACACACACACACACATATATATATATATATATATATATATATATATATATATATATATATATATATATATATATATATACATATATATACATATATACATTTGTGAATTCAACAGGATATCGGTTACGTTCACGATTATTTCCTTGAAGCGCTTTCGCATCTTCATGATGGATTCCTTTCCTTTGATGACGATTAATCCATGATGATGATGCGAAAGCGCTTGACGGAATAAAGAATGAACATAACTGTTATCCCATTGAATTCACACATTTATTTGTATATATGAACTGGCACATGGACATATTCACTTTTTCATATATATATTGTTACGACTCTAGGTCTTAAAATAATGTAACAGAAAGAAAGTGAAACCAATAATGTATGTAAAATCAACAAACAATTTATTTCTTTGTAATTAAAATGAAAATTCAAAAGACACTTCTAATTTGTGAACTAAATTCCAAGTAAGCCTAAATGTTCTAAACACAAATCAGAAATTATAGAATGTTCTGAATAAGTGAATGTTCCGCATGAATTAATGTTCCGAATGAATGAATGTTCTGAATGGATGGGTAGCCTTGAATGTCCTGATGTACAACACCAATATTCTTGAATGTCCTGATGTACCACAACAATAGTCTTGAATGCACTGATGTAACACAACGATACAATCCAGAGTATCTTTAAGAATGTTCCGCAAATATCCAAAAGTTATATTTTTAAATCCAGAGGTTAATGAGCACTTTATGTTAATTCCAATGAATGTTCAAATAAATAGTAAGTTTGAAATTATTTAAAAATATTATTTAGCATCTTAGTGTATTAAAATTTGGTTCAGTTGTTATCGCCCCTCATTTGGCTTATTGGGTTCTAAAAACTTTTTATATAGTTATTTATATCAGTAATATCATATGCTCCTGGTGGTACTAGCACAATAAGCCACTCTATACCTATATAGAACCAAAATGATTATTTGCTGATGTTACATTAAACCAAAAGTACCATACTTCTGAGCTTATTGGTGCTATTTTATAAGTTTATTAATAGCAAACGGTATTGGTGTGCTAAAATCCACAGTAAAATTGTGACTTACACCATACGTTGCATTCTCAGAATCTAAAGCCAGTGTTGTTTCAAACACCATTGTCATATTGGCAACTTAAACTTTGGTGATACTCAATTTTCTGTTTCACTGCAAGCTGTTTCTAATTGTGAAATCTTAAATGCTAAAATATCTATCACAGCTTTTGGTTCGGACAATGGATTATATCCACTCAAAATTTGTAAGTAAAAAAGAAAAAAAATATATTGACCCGGTGCTGGTATCAGAAAATAAAAACGTTATGTGCTGATTACAAATATTGCAAGATTACTCAGAAATAACAAGAGACGTCATAATACCAAACATATATGTAAGAAAAGTTTGCACATTTTTAGTAGTGAAGAACTTGTATGAAAACATGATATTGATTGTGACGAAATTAAGTCAAAATGACAACGTACAATATTGCCTGAAAAAGACAAAATATATTTTAATGTTTCAAAATTATAAAAAGGATGTTAAAGTACCATTTATAATATATGCAGATTTTAAAACATTATATAAAAAGTATTTAAAGTGGTAAATTCTAAACAAACTACTGAGCAGCCCCATCTAGTTCTTCATTTATTGTATCTAAATGTGATAAAGATGATATGAGCCATGTATTTATACCATGGAGATAATGCTAGTAAAAAAAAGTTCATATTAATCAAGCTAAAATTACTGAATAAATTACTGAGCAGCTCCCATGTAGTTTTTTTATATATTGCTGTTAAATATGATGGTATAATAATGAACAGAGCACTATACTGTGGAGATAATGCTTTTGAAAACTTTCTTAGTAGTTTAAACGATGAAGTGATGAAAAAAAAATTAGGCTTGTTTTGAGAAACTCAAGTATGAAAATTACAGACGATGATAAAAATAACTTTACAAATGCAACTGTTTGCCATATTTGTGATAAGAAATTAGGTGATGATGATAAGCTCAGAGATCATTGCCATATTGCTGGTAAATATAGAGGAGTTACCCATATAGATTGTAATCTACAACTTAAAATATCCCCATATAAGACTAAAGTACCTGTGGTATTCCATAATTTAAGGGGATACGATGGGCATTTAATACTGTCTAGTATTGGAGCATCCAAAATAGAAACAAAAACAACAAAAAACACGCATAACTATTAATATAGAAATATATATGTCATTTGGAACTGTTCAGTTACAATCTATTAATTCTTTTTACAATTTCTTAATAACAATTTGGATAAATTGTCATCTTATTTGTATAAAGAGGATTTTAAGATAACAAATGAATTTACTGATGAAGACAAAATTTAGTTATTGACTTAAAAGGGTGTTTATTCAGATTATTATATTAACAGTTTTGAAAAATTCAAAGAATTAAACTACCAGAAAAAGACTCGTTTATTCATTGTTAAGTAAGCTATTAACAGGTATTGATATGCACTTGTTCACAGAAAAAGGATTGAGAGATAGCATTTCAATAGAATCAAAAAGATATGTTAAAGCTAATAATCCTATAGTGATTGTGATACCAATAAGCCCTACTTTGAGATTATGTATTATGAATTGATGGCAAAATGCTGCCATTATGGAGCAAAACAGCATTAAGACTCGTCTTCGATGAATCAATGGACAGTCTCCACTCATCTGGATCTTAAACGATGTTGAGGGCTTCCATCATACCATCGATGTTGTTGCAGGCTACAAGATCATCTTCCATGAAGAAGAATGGGACAAGATCCTTTTGACGGTCACGGAACATGGAAACCCTATCATCACCTGCCAGGAGATTCCACTGCTGTTGTCTGGAGCCCAACAGCTCTGCCTTACTCTTGAGTAGTTCCAAATTCCTGACAAGGTCATTCAGTTCACCTTCTGTTATGAGGTTTGGTTCAGAGGAGGCGGATGCGAATAAATATGGGTCATGTGACATTGATGGTTCAGGACTAGAAGTTTCATCCTCTTCCTCTTCCTCGTCTGACTCAAATGAGAATGATTCTGGTTCATCGGGAACCGGCAGTCCTTTTCCATGGGGTACTGGGCGTATAGCTGACGGAATGTTTGGATAATACACAGTCCAATTTTCTTCTTTGACACACCTTTCCCAACTGTAGGCACCATGCAGAAGTAACAATTGCTGATATGATCTGTTGGCTCTCTCCAAATCATTGGCACTGCAAAAGACATAGATTTCCTTTTCCTGTTCAACCACTGGCGAAGGTTTGTTGCACAAGTGTTGCAGCATATGCGTGGGGCCCACATCTTGTCCTGATCTCCAATTTTGAAGCTACAATAAAGGTGATAGGCTTTCTTAACCACAGTGGTTATACTGCGCTTTTGTGATGCAAAAGTCACTTCACCACAAACATAGCAGAAGTTATCTGCATTGTTGACACAAGTACGAAGCATCTCTGCTCACTTTGGCTGATCAGAAATGTGTCCCTTTGCAAAATCAAATACTGAAAAAAAAGAGAGCACGACACTGTATGATTTGTAGAGCTGATATAGGGCAATATCTTCAGCAGAGTGATGTAAGCTTAGTTATGATCGCATCATCCAAGACTTCTCGGAATAACATGATGCAATTCATATCATGTATGACGCAATACCAGCTTCAGATTGCATCATTCATTGTTTTGCCTAAAAGCAAGTACTGTCCAAACCCAGTCATAGATTTATTCATAGATCCCGTCATAGATATATTTGAGTCATTTCTGGTTTAAATTAAGATCCCTTCCCTTTATAACTCACTTATCGTCCACCATTCCCAAGTCAAGGATCGTATATACTGACCCAGTATCATATCTTTAAAACAAGAGCCAATCAACAATTTTAAGCATCATTTTCGTTCTCAGTGACCCAGAATTGGTAACGTTTGACTAGATTTATTGCGGAAGCATTTTGGCTGTAGACCAGTGTTACCGGATCATATTCCAGATGACTCTAGAAAAGGTTATATATTGGAAGTTGAAAAGGTTATATATTGGAAGTTGATAAATCAAACTTAGTGCTAAATCGACCTGTATACACAGGGTAAGCAGTTTTGAATTTAAGTAAATTACTTATGCGTCATTTTATTATAATCACTTAAAAGATAAATATGGTGAAACGTTTGAATTATTATATACGGATACTGTTAGTCATTTATTGGAATTTAAAAACGAAAATAGTTATGATGATATGAAAAATAAACATATGATGTATGATACCAGCTATTACCCAAATGACCACATTTATATAATACAACTAATAATAAAGTTGTAGGAAAATTTAAGGATGAATGTAAGGGTAAGTCAATTAAAGAATGTGTTGGCCTTCGCCCTAAAATGTATCTCCGTAATGGCGATGAAACAAATATTAATACAGATATTAAACTTAATTAAGGCAAGGTAGTATCATTTTCGGTGGTTAAAAATGAATTAAATCATGCACTTTACAAAAAAATATTTTTTTTGAAAGAGTCGAGATGAAGTATAATATGTATTTCATAAAAAGGAATAATCATCGGATGGAGCATATAAACTTAATAAAACAAGTTTGTCACTCCTAGCTTTTAGAAGATGGGATTAGGACTTGTGCCTATGGAAATCAAAATAATATATTTGAAGTGAGTTTTTAGTTTTAAAATTTTTCAATGCTCATCTAAGATTTTTTTACTTATAATATGAGTAAGATTAATCTGTGTAATTTAATTGGAGATGCAACTTAAACCGCCATTAATATGTTATGCCTCTCTCTACATTTAAATAATATTTCATATTTCTAAAGCATGTAAATTTGAAATAGTGCGGCCAAAATTACTCTTTTATTTGGCTGTATTTGATTAAGAAAAGGACGTATGTTAATTCTCCCTCTGTGAAAAATCCTTAAATGGGAAAAAATCCATTAACGGCCCTCCAAAAAATATATTTTCAAACACCTATCCACAAAATATGTACAATTACAAATAAGAAAATATACAAAACATTAAAACGAAATAAGCTATATATATATAATATAAATTGTTAGTTAATCTCCTTATAAATATTTTATTATAAGAAATTCATAAAGATATTAGAAGTCAAACTATTTTAATGTTTATTTATCATACATACTTTATTAATTTAAAAAGAAGATCACCACACCATACAAGCAATAAGCTCAAGGAATGATATTATAATTTGTCAGTTAATTATATCTTGATCAAATTTAATCAGGAAATTTTAACGCAAAATATATATAATTTTTTTTCAAAACAATGTAGATCAATTTTGAAATAAATAGACTTTTTATATTTTTAAATATTTATGAATATATATATATAAATCAAAAATGTTCGATAAATATATAACAAAAACCCTGGAAAAATGTTTAAGAATGGAAGTTGTTTTAAGTCTCCAAACTATCTAAAACATACTTTGAAAATGTATCATTCTTTACCTTCTAAAACACGATAATATATCATTCGTTGCCCTCTAAAACGCGAAAATAGATCATTCTACCCTTGAAAGAGTGCAACCATATAGAGTTTTAGACGCTGGTCCAGACAGGTCCTTTTCCTACTACTAACCTGAAAATGGATTTGTTTCTGATATAAGAAGCAAATGATTTAGCAGACCGTATTTAATAATTAATCGTCTCCTTTAATGTCTGAGTGGAATGTAAAAAAGGAGTATGATCGTGTGAGAGCTTTTTCTTAATTGCTATATGCAAGAACATTTATGAATAAATGGATGATGCAGACAATACGTTTTATACTGCAGGAATACCAGTAGCTGAATGGGCAACACTATTTCCACTGGATTCAGTCGTTCATACCGGGAGAGGGAATGCCTATAATGACAATAAACAGTCCGAAAATGGCAACCTGAAGGTACGTGATATGCTTAGAATCGTGGCAAGTAGACGCCAGAGGGATAAGTATGGGCATGATTTAGAAACACATATTCAGATACCACTGCTGATCGTTGGTGCTGCTTCCCTACCGAACGACGATATAGTTTTAGTGAGTCAACTTGAAACGGTCAACGAGTATCGTGTTGTTGTTATCGATAGATCATGTAATCCCGTGAACGAGATGACGTTTTCTCGATACGGCCATGAGGGTGGTGTGTGGGGGATATGCCATGTTGAAGATAGAAAAGTGGCTATTTCAGTTCCTGTTGAAAAGAGGATACACATCCTGACCATGGGAGGTAACATCCGTAAAGAAAAAGAAATCAACACAAGGCTTCAATGTTTTTGCCTCGCCAACCTGGGTGCAAGTGAACTTGTCACCATAGGTTTTGATGATGAAAAAAAGAAGTACTATAGGTGTGTCATTGACATAAACGTTGAGATAAATTTATTGTATTCTGCAAAGGAAGCAGAAAAACATCTGTATGAAATAGATGGAAATAGCAAGGTTTTATACATTGCACTAAATAATAAAAAGAGCTGCATGTACCTATCTCGTGAGGTATATCACTTGGTTGATTGTTGTGAAATCCAAGGAAAGAAAAAGTTTTTTTCCTACAAGCACCCAGATCTTAGATCTCCCCGTGGGGTTGCGGTTGATAACAAAGACATCCTTTACATATCAGGGTATGGGAGCAATAATTTGCACCTTGTTACCCCAAAAGGAATTCCTTTGTGTGTCGTTACTTCAAAAATACCACGCAGTCCTGATGTGATCGTTTTCAATCAAGTCAAGACCAACATGTACCTGTCAGCTGGTTGGCCTTATGAAACTACAGCTTTTCTTATCTTTCCGGAGTTAAAATAAGCCAAAGTATCTATCTTTTATGAATTTAAAAATATACTGCCCCCTAATTGAGGGGAAGAAAAAAAAAATAAAATAAAACAACAAGGTAAATGCAAGATAAATGGGTTTGTATGACTTTGGTCAGTAAAGGACAAAACGCTGTTTCATAACGGTGGACAATGTTTGCTTCGACACCTATGATGCCAGTGCTGTTAATTAATAAAATTCACATTAATCAAGTGGTTTCTTTTATCGTAGCCGGTCATAAGGTTTTCAGACTGAACACGGAAGTACTTCGTATAGTCATTTTGCCGGCTTTGTATTTGATTATTTGATTGGCATAGTCATTAAAGCATAATGAGAGAAGAAACAGACTATGGAAAAGATGACGTTGTTTATCTCATGAACATTTTAGAGAGCAGCATATCAATAGATATAATTTGTTTTCTTTTAAAAAGCCCACTGGCACTATCACTTCCAGTGCTCATGAAACCGCAGAGTACTATCATTCTTCGTCTTGGTGAAAGCACTGAATCTCGGTACTGTTTTCCCATGATGCACTGTGCCGATGTTCAGAGGGAAGTTTCCAAACTAGCAGTTAATGGAATGACGCCACTGTTGTGCGAATTATGTCACTGACTAACCAATCGGGAGACACAACGTTTACTACTTACCGGCCTATGATATTAGCTTGCCAATTCAGGCTGGGTACCAGCGAAATTTAGTGAAGGTCCGGTGCTATCGAGTTTTACCAGAAAATAGCGGTTGCGTGTGTGAAATATGAGTAAACGTTACATTACTGCTGTTATCTCTCGAAGCATTTATTAAAACAAATATTTACAGGATGGGCACATATTTATTTAGATGTATGCAGATTCTTTAGTAGTTTTATGTCAGTGCTTAAAGTATTTGCCAAAATCCCCCAACCCCCTCACCAGTTTGTATCCCCTTACCGATTTTAAAAATGAAAAGCCTCATTGATATAAAAAATGCACAAAACGTAGTCATTTCATTCCTTAATTTACAATTTCTAACCCGACTGTTACCAGGGGGTCCCTAACACTGTCATGTTGTTTGCGTTTCAAACAAAAGGGGAGTTTCTTTACTAACGCGGCGTCCATATTTGCGTAGACGAGTCTATTCTTTGAGACAAAAGGGTGATGTAGTTCATCGTCTTCGAGAAACTCCGAATACTTCCGCAAATTTCCATAACTTTGGGAGATACATCCCTTGAGCCCATATAGATAAGAGTTAAACTGCTTGCCAATTTGTATTTTGTCCATTTTTGATTTTTTGAGAAATATTAAAACTGGACATTGCAAATATTGGATGCAGACAACACAGTTTTACCTTCTATGTACGTGTAGTTCTAGGAACGTCACCCCTTTGCTGAAAATGGACTTTTCCGGAACCGGAAAAGGACATTGAGCAGGCTCATTATTTACACTGAACAATCCCGTTTGGTTTGAAACGCAAAACGATGATAGTATTAGGGACCTCCTGGCGACAATCAGGTTATAAATTAAAAATTCATGAAGTTTTGTGCATTTTATTATATTCTGCATGCTTTTCATTTTTAAAATGGCAAGGGGTACAAACTGCCGGGATTGGGGGTAAATGATGAAACATCAGAATGGTTCGACTGTAAAACTGGTGTAAAGCAAGGCTGTAACCTATCCCTGACAATCTTATCTGTTTTTATCAATGATCTTCTGCAATAGATCAATGACCTTGACATTGGCATCAAAATGGGTGACCTTCAGATATCACCGTTCCTATATGCTGATGACATTATGTTGGTCTCCTTCAGAACACCACCTTCAATTGATGCTAAATAATTTGCATGAGTCGTGTAAAAGCTGGAGAGTGCTCATTAACACATACGAATCAAAGTGTGTGCACTTCAGAATAAATCGAGCCGATAAAAGTGACACGGAATTCACAGTTGGAGATAATATTTTAGAAACTTTTCAACAATGCCAGTTTTTGGGTGTCATATTTAATTAGATATTTTCTTGGAGTTTGCATGTTCGCACCTACACTCGCCTTAAACGGAGATACTAGATGAATACAGAGGCTGTGCAGAGGATGGGATTCCATGTTATGTTACTGGAACAGGATGATTAATCTCGATCACAATAAACTGATCAAACGAGTTTTTACATTTGACTGTGACCAGAGTGTAAATATCTGGAGCAGTGAACTTAAACAAATAGTGACTAGATTGAATCTGTTGCAATTATAACGAGCATGCGTGGTTGAGAGGACACGTCCTTTGTCTCGCTCCATCTAATTTACCTGTATAATAATTGTTCCAGACTGATAGTTCTTGAATGACATGATTTTCGTTGCATTGAGATAGCGTGGCTGCTGAAATCAGGTAGAACACTAAATTTTTGCATTTGATTTGGAAAGGTAGTAGCTCGATCCTTTGCCTGTCCTTTCTCGCTGGAATAATGGCCGCCAATGGTTGCAACCAAAGTAAAGATCCCGAGAGCCTCATTTGTCTGCATAAAACTAGATTATCCCAAAACTTATTCATTCAAGCGCAAAACATGGCTCTACAAAACGGCAGTCATGAGCTATTGAATAGATTGATTGGTAATTACATGGAATTAATCATTTAAATCATGTAAAGACATCGAAGAAATGTGCTAATTGTTTTATAATGTTATAAATCTGTTTTCGTAACAGTGCGTTTCATCTCCCTTAGTTACAACTAGGTCAGGGATCAAAATTTTGCTTAAATTTAGATTTAAAACAATTAAAGATTAAGAGACAGACTAAGGAAAGAAACATTAAAATCTAACGACCATCGTCATATAACAAGATATATAAAGCAAAGAAATAGAGTAAATAACTTGTAAAAAGAAGCAAGATTTTTTTTTCGAAACCTTGGACATTGTTCTGTCCGAAAACAATAAAACTAATCCGAAATATTATTGGCATATAATGAAATTTATTACTTACGAATATATTGGACCGTCAACAATACCTCCTCTCCATATTAATAATTCAGAACTAGTCTATTCAAATTTTGAAAAAGCAAATTTACTTAAGAATTACTTTTGCTTGATCTCCTCAATTGACGATCACGAAAATGAATTGCCTTTTCTCGAGATTAAAACCCGACTCACAATGAATCAAATCCAGTTAACTTAAAGAGAGATTACAGACATAATTACCACACGACAAAAAACCCCAACGCTTCTGGTCCAGATGATATCAGCAGCTTCTTACTTAAGAAAACGAAATTTTCAATTTGCAAATCACTATTCCTAGTTTTTAATAAATCATTAAATTTACGAAAATTTCCAAATCAATGGAAAATGGCCAATGTGGTGTTAATAATCAAGAAAGATGACAAATCTATTCCATCATATTACAGACCCATATCCCTTTTGAGCAGCATTAGCAAAATGTTCGAAAGATTGGTTTTAAATATATGCATTATTATTTCTACGAAAATATATAATTTTTTTGTTTTACGAATATCAACCTTATTTTCTACCTGGTCATTAAACCACATGTCAGCCCATGGATATCTGTCATAACATATTTTATGCAATTGACCGAAGTGAAATTTCGTGCATTGTATTCTGTGACATATCCAAAGCCTTTGATAGAATGTGGCATAGGGCATTAATACTAAACTTGAAAAGTTATGGATTTAATTTAAGTCTATTGGCATGGATAGCTGGTATCTTAGCTAACAGGACTCAGGAAGTCATGGTTTGAAATGAATTCTCAAACCTTTGACAACTCACTGCAGGAGTACCTCAGCGATCAGTATTAGGTCCCTTTATTTTGCTTGCATCTATTAATAATATAGCCGAAAGTTTAAAATCACTGATTAGATTATTTGCAGCCAATTCCTCTTTGCAATGCATATCGCCTGATCCGCTTTTTATTCAAGGCGGATTAAACGATGATATTCGAACATCGAATAGGGCAAATCTCTGACTTGTTAATTTTAATTCATCCAAAATAGAGTGATTTGTTGCAACAACAGGTAACTGGAATACACATCAGACTATACATTTTCCGGTAAAAAGATTCGTTTTGCTACATCACAGTGACATCTGGCAAGTATTTTATCATCCAATGGCTTTTGGACCAACAATATTAAATCTTTAATTTATTCTGTATCTATGCGTATTGGACGACTGGGGAGGCTTAGATATGTTACTTAACCTATATTCGCCCAAGTCTGGAATATGCATATGAAGACTGGTCTTCCTGTAATGACTCAGATTCCAAAAAAACTTGAAACATTACATCTTGAAGCAGCCAGAATACTTTCTGGACTACCAAACTTTGGTAGTAGAGAAACACTTGATTTTGAAACAGGATGGTCTACTCTCGCAGAAAGGTGAAACATACAAAGAATCTCTGCACTTTGTTTTTTTATAAAATTATCAATAACCAGTCTCCAGATTATATAATTGATTTACTCCCACATTGTTAGCGAGACACAGTGCCAATAATCTGAGAAACTCAAACAATATTATTCAATATGAGTGTAGAACATCTGTTAAAAAATCGTAAATACCAACACTTATTGACTCATGGAACGACCTACCAGAATCCACAAGAAATTGTTCATCTATACTAACCTTCAAGAAAGAAATTACCGAGTCCACAATTTCAGCACCAAGTTATTTAGCATTTGGTAAAAGTCAAGCTTCTGTGCTATTAAGCCAATTAAGACACAAATACAGTTCGCTGAATCATGATTTATTTAGATGTAATATTATCGCCGATCCTTCCTGTTCTTGTGGATTTCAACAGACAACGACCATTATTTATTTTCGAATGCAGACTGTTTAATAACGCAAGAAATTTAAATCACAGATTATCAGTAATGAATATTAATATTGATTCTTATACACTTGTATTTGCTTGTATTTGAAACAACAGAAAAGAAAAACAAAAATACCCCCAAACATTTCGCTACAAAAAGGAATGCAGCCATTTTTTATTCAACAAAAAGATTTACAAACACATGGTTACGTTTTGTTCCATTATGATTACAGTTAAAATGTTAAAAACCCTACCACACCAAACACTATCCATCCGCTCTTATCTTTCCTTCACCCTTCCCATTTCATTATATGTATGTACGTCACCTGTCTTGACTTATTCCACAACTCTTGCCTGCATGCTCGTTAATTAATTATTTCTATTTATAATAGAGAGGAACTTGTAAGTTGAAAAACTTGTTTCCAATTCTTTTGCCTTGTATACATAATTGTGATTTTCTTGGCAATAAAATATGTTTAAACTAAATAACATACATTTTTTTAAATCTGAAAGTAAAACCGTTATAGACGGCGTGAATGCCAAATACAGGCTTCATGAGTATTATTAAGATAGTTGGTCTCATAACGTTATAAATTATTATGTCAACAGCTTAACAAAATGATGCCACTAGAGACCCAAACGGGGACCCTGTGTTAAATAGGGTCAAAATATTCGAGACCCAAACGGGAATTTAACATAGGCGCCATGATGGTTCATATGGTTTGTAACAGTGTAGCATGAGATGACAGTCTACACTAAAAAACTGAAAAACCGGTTTGAACAGGAGGAATATGTCTGTTTTGTAACAGTGTTGCGTGTGTTTGGAGGAAAATGCGAGTTTGGTTTGCCATCTAAATGAAAGGCTGTAGAGAAGTCCAGTGTTGAATAGGGTCAACAGTTTATAATAACAAAGAGGAAATTCACATGGAAAAATAATGGTCGAACGTTTATAGGGACAAAGAGTCAAAGGTTTATGAGGACAAACGGGAAATTCACATGAAGCCACCATGTTGAAAGGTATGTTTTTTTTTAAACAGTGTATTGAAGTTGTGTATCTTAACAGAGTTCTTGAACGATGACGGTCGCCGTTATGGATGACATAAGCTCAAAAGTCTTCAGGTTTATCATGTGTAGGGTTTGTTTTAGTTGTTGCCAGTAACAAGAACAGGGTAGGATGTAAAAGAAGGTGTATTAAATATAATTAAAATCATTTCACAATAAAATTAACAACCCTAACCTTAATTTCTATATAAAGCTAAAATCTCAACCCCATACTATAATATGTCCATCCCGCCCCTACCCTCTTTTTTAGAAACAAGACTACATTCCTCATAATCCTTACATATCAATGCTTAATTATCTACTATCCACCAAGCAGTGATTTACTATCCAGCACCTCGTTATCTACTATCCACCAACCAAATATCTACTATGTCTCTACCTCACACACTCTCCTATTTTTAAACAAAACTACCACCCCATGCACACAATGTAGTATTTGAAAGAAGGGGTATAAATAAATATTATTAATCCTACCCCTCACCCCAACCCCCTACAAGCCCTCTTATAAATAAAGGTAAAATCTTTATTCCCATATATAATATTCTTAAGCGCTTATACTCTCCTAGGATCCCCCTTTAAAGTTAAAATCTCTACTCACTTCTATAATATCCCCAACCAACATATAAATTCCTTTTGTAAAAACAAAACCATCATCCTCATAATCCTTACATATCAACACCCACTCATCTAATGACCCACAACCTTTAGACGTAAAAGAATCAGTATAAAATACAATTTAAATCTCTTGTGAACAAAAGTAACTTCATTATTTCTCCTAAAAATGTCTACCTCCATCTTTAATGTCCCTACCATCATATACTATCCTATTTTAAACAAAACGACCATCCCCATTCGCGTTTGTCTATTTTCAAATTTTTAGTTGCAAAAATCTGAGTTTATCTGCACTCAAAATATATGTTACAACAGGTATCTACTATCCAACAACCAGATATCTACAAGCCAACAACCAGGTATCTACTTCTAGCAACCAGTTATCTATTATCCAACATCCAGGAATCTACTATCCACCAACCAGGGACCTACTATCCAAAAACCAGTGACTTACTATCCACCAACCAAGGATCTACTGTCCACCACCCCGTTATCTATCCCTTCTAAATAAAACTAACGCCACTAACTCCACATACCGCTCTATGATCCTTCTTATAAATTCATCAAAACCCTTCTATAAGACCCTTTAGTTACCTCCCTTTATACTATATTTACTCTACCTCCTTCAGGATCTCCACTACAACCGTATAGAGTAAACCATACTCAACAGGCTACAGACCATATAAAGTCCTTCTAAATAAAACTAAAAACATTTAAATGAAGAGGGTATATTTAGAAATAATTCACCCCTACCCCCACCTCGACCTCCTACCCCCTACAAGCCCTATTATAAATTAAGTATAAAAAACATCTATCCTCTTCTATAATGACCCTTAGTTACCTCCCTTTATAATATTCCTAATCGACACTAATGTTCTATTATAAACAAAACGACAATCCCGCTCGCGTTTATTTGTTATATTTTGGTTGCAAAAAATATCTGAGTTTATCTAGACTACACTCTAAATTATATTATTACGAGCTGGCTTGTGTCAAATAGGATTCTTAAATATTCAAGCAAATTCTCTCTGTTTGTGTTCCAAATATACAATTTGTTACAATTCTGTTAGGGTACTGTGAGGCCAAAGTTTCATTTATCAAAATTAATACAAAGTTACAATTGTACGTCTTCACCATCTATGGTAATTTGATAAATACTCGGTCCGACTTTTTTTTAGCTCCCCGAAGTCAATATACTTGTGACAGTTGGAAATTAATTTTTTACAATCTAGACACAGTGTTTTGACAAAATGTAATGTGCTGAAGTTGTTTGTGTCTGTCTGTATGTGTGTTTTTGTGAAACAGAGAAAGAGAGAGAGAAACTTAATTGTTTTAAAAAAAAGACACAAAAAACAGTGTAGATCTAATGTAAGAAATTTTCTCTTGACACATTTCAATGTCAATATAGGACTACTCCGAATCAAAACAAAGATATCTGACATACAAAAAAGCCAACTAAGCTCTAGATTTTATAAAATAAATACAATTTACCCTATGAATAAAACCGGTTCTACATTTTTTGTGGTGCAAGGTTTTGAAAAAGTACAAAACTAAAATCACAGAGCCTGTTATTTCACATAATTAGTTTGACGAAGGTAAACATTTTAAGAGGTATCTTAAAGCAGGAACAGATAAATCAGGATTTAAATCTAAATCGTTCTGTCAGAAGATCAAGGGTGTCTGTCAATATTACAATATTACAAAGCATACCCGACATTCTGTCAACCAAGCGTAGTGTACTTATTTACATCGTACGCGACGTTCAAAAAAAAGATAAATATAGCGTAATAAAAGTTCATCGAAGAGGGTTCATGATTTATGAGAGAGAGGGAGAGAGAAAAAGAAAGAAAGAAAGAGTCATTATTATTATTACGATTATTGTTATTAATACTTTCATGATGTGTGCGAGGGTAGTGAACGATCTGGGTGTCAAAGATATTGAGAGAGGGAGAGAGAGTGGGGGAAAGAGTTATTATTATTATTATTATTATTATTATTAAGACCATGAGAGCAGCAATATTTAGTGACAGTTTTTCAAACTAACACACTCGGAAAGGTTCATAATTTATTATAGAGAAATACAGCGAGAGAGTCATTATTATTATTATTGTTATTATTATTATCATTCCTGACATGTCAGAGATACGTATCGAAAGTCCGACAGTATCTTAAAGCGGAACAATGGAACAAACAGGTGGTTGTGTGTGTGTGTGTGTGTGTGTGTGTGTGTGTGTGTGAGAGAGAGAGAGAGAGAGAGAGAGAGAGAGAGAGAGAGAGAGAGAATAAGAGAATATCTATTTATTCTTCATGAAACATATAAAAAAAAAGATAAACTTACATTATATGGTATATTTTCCTGATGAAATATAAAAATTACATCCTCAAAAATTCACATCTAGAGGGAAAAATCTTCCTTTTTTTAGGGTACCGCTGCAAAAGATTTAATACAACCCAAGCGCAGATGTAAGGATATCCCAAAATCCCGTAATTCTGTGTAACAAGCTAGATGTCGCGGCATCCAAAGTCTTCTAAAGTATTCGACATGAGGGTCATATTTTGGACCGATCAAATCACATTCAAAGACTTCATGGTGTTTTTCGACCTAAGAGTGACATAATTTCCACTGATCACAAATTGTACGATTGGTTGTGCGTTAGTCTTTTTGCAAAGCGACAAAACGGTGTGAATAGCAACTGAAACCGATGGTAAGCTAACGCGGTAGAAAATATTTGTTAGCCAATGAAATTGTGTATAATGAGTGACCAAGTTTTTGTTTTAGATTTTGAGACAAGCAGTGGGCAAAATAATGCCTAAAGTCTGGATCTGGCTTTTACGACTGCAGTGCAGACAGACTATAGTGAATTTTCAATCATGTTAAGAACTTGTGTACTGTAACATTTTTACAATTGTTTTGTCACTTATTCATTTTGACATACACACACATAGATAGAGAGAGAGAAGGGTTACAATATTTAGTAGCCTTTTTTCAAACTAGTGAATTTGGGGATTGTATGAAGTTAAGATTTCTGGTAAAGTTGCAAGTGTGTGTTTTGGAAAACGGTAAACATCCGATAGAATTTTTTTTGTCACTAAGTGACAGAGGAATTGTAGCATTTATCTGTTCATAACGGCTGTAAGGTTAAAATTTTGTGTGTGCAGATTTTGAAAATGGCAAAATTAAAGTAACATAACCTTTTTTTCCACATAGACATTTCGAAGCGGGCAAATTAGCAAGACATTATCACAAACATAGGTAGAGAGCGGGGCTCTATTGCTGTACTGTCAGACGTAAATTTTAGGTCCCCGGGGCAAACTCCTAATAGTTTCTTCCAGTTGTTCATCGGTCCTAAAAGGAAGTCTTTGAGACTTCAAGGATAATCGCAAGGACGATCAATGTAAATGCGTCTATTTTTGTGGTCGTCGTTTAATCGTGTGTTGCGAAGTCAGGCAGATTTTATCAGTCCTTTGCTCAAAAGAGATATATTTTTCTTCACATTTAGAAATCTATTCATGGAAAGAAAGAAGGAGGGATACATTATTGTTTACATATAATGACATTGGAGAATCCTATGTAAACAGGATGCCATCTATCACAATAAATGTAAATAACTTTCGTTATTTTTGTAACATTAGCGAACCATTTTAAAAGTATGTGAAAAAGAATAATTTTATGTCTAGAAGTTTTGTATCTTCTGATTGCGTAGTCTAGATTTATTCAAGAACATCTACTGATGTGAAAAGAAATGTACGGGTAAAAATTCCAGGTAACTAACGTTTCTATATTATTGGATATTTACGGGTCATTTTCAAGACACAGAAAGTTAAATATATTGACAGCATGGTTAGCGGTCAAAGTATTGAAAGACTGTAGGTGGAGAAAAATGTTAAGAAGAAGGGATATGCAAAAGGTCTAGTCCACGGAAATTTATATGTAAAATTCTAAGTTCAGGCAGTAGTTAATGTAGGAGAATTGTAGACCACTAGTTATTTTAAAATCAGTTTCACCACTCAAGCAATTTAATTTGTTTTACTCCATCATCTATCGAACAAAAGTGATTTGGTGTTCGATCACACGTTTGACAAATTCGGTTTTGCCTGAACCACAAGATTCAACAATCAACATAGTTAAGGGGTGGCGAAGATACAGGGTAGCCCAACTTTGACGAGCTGACCTTTTGTCAAGCACTTTGAGAACGGAGATGTAGTCATAACTCTCGAGGTGTGTTTAGAATTCTAACATTTCATCAGTGACACAATACATTTTATACATTTAATTTTTTCATATGGTAGCAGCAACAACAAAAATATTTCACATTTCAAAAACATAAAGTTCATGTTTGTCGTTTCCTTCTTCAGTCGAACAGAATATCTTTGGCATAATCAGCAACTTCTTGTGTCCAAGCATTGAATCCAAGACTTTTCCAGTCGAGCACATCTTTCCAGTCGTAAATCTGTTGGTGTAGCCATCCTGCTATACACACTTATTGGTAAGTGTGAAATGTTGATAACGTACGACGAATTTCGTGCACAGATAAAGTTCTGGTGATCATGTCTTTGCTGCATGTACTGTTCATAAATTGTCCACAAAGAATATGCAGGTAAACGAAGGCCAAGAAATGTAGTCACGAACACGCACACCACACGACGTCCAAACTTGAAAGTAAGCGTATCGTATTGTGAAATCAGATCTTGTAAAAGTATTTGATAACACGGTCATTCACTTCCTTCTACGGAATTTGCTTCAACAGGGATGACAAAAATCGTGGCATGGTAAGCTTTATATCCACGTAGTGTTTTGCGTTTGTCATAGTTTTTCCAAAGAATCAGTCGTCTTATACTGTGAAAATAGCACTAGTTTAAAAATCGAGAAATGATTTCGAGTTTGCGTTTCACTTGAATCTTGACCAACTCTCTGTAAATGCGCTCACTCACGGAGCTCCAAAGGTAGATTCTGAATGAGCTCTTCTAGACTAGACATTCGCAGGAATGCCTTTTTTCTTGGTGATAAAGTTACACGTTTGTCAAACGGAATATGGTGGTAAAGAATATCGAAAAAAATCAGCCATTAGCTAACCGCACATCACACGTCGTGAAGGAGTTTCGTCTTGAAGCCTTACTTCTTTTAAACGGTTTTTGTATTCCTGTAAGTTTTTAACTTTTTCCTGGACTTCGTTCCATTGAATATTGAGTATCACTGCAACATTGTAGGTAAAAGTCATGACATTCTAACTCTTATAGGAGTCAGGTAGTTGATCAATATCGGACCATTTAAAGATCTTCAAAGTAATCAGCTTTTTATAGCATTCAGGTACCAATGGTTAAAACGTCTATGTCGCAGAGGATGCAATTGTTCTTTACGTTTCACTTGAATATGTACAAAGTCTCTGTAAATACGCTCTCGCAGCTCCAACGGTAAACTAGAAATTCTCTCCCCTAAAGTATCCATGTGGATAATACTCATGCCCCACCAAGGGAAGATTGTCACAGCACGGAGACCATCTGGAATGTTCAAGTTAAGCTGTATCTTCATATTCCCATTCGTGAAGTGTCACACCACAACTAAAATATTGTACTTGTATCTCCTTTTCCCAAGTAAACAAATCCTGCTCTAACTAAAGACTAAGGACGCGGTCCTTTTAGATATTTAGGCCATTTCCCTATGAACGTCTGGAAACGACTTTCAAAATGACAATAGTCTGTCAATGTCACAGGAAGCGTGAAGTCTTCTTTGATTTGTAATTCTCTATGAATGGGTGGTATCCAGAGTCATTTGTTAGTGTGTGGATGAGATCCATACAGGGGCACACAAAAGGTATCGCTTTCGATGACTTCGTTTAACTTTTCGTAGGATCCATCATATTTTTTCTGTGGCTACTGCAACAGTAAAATTCAGTTTTTTCTTAACTAATATTGAGCAACCGCAACAGTAAAAGTTAGTTGTTTTCACTAAAATTAGAGCTACTGCAAGAGCAAAGGTTATTTGTCCTCACTAAATTCTAGGTCACGGCAACAGTAAAAAAAACCACTAACAACAGTAATGTGATGCACCATGAAAAAAAAAATATGAATTTTATTTCTGAAAGGTAAATGCGTTATACCCTGAAAGAAATTTTTTAAAAAAACACGGAATTTGTGGTTTGTTTTCGAAATGGGAATTGGTTACACCATGAAACAAAACACGAACTTGTTTTTTCTTTTCAGAAATGTAAAGTGTGCTCGAAAGGCTAGTGCTATACTAGTCTGCCTCCCAGTTCTAGGTCTACTCATACTCTCGACTTTAAATCGTTTTAATGTTTTCCTGTTACTTTTCATTTCCAAGACGGAGCGTATTTCGTGGTGACCTGTCGACTCTATTTAACACAGGACTTCTCTACAGCCTTTAATTTAGAGGGCAAACCAAACTCAGATTTTTCTCCAAACACACGCAACAATGTTCAAAACTGTGAAGTCATACGGTTGTTCCGTTTTTGAGTGTAGACCGTCATTTCATGCTACACAGTTATAAACCATATGAACCAACATGGCGAGTATGTTAAATTCCCATTTAGGTCTCGAATATTTTGACCCTATTTAACACAGCCCCCCCTCCTGTTTCGGTCTCTAGATGCATTCTTTACTACTGTCATATTTTGGGGCAAGCTGACTTTTATAAAATTTGTAAAACCCTGATAATGATCTAAGATCAACTGTCTTTGGTGATATTTTATACAATGAAACTTGCGAAAATATGTATATGCTTATAATTTATTTAACTACTCATTTGTGTTACATCTTTCTGTAGTTTTTGTTACAATCCGCTCACAAATCTGAAATCATTTTACTAACATACTATGTGATTATACATATACTGTCTATTTAATAGTGACTTAATAGACCCAATGGGTCGAGTGCTTTTGTGTATATATATATATATATATATATATATATATATATATATATATATATATATATATATATCAGTCTTATTGATGTTTTATTACAATGCTCTTGTCAATACAATGAATATTTACTTACTATTAGACAGGTGTACAATGTAACGATGAGGACAACCATACAAGGTTTCTGATTTAAAGCTCCCGTACGCTGCCATAACACCTCGATAGAGAAGAGTCGAATATCCTCCAGGAAATGGTATCATGTTTTAGCTCTCAGGAGTGCGTCCACAATAAGAATCTGCAATGACACAATTCACAATTGTAACTAATCGGCCATTTCCTTGATCCAATAATTTCATGTTTGTTGGGTATAGTGATATGTGATTTCTTGTACATTTTTGTATGCCGTAAAACCGCTTCAGTGTGTTTTTTTTTTTTACGCAGCAAAAACGGAAACACTCGGATTTCACTCAAACCTGTCTTAAATAAAAGGAAGTACCATGCGCGCTGATCTATATACTCAATCTCAGCATTGCCAATTTACAGATGCGTTAGCTGTAAATTTCGATATCACAAAAGCGCAGCAGAAATAATATTCTTAATTGGATCATGAATGTGTTAGAAGACTGAAGCGGATGAAAATGTTCCACCCCATTTTCCGACGAGATCAGTCTATGCTGGCGCTGTAAGTATTTCCGTTATCGAAACACGGCTACACGTGGTGTATGGGATAATGGTTATTGGTAATGCACAATTCAGTGCAGGTGGGTGGGGAATGGTATTCTGATTATGAAGCAATTGCGTTAAATTTGGTAATAGTGATATCTTTCCTTCAATAAAGTATCCTGTAACACTTAGTAGTGAGTTTGTGAAAATATAGCTTACAATAAAAAAAATCCCAGTGCACATAATTATGGAGTTTAGTATGTAGTGAAAAAATGTCACTGACACTTATCAATAATCAACTGAGTGGCAAAGAAAAGTGGATTTTGTTTAAAACTGTGAGAAATTGAACATAAGCTTTTTTTTTCTGCACATACTGTTTGCAAATGAAAGACATTTTAGTCCGTCATGAAAACTTGTAAAGTAGCCCCTAATGAAAGGTATGGAGGTCTGTATTGGCCATAAGCAGCATTTTATCTGAAACACAGTGACACAATTGTACATGTCTATTGATAATAATAATAATAATAATAAGAAGAAGAAGAAGAAGAAGAAGAAGAACCAGCAGAAGAAGATGAAAAATAACAACGAGAATAATATTAGTGACAAACATCATGATGATCTCCAAGCTGAACATTTTAAACTATTTTAATAATCTCTGTTCATATGTCTTTATGTACATTATATCTATCTATGCATCTATCTATCTGTATCCCAGTCAGTCTGTCTGTCCCTCGATCCATCCATCCATCCATCTATCTGTGTATCTGTCTATCAATCTATATATCTTTCTATCTATTTGCCTGCCTATATGTATTCAGTTTAAATTTTTTACCACAACTATAGCAAATACACCATACAATGTTCGCTAGTCCCCTTTTATAACTTCCAGTATACAAGGTTACAGGACTTCCACTACACTCTACTATCTTCCGGTGTCCCTCATAAAAAGCAGATTGAGTTGAGATGTCAATGACACATTCTTTTTCAGACACTCTAGAGTTTTCATTTTGTAATCATCCGAAATGTCTATAGACCGTTTATTTGGAACGTAGCTTTTTCATTATCGTGATGAAACACATACAGCTTCCTATTATGCTGAACTGAAGTGCGGCGCACAATAAAGTTGGTAACTTTATCTTCAGTGCATATTCCTTTCGTCTTTATCAACTGATATGATGGACACCTAATTTTGGCGAGTCGTGGTGGCTCAGTGGTTAGCGTGGCAGACTCACGACCGAAAGGATGCGGGTTCGAATCCTACCATCGGACCAGCCTATGTCAGCTACCGTGGTGTGTCCCTGGGCAAGGCACTTTACTCCAATTGCCTCGGCACTTGATTACCTACTTGTGTTGATGTACCGTAAAGCACCAAACCAAACCAAAACCTAATTTTGACACTATAATACTGTTCCACCTTCTTATATCTTGATACACGCTATTAGCTTATGGCTTGCCTATATTTACGATTTTGCCGACCACCGGTGGCATTAAAGCGCCTCCTTACATTTTTCTTTTTAAAGCACCTCTCGTTTTTGTGAATTACTAGACCGTAGCACAATACAAACTGACTGACTCAAAGTCTTCAAATGTCAAACACAAAACAAGACCAATCAATATTAACACAAATTCAAGAAATATCAATAAAACACAACCAATATGCATATAAGCAAATCGAAATATAAGTTTAAACTCTTTCCATACACCTGGCCTAATTGACTGGATGACACTGTAGAAGAACATAAGGACATATACATACACAAATATCAAACTCACCGTCTCTGACCATGTTACTCAACAGTTCGTTTAGAATTTATGATTAGTGAAAATCGTAACATCCAATAGATATAAAGGAACGGCCTTCTTGTAAAGTATGCAATTTCCCATATATCTTACTGGATCGATTCTTAATTTTCAAATAAATAACGATTTTTTTTCTCTTGAACCGCACTTTTTGCCTTGAGGGAAGTACCCACCCACTATCAGAAACATATCCTACAACTACAATAGTTCTCACAGTTTCATACACAAATTAAAATATACATGTATGTACCGTTTACAAAGAAATATAATGCATATTTATGATAAATAGAAAATTTAACGTACTGTTAATTCTCTTTAGACTAGTATTAAGAAGGAACGACTGATAACACTTGAAGATATCAAGTTCGGTAACTATTAGTTACAGAACTATATTACAGTGAATCGACAAAGGACAAGAAAGTAAAAGGTAAATAATGGAATATCCCAGATGATAGTATAAATTTCACATATGTTTCGGAATTTTCTTTGCTATTAACAGTATGAACAGTACCGCCCACAACTGTACGGAAACTTTGGAAGCCATCAGGTTAGATATATGCGTGTAATATAACTCTCATTCATGGGATTGTATTAGCCGGAAGAACACCAATATGGCAGCCTCTGTTACATTGCATCGTGTTGTTTTCCACATGCGGTAGTAGTGAAATGGGTATCTGGCCTCATCACATCTTTTTGTTTTCTGTTTTGTTTGGGGGGGGGAGGCGCGAGAAGCTGACGGGGACGAGTATTAGGTTACGGGAGCCTTAAAAGACGAGTTTTGCTTGGCTCGGGGTGACCTGGAGAGGTTTAATCTACGGGTATTGTGGAGCTAAATGTAGGCTGGAAAGTTTTTAAGGACGAGTGTTGGCTGAAGCAGAAGCGGGCGGCAGGGAACGAATCCCATGGAGTGGGGGTGTGGCGGTGATATGCGGGAGGGGATATTACTAGAGGACTGGCCATGTGTTCCACCGGGCAACTTTCCAGGCTGAGGACAGGTTCTGCCCATTTTTAGCTGCGGAGAGCGCGCAGCGAAGAGACTTATTAGAGATACACTGCAGCTTGCATACCAGCAAGTGCACAATATAATGAATAATGTCGCAACAGGTACACACAGCTGAGCGCTTGGGAGAGCATGAGGCAAGAGGGTTGGTGGGAGGCGGTTGTGAGATCGTAGGGAGGGAGTCCGTTCCAACTCTGCCTGTATTTGTAGAGCGGCGGGGTGTGTGCAAAGCCTATGAGGAAGAATACCACGCCACAGTGCCTGAAACTCACGAGCTCGGATCAAATGCTTTAGCATTTCCTAATGCTATGTTGCCCAGCATGAATATTATCAGCAGCATGAAAGGTTCTTGAGGTTTTGTAATATAGCATTTACCCGCGTGTTGGAGGCACGGGTGTCAAAGGTTCAGGAGTAAAGCTTCGACAAAGAAGACGGGCTGTGGAATTTTGTTTAAACTCTAAACTTTACCATAGTCAGCTACATCAGCGATGTCGAACACCACATCGCCTAAGCCGTCGCCATTCTTTTAGTAGCACATTGCAGCTCTTGAACTGTATGTGTGTCTGCTTCCGCCGTTTCAAGGCCGGAGCAATCTGGGGTGCTAACTGTTGCTCGCCGCGCAGGGGTAAATACCACTGTTGGGTGGAGAGCGGTGGTCTGCGGGAGGGCCTGATGAGCTATTTCCAGAGTACGTGCCATGTGCACTGCCGGGCAACGTTCCAGGCTAAGGACCGGTTTCAACGGTCTGTGGGCCAGTTTTCCATCGAGGCCTATTTTACTGTGGCGAACTTAGCTGCACTATATATACCGCAGGTCACACTCCTGTTAGAGATTACACTGCACTATGCATACTTCTAGGGTGCGAGATTGGAACACGTGCGAGTGGCTGACGGAGGGGGAGACGATGCAGCGTTTGACACCAAGTGTCCTTGACCATTGCAAAATGCATGTCCATCGGATGAGGCAGGAGAACACGAGCATACCATGTTATGAATATAAATTCGTGAAAATGGAGTCGTGTGATGATGATATGGTAGTTATTATGTATACAATTAGTTAATAAATGGAATATGTTGACATTACCTCAAATTTTTCTCATATACGCTATTTTATGTACTGTGCAAAGTTATCACCATGTTGAGATGAGATGTGACCAATAGCATCCGCTCGAAACGGTGTCTCTGTGCCACAATGCAGGGTAACAATCTGCCACCTGCCGCACTGTTATGCATTTGCTGTTTTCTTTTTCTTAAGAATAGCAACCAATCAAATCTCTCATATCTTTCCTATTTTATTCTGTTTGGTACTAACCAGATCTGCATTATCGTCGTTTGTCTTAAATAACAAACCTGTTGAATAGTTTCTGCGAAGTTGACGACAAGCTATCAAGTTAACCAACCAACATAAGATTGACTTCAGAAGCTTTATGTAAGCACATCATGTGGAGCAATGACTTGTTGTTGTGGAAAGAATGCAAGGGGAAGAGTCCATCCTGGCACAAATTCGGATATTACAGATGATAACCATGGTCTTGCATCTGATGAGCACATAAGTCTACTTTGCCCAGTTTGTGAAGTTGAATGCAGAATCCTAAGGAAGTTACCCTGTAATGGCAGCATATGCCATTCATGTTTGGTAAGCAATTTCGCAAAGTCCGCTGCTGCTGCAGATGGCCACTTTTACTGTCCTGTTTTCGAACAGGAAACGATTCCACCTGTTGAAGGTATGTTTCTGATTGTTGTCTTTTTGGTTGTACCTATCTACTTAACTATATATCTACCGATCTATTAAATTGTTTTACATTGTTTGTACTTTCTCCTGTTAGAATATATCTATTTAGCAGTGTGGTGGAAGGAAGTACTGGTCCTCACCCAAAACTCAACTCTCACTGCTGGTTCCAAGTAGCTGCTTGTGCTTGGCGGCGACCACACCCCGGGCAAACCTTGTCCGCTGGCGGGCTAAACTTAGTGAGGGGGTCGGTTTGTTTACATACTGACCCGAGGAACTTCAAAAGCACAAAGTATCGACGTCAGAATAGACGGAAGATGAAGATGCTTTCCCAACGGCTATGACGGCGGAAGAAGACAACTTGGGTTCCCAACATAACTATGGGTCAACAACCCCACTGCCTTGTGGGTTAGCTCGGGAGGGAGGAAGGCTAAGGGAGTAAATCCTGACAAGTTAATCCGGAGTGGAGCCCCTAAGTGCAGCTGAGCTGGTTCCAAGTTTTATTGGTTCCCCCTTTCCTTTGGACTCTACCAGCCTAATGGGAGCCAGGGGTTGCATTCGACGGTGGGAGAGTTCCTCGCATCAATGGACATCTACCGCCCGCCACAAAGCTGGGCAGCCCCCAGACAATAAAATGTTGTCCCGCCATAGCCCGCCCGCTTCATTGGGTGTTTTGATCTTAGAGTCTACACTCGACAAGCGGACTGAAATCATTGCACCAGGCAAGACAAAGATGAATATAAATAAGAAACCAGCTCTAAGAATAGGATGCTGAAATATCAGAACCATGACGACTGGCCTGTCCGAAGACCTTCAACAGATCAACGATGCACGCAAAATTGCTGTGATCAATGTTGAGCTGAAAAAACTAAAACATAGACATTGCAAACCTCCAAGAAACACGCCTCGCATCGACTGGATCGCTTACGAGAAAGACTACACCTTCTTCTGGCAAGGAAAAGTCCAGAAGAAACAAGAAAACACGGAGTAGGCTTCGCAGTTATAAACACACTCCTGGGTATGATCGACCCTCCCACAAGCGGTTCAGAGAGAATCTTGGTAATGTGTCTATTAACTTTTGAGGGCCCCGTAAACCTTATGAGCGTGTACCGACCCAACACTCCACTCGTCCTCCGAAACAAAGGACTAGTTTTATGACGAACTCGAGGCCACCATCAACGGTATCCCGAAACATGAATACCTGTATCTGTTAGGGAAGTTTAACGCAAGAGTAGGTGCTGATCGAGACTTATGGACCACTTACTTAGGACATCATGGCACTGGGAAGATGAACGAAAATGGGCAGAGACTACTTGAACTTCGCTCCTACTATAACCTCTGTATGACAAACACGTCCTTCCAGACAAAACCTCAACACAAAGTGTCATGGAGACATCCCAGATCTGGCCACTGACTCCAACTGGATCTGATCATCACCAGGCACATCACCCTCAACAACTTCCTCATTACTCTCGAATGTTTGCTCGAATTGTCCTGAACAGACTTCAGAAACTTGCGAATCGAGTCTAACCCGAGTCAGAGTGCGGCTTCAGATCAGAAAGGTCCACCATCGACATGACTTTTTCACTTAGACAACTGCAATAGAAGTGCACGGATCAGAGAAAGCCACTTTACATAGCCTTCATTGACCTCACAAAGGCTTTCGATCTTTGCAGCAGGAGCGGATTATTCAAGCTGCTAGAAAAGATCGGATGTCCTCCAAAACTCCTCAGCATGATCCAGTCATTTCATTAAAACCTGCATGACACAGTTCAGTTTGACGGCTCAGCCTCAGATGCTTTTGGGATACGTAGTGGAGTCAAGCAGGGATGTGTGTTTTCCCCTACCTTGTTCGGGATATTCTTCTCTCTCCTGTTGAAACACGCCTTTGGCTCATCAACCGAGGGAATCTACCTTCACACAAGGTCAGATGGAAAACTCTATAACCTCGCACGTCTCAGAGCCAAAACCAAGATCCGCAAAGTTCTCATACGTGACCTACTCTTTACTGACGATGCGGCAGTGACAAGCCACACAGCGGTTTATCTCCAAAACCTCAATGAACGAATTTCACAAGCTTGCCAGGACTTCGGGCTCACCATCAGCCTGAAAAAGACGGTAGTGATGGGTTAAGCTGTTGAAGAGCCATCTTTCATCAACATCAACAACTGCGAACTTGAGGTTGTCAGCAAGTTCACATATCTTGGGTCTACCATCACTGACAACATCTCTCTTGACGCAGAGCTCAACTCCCGCATTGGAAAGGCCGCTTCATGAATGTCGTGTCTGAGCAAGAGGGTCTGGATGAACAACAAGCTGGCTGAGCACACCAAAATACAAGTGTATCAAGCCTGGGTTATCAGCACGCTCCTATATGGCAGCGAGTCATGGCCACTATACTCGCACCAAGAAAATAGGCTAAGCAGCGTTTACCCACGCTGCCTCCGACTCATCCTCGGTATCTCCTGGAAGGATAGAGTTTCCAACACAGGGGTTCTAGAGAGTGCACACATCTCCAGCATGGTCACACTGCTAAGACAGCGTCGCCTACGATGGCTTGGACATATACACCGAATAAATGATGAATGCATACCTAAGGACATCCTCTACGGCGAGCTGGCCTCTGGCAAAAAGCCGCCAGGTCGCCCACACCTGCGCTTCACAGATGTGTGCAAGAAAGACATCAAGGTTTTGGACATCGATGTGGACAGCTGGGAAGCACTTGCTCAGGACCGAAGTAGCTGGAGCCATGAGCTCAACCAAGGACTTCAGAGAAGTGGGAGACAACAGTTGCAATCGGCAGAGGAGATAAGAGCCCGCAGAAATGACAAGATGAAAAAACATGTGGCAACCCAAAACATCAGCTTCAAGTGCGACAGATGCAACAGAAATTGTCATTTCCGAGTGGGTCTTTTCAGCCACAACGAACGCTGCTCGTCAACTAACTGACTGACTACTTCCGAGCGCAACTCCATAGTCTTACGAGACTGAAGGATGCCGATGCTGATGATCAGGACACACTTGAATGCATCGATACGGGCTACCTAGACGTGTCTCCTATAAAATTATTTGTGTGCATGAGATAAAAACAACAATATTACTCGTTTGTTTGCGCTTACTCGGGTTTTTTGCCTACTGGCTTATGTATTGACACCTTTTCTGCAATAAGAATTGCACTTTACTTTGTCTAAGTCCTACAAGCTATTATCGAAATTGTTTATAACTAACCATAATGAACTTAACGTAGACGACTTTTGATATAAGGTATATTATATATTTTTATTTATCAGTAATTTTAATCATATAAGTACAGCAAAATTTAATTTTTCCCCAATTGAGCAACTTTCTATGTTAGTTTGGTTATGCAAGGAATCACAATAGAAGTGTGGATGGATAAGATACCTGGAAAAATTACGAAGAACATCAGTAATTTGCGAACACGAGGACGCTATTATTTCAGGTCTATTCACAGCCTGTTCACTGGATCTTATGGAAGGACCAAAATTAACGTTAGTTCTTTACAAACGGTAGATGGAGCTCTATCGTTGGTACAAACAACGGATATCACACTTACCTCATATTTCTAATCTCAGAGAGATGTCACACTTACAACAAGAGTTACAATCGTTGATGGATCATTCATTGTTGACTCCTCCACGAAGAAAAAGAATGAGCGAGCCAGAGGAAGTAGTCAAATTAAGTGAAAACATGTGCTTATTGATAGAATGGAGCATCTCCTGGGCAGGGTGGAAGAACTAGAAGTCTACCCTTACAAGCGTCACCGGGAGAGAGAAATGGTACTTTATAAAGACTAAGAAGCAGATAATGAAAGTGATGGTCGAGGAAGTAGAAAAGATGAAGAGGAATTGGGTGGAGAAGAAGGGGAGCGGGAAAGGATTAGGAGTGAAAAATAGCAGCAACTCCTCTCTCAACAGAGGGAGAGGGTACATCAGAGGTTCAGACAAAGCGAGGATGAAAGAGAGGAAGAACCGAGACGGTAAGAACAGAGGAATGAGTTTCTAGACTCCACAACAGAAGATTGAGAAATGGAAGTAGATGGGATTAATTTTAGACTGTCAGTCACCGCTGGCAGATGGACTGACCACGACCAAGTGTGCCGCTACCGCAGAGTCCGGCATGGGAGGTGCACTTGTCCTGGATATCGATAACATCAACGATCCAGGACAACAACCATCGCTTTTTTTCATGGCCACACGGTTCTCTCAGAAACAGCGATATACTACCGAATAATTGCCAATTGTTTGGTTTTATGTTTGTGTATGTGTTTCATAACTTAAACTTACAAACCCCTCTTCACTCTTCTATATTGTGTGTGAGCACTCCTACCCTTTGTGCGTGTATGTTTGTGTATGTGGGTGATAGCACTCGAACCCTCTGTATATGAGCACTCCTACCCTCGATGTTTGATAGTACATAAGTATGTTTGTGTGAATAGTATATGCATATTTCAACCCTTTCTCTCCGTTCACTTCACTGCTAGCGTTATAGTGGGAATAAGGTTGGTATGGGGATTTAATTTTGTCCATAAGGGTTGGTACGGAAGTTATAAGGGAAGTAGGAGGATGTAGTTTTGTTTGTAAGTGGTTTATATGGGATATTATTAACATTACAAAAAGAACTGGTGGTAAAAATGTCAAAGGAAATATTTGTGGTATTTCTCGAATCGAACGATATGTTCGCTGCGTTAACAACAACATACCTGACTGACCGTCAAGGAAACCAAACTCCTCAACCAATATTAGTGCTAATTATTAGTGCTACAGTGCTTCTCAAGGATGACATAGTACTTATCAGTCAAATCAACGATAAGGATAATATTTGGGGTTTTCTTAAATTAAATTAAATTAGTTGTTATATATAAATTAGTTGTTATATATAAAAGTTAATAGAGAATAAATAATATAAGTATACTAAACTAAGTACATTTACAGAGGAAGCCTGTTGATATATTAACATGCTTCTCCTGTGGAGATGAAATATATGTCAACAAATATTAATAATAGATGGCAGATATTGCTTAGATGGATTAATGTAAATCAATAGATTTTTAAAAATAAAAGCTGATTGTGCTTCACTCTCCAAAATAAAGCGTACTTTGACCTTGAGTATGATTTTTAGTTTGTTTGTTTTCTCTTTTAATCTGTTTTTTTCTGTTTATACATTTTAAGATATTTTTCTTGCCTGGTCATTCTGGGAATCCATCACAGTATGCAACTCTTTATCGCCATATTTACAATTTATTTTGTATGGGAATATTTGTAAAAATTGTACTATTCTATTTAATCTTATTTGAAAATGGTTAGTATTTTGTCTTTAAATACAAGGGAACTAGGAGATAGGCAAAAAGGATAAGATGTTTTTGAATTTGTAAGAAAACAAAGTTCCATATATTGTTCACAAAATACTCATTTCACAGAAGAAGTCGAACCATATATTGAAACAGAGTGGGGATATCTATGTTTTTTAGTTCTGGTACAAGCAGATCTCATGGTGTGGGAATAGTCTTCGCAAACAATATAGATGTTAAAGTTTCAAGACGCTTTAAGGATAGCATAGGAACAATAATTACTCTTGATATGGAAGATGACAATCAACAAATAACGCTTATAATATGTATTACCCAAATGAAGATTCTCCAAAATATTTTGATGCAGTTGAGTCAGTTATCAAAGAGTATGAAAATACTACCACTGTCATCTGTGCAGACTGGAACTTAGTTAAAGATTGTGATACAGATGTATATAACTACAGAACAATGCATAACCCTAAAGCAAGGGAGAGAGTACTGGACCTGAAAAAAGAATTGCATCTGTGCCATCCGTGGAGAATTTATAATCCTGAGATTAAAGAGTATACTTGGATTCAGAAACATCCTTTAAAATGGCACGTTTAGATTTTTTCTTGATAAATGAAGAAAGTTTAAGTTTTATTGTTAGTAATAATGCACACATATGTCCCATTTGCCGACGATACTCACCTTTTTATTTACACTATTTTAAAGGCACCAGGTTTCTGCAAATGTAATAATTCGTAGCTAAAAGACAAAGTATATGTAGTAAATGTAAAGACAAAATTAGAAGAAATAAATGTACTATATACTACTACTACTAATAATAATAATAATAATAATAGTAATAATATGGATGATCAATTATTCGTCGAAATCCTTTTATTAGAAATCCGCGCCCTCACATTAGAGGGGGCCCCGGTTGGACGAGTGGTCCAAGGCGTTCGCCTTTACAGATCACTAACATTTCACCTCTGTACAAGTGGTTCGAGTCTCCATTCGGCCAACGTGGGTATGTGAGAAAGTTTGCCAGTAACTTCCCGTGGGTCAGTGGTTCTTCCCGTGGGCTTTTCGGGTTCTTCCTCCACAGATATACTTCCCGCCATGTATAGCCTGTCATGTGCTGAAAATGGCGTCTAACCAACACAACCAACCCTCACATTGGAACATTCTTCTCATAGAAAAAGGAAAAGGAAAAAGAAGAAAAGAAATTGTTTAAGGAAATTGAACATTTGGAAAATGTATTAAAAACAAATTTCAACATATTGAGTTTTTAGATGTACTTGAAAATTTGAAAATTCGGCTCAAAGAAATAAGTCAAGAGAAAGTAAAATGGATGATTGTACGATAAAAAAGTAAATGGATGGAAGAAGGAGAAAGAACGACAAAATATTTTTGTAACTTCGAACAAAGGTATTATATGTGCATAACAATAACAGAAGGGAAATATGTATCAGGGCAAAAAATCCCTGATCAGTTAAAAATTTGGAATGAGATGAAAACGTTCAATGATACATTATTTGGTAGAAAAGATAATATAAGCTAAATAAAAGTAGATGATATACTTGGGGGAGCTGAGGTTAATAAATTGACGCAAGATGAACAAAAACAATTAGAGGATGAAATAACTCTTGCGAAATTTTCAGAACGCCTAAAAACACGAGTAATGGTAATAGTCCAAAGAAGTGATGAATTGACTATTGAATTTTATAAATTCTTTTGAAAGGATTTAAGACAGATTTTTTATTAATTCAATAAATCAAGGATTCAAAGTAGGGATTTTATCTGTAACACAGAGGGAGGGAATTATTACATTATTGCCAAAGGAAAATAAATCTAGGGAATTTTGAAAAGTTTGAGACCTATTACCTTGTTAAATATTTCCTATAAAATGGCCTCATCAGTTATAACTAGCAGAGTAAAACCATAGTTGCCAAACATTAATACATTAAAGTCAGAAAGGCTTTATGAAATGGAGGTATATGGGGGAGGTAGCCAGACTCATATATGATATTATATGCTTTACAGAAGAAAATAATATGAATGGAATTATTTTACAAGTTGATTTTGAAAAAAGTTTTGACTCTGTCTCTTGGAGACTTACACATGAAATTCTTTCTATTTTTAATTTTGGAGAACACATGAAATATTGCATATATATATATTAGGAACTATGGTTTGGAACAATAATGATATTAAAAGGATATGCATAAATGGAAATGAAAATTAACTGGCACAGTATGCATAAAACACATCGTTTCTGTTAGATGGATCAGAGAACTCTTTGTATGCCTCGGTAGAAACATTAGACTTATTTGCATCAATGTCTCGATTAAAAGTGAACATCAACAACAAACAAGTTATAAACATAGGGGCATTAAAGAATTCCCAGACACAGATGTGTACAAATTTAGGATTTGATTGGGTTTCTAATTTTTCTTTATTAAGAGTTGAATTATCCGTGAATACAGAAGAGAAATTAATTTTTCATGCAATTTTTTTTCTTTCTTTTTGGGGAAAGGGATGTTTAACTGGTCTCTCGTCTCCTTTGGAACTGGTATATATATCACTGCTTTATGCTATTTTATATGTTTGTAACAGTGTGAAGCCGGGTTGGGATTGGATTTAGCGAAGACACCGAAATCAATTTCGTTAATGATATGTTTATTTATAATATAATTGAACGATGAATGAACCTGACACCATACTCGTGCGCATAAAGTCCAACAATGGATTTAACAGAATGATACTCACCGAGTTCAACAACTGATATAAGGAAATGATACAGTTCCTAACATGGAACTAATCAGAACATGTAACTTCAATGAGAAAATCAAACAAGAATCAACGTATGGAACTAATAAACAAATATGATTGGTATATGGATATATCACCATGGATGATCAATGTATAGAATTTGTAGGCAAATATGGATACTGTCCGTTTCTATCACCAAGAATGATGAAAGTGTAGGATTTACACTCGAATAGAAACAATGTTTGATTCAACACCGAGAGTGACCAAAGTATATGATTTGTACACAAATATGAATAATGTATAATTTATCCACAAGTAGGATGCATGTATGATGGATTATCACTCACTTAGCGATATTGAATTAATGTATGCTCATATAGCAATAGTGAAATCAATTCAAAATAGGAACAGATATATATATATATATATATATATATATATATATATATATATATATATATATATATATATATATATATGTATATCGTGGCGTCCAGCTGACGACCGCGATGTATTTCCGGTTCCACAGCTCTAGTCAATGGTCAAGGAGCAACCACGCCTGGTCCGCCCCTCCCAGTCTGTTGAAGGATCCCTCGAGAGCTTCCTCATTCAGTACAGACCCGCTGGTCGAGAAGCTTTGGTCCCTCACTGCGAGAACACCAGTATTCTCTTCCAATCCAACGTCACCAGACAGCAACATACAGGTTACAATGAACCCCTCAGAGTTCTACGAATCCCCATCACCAAACCCAAACAGCTAAAAATATAATATCTGAGCTGTGTAGTACATATCACAGGAGCTCGTTACAAAAGAAATTAAGAGTATCGGTCAATGGATTGACGGCTGGGGGAGTCCAACCTGTTAAAATATAACCTAATGGAAGACACAACTCCTCACCCCTCGGTATTTCCAAGCCTGCTACCTTGTCCTATTTTCGTCTCCTAATGTAAAACTTAAGCCAGCTGTCATAAAAAATAGATCAATTTTCTTAACATCTCAAAATACCTCGTTCAATTAATGACATATTGGAGAAAATTCCACACTTGTTGGCCGATTTCGAAGACTTATAAAGTACATGCCAGGAAGTTGCCTTTAGCATTCGGATAGTCTTGGATTTACACCCTTGTTGGAGAGGTAAGTTCTGAACAACCTCTATTATAACATTCAGCACTGAATACAAGTAGACGATATAAAGGGAAGAAATGGATAATTGTATTGTGCAATGGTAAAATAAGAATAGTAGCGAAAATAAAGATAATTATCCAAATGTTTAACAAAAATCAATATACCTATGTTCGGGAATGTTCTGTTCGCAACTTACCTCTCCGTTAAGGATGAAGCTATGAGTAACTTTACTCCCCTCTTGCTCCTGTATCAAAACTGCTCTTAATCCCGTGTCTGACGCATCAGGTCTCAATAAGAACAAGTTATTTAACTCTGGCAACTTTAGGATTGGTGCACTGATCAATTTTACCTTTAAAGCATTAAAAGCTCTTTTCTGGCATGAACCCCAAGAAACTGTATTGGGTTGCCCCTTCCTAGTGAAATCCGTCAATGGACTAGCTATAGCGGCAAAAGTTGGAACAAATTTCCTGTAAGACCTATCAACTCAAGCAACGATCGAACCTGTTTCGTGGTTTCCGGTCTAGAAGTGTCTTTGATCGCTTTAATTTTGTCAGTGTGGGGTTTTAACTGCCCTGATCCACTTACTAGATGGCCTAAGCATTCCAAATTAGAATATGCTATACTACATTTGGTTGGTCTCGCTGTGAGATTGGTCTTGAGGAGTTTGTCGATCAGATTGATTAATACCCTAACATGCTCCTCCCCGGTATGTGTGTATGCAAAAATATCGTCAACGAAACTATCTATCCATGTCTTTCAACAATTTTCGCATAAGACCCACGCACGACCAAACCGAAATGCATAATCTTAAAATGGTAACGACCTTTCGGTAATTCTGACCATTTATATTCCACCTTTTCCTACCTCCATAGGGTAATCAAGGGGAGTTTCTGTGCTGGGGTCTAATTGCGGTTCGTCACTCGACTCTTCTTCAATAACCGCAATACATACAACGTTCAAAGCGCACTTTTCAACAGTTTTATGGCAAACATCGCACGATCGCCAGAATCGTGATATGTCACAATTTACGCCAGGCCAATAGAGTTCGCTTAACACTTTGTCAGTCTTGTCGTCTTGTTCCTACTCAAGTGACCTACCCTACGGGACTCGTGCACCACTCTGAGTACCTGTGACCTGAATTGTTGGTGAACAACAAGTTGAAAGAAGGTTCTTCCAAAGAGGTAAATTGCCTGTACATTAACCCTTCTCTGTGTATAAATTTCAAATTTTTCCTGCCCTTACAATGTTTCACAGTACCAGACATGATTCTCTCTGCGGTCGCGCTCAATGACGCGTCATGCCCTTGCCCACACATAATTTTATCTCGCGGGATATCAGTCACGGCTACCGGAACTTTCAATTTTCGTAGCGGCTGTTTTCCCGTCTGCGCCTGCGACCTAGTTTCGACCGCTTGTACAAGGGGAAACCAAAAATCAGATATAGTTGGGAATCTGGAGTCGTCGACATTTCCAATCGTTAAGTCATATATGGGATTGTCCATACACAACGCTTTGTCGGTTCCGGTCAGGAAAGGCGTCTCGATTTATATTCTCGCGACGGGAACGCGATCGATCGTTTCATCTAACAACATGCACGGAGATTTGCAACAAAGCATTTGGTCATTCCTAACGAGACTCCGCTTTACTACGACGAACGTACATCCGGTGTCGCGTCAGACAGTGACTTTTTGACCGTTGGCGATACAGTAGCTGTCGGTACCCTCGCCTCGGGAAAAAGACAAGTGCGATCGACTGAATAACATCCCGACCAATCTGCGCACGCGCCGCGGACTCGTATACCGTATTCGCGTTATTAGTTTCCGAATTATCACGCGGAAAATTATCGCGCTTACCGCCTCCTGACCACCCCCTGCTTTCATTAGCAATTGTGACCCTTTGGACGAACCCCTTTCTTTTCGGACAATCGGGCGAGATGTGACCCCATTCCTTGCAGGTGTAACATTATCTATCCTTACGATTTGTAACCTTTCCAGATTGAAAATTTCTCCCATTATTTGCTCCAGTTTTTTCGCGTTCTCTGGGTCTCTGGTCCTTAGATTGATTACCCGATTTATTGTCTCTGGAGACCACATTCTGGTTACCTCCCCTAGCTTCGGCGAAACAGTGTGCCTGGGTAGCCATATCAATGATATTATTGAAGGACATTTCACTCAGAAACAAGTACAACTCCTTACCACAAGTGGTTAACAGCTAGTCGCGAAGTAAATCGTTAGTAAGACCCTGGAGCGTTTTTTGAATCTTACCGCATTCAACCCACCGCTGGCAATAATTCCCCGTCGTTCTGACGAACTGGATGAATGTCTTGCCTTTCTCGGGTTTACTATATTGAAACTGTTTGCTGAACCCTTGCTCAGTCAACACGTACCTCTTAAGGAGTGCCTCTCTTCACGCGTCATAGTTCAATGTGTCGTTCACAGATAGACGCAAATACACATCTAGCCATTTACCTTTAAGTAACGCGATGAGATGGAGCGATCAGTCGTCTTTTTTCCACTTCTGGACGGTGGCATATCACTCAAACATATGCATTAGCAATCTATATTATCTTTGTCATCTTCAAAAGTGGGTAATTTTTCAGCCTCTTAAGTTGCTGTGGTTAGAGTCTTGTTCCCCCTCCTTCTTAGCTTGGCATGAAAATGACAGCATTATTTGGACAGTTGTTTACAGCGTGATTGAACACATTGTCGTAACTCGATGATACAGATTTGTTGCAGAGAATGTTACTCATTTCCTTTTGCATGTCAGCTGAGGTTACGGTATAGTTCTTCACGCTTTGCATATTTTAGGAATGTTGTTATTGTAACCTAGAAACCTCGAGGAAAAAGTAGTTCCAGCCTCGTTTGAGAGTAGGGTGATACGGAATCAGAAAACTTTAGTATCGTTGTCCTAGTTCTAGGAAATGACAGTAAAATTATGGCTCTTTATTAGAGTAAACCATTGACATATCTATAATAAAATAATTTACTTCACGACCTGGGGTAAAATTATTTTCATTTTGACATGTTTTGAAACAGTATTTTCTATTATTTTTATACTATCGGAATCTGATTCTGCTATAGTTCCCGATCAACATTATTTTTATTGTCTCATGAAGAAAAGATTGTATATACTTCATGACGTCATAACTGAGCATGAATCAACCATTCTCTATTTGTTTCTCAAGAAGAAACACGTCCAATTCAAAATACTACATACAAATGCGAGTTTAGATAACATAATGTACATTTTATTTAATTAGAAATTTTACTTCCAAAACGGATTTTTAATTGTATTCTTTCATTGTCATCATCATTAGTATATATCATCATCGTCGTCGTCATCATCATCATTAACATCATTATAAGCTCGCACGTAATGGTAAAATTAAAATGTAATTAAGTTTTTCATCACTATATTTAAATGAAATGTCCAATATACAACGAAATACCGAATATAAGATTATTTTTGATGAGTATCGTAATAATAACATCTCTGTAAAAATTCCTTGTAAATTGAGTGAACAATTTCTTTTCAACAAAATATATCTAATCTATCTTTATGTTCATTGCTTTCCCCCTAAGTGATGTCAGTGATCATGTCAGTGACCCTGACTAAATAATAACAAAGACATCGTGTAATCATGTCGGATTGAATTTTAGTGGCTGCTCTATCTAATAACAAAGACATTGTTTAATCATGTCAGTGCTTATGTTCATGACCGGCTCTCTCTCACAACATAGAAGTTATGACCAAGGAGCTACACACGTAATCTGCGCATGCCGAGAAAGAGGAAACGGGACATGCAATACTTGAGAAAAATAGATCCAACATGTGAACATTCTCCTATTACAGTCAGCTGTTGTTTTGAATTTGAATGCGCGGGGATATTGTTCACTAGTCCGTCCACATGTACGTACGTAGGGGTGTAATGTAATTAAACTCCTACACCATTAAAACTCGATACCTGAAAATTGGGTTAATAATGACACTCTGTGTGCATATTGTGCTAGCACGTTCGTAGTTTGGGTCTGCCTGCAGGGGCTAGGGGGATGGACCCAATTGTGGTTATATACAAGCAAAATTATGACTCCAAACAATTTCTGAAGCGGGAAAATACATTTATAGCCAAAATTTGTTTGAATAAGAATTTCTTTTATGCTTAAGATTTTCTAAAACATATTTCCAGAATTTTTCTATTTAAAATTGAAGGTTTAATTGTAAATGTCAACAATTAGTCAAGAAAAAAGTGCAATTAACAGAAAACATCACAACATTTTACATGACTGTGCTAAGTAAAATCATGTCATATAATATTTATTCATACTGTTGGATCTATTGGTATGGTTGCTCTCGTAAATTGTTATAGCTTTACAAATTATATCATCCTATGTAATAAAACAATCAACAATCAATATATTAAATTCTTGATAGATAATATTCGAAGTAAATGTGATTACTATTTTTATAATAATAACTGGAAATTAAAAACACAAACACGCAAAACAATTAAAGCATGGCGGGGGTGGGGGGTGTAGGCAAATCAAATTTAAAAGACATGTTGGTATACACACACACACACACACACACACACACACACACATATATATATATATATATATATATATATATATATATATATATATATATATATACATGTTGGGTTTTGATCTTTATTTTGTCAAAAGTCTGCAGTGATTACCGATACTACCTAAGTACTACTATGATACCGGTATGTATGTATGTATGTATGTATGTATGTATGTATGTATGTATGTATGTATGTATGTATGTATGTATGTATGTATGTATGTATGTATGTATGTATGTATGTTTGTATGTATGTATGTATGTATGTACGTATGTATGTATTCCTAGATAATTATATGCTGTTTCGAGTTTTTTCACAAGCACATATCTTGTTCTGACTAGGCTATACATTTTATTCCTCTGTATGAGTGCTTATCCATATGTCTATCTATAATTATTTATTCTGTATTTAAGTTCCACGAGGATGGATTGAGAGAGAGAGAGAGAGAGAGAGAGAGAGAGAGAGAGAGAGAGAGATTTGATAACTACTAGGGCTAGCTATTATTCAGGAATGGAGTCAATATAATGGCACCCTACCACGTGTCCTTGCTTTGTAATAAAATATAGCAGGCACTGCTTCTATTTTCTTTATTTCTTTCCTCTCTTTTTTTTTCTCATTGTGTCTAGCACTTCGATAATTGTGTGTTATAAGCAACATTTATAATTCTTCCTTATACTATCTACCTTTCTTTAAGAGTTTATAATACCTTAGTCTGTTCCTTCTGTTTCTAAGTAAAGAATGTATCTATTTAGGTGATTTTTCTATATTTATTCATTCCTTCCCAGGCTTTGTAAAATTCATTTGATATGTCCGTTCTCCACCCAAGAGTCAAAAAGTAACGAAGCAAATGTCGTTGATTACTGATACCAAACTAATTAACCTCGCTAAGTTTGGACAGTTCTGCATTTCAGTGTTTCTTCGTTTAAAATGTACCGTAACTTTACATTCCAATATCTCCAAGATTATTGATAAAGTCCTTGTCGGATTTTGTGTATTCAACTGCATAATATAATGCGGCATTTCATGGCGAAATAAACAAAAATAAACAAATGCATAAGCTTATGCGATAGGTGGATAAATGTTTCATTTTGACAGTTGATTTTGTATACTCTGAGCAGAGAAAACTTCCAGGCTTAAAACACACCGACAACCATATTATATAACGATTGATTTTGTGTATTAACTTCATTTCTGGCTGTATGTGTTTATTCTCTCTCTCTCTCTCTCTCTCTCTCTCTCTCTCTCTCTCTCTCTCTCTCTCTCTCTCTCTCTCTCTCTCTCTCTCTCTCTCTCTCTCTGTTTTAGGTCACAATTGCCAATGCAGCAGGGACATCTTGATTTGGAGTCCTGGGTAGCCTAGTGGTCTAAGGCGCTCGCCTTTATAAATCACAGACATCTCACCTCTGTCTGCGTATTTTGAGTCTCGGGCTCGGCCAACGTGGGTATGTGTAAAAGCTTGCCAGTAGCTTCCCGTGGGTCAGTGGTTCTTCACGGTGATTTCCCGGGTTCTTCTTCCACCAGATATATTCTCCGCAATGTATAGTGTATCATGTACTGAAAAATGGCGTTAAACCTACAACAACAAAAACAACAACACCATGATTTTGTCATGTCCGTCCGTCCGTCCCTCTGTACGTCGTTGCGTCAGTTCTGTGAAGCTTGTTAGCACGATTACTCAAAACCGCTTTAGTAGGCATGTTTGTGTGCATACTTTGATGTCCTGATTTGATTTCCATGCCACTGTAGCATTCACTTTTTAAAATGAATTTTCGAACTTTCTGGATTGAAGTGTTTTCTAAGGAAAACTTTGTTTGCAGAATTAAGCCCAGTACTAAATAAAATAGACACAATATTTTTGACATATTTTTCTTCCTATGTATTTTAGCTGATCATAAGTTTAGACCATTCTAGGGATATTCCACTTTTTTACGTGAACTTTCAACATTTCTGGGTTTAAACGTCTACTTATCAAAAAAGTGCTAGTCAAACCATTCAACATAGACAAATGAAATTTAAAAGACATGTTGATATACACATATGGATGACCTTGATAGATTTTCAAACCATTACGGCACTTGTTCAAATTGTTATATATATATATATATATATATATATATATATATATATATATATATATATATATATATATATATATAAGCTTGATTTGGTAAAATGTATGCAGTGATTACCGATAGTACATATGTACAATTGCGATACCGGTACGTATGTATGTAGTCAAAGACACTTCTCTAAACCTATGCTGTTTCGAGTTGTTTTACAAACACATATCTTGTTCTGACTGGCTATGCATTTTACATTGTATCCCTCTGTATGCTTGTTTATCCATATCTCTATCTATGTATCATTCATTCTTTCCATCTTTCGGTCCCTCGAGGCTGGATTGTGTATGTGAAGAGAGAGAGAGAGATTTGTTAATTACTAAGCCCAGCTAATATCTAGGCATAGAGTCCGTGCAATGGCACTCCTGTACGTGTCCTGGCTTTGGACTAAAATATAGCAGACACTGTTTGTATTTTCTTTTCTTTTTTACTTGTCCTTTCTTCCTTTTTTCTTTTGTTGTGTCTAGCAATACGATAAAAGCATATGACTGTTGAATCAGAAAACCCTAAATCGATTTGGCCAGTTTTTCTTTTGCTAATAATTGATTCAGCAAATACCGTGTCACACACTAAGTTTTATACCAACACCCACTCACACCCATACATGTATGTATGTATGTATGTATGTATGTATGTATGTATGTATGTATGTATGTATGTATGTATGTATGTATGTATGTATGTATGTGTTCATCGATATGTTTCTGTTGTTTAGAGTTGTAATCAGAACATATGAGAATATTAGATATTTCCACCAAAAGCTTAAATGTACGTCTGAAGTTCAAAAATGTATATTTTATATATTCATCTTAATTAAAATGCAGCAGTATTCCTCGAATACTAAGGTACTGTTTTTATTAGTCCTTTACCTACTGCGAAACATGCTACGTTTCTACATCAGTCATGACCCGATTCCGGTCTGCCGTTGGACGGTTTTCCTGGGATGCATTTGGACGAGACACGAGAACAATGTTCTCCTTGTTCTTCTCACCATAATATCAAGAACCTTGTTGAGAACTCACACCACCTTTGAAGCGAGAATGAACAAGAATAAAGATGGCGAAACATGCTGAGTATTGATGCGCCATATTTGTTTTTTATTCCGATATCAACTCTAGGGTCGTCCTTGGGCAAGACACGAGAACAAGGTACTTAACCCGAATGCAAGGTTCTTGTTGTTCTTTTCACCCTAATGCCAAGAATCTTGTTCGAGATCCCTAAAGAACCTGGATCGCGGGTTGAGAACCTACACATCGTCTGAGGCGGCAGTAGACAAGAACAATAATAGAGGAATATGCCGAGCGTTGATCGGCCATTTTTTTTTTCTCGAGTTGTTAGTAAAGCGCACTAAGAAACAAATTGAGAATATATGAGAACGTGTTCCTGTGTTTAGGTGGAATCCCAGAACAGATCGCCCTAGTTGTAATGTTGAGTACACTCAGAAACATCCGAGAACGTGTAATTGGAGTTTGGGCGAGAATCCAAAGCAGATCACCCAACGACGGCCCTAGTGGATGCAAGACCTGTCGGTGGAGATAATCTGCCAGGCACTGTTGCTCTATACCAGTGTCTGAGACGCATGTTAAAGGGGGTAGAAGGTATACTCATTTCACCGAACGTTAGTATTCAGGTGTTTGAGAAAAGAACAGTTGATACCGCGATACCTGTTAGGTGTATTTAAGGGTGGGCGGAGCGTCGCTGTCGATAGCGGATCGGTGTATTCGTACGTTGAATAAAACAGGTAACAAAATTACCCTCTAACTCATTAGGTTTTGTGTGACTGTGTTCTCTGCCGACAGAAGTTATTGTCATACAAAGACAAGTAGAACTGAATAATTGCCATCGCCTGAGAAAAATGTAAATAGTTTCGTAAGGTTTACTTGTGCGAGTTTTATCAACTGGAATTCACTAGTGAAAAAGATCGTCATCTTCCGGAATATTTTGCACTCACAACTGATATCAGAAATATGTTTGATCAAAACGTTATTTTTTCATAGGGAAAAATGGGAAGTGATATTTTCCGTCCAACTCCAGCTTATATTACTAAAGATGATGAAGATAATGATGATGACTTAGGCTCTGACTTTGATAGATCTGCCTTTTTTAGCTCTGTCCCTCTCACGGGTCCGAGTTGCCCAGTATGTCAATCTCGTTGTATGAATCCAAGGACATTGCCCTGCAAGGATACTGTATGTTTAAAATGCTTGGCTGACCATATAACAAAGTCACATACAACTGCGGATGACCATACTAAACATTTTGAGTGCCCTGTTTGCAACCAAAAAACGTATCCTCCTCTTTCAGTCAGATAATACATTCCATTCTCTCTCTCTCTCTCTCTCTCTCTCTCTCTCTCTCTCTCTCTCTATCTCTCTCTACAGATAAATATATATATATATATATATATATATATATATATATATATATATATATATATACATGATACACATGAATTAACTTTACGATGCAGAGACATATATATTTTTATATTATAAATAAACTCTTATAAGACTCTCTAATCAACAAACTGCGACATTTAAGCTTTAAGTGAGGTAATATTTTGAATTTTTAAAAAACTTTTTTTAGGTTTGCAACATGTACAATATTGTCAGACAGATATCTTTATTTTTTTATCAGGTCTGCGCTCCATTCCCACTGTATCACAATCACTATCAGAGAGAGAGAGAGAGTTATTATCCGATTTTCATAATCGCTTTTATAATACTAGTAAATATTTACTAGTAATATGGTATGTCTAGTCTCGTCAGTTCTACAGATTTCATTTGCGAATATGAAACTTTTTCTAAATAACAAAATACACTCATCTCGTACAGTTTAAACCAGTTAATTATCGGCACCTCTATGAACCATATTGCTAATCTAGTTCGTTAGGCTTGTTTCGTTTGCTTGTGAATTCGTGTAACATTTGCAATCAAAGATCGCTCTGGTGTACGTTCCTAATTTAGACTATTCTTGCAATTAGTAGGTTATGGGTTCGAATCCAGCCCAGATCAGCTGAATAAAGTTCCGTAATATCTCTGGGAAATGAACTTTGCTCTCGTTGCCTCAGCAAAATAGCCTTGCATGTACCGATGTGCCGTTAAACATCAGTAACTGAATGAATCAATGAATCAATCAATTTTATCCTTTTATATCATCTTTCTTTCTTTCAAGAACATAAATATATACAATATTTATTTTTGTTTTCTCACCGTTTATACATCTTCTCGGCGATTTATCAGGTTGTATCTTTGTCAAGCGCAAAATATTTTACACATAAGCTATTTTTTGCCATTGGTCACTCTGTCTCTTTTCTTTTCTCCCTTTTTCATCAAACAATCAAAGACTTGTCAGTAGTAGACGGGGGGTACTGAGACCCATGAGGGGGCACTTGAGACCCATACGGGAGTTTAACGTGTGAGGGGGCACTTGAGACCCATACGGGAGTTTAACGTGTGAGGGGGCACTTGAGACTCATACGGGAGTTTAACATGGCGGGGGCACTCTGGGTACGAGCGGGAGTCGTACCGTAATGTAGTGACGAAGACAATGTCTACTACCATCAAAAAACGGGGGTGGAGGGTGGATGTTTGTGATAGTAGTAGACGTTGTCTTCGTCACTACATTACGAGGGGAGGAAGAGTGTGGGAAATAGAATTAATCTTTCTTGAAAAATGGTGGTCCTAATACGTCATCTACTATCCAAACACCCCACACTACACTATCCAACACGCCGTGTGTAAGTGACCTTCTGCCTAGTGGCTATATCTATATAGCCTAGAGTTTTATATAAAGCATTACCTATACCTCAGATCATGTTGGAGGTGTCAGTAAATTTGCATATATTGTACCTATGTTATAAATAACACTAAAATGGACGTGACTAAATGTTGTATTAAACTTCGGGAACCGTCACGGACTTTAGCGTTGACTAGAAAAAATCCGGAACATTAGATTATAATGGCCTAGACTAAAAGTAACACTAAAATTCCGAAATCGTACCGGACGTTAGCGGAGACTGAAAATAATCCGGAAAAAAAAAATGGAAAAAATTGGCTGAGACTAAAAGTAACACTAAACTTCCGAAATTGTACCGGACGTTAGCGGAGACTGAAAATAATCCGGAAAAAAAAATGGAAAATTTTTTTTTGATTTTTTAAAATTTTGTTTATATCAAAACACACACCACACTATCTAAATTTTTTTTTTTTTTTTTTGGGGAAGGAGAAATTTTTTAAAAGACAAATCAAAACACACAAACACACTATCTACATTTTTTTTTTTTTTTTGGGAAGGGGAAATTTTTTAAAAAACAAATCAAAACACAACCATTTTTTTATTTTTTAAATTTTGTTTATATCAAAACAGACACCACAAATATACAATCCATTTTTAAAAAAAAAAAAATTTATTTGATTGACTGCAAAAGTTGTTGTTGTTGTTGTTGTTGTCTTTGCTGCTGCTGCTGTTCGTGCTGTAGTCTATTTCTTTCCTCCCAATTTTAGATCGATAGAAAGAGAGGGAAAGTGGGTTTTTTTTGGTTTGGTGGGTAAAAAACAAACCACACAACACCATTCAGATATATACATCAATAATAATAATTATATTTTATTCAATGTATATACATTATGTTACTCGTGGTAATAAAACAATTTCATATAAGTCCAATACAGTTCAATACACTTCCATATTTACCATTTCATTCTCTTATTGTTCTGACACTTCAGGAAGATTCTTGTCTACAATTCTCTCATAACTTTCTTCTGGACTCTCATTGATAAACTCCAACTTAATAAAATGTCCATTATCATCTCGAATCCACCGCTCTTTTTTACAAATCTTGTAAACTTTACTATGATCTAATCCAAAACACCTTGCCACATCACTAATGGAATCCATCCGACTATATAATCCTGAATTCAAGTCAGTTAATTTCACAGGTCTCACAAATCCTCCAATGACTTGACTCTTCTTCTCTGGCTCTTCCCATCTAGCTTGAAATCTTTTCTGGAACTTCTTCGAAAAGACCGACTTACAAATTCCAGTACAGCAATAGTAGACACTTGATGAAACACAATCAAAATATTCAGCAGCCTTTTCCATACTTTCAAATCTTCTTTCCTCTGTCTCACCAACAAACTGGCACAACACACTTCTATCACTTCCAAAATTAATTCTCCTTCTTTCTTTATCATTCTTCACATGTTTATGCAAACATGTTCGTTCACTAGCAGTCATCACTTGAAGATTTTCTATTCTATCATCATCAAGTACATCATTGAGATGTACCACTTCACTCTGTCTTGGTAGATCCACTCCATTCACCTCTTCAAAGACAAATCTCCCTCGATTTGTTTGTTTCTTCCTCTTTCCTTCCTTACCAGTAACCTTAATCTTTATCAATCCAAATGAATTCAAATTTCCTTTGACTTTCCTTCCATACTTCATATGATAGACATTACCAAGTATGTCAGCAGCATAATTATCATACACCTTATGAACATACTTATTCAGTTCAATTCCAGTATCTTGACTTTTATCTCGAGCGCAGTACTTTTCCATCTTCACAGTTTGAAAGTTCAATCACGACTAGTGATTCTGAGGGTAAGAAGGTCTATATATATATATATAGGTTCCCTGGGTGAAACTGAATCAGTTTCAAAGTAAACTTCAAGATGAAAAGATCACGCCGAAGCCATGAGAAACCAAAAGAAGAAGAAGAAGAAGAAACAAAAAGGCCACGACGACTAAGACATTCCGTACCGCCTGAAACACCGCTAGATGAACTACTAGCTCAAGTCCATGCTAGTGACTTCGAAGAGGAGATGAGTGAACCTGAAACCTTACCACCTTCTAATCCACCCAAAACAAAATCCACTACCAGAACCCCTGATCAAAAAACACTACCTAGTACTTTGGCTCCTCCTGAAAATTACTATCGGATTCGAGAGACGGAAAAAATAACTTCTCGAAAATTTAAAACTACAGCTTACACTCACACGGTTCACTTTAAAGACTTCAAGTCCAAAGTACCTCCCGAGAAAGCGGCGGGGTTCATTAGCGATTTGTGGGATTCTGTCTTAATGAACTTGAAACGACAATGTGGAGCCAAAGAAGACGATCGATTGAGACTGGCCATTCATCATGACAATTTGAAGAGTCCTGTTTGGATCGAGTTCAGCACCCCGGCAGAATTAACGCCAGACAAAGTCATGTCCAAAATAGAACATGTGCAACAATCCAACGACAAGTTTACCATCACCGATGGAAAGGCCACACTTTACTTGACTCACGTTTCCCCTCCTTGAGGAAGTGGACGAAGTAGGAAACCGTTACTGGTGGACGATATTCGAAGTACCAAACGCAGTGTCGTCCAAATCGACAATACTCAAGACCAGATGTGCTTTGCTCGGGCTATTGTGGTGGGACGAACATATGCCAACAAGAACGAGAGCAAAGAATGGAAAAGAGCCTGGAATAACATTCGACAGTCGGACAGAACCAAACAACGAAACAAAAGCAGAACTCCTGTTGCAACAAGCAGGCATCCCTAACCAGCCAAGTGGTTAACTTTGAGGTTTTGAAAAATGCTTTGCTGTCTGGACAAGTGGAAGACTTTCGAGTGCACACGTTAGAACCTCACAAGATCGTACGGTTACCTAATCATCAAATTGTCACTCGTCCTTTACAAAAAGTGTACCAAATCGTGTACCAGAAGCGAGTGAGACTTCCAGACCACACCACTTTACATTACTGACACGCCGATCTGCAGTATAAAAAAGGGCACCCCTTCCAAACCTAACCATTCATTGTGACTTTCAACGTTGACCGAGCAAGAAGAAGAAAAAAAAGATTAATTTTGTCATCCTCCCACCAAAGATGAATAAGAATACTCATGCCACCCACCCACCGAGGGAGAAATCTAGTGGTGTGAACTCCAAGTACCATTACGACTTGGAGTGCGATGCAGTGCCATGCGACGAGACGGATTCCGTAAGCGTTGACAGCATCGATTCACACGATCAGACGGATGCCGTACGCTTGGACATCGTCGATGCAGCACGTGTACCTCACCGTCCATCTAGAGATGCAGGACGACCTTTCTTCTTTATTGGGAAGAATGCTAAACGTACCTGTGAATGTCATAAAGAATTGACGATACCTGTGGCTTTGCCTGGTTATTCCAAGTATGATAATCGACTCGAGACGTTCAAAGACAAGTGGCCTAAATTTCTACTACAATCCACTACTGACAAAGCTTTAGCCAGATCTGGATTTATCTACTTGGGAGAAGGAGATAAAGTTCAATGTTTCAGTTGCGGTGTGAGACTTCACCAATGGGAGCCTACCGACTCAGCTTACATTGAACATGCCAGATGGTCTCCGCACTGTCAGTTCTTACCTTTAGTGGCCTCAGAAGAGTACGGGTACGATGAGCCAGATGCCAAGAAGAAGTAAAAAAACATGTCGGAGGATACTTTACAAGAATACATTTGTGGTTTACCTTTGGAGCTGCGAGAACGCATTTACCAGTATTTTGTCCCTAGTTTTAGAAGATCGCATTCGTGACTTGCCTTCGAAGTTGCGAGTACGCATTTACAAAGAGTTTGTCCAGATCCAAGTGAAACCCAAACTCAAAGTCATTCCTCGATTTGCACACTACCGTGACTTTCACCGTATCAGAAATCTGATTTTGAAGAAAAACTATCACGAGTATCGTGAAGAACACAAAAGAGAGTTACTTTACGTGTTCATTTTAATTGCATATTTTCTCACTAATTCACTTCTACGTGTTCGTGTAAAGTTGTAAAATATGTTTTTTGTTGTGTTCGTTGGTTGTTTTTTTTTTAAAAAAAAATAAATAAACGTGTATGAAAATGTATAAAATGTCTTGGGTCTTTTGTCTTCTTCTCAAAAATCTTCTTACCTCAGACATGGCTACATCCTCCTCTTCTTCTGCCTCGTCTACCTCTTCTGTGGTTAAAGTGATTGACGAAAAGTTAGATCGTCAAAGTTGGAATGCTTTGTATCTGCGCCATCCATTTAACATGTTGATTGCTGGACCGAGTGGTTCAGGTAAAACCGAATTTGTCAAACGATTGATCGAACACAAAACTGATTTGTTTGATCGTCCACCTCAACGTATCGTGTGGTGTTACAAAGAGTGGCAACCGTCTTACACGCTACTCGAAGAAAGTCAAGGAGAAACCATTTCGTTTGTGGATGGTATTCCTCACGAAGACGATGGAATCGTGTCTGACGTGAGTCAAACCCATTTAGTTATTTTTGATGACATGTTAGGAGAAGACGAAGAAGAAATTAAACTTTGGTTTACACGAAAAGGACACCATCGTAATGCTAGTATTGTCTACATTACACAAAATTTATTTCAACAAAGTAAAGCTCATCGAACCATTAGTCTGAATGCTCATTACGTGGTCTTGTTTAAAAGCCCCAGAGACAAATCTCAAGTACAAGTGTTAGCCAAACAGTTAGGGGCTCCTTGGCTCAATTATGCGTACGACGATGCCACTCAAACCCCTCACGAGTATTTACTCATCGACTTAAAACCGACCACTCCTGACTATTTGAGATTTCGTGCCCAATTGTTTCACCCTTGGGGTGAAGAAGGTGGTCCTGTCATTTACACGTCCCCTTCAGCCCATTTTAAAAAAAAAAACTATAAAAACAACCTACTACGTCATTTCTGTCTCACACTCTTTTTGAGAGAAGATGACTTCCTTTCAATCTCATCCTTCGGCTAAATTGATTCGTGCCTTGTATGGCATCAGTCGTGAAAAAAATGCACAAGTCCGTGCTCATTTGTTAGAAGCGAGTCTTAAAGAAGTGTTACGATGGTTTACTTTGACGGCACGTCAATTACTACAAGGCATCATTCACATCCCTCATCAAACTCAACGTTTTTTTCAAAAACATAAATCGGCATTGTCACAACTGGCTGATCCTAGAATCGATTCACGGACTAAAAAACAAATCATTTTAACTCCTGGTGGAAGTGGTTCTTTAGGAGGGGTTATGATTCGTTCCCTTTTGAAATGGGATCCTAATGATGCCAAAGCCAAAACAACTCCTAAAAAGAAGAAAAGTCCAAAGAAGAAAACCACCACCACCAAGAAAAAGAAGAAAGGCAGCCCTCAGAAAAAGAAAAGTCGTGCCCAGAAGAAGAAGAAAACCACACCTACCACCACCACCACCACTAACACCCGAAGAAGAAAACCACACCTACCACCACCACCACCACTAACAGATTCATTTTTTTACTACCGAAAATCCTGAAACCAAAGCCAGTATCGTGGAACGTTTTCAAAGAACTTTGAAAGAACGTATGTGGAAATATTTTACACATCAACTTACTCTCAAGTACATCGACGTGTTACCTCGTTTGGTCAAAGCGTACAATCAATCGTACCATCGTAGCATCGGATGTGCCCCCGAAGAGGTCAGCCCTGAAAACGAAGTGACCGTGTTTGATAAATTATTTGGTTCACCCCAGAAGAAAAAAAAAAGTAGAAGAAAAACCTTGTTGGAGTTAAAGACGGGAGATTGGGTTCGCATCGGAAAAACCAAACGTACTTTTGACAAAGGTTATTTACCTAACTGGACTACCGAATTGTTTCGTGTCACTACCCCCGTCCGTGGACGTGATCCTCCCGTCTATAAATTGGAAGACATGCACGGTGAAGTACTCAAAGGAACATTTTACTTGCCTGAGTTACAACGAGTGACTAAAAAAGAAGACACCTTGTACGACATCGAAAGCATTCTCGAACAAAGAACACGGAAAGTTGGTAAACGACGAATAGAAGAAGCCAAAGTACGTTGGAAAGGATATCCCCCTAGTTTTGATTCTTGGATTGCAGCTTCTCAAGTCGTCGACTATAAAAAGAAAAAGAAGTAAACTCACAACATGCCATTCAACACAGTAGCCACCCAGACGACGACTTCAACGACTCCTTCACAAAGTTCTTCTCTTCAAGAATTACAAAAACAACCACTTTGGGTGTGGTGTGGAGAACGTGTGCCTAAAAATCAAATCGTCTTTTTCTGCCAAATCTTTGTAGTGTATTGTGTCATCGGAGCAGCGATTGCCAATTTGAGTTTACAACAAGGAGACAAACAATTGTGGACCATTTTACTGAGCAGTTGCATCGGTTATCTTTTACCTAGTCCCTCTTTGAAATTTACGACGACAGACAACAGCAGCCATAGCAACAACCACGCTAGTTTGACCAACGCCAGTTCACCTTCTTCTTCGTCCAGTCACCACCACAATACCAATTCTCTTTTGGAACCTTTTGAACATCATTCTTCTGTTCACTTGAGTGACTCCTCGGACACCAGAACCACCTTAGAACTATGAATGACCAATTTTATTTAACTTTACCCAGTGACAGTTCCATGGATGTGTTTCCCAACAACAAATTATGTTGTTTCACGGCCAAATTACCTCAGGCCTTCCAATTGGATCACGACGCTCATTGGGAAGTGGCTTTGGTAGAAATCATTCATCCTACGCAAATCAAGAATGTGTCTGGAAATCAAACCATTTTTGACGTAGCAATCTATAACGAAAAAGTGCAAAAAGAGTTGGACGCTCATGATCCTGAAATTGGGAAAAAAATGAGTTCAAAAACTGACAATACTCCCTACTCGACCTATCGCATGAGAATTCCTGAAGGGTATTTTTTTAGTGCTCAACATTTGGTGGAGACGATTGCGGCCGTCTTCGAAGCCCAATTTGGCAAAGCCTTGGAAAAAAACCAAAAATGGGTAGAGATCAAATACCATCCTGTGGCACGCCGTATCTGGATACAATTTTTGAAAGGGCATGAGGGAAAGCCATTCGACGAGAAAGAAGACAAACACTTACCCGCGCACGAAAGAAAATTCATGACCATCGGTTTTTCTGCTGGGTTGTTTGATATTTTGGGTGGAAATAAAAAGTATCATGGTGAACGAACAATCCACACCAACACAGATTTCGGAGAGGCTTTTCGCACCCCTATCGAATTGAACGTTGGACTGAATTTAATGTTTGTGTACTCCGATGTGGTGGAGTACAACGTGGTGGGTCACACAGCTGCTCCCTTACTGAGAGTCATTCCTTTCAAAGTGGATACTGCTGCTGGTGCGTACGAAGAAGGTGGAAACACGTTTCACGTTCACCGTGAATTTGTACATCCTCATTATCTTCCAGTCAGTAAATCGTATTTTGACAGTGTCCACATTAGTATAAAAGGAGATTTGGGACAAGATGTGCCATTCATTGACAAAGGAAAAGTCACGGTGAAACTACATTTTCGAAAAAAACAAGTTCTCTAACGAATTGTAACTGACCCAAAAAAAAATTTATCCAGTGTACCAAGGAGTGGCTCGACAACGAGGACATGGTTTAGGAGATATGTTAAAATCGGCTTTTCGGACGGTAGCTCCTATTTTGAAACCGATGGTGACTCGAGGATTTCATGCCTTAAAAGATGCTGCTTTGACACAAGGAAAAGAATTTTTGCAAAATGTCCTCATCGACAAACAAAATACAAAAGAAGCCTTTATGAGAGCAGGCAAAAATGTGTTGATGACCACTGGTAAAGATCTTTTAGGCCTCCAAGAAAATCCTATAAATACGCTTCACGCTTCAGACCCTGGCATTACTTCACAGCAGCAAGGACAAGGTAGAAAGAGACGACGACAACGTCTAAATCCCTTCAAAGTTCATAAAAGAACAGACGGCAGTTCCAAAAAGAATAAGAAAAGAAGAAGAACTGGTAGAGAATTAGACGTGTTTGATTATTAACTGTGGAAAAAAAAATGATGCACCGAGATTCTTGCGAATGTACCAAGTCAGAACTGGATATGTTTTCTATGCCTCCCACCATGATGACGATGCAAGAATCCCAATGGGTGGAATTTCATCCTGTATCGTCTTTGACGGAATCAGCTCCTATCGAATTTGAAATCAAAGGACAAACCGAAGATTACATCGATCTGAATAACAGTTACTTGTACCTGAAACTTCAAGTACAAAAAATGACAGCACCCGTCAATAATTTCATGCATTCCTTGTTCAGTGGAGTAGATTTGTACTTGAATAACAAACTGGTCAGCAGCAGTTTGGATACTTACCCTTACCGTGCTTATTTGGAAAATCTCTTGACGTACGGAAAAGAAGCCAAGAACACTCATCTGGATGCTTCGGTGGTCTGGAAACCTGACACCTCGGAAAAGTTCAACGACACAGAGCTGTCAGTACCGGCGAAGACTTCTGCTAATGATGGTGATCCTATAATTCCAGCAGTCCCTCACAATGTGGGATTTAACGACCGTCGAAAGAAAATCAGACGAAGTTTAGAACTGATGGATCGTTTGCATTTGGACATGTGGTTGCAAGACAAGTATTTGTTGAACGGAGTAGATGTACGCCTGAGACTGAATCGCAGTAGTGCCGCCTTCCATTTGATGGCTCATGCTAACGAGTGGAAAACCAAAATCCAAGAAGCCAAACTTTACGTGCGACGTGTAGAAGTCTTACCAAAAGTAGCCAATGACATCAGTCAATCCTTGAGCAGAACCACTGCTAAGTATCCTGTGCGACGAGTGGAAGTGAAAACCTTTACCATAGCCGCTGGACTCCGATCCAAAGTCGAAGATCACATCTTCCAAGGACAGCTCCCCAAACGTTTGCTGATTGGCATCGTCAGTAATGCAGCCCTCAACGGAGTCCACGATCAGAATCCGTTCGAGTTTAAACACTACAACGTCTCAAAGATAGAAGTCAGTCGAGATGGCAAGACCTTGTGTACCAGACCTTTTGAACCTAACTTTAGCGACGGCCATAAAAATTACTTGCGATCTTACTTGAGCCTGTTTGAAGCCGCAGGTCAGTTAGGTACCAACAACAGCCACGGCATTTCGTACGACGATTATGCAGGAGGGTATGTCTTGTGGGCATTTGATTTCACTCCGGACCAAGGCAGCGACGAAGGACATTTCCACCCTATAAAATCAGGCCCCCTTCGTGTGGAACTTCAGTTTGCAGATCCTCTACCCGACACAGTGAACGTCGTCTTGTATGCAGAATTTGATAATACTCTAGAGATCAACAGTTTGAGAGAAGTGATTCTAGACTATTAGAAGAAGAAAAAAAAGATGCAACACGTAGAAGAAGAACCTATGGAAATAGATGAGGAATTTTGTGAGAAGTCACAAACTACCACAAATGATGATGATGACGAAGTCATTCATTCAGAACCTAAAACCGAGTTTACTGGATTTATTTCTCGATGGCCAGAACACGAAAAACAGTTAGTGTCCTGTTATGCTCAGGAATTGAGTAAAATAATTAACAGTCTAGTCCAAGAACAATGTTATGGATGTCAAATCGATCATCCTAGTCAGATACAACACGACCAATGTATGATGTTGACAGGTGAAGAACAATTGGACAACTATTTGGAAACGGCTTGGTCCCAGAACTCGGACGAAAAAGTGTTGAGACAATGGTATAAAGACTTGGTGAATTCTTCTTTTCCTCCTCCACTTACTCTTCTGGAGATCAGACGCATCGAAGGGCTCATTCAACAGAGTGCAGAACCTATCCGACGTGAATATTCGTGGAATTACAAGACAGATCAATTCAAGTTTAAAGTCAGGTGTGCATTGGTGACCCATTATTTCCATTGAAGAAAAAAAAAGAAGAAAAAAAATGGATACTAGAGAACTTTATTACCTATTGACTCGTAGTTCCTACACTTCTTCTTGGAATCCTGTGGTATGTGCTAAAGATGAACTACCTCATCGTAAACCAAAAAACGTTCATGCTTATGTCATCAATACTGACGACAGTGATCTACCAGGAACCCATTGGATTGCCGTGTACTTTCCCAACGATGACAATGGTGGTGGTGTGGAATATTTTGATTCTTATGGATTACCTCCTTTGGAAAAAGACATCATCGAGTTTATAAGAAGAAATGCCGTCTCGACTCGATTCAATAATGTGAGACTACAAGGATCAGATTCTATGGTGTGTGGACAATATTGTGTTCATTATCTTCATCAACGCAGTCTTGGATATTCCTTAGAACATTTACTGACTTATTTTGATAGTGACTATGTTCGAAATGATGCTAAAGTACAACAATGGTTTTGTCAACGTTATGGTTATCTCTTGTCTTTAGCTCACAATCGTAGTGTACATCAAAATGATGTAGATGTAGAAAGTTTCACATTTACTTTACCTTCCCAACGTTGTCAACCTTGTAAATATGTTCCTGTTTGAAAATTTATGGTTGAATGGTTAGTATTTTTATGTTAGAATAGTTATTGTTGAATAAACAATTTTGTTGATTGTTGAAAAAAAATATGGTGTTGTGTGGTTTTTTATTGAATTTGAAATAATAATGATTATGTTCTATCTCTCTCTTTCTATCGATCTGAAGTCACCCCCCCCCCCCTCTATCTATGATCTCACTGTCGATCTGAACCCTATTTTTAGGTCAGCGCAATGCATGGTGTGGTGTATGTATTGGATAAAAAAAAAATTTAAAATAAGAAATGGGTGTATGGAGTGTGTTTGTATAGAGTGTGTTTGTGTTTTGTTTTTTTTTTTAAAAAATAAAAAATAAAAAAAGGATTTGTAAAAAAAGGAAGTGGATTAGAGATGATAATGGACATTTTATTAAGTTGGAGTTTATCAATGAGAGTCCAGAAGAAAGTTATGAGAGAATTGTAGACAAGAATCTTCCTGAAGTGTCAGAACAATAAGAGAATGAAATGGTAAATATGGAAGTGTATTGAACTGTATTGGACTTATATGAAATTGTTTTATTACCACGAGTAACATAATGTATATACATTGAATAAAATATAATTATTATTATTGATGTATATATCTGAATGGTGTTGTGTGGTTTGTTTTTTACCCACCAAACCAAAAAAAACCCACTTTCCCTCTCTTTCTATCGATCTAAAATTGGGAGGAAAGAAATAGACTACAGCACGAACAGCAGCAGAAGCAAAGACAATAACAAGAACAACAACAACTTTTGCAGTCAATCAAATAAAAATTTTTTTTAAAAAAAATGGATTGTATATTTGTGGTGTGTGTTTTGATAAAAAAAAATTGAAAAAATTAAAAAAAATGGTTGTGTTTTGATTTGTTTTTTTAAAAAATTTCCCCTTCCCAAAAAAAAAAAAATGTAGATAGTGTGTTTGTGTGTTTTGATTTTTTTTTAAAAAAATTTCCCCTTCCCAAAAAAAAAAAAAAAATGTAGATAGTGTGTTTGTGTGTTTGATTTGTTTTTTAAAAAATTTCCCCTTCCCAAAAAAAATGTAGATAGTGTGTTTGTGTGTTTTGATTTGTTTTTTAAAAATTTCCCCTTCCCAAAAAAAAAAAAAAAAAATGTAGATAGTGTGGTGTGTGTTTTGATATAAAACAAAATTTTAAAAAATCAAAAAAAAAATTTCCATTTTTTTTCCGGATTATTTTCAGTCTCCGCTAACGTCCGGTACAATTTCGGAAGTTTAGTGTTACTTTTAGTCTCAGCCAATTTTTTCCATTTTTTTTTTCCGGATTATTTTCAGTCTCCGCTAACGTCCGGTACGATTTCGGAATTTTAGTGTTACTTTTAGTCTAGGCCATTATAATCTTAATGTTCCGGATTTTTTCTAGTCAACGCTAAAGTCCGTGACGGTTCCCGAAGTTTAATACAATATTTAGTCACGTCCATTTTAGTGTTATTTATAACATAGGTACAATATATGCAAATTTACTGACACCTCCAACATGATCTGAGGTATAGGTAATGCTTTATATATAACTCTAGGCTATATAGATATAGCCACTAGGCAGAAGGTCACTTACACACGGCGTGTTGGATAGTGTAGTGTGGGGTGTTTGGATAGTAGATGACGTATTAGGACCACCATTTTTCAAGAAAGATTAATTCTATTTCCCACACTCTCCCTCCCCTCGTAATGTAGTGACGAAGACAACGTCTACTACTATCAAAAACACCCACCCTCCACCCCCGTTTTTTGATGGTAGTAGACATTGTCTTCGTCACTACATTATGGTACGACTCCCGCTCGTACCCAGAGTGCCCCCGCCATGTTAAACTCCCGTATGAGTCTCAAGTGCCCCCTCACACGTTAAACTCCCGTATGGGTCTCAAGTGCCCCCTCACACGTTAAACTCCCGTATGGGTCTCAAGTGCCCCCTCATGGGTCTCAGTACCCCCCCGTCTACTACTCTTGTCTTTCTCACTGTCATTTTACATAAGCTTCATTTTTTGTCTATTTTGCTGTATGTTCTACTTTTTTTATCCAGTACCTCTACACGAAAAAAACAAATATGGCCGTGTCATATTTGCTCGACACGTGCTTTATCGGTATCTATTGAAGTCGTACCGGTATATTTTGTATGGCGAATCCCACAAACAATAGGGGCCGTCGAAGCTCCCAAATATCATTTTGCTCCTCAGAAAATGTGATAGATCGGATGATTCACGTAATCGCTTAGTTGCCTTAATATAGTTATCAAATATATTTTTAAACATGTGAATCATCATCCGCAAAAATAGCTAGTTATTTAGAGCAGCGTTCTCGTTAAAAACCAAATGGTAACTGATGAAACAAGAGTGTTCATTGTAGCTTTTGTTTATTTCAAATGAGTATCTTATAACCAAAACTCACCTAGATTGTCTATTTCGGCCTGCTTACTTTTTGGGGATATCTGTGTCTCTTGGACTCAGAGTAGGATTTGAACAAATAATTTCCTAATATGAGTAGATAGAAGCTGTTGCCCCGAGATCGATGAACCCATTTTAAACCAGTTTCAAAATTTAAAAAAAAAAGAATAGAAAAACGCCTAGCTTACCAACATGTAACAACCCCACCCCATCCCCCGCATTTTCAAAAATTAAAAAAGCAGTTGTCTATGGAGTATGATTCCTACGTTCAAACATTTTAAAAAACCCACCTCACCAAGATGTGACTCTCCACCAGTTTTCATTTTTCAGACACCTTTGCTTAACAAGATGCGAATCCTCAGCATTATTTTTTCTTAAATTCCGGGCTCACCATGTTCAAAATATAGACATTTCGTTCTGAAAGCAGAGATAAAACTAAAAGCTATTTCAAAAACTTAGAAGATTATTAATCATTAGGTTATATTATGCATAAAGTCTCACAAAAGTCACCAATTAATCCAGGCAAAACATGAAAGTCAATTAAATATTTAAACGTGAACAAGTGATCAAAGAGAACTAGTTCTCAAGATAACTTTAGAGATAAAAGTTAGAGAGCAGTGATTAGAGAGAGAGAATCGAACAAGTTCTTTAAAAGACTAAAATAATTAGAATTTATTATGTTATACTGAACAACTCGGGCCCTCGAGTCTCATAAAAGTCAATTATTAATTCAGTAATTAATTAAGATCACTTATTTATCAACATAATATCATATAATTGACATAAAACACATAAAATAAGTAATTATTATCTTGTGAAAATGGGGATAGTAATAGTCCATAGTCATTCATACTTTACTCTAAGTTAAGTATTTAATATCGGTTTTTAATCCTCTTAGGCGGAAACAAGATTCATAGAAATAATGAGTTTAGAATTGATTATAAATTCTCTCCTTTTGACTTAATTACAGGCACTTCATAGAAACTTCCTTTAATATAGAATAGCACTGAATTTTCAGTAAATTTTCTATCTCTGTTTTGAATGAATTATTACTACTAGATTTACAAAAAAAGTCGTTTAAATTTTATGAATTTTTTTTAATAGACTTATAATATCTGTTGTTATCAAATTCAAAATTACTTCCATTTTTGTGCTTTCTGGTTTTAAAAATATTTACATTATTATTCAGTGAAGTAATTTCCATTTGATTTTCATTTAAAAAAATGTAATTCTTCAGATTTTTAAAGAATTAATTATGTTTTCTTTATTTTTTTGATCGAAATATGTATACTTTTTTTTCTAACTTCTGATTAGGTATTACTAAACTAGACAATACTTTTACACGTTTAAGACTGTATAAGTAAACACTAGTGTCTGATATTACCATAGTTGTATTCTCATATAGAACGTTCTGCCTTCTCTCCTTCCTCTCCAGTGAACTACGAAACCATTTTTAGTATATTTGTTTCAAATACTTTCTTTACCTACTTTATGCGAATAAATACCCTTTTTTAGTCATAGCAACATTAGAAAACTGCGCAAATCTTTTCAAAAATTATATGCTTTGTGCCAAAAATTAATCTTAAAGGACACACATATTTTCGTCGAAACTTTCTTTGTCGATTTTATTTTAAAGAATTTTTTTCTTAATAAATATAGCGCGATAAAAAAAAGTGATTTATGTCGAAGAGAAAAGAATTAAGCTAATTTAATTCTACAACAACGATCTTTGGGGTGTTACTAGATAATGCATACAAAATTAACTTACTAACGGTCATAGGAGATCTAAACTATACAGAAGGATTAGTGTTAAGAAGACCCTTTCAAATTACCGAATATTAATATTTAAACTATTTACAAGAAATGAATGTAAAATTGATTAAAATACAGTATGCCATAAAATCTTCTACAGCTTCTTTTATTTCTAACGATTCTATATCTTGTGCAGTTTTTTTCACATCTTTCCCTCTGCAATTGTTGGAATTAACTTGCAAGTAAGTATAGATGTAACTTACAAGTCTTTGTTTTAATCTTTCCTAATTATTTTTAAATTCAAGCAATTACTTGCAATTGACTTGCGAGTTAATTGCGATTTAATTTAAACCCACTTGCAGTACAGGCAGCCCCGATGTTTTGTGCTTTTCCCTAACAATTACTTCAGCCTTCTGCCTACTTGCCTAAATGTATCTACCTAAATAAAATGCCTACAATGGATTGCAAACAGTGATTATTTAGACAAATATAAAATTATAGCAAAATCAAAATATAGTAAGAAACACATATATAGAAAATGATTAGATCTTTATGAAATTGAAAATCGCATCACTTTAAGCTACAAAACAAGAACAAAAATACAAAAAGTGTTAATAATGGAGTTAATTTACTCTAAATCATTTACTCAATAAAAAGAACAATTACATTTGCAATATTTTTAAACATCTTTAAGCTGTATAACATCAATATTAATTTACCTAAAATAAAATCGGAATGATTTTTTTTTAAAAAATATGATTCCTCGCGGAATAAGATTAAAAGCCAACTTTAAGATCTTTCATTCAAATGTTGCAATACAGTTTTTTTATCAATACAACATGAAGCATATATTTAATCTCAATTTCATTATTTAAAAAATCAGTTTTAGCATCTCTTCTCCAGTAAATAAATATTATCTGTTACAGTTTTGCTCTTTTTATAAGTAATTCTATTGTATGGTACATATCTGGCTCCTTATACCAATTTGTGATATTTTTGTTATTTATAATTTAATTTCTTGTTGTATATTTAGTAGTATCCAATTCTACATCGTTAGTTAGTGTCCCACAAATTGTATAGCTCATTTATATTGACTCAAAAGGACAAAAATATTTTAATGTTTCAAAATTATAAAAAGCAGATGAAAGTACCATATAAAATATGCAGATTTTGAAACATTAAATAAAAATGTTAATAAATTGGACAATACCAAACAAGTTACTGTGCAGTGCATATCTAGTTTTTCATATATTTCTTCTAAATGTGATTGAAATTATATGAGCCATGTATAATACGATGGAGTAATGCTGGTAAAAAAGTTAATTTTAATGAAGTTAAAATTACTGAAAAAATTACTGAGCAGCCCCCATGTAGATTTTCATATATTGTTGTTAAATGTGATGGTATTATAATGAACAGAGTATTATACTGTGGATATAATGCTGTTGAAAAAGTCCTTGGTAATTTAAATGATGCAATGGAAACAAAATAGACTTGTTTTAAAAAATCCAAGTATAAAAACTACACACAGTGCTAAAAGTATAATGTAACTTTAAAAATGTAACCATTTGCCATATTTGTGATAAGAAATTAGGTGATGATGATAAGGCTAGAGAGAACTAATAATGTTTACACTGTTCAAGGCTAGAAATCATTGTCATATTACTGGTAAATATAGAGGGGCTGCTCATATGGTTTGTAATCTACAACTTAAAATATTTCCATATAAGGCTCAAGTTTCTATGGTAGTCCATAATTTAAGGGGATATAGTGGACATTTAATTATTTCTGGCATTAGAGCATCAAATGGAAAAAATAAAATGCATAGCTAATAATATGGAAATATATATGTCATCTGTAATGGGTCATTTACAATTTATTGATTCCTTACAATTTCTTAATAGCAGTTTGGATAAATTAGTATCTAATCTGTATAAAAAGTATTTTAGGATAAGTAATTTACTGAAAAAGAGACAAATTAGCTATAAACTAAAAACAGTGTTTATCCGTATGATTGTGTTGATATATTTGACATTTTTAAAGAATACAAAACTATCAGAAAAGGACTCATTTAATTTATTGTTAAGTAAATTAGAAATATCAGATGAAGATTGTGCACATGAACAATAGGTTTGGGAGTCTTGTAAAATAAATAACCCTGGTGAAGATCATGACCTCTATCTAAAAACTGATGTTCTGTTACTTGATGATGTTTTTAAAAATTGTAAAAATAGGGCACTAAAACATTTTGGTTTGGATCCAGTCCATTTTTTCAGTATCCCAGGTATGTGCTGGGATGCACTGCGCAAAATAACAAAAGCTAAATTACAGCTATTAACATATATTAATATCCATTTGTTTATAGAAAAAGGACTGAGAGGCAACATTTCAATGGAATAAAAAAATCCTATATTTAATTTGTCATCTAAGATTCTTTTTACTTATTATATGAGTAAGAATAATCTATGTAACTTTTAATTTGTTATCTAAGATTCTTTTTCTTTAAAATATGAGTAAGATCAATCTATATAATTTTTAATTTGACAGCTATGATTCTTTTTACTTAAACTATGCGTAGATTAATCTATACAATTTTTTAATTTGACAGCTATGATTCTTTTTTACTTATAATATGAGTATGATGTATCTGTGTAATTTCATTGGAGACACAACTTAAACCTGGAGAAAAATGTGGCGACTCTGTCTACATTTAAAAAATATTTCATATTTCTATAACTTATAAGTTTGAAATAGTACATCCAAAATTACCCTTTTATGTGGATGTGTTTGAGTAAACAAAAAGTACCAATATCAATGTTTCCTTTGTGGAAAATTCTTAAATGGGAAAAATCCATTAATGGCCCTCCGTAATATATAATGCCAAATATCTGTCCACAAAGTCTTTAAACTTATAAAGAATAAGATATACAAAATACCAAAAGGTAATAAGCTATATAAATAACATTATAATCTTTTTTATATAATTGTCAAATAAGAAATTCATAAGGATATTAGAAGGCAAACTATTTTAATATTTATTTATCATATATTGTTATAATTTAAAAAGAAAATCAAAACACCCTAAAAGCAATAAACTGAATAAATAATATTATAATTTGTTATTTAATATCATTCGAAAAAATGTACAAGAAAATGTTAAGCGCCAAATATCCAAATATATAAAACTTTCTTTGAAACAAATATATGAAACTTTTATGAAAAAAATATATAAACCTTTTAAAAAATATATATATACAAACAATTTTGAAAAATATATAACATTTTTGAAAACAAAATATATACAAACTCTTTGGAAAAAAGATAAAAAGAAATTTTGAACAAATATATAAAAAAAAAATTTTTTAAATATATAAATCTTTTTAAAAAAATATATAAAAAGATCATTTCAAAACCTCCAAAATCAGTGAAAAATAATTTTGAAAATATATAATTCATTCCCCTCTAAAACTTGGAAATCTATCATTCTTTTCCCTGTAAAACGCAATAATGTATAATTCTATATCCTATAAAACGGGAAAATATATCATTATTTATCATTTGAAATGCAAAAATATATCATTCTTAGCCCTCTAGAACGCGAGAATATAGCGGTTTAGATCATGGTCTATATTACCCATTTTGCGCCCTCTTACCTGAAAATTGGTTTGTTTCTATTACGAGAAGCAAATGATTTCGCAATCGCTTTTATAATAATTAATCGTCTTCCTATAATGTCATAGTAGAATGTAAATGAGAAATATAATCGTGTTATAAGCTATATGCAAGAATATTAATGAATAAATGGCTTATGTAGACCGTACGTTTTTTTTATGCAGGAATACCAGTAGCTGAATGGGCAGCACTATTTCCGTTGGAATTAGACTTTGGTGCCGAAAATGCGAACGCCTGTAGTGACAATACACAGTCTCAAAATGACAACCCGAAGGTACGTGATATGCTTAAAATCCTGGCGAGTAGATGCCAGGGTACTCGTATGGAAACCCAGATACCACTGCTGGTCATTGGTGCTACTTCCCTACCGAACGACGACATAGTTTTACTGAGTCAGTTGGAACAGGACAGCGAATATCGTGTTTTTCTAAGCGATGGCCCATGCAAGTTCGTGAGCGAGAAGACATGGTCTCGATGCAGTCGTGGTTACGATGTATGGGGAATATGCCATATTGAAGATATAAAAGTGGCCATTTCAGTTCCTGTTTGTAAGACGATACAAATCCTCACTGTGGGAAATAACATCCGTGAAGAAAAAAAAATCAATACAAGACTTCAATGTATTTGCCTCGCCAGTCTGAGTGCAGATGAACTTGTCACCGTAGGTTTTGATGATAACAAGAAAAAGTACTATAGGTGTGTAATTGACATAAACTTTAAGTTCGAGTTATTTGCAAGAGCACCTGAGAAACATCTGTATGAAATAGATGGAAACAGCAAGGTTTCATACATCGCACTCAATAATAAAATGAGCCGCATGTACCTATCTCGTGAGATAGATCATTCGGTTGATTGTTGTGAAATCCGTGGAGAAAAAAAGTTTTTTTCGTACAATCACCCAAATCTTAAGTCTCCCCGTGGGGTGGCGGTGGATAACAAAGACATCCTTTACATTGTTGGGTATGGGAGCAATAATTTGCACCTTGTTACCACAAAAGGAATTACTTATATTGTCGTTACCTCCTCAAAAATACCAGTCAATCCTGATGTGATCGTTTTCAATCAAGGCGGTACCAAAATGTATCTGTCAGCGGGTTGGCCATAACTACAAATTTTCTTATTACGCCGAAGTTAAGATAAGCCCGAGTATCTATCTATCTACCTATTCTGAAATTTCAAACTACTGCCCCCGATAAAAAAAAGCCCAAGATAAATGCAGGATAAATGGGCTTACATGACTTAGGTCACTAAAAGACAAAGCACTGTTTCATAAAAGTGGACAGTGTTTGCTTCGATACCTATCATTTTACTTTAACTATCAATTGATTCTTGTCATTTTAGTCCATTGTGTGTGCTGTCAATTAATACAATTCCCATTAATCAAGTGTTTTTATCTTGCCCTATATGTCTTTAGACTGAACACAGGAGTACTTGGTATGGTAATTTTACCTGCTTCTTATTTGATTGGCAAATTCATTGAAGCATAATGAAAGAAGCAACCAACTACGGGAAAGATGATGTCGTTCATGCCATGAACATTAAAAAAAGCAGTATATTGATAGATAAAAATTTGTTTTTAAAAAGATCGCTTGTACTCTCATGGAAAGCAGATACAGTATATTAAAATATTTTAAGTGTATGTAGTGTCTCGCTGACAACTGTATCTCACTTTGGTGTTCGTGAAACCGCGGAGAACTATCATCTGCCATCATAGTGAAAGTACGGAATCTCATGATGCACTGCGTCGATGTTTAGAGAAAAGTTTCCAAACTATCAGTTAGGGAATGATGTTACTGTATTGCGAATAACGTCACTGACTAACCAATCGGGAGACTCAGAGTTTACTCGTTACCGACCTATGATATTGACCTGCCAATTCTGGCTGGATACCAGCGACATGTAGTAAAGGTCCGTTGCTACCAATTATTACCTGAAAATGGAGGTTGCGTGTGTGAAATATGAATGTACTTTACATTCCTGCTGGTATCTTTCGAAGCATTTATTAAATCAAATATTTACAGGATGAGTACATACCTATTTATATGCATGCAGATTCTTTAGAAGTTTAATCTTTGATCTTGTCACATTGGGTTCATGACACTCATCATGTTTTCGACAGCGCAGAACTTCACAAACATCATGCAATTTGATAACCTGAACTTGCAGAGCAAGACTCGGGCTACAGCACTGAAATGAACCAGACATGTTTTTTTTTAATATTTTTTTTTTTTTTTTTTTGGTTTTTTTTTCTTCTAGCAATTAAAAATGGAGTTTTTATTCAAGTACATAGCATATTACAATATCCAAAAATATTCTTGCCGACGAACATGATTGTTTTATACCAAACCAATCTTGTGAAGATCATATTTGTACCTTAAACAGTATAATCAGGAGCAATAATTCAGTGTTCGCCACATTTATTGATCTGAAGAAAGTCCTTTCATTGAAAGACCGTGACATGATGTTATATAAACTTTTGTTGAACCATACTGATGGTACAATATACAACTCTATCAAGTCAATATACTCAATTCAATTTGTAGCATTGGGATAAATGATAAAACTGCAGAATAGTTCAACAGTAAAACCTGTGTAAAGCCAGGCTGTAACCTATCTCCGACAATCGCCTCTGTCTTTATTTATGACCTTGTGCAAGATATCAGTGACCTTGACAATGGCATCAAAGAGTGAAATTAAGATATCACTGTTTCTGATGACACTGTGTTGGTGCCGATTCAGAGGACCACCTTCTACTGATGCTAAATACTTTGCATGAGTGATGCAAAAGCTGGAGAGTGCTCATTAACACAAACACTTCAGAAGAAATCAAACTAGAAAGTGACAAAGAATTCAAAATTTAAGATAATATTTTAGAAACTGTGGAACAATAAGAGTACTTGGGTGTCATATCCCATGAGCATAATGACCGCATTGCAAACAGTGAAGCATTAGCTAAGAGCGAGGGTCGGGCACTTGGGAGTTTAATATATAAAATACACGACCTGAAAGGACTCGGTTTCCATTCGTATGAGAAACTTTACAACTTCTATCTCGTGCCGACTCTTCACATGGTGCATCAGTCTTGATACAAAAATAGTATATATATCTTATTGATGTTTTGTTACCATATACATATCGCTATAATAATAAAATATTTAATTACTTACTAACTATTAGACAGGTGTATAATGTAAGGACCAGGACAACTATACAAGGTTTCTGATTTAAAGCTCATGTACGCTGCTATAATGCCGTGATAGAGAGTCGATGACCCTCCAGGAAATAGTATAATGTTCTCGCTCTCAAGAGTACGACCATGATATGAATTTGCAACGACACAATTAATAATTGTAACTAATCGGCCATTTCCTTAATCCGATAATAATCTCATGTTTATTACGTACATTTATATGTGATTTCTTACACATTTTGTATGCCGTAAAACAGCTTCAGTGTGTTTACTTCACTAAATAAAAAATTAAGACGAAAACTCAAACCCGTTTTAAACAAACGGATGTACACTCGTGCTGATGTATATACTCAGTCTCAGCATTGCCAGTTTACAGAGGGATTTGCTGGAAATTTCGAGATCACAAAAAAAAAAAAAAACAACAACAAAAACCAAGACCAAAAACCAGCAGAAATAATATTTTAATTGGCTCATGAACGTGTTAGAAGACTGAAGAGAATGAAAATTTGCAAAAACATTTCACGGGTCGTAAAAAGTATTCCACTCCATTTTCTGTTGAGACCAGTCTATGCTGGCGCAGTAAATATTTCCGTTATCGAAACACAACTACATGTGGTGTGGAGTGAGCGATGGTTAAGGGCTATTCTGGACGGTATATCTGATTATGAAGAATTATGACGAAATGGCCTTAACTTTTGGTAATATTGATGTCCTATTTCCTTTAATAAGGTATCTTGTAAAACTCAGCAGTGAGTTTGTGAAAGAAAAACTTACAGTAATAAAAAAAGTTTCAACAGATTTTGAAGCAGTGTACATCATCAATATCGAGTTTGTATGTAATGAAATAAAAATGTCACTAACACTTATCAATAATCCATTGAGTGGCAAGGAGAAGTGGATTTTGTTTAAAACTTTGCGAAATTGAATATAATCTGTTTTTATGCATATACTGTTTGCAAATAAAAGACATTCAAGTCAGTCCTGAAAACGTGGAAAGTAGAGTCTGTGAGAAACACAATGACACCATTGTACATATATGTTGGTAATAAGAATAATGAGAAAAAGTTCGGAGACAAACATTATGATGATCCTCAAGCTGAACAGTTGGAATATTTTAATAATATTTGTTCATATGTCTTTCTGTACATGCTGTGTATATCTATCTATCTGTCTGTCTATCTACATGCCTGCCTGGCTGTATTCAATTTAAACTGTGTACCGCAACGATGGCAAAGACGCCATAAAATACTCGCTATACCCCATTTATGACTTTCAGTATACAAGGTTACAGGAGTGCCACTATATTCTACAATTTTCTGGGCTCCCTCACATAAAGCATGTGCATGAGGTAATATATATATATATATATATATATATATATATATATATATATATATATATATATATATATATATATATATATGCCTGCCTCATTGTATTCAATTTACATTTTTTACTGTAACTATGGTAGATACACTATAAAGTGCTCTCTACTCCCCTTTTATGACTTTCAGTATTAACGGTTACAGGACAGCAACTCTCTTATCTTCAGGGCTCCGCACATAAAGCAGAATGAATTGAGATGTCAATGACATGTTCTTTCAGACACTCTAGGCTTATCATTCTGTAACCATCCAAAATATCTACAGACCGTTTATTGTTTAGTCTTTATGCAATACAATAGTGCTACGACTATATGGTCTAAGAAAAATGTAACAGAAAGAACGTGAAACCAACAAATCAAGTAAAAATCAACAAGTAATTTATTTCTAGATAATTAAAATGAAAATCAAAAGGCACTTACAATATTGTGAATTAAATTCCAAAAATAATCCAGAATGTATTAATCACAAGTCCTAAAATATAGAATGTTCCGAGTTAGTTACTGTATCCTTGAATGTACTGGTTTGCCAATAGTTTGGAATGTCCTGATGTGCCAGTAGTCTTTAATGTGCTGATGTGCCAAATGAAGAAATCCAGAATATCTTTGAATATGTTCACATAAATCCCAAATCATCAATTCAAAATCCCAAAAGAGAATGAGCGCTATAAGCAAACCCAGTGAATCTTTTGAAACAAATAATTCCTCTCTCTCTGAATTTGGAATGATTTTTCAAGACTGTAATGACTCTTTATAGACTGATGGTAAGGTCTACACTAAAAACTGTCAACTATATATGGTATATATAAAGATAGGTTACATGACAGAATGTTCTAGAAAATTATATGGTGTATGTGACTTTTAACACACAACTGTTCTAGAACTTTCTCGTGTACCTGACAGAAAACAGCAATTTCAATGGCAATTTACAGTTTAACTGTAAACAAAATCAACCCTAGCCTCAAATTAATAAAACAACTTTTTTAACAAAACCCTCCTTGAACTCAAATACTAAGTAAACAACGTAATTCAAGGACAATAGCTAAACAGTTAAAACTTATTCATAGCATTAAGGTTTGAGCAAATATTAAAGTCAACAAACATTTATAATATCCTAAAATATTTATAATATTAGATAAACATCATATATAGTAGTTACAATGCAATCGCTCAAATCTATCTCTATGTTTTTATCGACCGCGGGTAAAATACAATATCAAATTGCCTATTTTAGCTATTATAAATACCTTTTCCACAAAACAGGTTGTACCTGCACATTACATTGAGTTTTTAGAAAAATAAAAGTAAATAATGTAGCATGTTCCACTTATTAAGTTCAATATATGATATTTGTATACACCATACCCACCCACTATACAAAGCCTGTTTGCATTACAAAATAATAGTGAAATTGCAATAAGACAGAGAATAACGAAAATACAGAATACATTTGAGCAACCAGTTGCACGCTGGAATGCTAGAAGATTGAGACCGAATGTAAGCTGTGTGTTTAAATGCTTGAACGATACTTGTTTGCATCATCACGTGCTTTTCTTCACACAATAGTTTGAATTCCTAAAATGACTTAACAGCAATAAACTGGTAAACCGTCCATTACGAACTGGGTCGAAATTCACATTTTGTTCAGCAAGTAGTATTTCTATCAACAATTTTCATCACCTATTCCAACAGTCAGATTAAGTATATGTAGTTTTCTTGTCACAGGGGATAACCGTAATGTGCAGATACAATAAATACGACCCGAATAAGCTCAAATTACGCTCAAAACACGTGGCTAATTTTTTATAGAAGCGACGTTTGGTCTTTTTGCTCCATTTATTTTTCAACGTTCTATATACATTTTTAGCCCCGGAATACTACAGACACCCTGGTTTCCGAAAAGTCCATTATTTGTGTTGGTTGGTTTGAATGTTTAACGGCACCTTTAATGCATTGATTGAGAGGAAATGGGAGCTACGGGCATTTCTCGAAGACACAAAGGGGCAGCCGACTTGGGCTGGCCTGGGCGGGTATCCAACCCTGCAAGCCCTGGATTACGAGTTCGACGCTCTACCAACTCCCCACTCCCCCACCCCATTATTTGTGATATACGTTGTTGTTTTTGCAGTGAAGTCTAAACTTTGTGCTGGGTATTCAAGAATTTGTCTAGAATTCCTTATTTCATCAAATATATACCATGATATATGCAAAAATACTTTGAAAGTATAATGTACCTATCGGAAGAGAATCCAAAAGCGCTTGAAGGAATAAAGCATGAATATATTACAGATTTCCTGTTGAATTAACACATTTTTCTATATGAACCGGCACATGGACATATTCATTTGTTTCATTCACACACACATACACACACACACATATATATATGTGTTTGTATGTAGATATATATATATATATATATATATATATATATATATATATATATATATATATATATATATACACACACACACACACACACACACACATCTATACAACCTATTGAACTAAGATCAAACCTGCAAAGAGTAATTTCATAGTTTATCGGAGTGTAATGTCGGTGGGGAAATTCTGATATCGGCAGAAATATGTCAGACGTTTGATCTGATTCAATCGCATTTTCCAGTTAAAAAAGACATGGAAAGTGGAGTGGATTAATGACAGACTACATTAGTAGAATCAACGGAAGGTATCCTGGACAGTAACCCCAATTGTATTTAGTTCTTTTTCTAAAACCAACATCCCAAACAATAAAATAATAAAATTTAAAGCGACCATGATCGCCAATTTGTTTCTTCCAAAATAACCTAGGCCACCATGATTCTATTATCCACCATTTTTGTAAAAATCCTAAGCTACCATGACCTTGCTATTCCCCAATAAAGGGGAGTGTAAAAAAGGAACTATTACAAATGTATGTATTAACGAAAATACTAATTTTCAACTTCAAAAACGGATATTGTATTTCAAAGGAGAACAATCATAGATAATATATGGTATTGGTTTAAAGAATTAAAAATTACATTAACCAAACCAATTTATGGTGGCTTTACAATGCCAGAAGTAAGTTGTTTTACGTATGAATACAACAAGCTCTAAAACCAATATTGTGACAAAATGAAGCTTTTATTGACTGACACAGTCTGATATATATTCACGTAGAGACAGATAACGTTACAATGACATAAAATAAAATATTCAGTTATACGACACAAGTGGCTACACAAAAAAATACTTTTGGTGTTCCCCAAATGATAAAAAAATACTAAGACTTTCAAAGATGAATTGAATAGTGTACCAATGCAAGATTTGTGTGGTCTTTGAAGTAAGCTATATGCTTTTAGAACTGATAAAGATAACAAGAACGTATAAATGGGTATAAAACAACAATTAAAATAATCTAACATTAGAAATCTACCAAGATTGTCTATTTAACCAAACTGTAATCACTAAGGAATCAATTTAATTAGATTCCAACATAACGAAATATACAATATTACGCTAAATAAGGTTACATGAAGTTTCTATGATGACAAGAGATCTTTAGTGGATAACAAAACACACTTCCATATGGTTATGTGTCACGGAACTGTGTGCACGTAAATACCTTGCATTATATATGTACAAAATTGCAGATGGGTTTCGTTGCCGCGTAAAGCGTTACCCGCAGTGTATTGTTTATACTTTGGCGATTTCAAAATACTGACTTAAGTGCACTCGCTTAAGCATGTACAAAGCGCCGGCAGTAGGGGTCCGTTTATCCCGAGTTATCTGACCGTGGATATCACCATGATTATAGCACTTATAGTCCAAGGTCTCTCTGTATCGTCACAATACAGATGAGTCTTGTCAGGAATATGTCCACTTTACGGACGCAATCTTTAGCTGTAAAGGTATGTGCAATATAACACTTTATTCTTTCTAGCTTTCCTTTACATGTGATGATATTGTTTAATATATTGAATGTTTCGGAATTTTTTCTAAATTTCTACTAAGTCAGACCTATGTCATATAATTCCATGCTATTGAATAGAATACAGTCAGTTCCAAGTTAGGCATTTTATAGCTGAACAGAAAAGTTAAATTCAGTTACATGTTGTATGCATCCCATGATGAGAAACGCGTTTATAATATAGTGCGATTATTCTTGTTGGAGACAGATTCATGCATGAACGTGGTTATTATAATAATAATCTTGTACAGTTGTTCTCATGTAGTACTCTACTCAATTACTTAATTTTAGCTGTTACGGGGAGTTGTGCTTTTGGAAATGTATACATTTTGTTTATTATTTGAAATCCTCACTAATCATGAAAGCTTTAACTGAAAAAGTCTCAGCACAATAATTACCTTCCTAGTACTTCAAATATAAAATTTTTGTTTCTATATTTTTCATAAATTCATTAAAAAAATAGTAGCCTGAATGGAACAACTTTTTGTTAACCCCTATCTTGTCATGCATAGTATTACATATATATATATATATATATATAATATATATATATATATATATATATATATATATATATATATATATATATACACACAGAGATATGTATGTATGTATGTATGTATGTTGAATAACGGTGCCTGTTTCAATGTTGCAGCATGACGTATTCAGAGTTCTGAAATGACAATATACAAGCTGCGCCTGCCTACAATATTTATATGTTGATATTCTGAAAAGTGTACTTGGGAGAAGGCGATAAAGTTCAGTTTTTCAGTTGTGGTGTGAAACTCTACGAATGGGAGTATACAGATACAACTTACCGTCAACATTCCAGATGATCTCCGTGCTGTCACTCCCTTCCCTTGGTCGTTTCAGAATATGATTTTCATGCAACTTTAGAATAGAAGATTAGTAGTTTGTCTTTGGAGATGTGAGAACGCATTTAGAGATATATGTTGTACAGATTCAAGTGAAACACAAACGACAATTGATTTCAACATTTTGAACGCGCTGCTATCTGAATAGTATGAGAAGGCTGATTCTCTGGAAAGACTATGACAGACACAAGACTCTACGTGGATATAAGGCTCTCGATGCCACAAGTTATGCAATCAGTGTGACACCAAATTACATTTTTGTAAATGGAGAGTTTAGAAGTGCGCATTGAGATTCTACCTTTATACACGCAAAAACTCATTTACAGAGAGTTTGTACAGATTCAAGTGAATCACAAGGAACAATTCCATCCTCTACGACATAGACGTTTTAACTATTGGCATCTGAATGCTATAAGAAGTCTGATTACTTTGAACGTGTTCAAATGGTCTAACATTGATCAACTACCCACGTCTTGTAAGATTTTGGATACCACGACTCCTACCAACAATGCTGGAGTCATGCACAGAATTACATGAGAGGAAGTCCAGCGAAAGTTTCAAGACAAAAAAAGACTTTTAAAAGAAGTATTGCCTAAAGACGAGACTCCTAAACGACGTGTCGTGTGTAATGTCATCACTCATGTTCATGATAAGGTTTACCAGCACACTCCGAAGTTATCCCTGTCAATGGACAGTTTAGTTGAACCCACTGAGAATCTATTTGCTATTTTTGATCAAATATAAAACTTGACATGCCACAACTTCTGTCACACTGTGGTACCAAATCCCGTGGGAGGAAGTCAATAACACCATTCAAAACTTAATGGATTACCAAGTACTTTTAATAGAACTGATTCCACAAGACGATACAATTTCTTTGAATTATGGACGTGTCATATCTGTGTTAGTGACTGAATGTCATGAATTTCGTTTGCCGGCAGATTCTATGGGGCAAATTTATCACCAGTGCATGCAAGGACATAACAGCCAAAATTTTATCTGTGTACAAAAACTCCTTGTGTAAAAAGTGCTACGATTAGTAATGAATACGACTCCTTTTGTGACGACGAAATGAGTCTTACACTGTCTACTCGTTATACTTACCAAAAAGTGTATTTGGCATGTGATGTACACTAACGATTTACAACTCTAAGGATGTACGTGACTGGAAAAGTGTTGGATTCGACACTTTGAAACAAGGAGTGGCTGACTACGCCGAAGACGCGTGTGACTGATGAAAGAAAGAAATCATGAACTTTGTTTTGAAATGGGAATATTTTTGTTGAACCATGAAAAACATGACACATGTATAAAATGTTTTGTGTTCTTGGTGACTGTCTCAGAATTTTCCAAACCACGCGAGAGTTATAGTTCATCCTACGTTCTCAAATTGATTGACAAGACAGAGATCAGATCGTCAAACCTGGGAGGCACTGTATCTTTGCTATCCCTTTAACATGTTGATTGCTCGACTAAGTGGTTCAGGCAAAACTGAATATGTCAAACGTGTGAAAGTCAATGAGAATCTATTTCATTTGTAGAAGGAATTCCTCGCGAAGATTCTGGTCAAACGCATCTCGTCACCTTCGATGACATGTTAGGAGAAGAATAAAATGACATTAACTTTGTTTTGCAAGAAAAGGACATCATCGGAATGCCAGTATAATTTACATTTCTCAAAATTTATTTCAGCAAAGTTAAGCGCATCGCACCATCAGTCTTAATGCTCATTATTTAGTGTTGTTTGAAAGTCCTAGAGATAAATCTCAAGTTCAAGTCTTGGCAAAACAATTGGGAACACCTTGGCTGAATTATGCTTACTCCAGCACCTGAGATTTCGTACGGATTTGTTTCACGATTGGTGTCAAGAAGGAGACCCAGTCATTTACCGTCGCCTTCCTCGTTTTCGTTTGTTTTAAAAAAGAAAAAGATCTATTAAATACAATTCACTTATTCCCTCTCTGTCAGTATTCAACATGACTTCCTTTTTATCTCATTCTCGTGCCAAATTGATTCTTGCACTATATGCCAGCAGTCGCGAAAAAGATGCACAAGTGCGTTCACATTTGTTAGAAGCCAGTTTCAAAAAAGTGTTACGGTGGTTTATTTTTACAGCACGTCAGTTACTATAAGGATATATTCACATTCCTCACCAAACAAGCTCTTTTTCTTTCTTTAACAACAAATAAATTAGCTTTGACACAACTGGCTAATACGAGAATCGATAATGGAACAAAAAACAACTCATCTTGAAATCAGGTAGCAGTGGATCTTGCGGCAGTGTCATCATTCGTTCCATTTTACGATAGGATCCTAATACCGTAGATAAAAAAGCAAAAACTACCCATAAAATAAACACACAGACAAAAGGAAGAGAGGACAGTGAGGTCATAGCAACTTCTCCTAAGAAGAAGAAGAAAACCATAAAGAAAACGACCCCATCAGGAAAGAGAGGCACTGCAGCTAGAACGAGCAAGTATTCACGAACATCTCGATCTGTGACCGTCTCCACTTCCTCTTCTTCTACTCTTTCTACTCCTCTTCCTTCATTAATTATGATGATTGCCAAACCTGATGTAATACAAGTGTTTCATCATTGGATGAAAAAACGGAAACCATTTCTACTTCTACTTCATCTCCATCGACGTCTTCCTATTCTGCTGCTCTAGCTGCTGCTGCAGCCAAAAATGTAGCATCCCCTAAGAAAAAAGACCATGACAGAACATGTTACAAAGATTACCGAAATTGTTCAAACAAGAACTGCCACCATTTAGTCCGTTGAGAACACGTCCAGTAGTGTCTAAAGTCATGTTGGTTTGACGTCCCGACAATCATTGGAGACGAAATGCAGGATCAAAGAAGAAGTGTTGAACGAAATTCACTTCATTTTCTCTGAACAAAGATGTCTTCTTCGCAAAGTTCACACTATCATCGACATCCAGAGATCCCTTCCAAAAAAGGAGAAAAAAAAAAAAAAAAAAACCAACAACAACAGGATATTCATTTTCGTTGAGTTAAACATTGGGATGTCTCTTTAGTACTTACAAAAGCCAATGGTCCGATGCGACAACGGATCATTCAGAAAGCACCTAAAGAAATCAATGATACGGTATGTAAATGTTGTTTGAACGTCTTTAATGGTTTCTTTTACCAAGATACAAAAACAGCGATTATCACGTTCTTCGCCAAATAGTGAAAAAGACATTTTTCCAATTAGTGAAAAGAAAAAAGTCCTCATTCACTAAAGAGAATTTTTCCCCATGCTGAGAGGCCTGTTGTTAAAGGTTGCTGTTTCCTTGGTAGGATCGATCGCTGGATCTGCTTTAGGAGTAGTGTTAAGGTGAACATAAAAGGACTGACTTTTCTGGAAAGACATCACACATGCACCCCTGGATCTTATGGAAGGACGAAAGTTAACTTTAGTTTCTTACAAACGGTGGATGGAACTATATTGTTGGTACAAACAACGGATACCACACTTACCTCATAATTTCTAATCGTTGATGGATCATTCATTGTTGACTCCTCCAAGAAGAAAAAGAGTGAGCGAGCCAGTGGAAGTAGCCATATTAAGTGAAAACATGTGCTTATTGAATAGAATGAAGCATCTCCTGGGCAGGGTGGAAAAGCTAGAAGTCTACCCTTACAAGCGTCACCGGGAGAGAGTAATGGTAGCCTTTATAACGACTAAGAAGCAGATAAAGAAAGTGATGGTCGAGGAAGTGGAAAAGATAAAGAGTAATTGGGTGGAGGAGAAGTGTGAGCGTGAAAGGATTGGGAGTGCAAATAGCAGCAACCCTTCCCTCAACAGTGGGAGAGGGTACATAAGAGGTTGAGACAAATAGAGGATGAAAGAGAGAAACAACAGAGACGGTAACAACAGAAAGTTCAGGAATGAAGATAATGGGATTATTTTAGACTGTCAGTCTCCGCTGGCAGAATGACTGACCACGACCAGGTGTGTCGCTGCTTCAGAGTCCGGCCTGGGAGGTGGACTTGTCCTGGATATTGATAACATCAACGATTCAGGACAACAACCATGGCTCTTTTCATGGCCACACAGTTCTCTCAGAAACAGTGATATACTACTCTATTATTGCCAATATTTGTTTTTTTATTTATGTATGTCTTTTATAACTAAAACTTAAAATCCCCTCTCCACTCTTCTGTGTTGTGTGTGTGAGCACTCCTATCCTTTGTGTGTGTGTGTTTCCTTGTGTAAGTGAGAGCAATCAAACCCTCTGTGTGTGTGAGCACAATTACCCTCTGAGTGTGATAGTATATAAGTATGTTTGTGTGTATAGTATGTGCATATTTTAATCCTTTCTCTGCGTTCACTTCAATGCTAGCGTTATAGTGGTTTTAAGGTTGGTAAGGCGATTTAATTTTGTTTATAAGGGGTTGGTAATTAAGTTATAGGGGCAGTTGGGGGATATAGTTTGTAAGGGGTTTATTAGGGATATTTTTAGCATTACCATTTCATTTCTCCCTAATGTTTCATAGTCATGTTAAACCTATGGATATTTTTAACATTCCCATTCTCATGACTATTTAATTTCATTCATAATGTTAATCTTTGGACTAATGTTAAATTCCACTTGTGCACCAAGTATCATACTAATGTTAAACCTATGGACATTATTTAACATGGAATTCCCATTGTCGAGAAGTGTCATATTTTCAAGATGGCAACCGTAATGTGAATTCCCATTGTCCCCCAAGTGTCATTTCTATCTCCCAGGTGCCACCTGGTACTATTGGCACGTCCGCACAATACATAGTGCCGAATAGAAGTTAAGTTCTAAATGTATCAATATAAACAAGCAAAACATATTTAGTTAGAAACGGAGCTAACATTTCGTTGTCAAGATCGCTTTGATCTGAAATTATTTTCTGCGTGGCAATTAGAGTTGACAATAGCTACTGGAGACTATTGCAAGCCAAGTAGTGTGGCCTATCTTATCGTTGATTACTCTCTGGTACTGAATGTTGTTTATATCACTGTGCGATTTGTCCAATTATTTCGCTTTTTAAGCAGATATATTGTTGTGGCTACATTTACATTTATATATATATATATATATATATATATATATATATATATATATATATATATATATATATATATATAAATTGAGACTACTTTTACCTCTAAAGATATCGCATATCTTTGATACTAATTACGTTCTTTGCAAATATCATAAGATTATGTTGAGTTCAATATTAGCCACACAAGTAAATCCATTTTGTCTTTCTTAAACCTTTGCATATGTGACTGAATACAAACGAGTTTAGGTACTCATAATATTGTCCTTATAGCCCGTATTTTCTATTGCACAGGCATACCAGCAGCGGATTGGGAAACATTGTTTCCAGTACATTCTAACACTGTTCTTTTAAGATGGACTGGTGGTAAAAGTATAAAAGGCAATATTCGTGGTTTTTCTCAAGCGAACGATATGTTCGATGCGATAACAACAAGACTCCAGACTGACCTTCATGGAAAACACGAAATAAAAGTCCTGAACAAATATAAGTGCTGAGTATTAGTGCTACATCGCTCCCGAACGATGACATAGTGCTTATTAGTCAAATCAACGATGACGATACTTTTCGGATTTTACTTCATGAGTCGTCTTGCAATATCACCAGCGAGATGAAGTTCCCATGTGGAAAAGAAAAAGACTCGGATGCTTCCAGATTGTGTCATTTGGAAGATAGAACAATAGCCGTGTCGATTACAAAAGAGTATCAGATACTTATTTTATCTATGGGGCAAAAAATCGGTACTGTGCGGGATATTGATACCAGACTTCAGTGTTATTGTTTCGAAAATCTGAAGGCAAATGAGCTTGTTGCTATAGGTTTCGATGAAATAAAGCAGAGGTATTATAGGTGTACTCAGGTATTATAATGGATCTCACCTGCTAAAAAGACGTTGCCGATGAAAACAACCTTTTTAAAATTAAGGTTAATGATAGGGTCTTTTACATCGCAGTTAATAATGACAAAAGGCGCATATATGCGTCACGTGAAACGAGCCACTCAGTAGACTGCTGTACAATTAAAGGTTGTAAGAAATAACTAAGGCTTTTAGAGGCCTTAAACAATTTTGGAGGCATAGACATGTATTACACAGGAGATTGCTGCAGTCTCATTCATACAACATACAAATCAATGCAAAGTCATATTTGAATCTGTATTGGAAAGTTCAGATGTTAATCAGATAATTTGCTTAATTACAGGTGTATATATTTCCAAGGGATCACTGCATGATGTGAGATTACACTCGTGTATTTTTGTTTTAACATCTCTTTAATCGACTTCTCTTTAAAACAATGTTAATCTGTTTGTCGTCTTCTTAATATTTAGTTATGTATAAAAACGACATGGTTCTGTTTTAGGCAGTCTGATTAAAATAAGATCAATCTCAATCGAATTTTGAGTAAATTTTACCCCGCGGCAATTAAGTGAGTGAACAAAATTTGTACATTAAGTTCCGAAATTTGCGCGAATTATAAACGTGGAAAATTTTGAAAGAAGTTTTAAAAATTGCAAATTACTGTATGTACCCTGATTCTAGTCCCTTTTGTTTATTCTTTGTAAAGTAAATGTCAATATACTAGATATAAATATGGAATCAACGAACAAACTGTACAGTTGTATTTTAAGATACTATATCCAGTGACAGAGGACAAACTGAACAGTTGTATTTTAAGATACTATATCCAGTGACAGAGGACAAACTGTACAGTTGTATTGTAAGATAATATATCCAGTGATAGAGGACAAACTTACAGTTATATTTTAAGATACTATATCCTGTGACAGAGGAAAAACTGTACAGTTGTATTTTAAGATACTATATCCAGTGACAAAGCCTTACATGTTTAAGTTTTTATGTATTTTCCAGATATAACTTGGATTAGATTGCTTTGCATGACACATGGAAATAGATGTAGTTTTTTGTTGCGGTTAATGCACCAAGCTGGTTTCTGCTAAAAGCAACGTATATGATTTCATATATCTATCGTCTGTCTATTTGTCAGAGTAAATGTATATATATAATATATATATATATATATATATATATATATGGCATGCATCATACAACTATTGAGCTAACTCTTTCATATGATGGTATCTGAACTTTAGTTATGTGATTCCGTTATACTGTTTATTTTGTATTTCTTGACTGGGTACCTTCTGGGGAAGAGAAAATAACTGCAACTGAATATCTTGCGTAAGTTCCATTCTATCACAATCGAGCAAGAACTGGATCTTTTCCGCTTTTTGAGAGAGAGATAGAGAGAGATTTCCTTGTTGTTTTTTCTCCATACCATACAGAAAAAATGTGCAATTGGTTTGAAAGTGTTTCTGTGGTTACTTCTCGAAGCATCCATAAATGTAACTAATGTGTTGAAGATGCTAGAGATGTCTGATGGCCCATTATCAGGGCTCTGTTATAGAGGACTTTGAATTTGGTATACTGCTGATCAACAAAGACTATTTATACATTGTGCCGTGATGCGTAAAACAAATTCGATCGGTATCATGATGCACCAAACATTCAGTAAGTTCTGAGTGATCTATCGAATCAAACAACTTGGAAATAATAAAGGAAAATACAATAAAATCTCCCACCAGATCAACTTAGATATTTTTGTACCAAAGTCTGAAGAATAAACATGTTATCTACGGGAGACAACCCCTTTCAGAAACAAGATTGAGCTTTATCGATTACCTCCCATTCAGTTGATCATACTCTTGGTCATTTACGATGCCGGTGAATACCTTGTTAAAAACATCAATGAGTGAAACGGCTTATTAATTGCTGGGATCTTTTACAGAATTTTTTGTATATTGGAGAAATTATATTTTCTTCCCACGCACGTGTGAAATTAAAAGATTCAAATACAGAATTAAACAAATGTGTTAATATTTGAGTAATTTCAGCAACAGCGTCCTTGAAAAATATCAGTCAATATACCGCCTGCCCTCTTCCAGCTTTTCCAGATCTAATATTAGTACTATTACCATAATATGTCTTCAAACGACAAGCATACTTGAATGACTTTAAAGGTCACGCCTGTGGCTGGGATTGACTTTAATAGGAGTGACCTTGAATGACCTCGTTTGAAGCTGGGATGATGTTCTGGTTATACAGTGCATGAACGTTGCCGATTGTTGACGTCATAGGTCACACCCGTTGCGGGTGACCTTGAATAACCTGATTTAAAGCTGATGCACTACCTGGGTGTAAAGTATAACGTCACTTGTTGCCCGGGAACCCATCCGTATCTATAACTCAAGAAAACCAGTGCGTGCCCTTGAACCTATAGAAGCGATACTATCATCCGCTTGTCATAAATGCTGGAAATGACCTTGAGCTAACACTCTCTTTGGGATGACTCCCAAAAGTAAGTCCAGTCCCTTTAAATAGACGTTATTAATTGGTTCGTCGCCGTGAGGGAGAACAGACGCATGTTTTAAATGTATGTTCACTGCATATTGTATTTTTCCTGAATCATTCACTAAACTTGACTATCTGATTCAAACGTGGCGGCAAAGATTTCACTCCCATATAGTACTACATTTAGACTCCACGTAGATTTATGCATGTCCATGCGATAAAACACACATCTCTATCAATCTGCTGCCTGTATTTTCTAGATCTTTTGTCTACTTACGCATCTTTCTATCATTATGTTTAATTTGATAACGTAGGGGTGTTTAGTTATTGTAAATCAATAATACAGACGTGTACTATCTCAATGTAGTCATTACTTATGTAAGTGTGCGTGTGTGTTCAACTGTGTCTGCTATTTGTTTTTTATTTTTTGTTTTTAATCTCGACATCTGCATAATACAAGATTTACAGGTATAGTCTGCCAGCTAGCTCAATAGACGATAGATAGATACAAAGATTGGTGGACACATGTATGGATAGGTACGTAGATTGGTTATATATATATATATATATATAGTTGGAGATAAAAAGTTAGATTGATTGGTATATGCATGTGTACATACATTGATTGGTATATGAATGTGTACATACATGTCTTTACAAGGAATACCCGCCTAGATGAAACATTCTGGTCAGGAGCGATTAAAGGTTTAGTATCAAACAGAGACAAAAAGAATCGTATAAAACTGTTATCTGTTATGATTCAGTGTGGTAATCAAACGTTTGTATCGATGCAATAATGTAATTAAACTTCAACTTACCTAGCAAAATATATTTTTTCTAAACGATGCACACAACATACAACATAGTCAATATTTGCTAAGACTGATGTAAATACACATTTGTTCACAGAATATCACATATAATGGATGGACTGTATATCTACAGCATTTTTTTTATATTCATGGCCTTCAAAAAAAAATTTAAAAAAAAAAAAAAAAAAAAAAAAAAAAAAAAAAAAAAAACATGTTCAGAAATATGGGTAATAATGGCCTTATCTAGCTGATTGTGTGCCTCCCTTATGAAAAGTTGTTCTCGCACAGTAACTTGAAACGATTAAAATAAATAAATAAATAAATACATATTCATGTGACCGTGTAGCATAAACATTGGATGAAATATCTAATTCTGAACGACTAATGGTCCGTAAATTTTACCAGAGTCATTGGAAATAATGGGTGTCGAGAACCATCTTGATGAAAATGATGAGTGGTCCTAGAAAATGTCTTAATTTGAATTACAAAGGTGAAATCGTGTACCGTGGATCTGCCATTGTTGGTTTAAACATAATTCACTTTCTCAAAGGCTCTAAGCGGAAAGAGACTGACGTACAGAACTTGCCTGAAGTTGTATAGTTTAATCGAGGTTTAAAAGAAATTAATATGTCCAAGGCTCTGTGTCCAAATGAATATAGTATACGTCATTTTTAAAAATTATTTGTTTTATTGACAAACCGTATAAACCTCCAGCCAACTACATCGAAAAGAAATAAAGGACGTTTCCTCGGAGTGGCACACATGAAGACGTACCCTAAAAGGTCGATTTTATTTCTGTTTGTTGATCAAAAGAAGAGGAAGTTATAAGTATGGAACAAATTGCGTCTTCAACGTTTGCCTTGTGCTCAAAATAGCAAATACCTAAGAATGAACTGGATCAAGTATGCGATGTGCGAACATGCTAAGACATATTTTGCTACAAACGCTGAGAAACCATGACTCACGGACGTCCCACGACCGCTGAACCCCTTCGGAAGTGCATATGCACATTAAACAGTGCCACAATTGTCGCCGCCACCTCTGCCACCGCTGCCATCACCGAACCCGTCGCGGAAGGACAATTTTGATTTTAAACACCCATTTACCATGATCGCGTTGGATCCTACGTCTTGCGGCGAAACGATCTGGATGAAAACTTTGCCCAGCTGAACAACCGCCTCATCTCTCCTCCGCCACAAATGATCCTGTAGATTTACATGTACTGATAGCCTATATGACGTCATCAGTGCCACAATCAGATCCAAGGTAGAATTTTGGAGGGTAAAGCATTCAGATATAGACAATGATAATTTCCTAAATCCAAAAATTACCAAGTTGATAGTCATGGATAGTTTGATGGCTCATTCGGCGAAAGATTCACAGGTCAATGCATTATTTACAGAAGGTAACCATCATAGAAACTTCTCTGTCATGGCTGCCAACCAAAATCTGTTCTTTGGTAAAGACCCAACCCAGAGAAGGAAGTGTCATTTATTTAGTTCTTTGTAAAGATCCCAACTACAAACTCCAAACCATGATTCTGGCCAGGCAAATGTATCCATACCATTCTGAGTTTGTTATGCGTCGATACAACGAAGGTACAAGCGAACCGCATGGTTATCTACTCTTGGATTTGACACTTATTCAATGCTTGAATACCAGAGACTTCGCAGTCGATCTTTGGAGAAGTTTTCCCGGAGAATATAAGAGACGTGTTGGTAGATATGAATTACGAGTAAGCGAGAGTGTTTGAGACATCTTGATTGGCATGCTGAATTTTAAAAGCAACCGTGTGGTCAAGTAAATTATGGACACAGCTGGGCAAGAAAGGAGCATTGCACAACAAAACTTCCATACGGCCGGCCGTGTCATTTCATAAAGAAACGATCGATTATAACCTGATGCCAGAGAGATCTGTCAACACTTTGACGCGGAAGACCCTGATGATGATGAAATCAGCAACTTCGATAATGAAAAAGACTATATTCAGTACCAATCCCACCTCTATTGTTTCATTGTAAATTTGAATTTATTAAACATATTAACTGCATACCTAGTTCAAGATCACTAGTATTATTAATTGTAAATTAACAACACAAGCAAATGGTGGGATAATCTGGACACAGCTCGAGGAAACCTAATAGTTTAATACCGTAGATCCCGGGAGACAAACTGATACGCCTTCATGAAGGTAACAGGGCATAGAAGCTTTCCTTTGATTACATAGGTGGCCAATCCGCTTAGGCTACACAGATTGGACAGGACCAAAAATAGGTTCTGCAACTGATTACTCATATCAGCCCAAACAGCTGCCTCTTCAGTTGCTTTTTCTTGAGACTTAAGTAGGCAAACTCCCCTTTGGAAGCACAGGTAGAGTGGGACCCTCTTGTGACGAGGAGTTGACCTGCTTTTCCACATCACTCTTTCCCTCCAAATGCACACTATGTAGTGTTGTATGCAATCACAAGTCAGTTGAGTTCCTGGATCAAACCAATCCAGTAGGTTCACACCACTCACCATCCTAGTCCCCCAAGCAGCGACAAATTATTTATTAACATTACCAGTAATATGAAATTTGGAATTAAACTGATGCATAGGCCTACTCAAGCTGCTAACTGTTCTGACTGCAAATCTAGCGAGTAATCAATATGGAGCAATGTAGACATTTAGTTTAAAGTCTAAATGCTTCCAAATGTATCTCATGACCAACAGATCATCATTTAAAGCAGTTTTATGACAGTTTTTATATAAACATGAAAGATCTGGGACTGTATGTTCATGTATATACACCACTAGCTACAAGGATCAGCTGATGTAGAATTCCTCCCTTAGCCCATTAGACTGCACCATAATATTCTGCAGCTCAAAGCCTTTCCTCCTCAATCTTCTATGACATGTATCTGAAACTAGTAAAACATACAAAAGCAGACACGGTTTCACCGAAGCATAGAAAATTGTAACTTATAATGCTATTAGTGCGTACGTGGGTGAGTCAGTTGTACATCACTCTTACCACTGGAAACGGGGTTTGAAACAGCTGAGCTTTAGGCAGTGATGGATTACCCAATAGTCAGACTAAGCACATGCTTAAGGCACCATCAAAGCATGGGAACCCCTCAAAAAATATTTTTTTTTGTGTTGAAATTACTGGTTTTTGTCATTACATATGAGGGGCACCATAATATTTTCAGTGCTTAGGGACCCTAAAGGTCTTAATCCGGCCCTGGCTTTAGGTGCATCAGGGCCACAATTGCAGAAGTTTAGATTTTGCATTTTACACTAGTTGTCCTCCTTACACCACAAACCCATCGATACACACCGGTTTTACATGTAAGCCAATAAGTTTTCTCCAGAACGTTCAACACATATCTCCTCTGCTGCATTAAATCCTTTTTTCATTAATCTGATAATTGTTATTAACTGCAGAGCTAGTATAAGCCCACTACTAGTATTAATTCTGAAATAGCAACACAAACTCAAATATTGGGATATTTTGGGCACACTTCGAGCAAACCAAATAGTTTAATACCGTAGATCACGGGAGACAAACTGACACACCTACACTAAGGCAACCAGGCATGCCAGCGTCCCTTTGGTGACAAAAGTGACCAGTCCGCCTAGGTTGGGAAAGGGCCAGATATAGGTTCTGCAACTGATTACTCATGCCCATCCAAACAGAAGCCTGCTCTGTTTCTCTTCTGATAGCAGAGGTAGATTTGATCCCTCAATTGAGAAGAGTAGATCCGTTTTCTGCATCACACCTTCACTCCTAATGCACACTAGGTAGGGTATTATGCAGGCACAAACTAGTTGAGATCTATGATCCACAGTTTTCACCCTGTTTTAACCCAATCCAGCGCGTTTACACTCTTTACCATCCACCACATGAGTGGGTCTAATCAGTGAAGGGTTGTGTTTTAACTCTTATTTGTACATTAGCAATATACCAAATGAGCCAGTTTTGAAACCTATAGCAGGAAACTTTAAAAATTTCAAAGATTATTATACAGCAACTATTACAATACCGCTATATGTATGAAGATTTAATAATTAATTCAATGTAAAATTTACAAAAAAAACAGAGAACGAGCCCAGTTGCATTCTATTGGTAGAGCTTTGACATATTATAGAACTGTTGTACAATGGTAAATATCCCCTTAAAATCCTGTTAAACATGCTTGATATCTACTAACTGAACTGTTGATCCTGATACTGTCCCTGAATGTAGGCATTAAGTGATGATTAGTTTTTTACGGCACAGCAACACAGGTAGGTTATTTAACACTGAGGCAACTGGAGTAAAGTGCCTTATCCAAGGACACAAAACAGGAGTCGACCGGCACTGATCTGATAGTAGGATTTTTCCCGAACCCTTTCAGTCGTAAGTCCTCCAGCCAAACTACTGATCCACCGTGGCTCCTCACAGTGCATGTACAAAAGGAGAAAATAAAAGTGCATAGCATTTGGAATATCATAGTCGCAAACCACGAGCGACAATCCGCTGAGCTTCTTTTTCACCCGTGGCCGCCTGAGCTGAGATATCTTCGTTTGTCATGAATATGCTTAAACCTGCTAAACCAAATCAATGCGAGCGCGAATAAAATTTTCTTGCCATTGTGACCCATCATGACCTTTCACGATGTCTGAATAAGTCTCTTGTCAAAAGAAAAACGGGCACTGAAAAATTCAGACCACCTCGGCTATTTCTGGAAGACATTAAATATGCCTCGAATGTATGATGGTGCAGTAATTTGCCAAAAAAAAAAAAAAAAAAAAAAAAAAAAGATTAGAAATTTTGTAAGCCGTAAATTTCTTCGCAAGAAGAAGACCACTCTATATTCGGGCAGCCTCGGCTATTTCTAAGATTGGTACGACGGCAGAAATAACCGAGAAGTTGCGAATGAAAAAATAGTTTGATGCACTCGCAACTTCACGTTTATAGCGAGAAAAAGGAGTATTTGCAAGTTTTTTTCTATATTTTTTATCATTTGACCTCACTTTCTGTGATTTTTCAATATTTCAGCATCAGCAGTTTATAAAGTCATGTTTTTCAGTTTGATCTTAGGGTCCTTAGCTCAGACTGCCAGGGTTTATAAGAATGAATAGAGATCTTCGTTTTGTTCTAATTATGGTTGGCCATTACACAGGCTGTTTCGTGGAAACCTATTAATATAGATAGTATGTATGGAGTAGAGTTTTACGGCACATCAGCACAATAGTGGATATATGGTGCAAATAATAGATGATATCAGGTCAAGAGAGAAAGCGGTAATATGTCTTTGGTAGGAAACAGGTAGATGGCAACGTCCAAAGTTTTCAAGTAATTGTTGATAAGTCACCATTATTTATCTGCCATTGTGTTTCAGATCTTATATTTAACGGTATTCACTCGTGTAATATGTGGACTTTTTTATTTAAATAAGTGTTATTTCCTTGGAACTTGCAAAAATACAGAAATAGAAAAGTTCATAAGATTTATTGCAGTGTCTGTCATGCCTGCTTCTAGCTAATACCTAGCCGCCGTTTAGTGTAATAGAAAACAAAACATGCCTTTTAGCATGTTCAAACAAAAATCGCGAACTAAGCTTCTATAACATCGGAACTTCAATTGTTACTTGTATATTGTCAATAGAACGTCCTATTCACAAAATGTTGTTGTCTTGTTTGTTACCGGAATTACTAGGCATTACGGATATTAACGGAAGTACTATGCATGAAAAAAATGAACAATGCTATGCACTTTTTACAATCGTAATACGTCAAAAGAACAAGCAAACAAACAAAGAGACAGTAAATACACTGTAGAAGAAATAACCTCCACCACTTACTGGCTAAACTTTTCAATGGTTACGTGATGTTAGTCACTCATTACATCTTGTACTTTATAATTAATAGCGAATTCGTATCAATATGCCATGATGTGTACATGTGACCTTACAGTTGTCATAGGTCGACATTAATAGCCAGTCCGTTCAAACTATTATTACAAAACAGATTAGGCCTTGTACACTTGATACAACGGTCGAGTGCTCTGCATGAATTGTACATGCTGGATGTGCGCGAGATAATTCCTCCAGACAAAGCAAGCAAGATGTATACGTGTTCTTTATCTCATGAGGCCCAGTTAAATTTACTCAACCGCTTTACGTACTGAACTCTATATTTTTCTCCTGAAAATTTCAGCAGGCAAAGTTTGAAAACTGTGTAATATTGTTATCGTTACTAGTGAGCGGTTTGGTTTTGAAAGTAGAGCAATTTCATTACTTATTTTCCCATAAGTTTAAAATATAGCATCTGAATGGTATAAGTTTATTTATGGAGAAAAAAAAAATGCAACTCATATACAGGTTTATAATTGATCATCTCTAGTTTTCGTGATCAAATCTTATCAAACTCCGCAGATAACAGCTTAGGAAAGAGTTAGATGATCACGTCACACTTATTTCACGTGATTGTTTCAAAGTTACCTATCTCACATGAACTAATAATTGCTTTCCAACAGATTTATTTAATACTTGTCACAACAAACTGGCTTTATGATTTGACTCAATGCCACGACAAGTTTACACCGACATTTTTATACTGGGAATAAAGTTAGTTCAGTTCAATGACTATTCTTTAAAAAGGGCACATTCACTTCATCTACAAATCTGAAAAGTTACCATTGTCGACTTTTTCCTGCCATTATACCGACTGTCTTGGAAAGAAAACATATTCTCAACGTAGAACGAAACTTTAAAATACAAAATCATTTGAAACTTCCTTTGTAGCGAATGCGATTTTACAATTTTTTTTGTATCGATATGCGCCCTCTAGCGAGGATATCTGAAGGTAAATAAAAACAGTCGAATGAATATGATATAATGGATAAAAACAGTCGAATGAATATGATGTAATGGATAAAAATAGTCGAATGAATATGATATAATGGATAAAAACAGTAGAATGAATATGATATAATGGATACAAACAGTCGAATGAATATGATATAATGGATAAAAACAGTCGAATGAATATGATATAATGGATACAAACAGTCGAATGAATATGATATATACGTTTCGTTCATAACTACTAAATTTGTTTTCGGCGGTGAAGCATGCAGTTTTCCTGTAACTTTACGCATGTTGAAACTGTTTAGGCATTAATTGCCATCTATACTTGGAAAATTCCCATTTAAGATATATTTTCAGGAATAATTACGGAGAAAACAAAATATTTGTCAGACTACCTGACTCTCACCTACAGAATAAAGCGTACAAATACGTTCAAATTATTGCCCTGTGATTTCCTGGAATCTCCTCCACTGATTCGGGAAACAGGGGTGATAAATTATGTGGCACATACAAGCAATGTATGTAGTGATCATAGCAATTTTTCTATCAATATTTATCTCAGTATTCGACACTCTATATCTGTGTGTGTGTGTGTGTGTGTGTGTGTGTGTGTGTGTGTGTGTGTGCCGGTGCCAAACAGAACGAGTTTCTAATATGATCCTGTTAAGTGTGATATTTAGGTATTTTGGTCGGCATGTCGTGGTAGATAACCATTATATCAGATATTTAAAGCATAGCTGGAGAAGCAGCGGTAGCTCAGTGGTTAAGGTGTTGCACTCGTGACCAGAAGGGTGCTGGTTCCATTCCCACCATCAGATCAGCTAGGATCGGTATAACATTCATGTGTCGTTGTGCCGTGAAACACGACATCAAATCAAGCCGAATCAAATATGGTTGTATAGTGACGAGGGGGAGGCGGGGTGTTAACAGAAAATATGCATAGCTGTAAAACTTTGTCATCTGCCAGGTTCAGATTTAAAAGTTAGTAAACAAATATAATTGACAAATGAAAGACGAACTTGTGTACAGAATACACCCCCTCCCCCCCTAAAAAAGGAAAGTAAAATAGGAAAGAAAAGTTAAGTGTTTGTAGATTCATCTCACTGTTAAGATTATCACACTGTCTGATGATTGATCCGGTTGTTATAAGTCTTAATAAATCTTTCTGGCAAATATATCGGACTGAGGTTATTTGTTCACCAGAAGATTAGCAAAATTAAGCTGTAAATCAGGTTTTGGAAAGGTGTAAAGCGACCTCTGTCATACTAGGCACACTTTAACAAAACCACTACACCCCCCTAAAAAGGAAAGTAAAATAGGAAAGAAAAGTTAAGTGTTTGTAGATTCATCTCACTGTTAAGATTATCACACTGTCTGATGATTGATCCGGTTGTTATAAGTCTTAATAAATCTTTCTGGCAAATATATCGGACTGAGGTTATTTGTACACCAGAAGATTAGCAAAATTAAGCTGTAAATCAGGTTTTGGAAAGGTGTAAAGCGACCTCTGTCATACTAGGCACACTTTAACAAAACCACTACATCTTTTAACCTGCTCGAGTCAATTTTAGTTCCTCTATATAATGACCATATTTAGCTTATAAAAGAAGGCAATTTATCCCCCCCTTCCCCATCCCACACCCCAGCTTCAAGTATAGAGTTTGTATGGTGTGTGTTATGACTGCTCCAGTTGTTATGACTATTTATAAAACAGTCACCAACGCTGAATGTCCTTGTACCTCTATGTATGTATATGCAGGTTTCAACTTGAATATACCCGACTCATATAATAAAATCAATAAAGTTCGTGGAAAAGTTGAGAGGCTTGACTCTCTCGGAAAAACGTACATGTAGATGGCCACGTCCTACTACATTTACCTGATTGTTTTTAAGTGACCATACACGACTGCGACTTACATTAAATAAATAAATATGCTACTTTTATATATAAGTTGACATTTCTTGCGTCGGACCTGTGTAAAGCGCAATTTTACGCTGACAGTTTTATGTTATATTTGAATAAGAGTAGGTTTATGTCAGTGATTATTCCTTAAAAGGACTTTCTCACATTTCTTTCATCTGCAAATCTGAAAAATGCCCATTATATTTTTTTCTAACACATGGAAATAAAAAATATTTTCAACGGAAAACAGACAATTCAACATTACATATCTTAGGGTCCTCCTCTGTATCTAATGTAATAAATGATATTGCTAGTATTTAGATATGCCCTCCAACGAGGATCTTATTTTGTTTCGATAAATCAATCTTTTTTTTACGGTCGGTTTCTCAGTAAATTTATGTTTGTTTACATTGTTAAATACATTATTTGCAGCTTAAGCTTGTCATGATGTGTTCGTTACCCTTGGTTACAATTTCATAATGTCTAATATATTACATGCATGATACAGTGAAAAATATTCCTGTTGAGTCGTTTTTGCATCAACTTGTTTAGTGCGCGTAAGCAACAACAATAAATTCAACAGTATGTGGACATCAGTTTTGTATTGGGAAGTGTGGACTCTAGACATTTTTTTTCCTTCCATTTCTTTCAATGTTAAATCAAGCTGTAATAGTAGGTAATAGTAGGGAATAAATATTTTCTAAGCCTCAAAATGCAATAATATATTTAAACCTTCTCAGTCAATGTTCCACCAGAGCCCATGGCTTCGTAAGCGCTAACAATATATACTGATTTTAAAGTAATTAAAACATACAAATAATTTATTTTTTAAGAACATAAACATCACTTTGAAAGACGGTAGCTGTTAACCAAAACATCACTTCTCAGACTTTAAAACTCACCAAAAACTTCTCAAAACATTACTCGGCTTTTAACCTATTGTTTCGCCTGACCACATCGGCTCAAAAGCACAATAATAATCAGACGCAGGGTCACAGCAAACAGCATAAGCGCAGAAAAAAGTATTCAGATTCTTTGAGTAATATTAATATCCACATTGATACGTAAAACGAAGCCATCTCACCGTAAATAGCTGATGGGAAATTACATTGTATTTTAAGCATAAAAGAATCGCTGTTTTTATAAACACGTATAAATCACAAACATAATTAGAAACGCGATTGTCCGAATATTCTGTACTCGCGCTGTTTTAGGGCCACTATTGCAGCTTTTAATAGATTGGTTCAAACGGTGTCAATCAATAAAACAGGTAAACCAGTTAGACATTAATCATTTTCTTTTACTAGCTCAATCATTACGATCGGTCATTGTGTATTTATAATAATATTTAAGTGAAATAAAGGATTGCTTATGGATTTATACATTTTAAGTATAATACACCTGAAGTCACTTATTATTTATTTATTATCTAAATAGAATCGTATTTTGTGACAGGTTTTTTTTCAATAGGCATTTAATTTAGTGATGATCTGAATAATGTATGCAGGGGCTCGTTACAAATGAAATCAAGAATATCGATAAATGGATATAGGGACGGGGGTCCAGAGACCTAACAATGTAACACAAGGGAAGACACAATTCCACTTACGTATTTTCAACTCCGCCAGTTCTTCCTATTTTTGTTTCTTTTTTTTTTTGTTTCGTCTCTTACGTTAAACCCTATACTTGATGTACTAAAATAGTGAAATTTTCAAAGCATTTACACTGAGCTCGTTCTCTAGATGACATGTTTTGTAAATTCGACACTTTTTCTCAGATTTTATGCAAACGGTAATGATCTATGAACTGAACTTGAGGGTAGCGTTCGGATCATCTTGGGTTTCACCCATGACGAAAACGAAGTTTAGAACAAAGCCAAGTACACCCATTTGGAACTGGAGCAGCTTTCGAATTTGCCGCCAGCCCGCTGGTCCGATGCCAACTAATTTCACATCGGACTTGCGCAAAATATGAGTAGCCAGTCCGTCTGGCCAGTAGGAATTGTAGGAATATTGAGTAAATTTAATCTAAAAATTTTGTATTTTTTATTTTAAAAGAAATAATAGAAACGAAGTGAAAAATAAATAAGGGTGAATTGTTTCTGATGAGATGAGAAGATAAATCACTCGCGTTTAAGCTGCGTTCAATAGATGCTTGGAACTCCAAATAAAAAGTCTTCTGCGACTATGCAATGTATGATGACATATGCGACTTCCCATTCCCAACGTCAACATGTAGAGGTTTTTCGATGAATTTTCACGCCAGCCTCTCAAAATGTAGCTAAAGTTACCGAATTCGTTTCTTACACAAATGACTTCAACACCATTTTTATCAACATACAGAGCAACACCACTCTTTCGTTATATCCTGAAAAAGAGTGGTCTGTGTACATGTAATCAGCCATGTTGGTCCTGGAGTTATGGAAGAGTCCATCTTTGAAACAGGACTAAGCAATTATGGGAGCCGTCGCGTGCCATAAACATGGTCTATTCATTAGACAAATTATATCACAAACATACATTAAGTACAACTTTAAAGGACTATATTGAATAAGTACCGTTTTCTGCCCTCTCTCAAAATTTCTTAGTATGGTGTATATTACAAGTATGAGGTGGTTTGATGTAATTTCTGATATAAGTGTTGTGTTCACGTGCTGGTTGCCATGGCAACTGTGTGTTAAGAAATTATCAACGAAGATATGCACATTTTTCATCTTTTCCATATATTTATCATCGATACAACCTATCCATAAATTATTCATTAAATTTAAAATGACGTTATGTATTTTGATTATATTTCTAGTATAAAGTTGCACAAAACAAGGTTTTAGTGTTTTTTTTAAAATGACCTGAAATAAACCCGAGTAACCCATGATGAATAAATATAACTTACAAAGTCAAGATGAAACTGTTTTAAGTTCGTTTTAAAAATAAGGCAACACACACAGACACATACACACGCACGCACACTGTATAACATAAGACCTAAGGCTTTGAAAAATTCAAAACCGGGTTGAGTCATGCGGATTTATTTTGTCTTCCTTGTCCAAAACTTATCTATACATGTCTAGTTTTAAAGCGGGTATCGTGACAATACGTATTTATTGACTTAATAAGTCGCGTTTCCTCGTTCACGAAGCAATGTCATCTCGTATGTGCACCACAAATCGTTTCTACCCTTATAAAGGTGCCCACACAATAAGATAAGAAAAGAAACGCTATCATTCTCGTAAGTATTCTTTGTATATTTAATTTTGAATACATATGGTTACAATAATTTATGAGGTCCCGGGTGGCCGATTGGTCTAAGGCACTCGTCTCTCCCAATCACTGCATTCTCACCTCTGTCCGCGTGGGTTCGAGTCTTGGGCTCGGCCAAAGTGGTTATGTGAGAAAATTTGCCAGTAGCTTCCCTTTGGTCGGTGGTTCTTCCCGGGAATTTCCCGGGTTCTTCTTCCACTAGATACACTGGCCGCCATGTATAGCCTATCATGTGCTTAAAAAATGGCGTTAAACCCATAAAATCAAACCAAACCAAACAATAATTTATAATGTTATAAATTATATCTACAACAAATTTATTTTGTGCAGCAGTCGAACACATTTCACATATTAATCTATAAAACTAGAAGAGGAAATAACACACGCTATAAGGCTCAACCATGATTTAAAAAATAGTTTCTGATATAGCGTTGAAATTTATTCTTTTGTTTGTACTTTTAGGCAAAACTGCCAAAATAAAAGATTTGTAATTAAATTTTGTACCCTTTGAACTGGTAATATTAGAGATTACTCGTGGATACTACCTTGCAAAACGATTATTGGAAGTATTTCATACTTAAATTCCTGGTCACGTATTCTTGAAGCGTTTTAAATAAAACTGAAGCTCAAGCTCAAAATCAGAAAACTTAGATGTATCATAACTTTGATTAAAATGAAATTAGATTAGTAGAACTTTCAAGATCTACAGGATCTTCTAAACTTCGATTCCTCTATTAGCCTGCTAAATTTTGATTAAGATGATTTCCTCCACGTATAATATCTGAGTTTGGTGTTTTGAGCTTATTCTTCAGTATCTTACTTAAGAAGTTTCGAAAATACGGGGACTAGTCTTCTTTGCTTCTCTTATCAGAAAAAAACAAGCGATTTTGATTGAGGTTCACTGTGCAACATTACAGGGACTCTAGATTGGATCAATACAATAAAATGAAACAAGTACTGATATCACAATACATATGATTTTATCAAGCTCAGGTGGACACACTTGCCATGTGACAAAGTAATCTATACATTTTTTACTTGAGAACCAAACTACGTCATCTATATCACTGGAGAGATAAATATTTATTTTAATTGTTAGCGTTAATACTTTTAAAACGTGAAGAAAGTTCCACTAAATTAAATTTTCCTAAATGTATTTTGACTTGGACCTTACTCTATGAATAATAGCAAGCTATATTTTCGTGTGTGTGTGTGTGTGTGAAGAAATGTACTACAATAGAGTCAACTATCTGTTATTTAATTTCCCAACATGATGGGTTGTCTCATTGCATAACTGATTATGAAACTTTAAATCTTTTTGTTATACTTTATTTGTAAGCAACAATAATCTACTGATGTTCCTATTACTTATGGCATGCATTATGTGATAAATTGGCAATGTTGAGGCACGTTAAACAATAAAATGTCACGTGTTATAGATTATGTTTACTTTGTTTCGGAATCCCTGCTGGCGCCACTCCCAAAACTAGAGCCATGTGCATAAGGCAAGCTAAAAAATTTAAAGAATAAAGAATGTAAAGAAAGAAATGATTAAGATTGTTTAAAATCTCTGTTTTGTTGTTTCTTCTAAATATTTTGAGTAGAATACTGGTAGGAATAGAATACAATGCAGTGGAAACTGCAGTCCTATTTATATACGCGGAGTGGAGACTGAGGTGCCAACAGTGCGACAGCTAATAAGACTCGTGAATTTTTAGTTTTTAGGTATCAGCACAACCTTGCTCTACGATGATATTTTGAAAACAAGTTTGCTCATTGGCAATACACAGTCTGCAGAAATTTATCCGTGGAACAAGACTGCGTTCATATCAAATTTGGCTTATGAAGTTGCCAAATGCAACATTTATTCTGCAATTTCCATCACCAGCCCGTGTTCAAAGGTCGTTTTTCAGCACGAAATAGAAATCTATAAACATAATGAATGTAGGAGAGTTTCATATGTATCCGGAATAACACAATTAGACAAAGAGTCATTAAATTTAACAATATTTACTTTTTCATCAAACGGGGGCAGGTCTTTATTCAATATAGTCCTTAGTTTAAAGAAAACTAGATGATGCATATGATGTTTGAATTAGGTACATTTATTTGCGTTTCTAGACGCTCGTGTGAAAATTCACTGAGCTACAGACAGGGATATCATTCACGATGCAGAGCTGAACGAACTATAATTGTTCAGCTGCATTCTGCTGATGTTGATGATATTGATTTAGTTCCACTTCCAGCAATCCGCTGCTGGAACTCGTCTTTCTACAGACTTAATTTCATTAGCAGCTGTACGTTGGATATCACAGTCTCATCTTTGGAGGCTGGGTCCTGTTCTGATAATGTCATTGATGACAAATCAATGGATGAGGATCCTGATTCTTATTTAGACTATAATTCAGACTAGTCATTCATGGTTAGATTATGTTAACCAGGCTCTAGTTGAGTTATTTTTGGATCTGGATCAGCTGGACAGTGAGCATCATTGTCCTGGTAAGTAAATAGTGGCCATGTTATGCTGAATCTAATAAAATTTAATAAATTTGACATATGATATAAATATCTTATTTTGTGTTTTTCTTTATATTCCGTGTTCCATTATATAAATAACCTTACTAAAGGCCGATATTCATGTCTACCTGAATTTATCATATGAGTCGTTGACTACATTTTGTATTCTTGTATGATGAAATGTAGGATCAGTTGACTATGGATAGGACCAATAGTATTTTCAGGTTACTAGTCCTGTGGGCAATTTTCACACACTGAACACTGAAGACAACCCCGAAAAGCAGATTACGTTTCTTTACAGGACTATGTTTGATTTTGTAGTTTTCTTCTAATGATACGCTAAAATGTTCATTTCACTTCTTTTCCATTTGTTCTTTTTTTGTCGTCATTGAATTGTACCCTAAATGGTTTTGCATAAATCATGCAAGAATGGTAATATGTATTTAAAGCATTCAGTGTTTTGTCTCCTTTTATAAGAGCAAATGTGTACCCTTGTATAGAACTTGCTGTTGAATGATTGATCTGTAAATTATCATGTGATTTTCTGTATCACCTAATCTTCGTTTATTGCAACCATTTCTTGAAAAAATGTCTAAATCTTGTGATGTTGATGAAGTCCTGCAATAGGTTGCTATGTTTGCAGCATAATTGATATGTATGTATTTATTTCAGGACATAACAGGATCTGAAACGTCATGCGATATCCTTCAAAACGCATAGGTGGTTTATACCAATGGAGGACTTTACAAGAAATATAGGTTCTGCAAACAGGAAGAAGATGCATTCCATGACTGAAACAATGCAAACAATGATAGCAGAAAGGTCTTTCCTCCTGGAAGTAATGAAGAAATATGCTCGTATGCAATTGCAGAAAAGACACATTTGGATTAAATGTTATTTAAGAAAAGGACTGAAGTATTTGTGTTTACATTATAGCTGTTGGTAAACTTATACTGAACCCTGATATAGGCAGGATTATAGTCCACATGGTTCTTGGAAGTAACTAGCAATATGCAAGTAATTTTTTTTCCAGGTAGCCAGCTTTGATACCAGATGTCATCTAAAACTTAGACACTGAAGAGTTCTGACCCAGTGGTAAGTTTTTTGTTACAATATACTTAATTCTATGTTAAATTTACAAAAAAAAAAAAAAAAAAAAAAAAAAAAAAAAACACAGATCGACCCAGTTGCATTCTATTGGTAGAGCTTTTACATATTATAGAACTGTTGTACAATGGTAAATATCCCCTGAAAATCCTGTTAAACATACTTCATAACTACTAACTGAACTGTTGATCCTGATACTGTCCCTGAATGTAGGAATTATGTGATGTTTTGTTTTTACGTCACATCAACACAAGTAGGTTATTTAACACCGAGGCAACTGGAGTAAAGTGCATTATCCAAGGACACACCACAGGAGCAGACCGGCACTGATCCGATAGCAGGATTTTTTCCCGAACCCTTTCGGTCGTAAGTCCTGTACCCTAACCACTGAACCACCGCGGCTCCTCACAGTGTATGTAGAAAAGGAGAAAAAAAATGCATAGCATTTGGAATATCATAGTCGCAAACCACGGGCGAGAATCCGGTGAGCTTCTTTATCACCCGTGGCCGCCTGAGCTGAGATATCTTCGTTTATCATGAATATGCTTAAACCTGCTAAACCAAATCACTGCGAGCGCGAATAAACTTTTCTTGCCATTGTGACCAATCATGACCTTTCACGCTGTTTGAATAAGTCTCTTGTCAAGAGATAAACGGACACTTTAACCTAATCTTCGTTTTTTGCAATCATTTCTTGACAAAATGTCTAAAACTTCTGATGTTGATGAAGTCCTGCAATAGATTGCTATGTTTGCAGCATAATTGATATGTATGTATTTATTTCAGGACATAACAGGATCTGAAACGTTATGCGATATCCTTCAAAACGCATAGGTGGTTTATACCAATGGAGGACTTTACAAGAAATATAGGTTCTGCAAACAGGAAGAAGATGCATACCATGAATGAAACAATGCAAACAATGATAGCAGAAAGGTCTTTCCTCTTGGAAGTAATGAAGAAACATTTGGACTAAATGTTATTGAAGAAAAGGACTGAAGTATTTGAGTTTAAATGATATCTGTTGGTAAACTTATACTGAACCCTGATATAGGCAGGATTATAGTCCACATGGTTCTTGGAATTAACTAGCAATATGCAAGTAATTTTTTTCCAGGTAGCCAGCTTTTATACCAGATGTCATCTAAAACTTAGACACTGAAGAGTTCTGATCCAGTGGTAGGTTTTCTCTTACAGATGATCTAGCACTAAAATTAGGAATGTCCATCAATATACATTCTGTTCATATATTCAATGTTGGCAGTCATTTCATTTTATATGTTTATATTAATTATGAAAAATAATGTCTTATTTCATTTTTTAACATATTTTTAAAAAAAAAAATTTTGTTTATAAAAATGTTTTTTTTAAAAAATCCTTATCAATACTCCTGATGGGATGGTCCAACCATACTGGTACAATATATTGAACCTACAGTTATGTTACACTGTTTTTAGTTATACATTTCAAGGAATCAATATTTTTCCTCAAAGTGCATTGCAAATTGTTAGAAGAGATATAATGGTTTTATCACTTTTTAATGTTGTGTCATCCACACTAAAAACATCCGTTGAAATGATGTTCAGTTGGCGTACAGTTGAATTTATATCAAATTTAACAAAGGGCTGATTGAGGTAACACAATTTGGTCATAACAAACAAATCTGACTGGTCCCCAGGGATTTATTATAGATGGGATCTATTGCGCAGTCTAAATCTGACTGGTCCCCAAGGATATATTATAGATGGGATCTATTGTACAGTCTAAATCTGACTGGTCCCCACGGATTTATTATAGATGGGATCTATTTTACAGTCTTAGTTTAATATACGGGTTTATCTGTTATCACGGGTCCATCCGTGAGACAAGGATGTGGTTATCTATAGTAATTGGTTACTGTATCAATAATATACCTCGGTGTTAAAGTTTTTCCTTCTGATCATTAGTCTCGATTCCATTTAAGCATGTGTTTTATATTTGGTGTGTATTGTCAGTAAGCATTTGTCTTTTAAGTACACACATCTAATCACTTGCTTTCTGTCTTCGGTAAAAGTAGCATACTTTGAAAATTGTATTGCTACCTTTGATCATATAATGCAATTTAGACAATCGTGAGGACGAGTTGTCAGTGGAACTACAAAAAAACGTTTCAGGTGGCCTGGTTTGGATTAGTAGAAGCACCCTACTGATCTTGAGAATAATAGTAAAAGGTCAGTGTACTGTATCAGCCATGAGCAGGATTTATATTGTACTACCATGAATATTCTCAGATCCACTTCTGAAGAAATTATATTACAATATACGTATATTTTGAAATAACATAATCTTTTTGATACATAACTTTGTCCTTTCTCTGCTATTTTAGAGGACGTTTTTTTCTGCCAATTATAGTCAAGCACGTATGCAAAAAATGATCCAGTGGTCTAGGGAGTGTTTGTCAATTTGTGTGCATTGTGATCCAGATAGATCATGTGATGTGCAATATAAAACAACAATCACAGGATATAAGACATAAAAATTCGCAAGCAGTTTCCTAGACTGAAAACGACAGTCAAACACTCATATAAATATGAGAAATATCCATCGTTCATTTATATGCTTTCCTCTGAGTTATGTACACGTACGAATGATATCCATAATGCAGAACTGTAGCATATTGTGTAGCCTCGTTTTTTAAGCTATTAGAGAGAGCTGGAAGTGTTTGTTTACACCCCACCCCTCGTACTCCCCGCTCCGAAAATAAAATGGTAGGTCCCTTAGATGTCAGATCGGTACCATTTTCATTTAGGACCAACTCGATATCATAAGAAGTCTTTTAGTGAAAACACCACGTCTATATGCCATCCATACGAGGAGTAGAGATAGTAAGATTTTGAAAATGGCCGCATTATTGGTTGTCCGAGGGGCACCATTTTCATTTACAACAACGTGGGTTGATAGGATCTGTTAAGTTTTGTAGCATTCCTCTCAGAAGTTTAGGAGGAGAGCGATAACAAACTTGTGCACACGGTCAACTTATAAGCTCTTAGATCTAGGACCAGTAGGCCTCGAGCTAACATACTGTGTCAGTAGGTCGATTTACCGAAATTGAACAATGGTTGCATGACCTAATTTTATTCCTTTGAGAAAAGACCTTGTCAGTATTACTCAGCAGCACAATTTTCTTTCAGTTTGTATCCGACAGAGTCATAATACATCTTCATGATAAATACAATGACAGAACTATGGAAAGATAATATACATGCAAACGCAAACGCGAACATTACGGAATTTGGCATTCAAATATATACAATCGTAAAGTGTTAGCCCAAGAAATTGTAGATTTTGAATTACAGGTAGAATATGTCTTACTTTGGTTTGATTGGTCACTAATTTTGCCATAACGCTCTTTCCAGTCATTGCTTTTCTCCTCAGATTCAGATTCTTCTGGAAAAAAAAAATGAAAAAAAAATCTGATTGACGGCGGTTGCTAGCACTGACAGGTAAGATAAGATCCTAAATATATCAAGATTAATTTTATTTATGGGGCACAATAAATTAACATCAATATCCCACTTGCAAAAAATGTTCTAGCCAATTTTGTGACTAAATCTAATTTATTATTTACTTTCTACTATAACATGAATTGGAATATTCTTCCCAAGAAAATAATGTACATGTTTGTGGTATCACTGTCTATAATCTCTGTTAGTTAAAACTGGGATTGTTAATGAATACTTTTACATTTACAATTATAATGCAGAAAAATTATCGTTTGTAGTCTTACAGCAAGAAATGATGATTGAAATATGTGAATTAAAAGTTTAATTTCCAAAATTACTGAACGCTTTTTATCTGCGTTCTTTATTAATTTTCCCAATAGTAGGTTACTAATTGTTCTCACATTAGGTATTGATATGATAATAATTATGATTATCATCGGCATATTTGTTAGTAGCGCATATTCTGCAAACTAACCAAATTATGTACTTAAATATTTACAGACAAAATATTGATTCCACATGAAAATAAGATATGTTAATCGTAAGCGTTTAACATCCGGGTTCTTCATGCTCCGTCTCCTCATCCTCTTTGTTCTCCACTGCGAGAGAGCCGCGGTTGCTGAGTTCGGAGAGCGTCGGACTCTTAATAAAGGCGTTGCGGGTTCGATACCAGCTCAGGTCAGTCCTGTTCGGGTGCCTCGGCGTGCCCTTGGGAAAGGCACTTAGCTGCCAATTCTTCGGTATGATAAAGACAGTAATGTGTTACAAGTGCCGTTAAAACCAACGAAATAAAAAAACAAATCAACTACGTTGTTCTCACAACACGAGAAAATAATTATATGAGAAACATATATCGACCACACCGATTCTTCTTTGGGAAGTGTGGCAGTAATGATCAAAGTGACGTAACCAGCCACTTTTGTATGTATTTGGTCCAAAAGGGAGGAACATTATTCTGTACATTATCGATTGACACCTAGAAATAAAGAGTGCTACAAGCGGCGTATAAAATTCCGCCAATATAAGATTTGACCTTGAACTTCAGTGTAGTGACTTCAAACTTAGAAGGTCTATTTTTTACAGAAAATGTTAATGTTAAAAAAAATTAAAATATGTTCTAGTCCAGAAATGAAATACAAACGACAAATCTGTTGTAAGTAACAGTGACATTGACTTTCGAGTTACTGACTCTTAATCAATAGGTTCCTTTCTAAGGCAAAGGGAAATACACGCACCAACAAGTTGCTAGTAGAACTAAGTTACCATCTGGAAATTAAATGCATTAGCAAAACTCTATTTATATGTGACAATGAACTTGACATTGAAACGTAAACGTTAGAAAAATTAATAAATAAACAGAGGGATTTTAAGTCATATTTGGTTGTATAATGTTCCTAGATAAAGGATACAGGCGCGAAACTCATTCATCTATTTATTATTACACATGCAATCCTGGATGCCCTGCGTGTATGAAAATATGGCACGTTCCAGCTGCGTTTTGCTTGATATATTTGTGTCTATTCGACTAATAAAAAACAGTGTTTTGTATGGTGCATTAAATTGTATTATCTATGTTTTCATGCAACAGCATCTCGACATATAACTTTACTTTTAAAATGATTTATATTTTTAGACTCAATTGATTATTTGGACAAAACTGAACAAACATCATGCTGACGGAAGTTAAGGCTGAAATAAAATTCTGCAAATATTAGACTCAACGAAATTAATTTCAAATATCAGTTTCATAATTTTAAAATGGAAATGTGCAGTTTTCATGCAATTGTTTTTTTGGGGTGGGTGGAGGTGGGAGAGGGGTTAAATAGTCTGTTGCTGATAATAAGCATCTATAAAATTCAAAGAAGGGGGTGTATGCTTGTGATTACTATCCAAAAAGAATGTTTTCTTTAAAAAAGAAAGAAGATACAAACACGAGTGATCCGATGGAATCGCGTCTCGTGATGATCCGGATTTTCTGATGCTGACAACAAGACGTAAGCTAGCAATCAAGATCGAATTACTATGATAATGATATTCTTCTTATATATCTATCAACTATCAGATAATTTAACAAAATTCCTGTATTTAACTGAAAAACAAAAATAATTGCCTAACATTTAAACTTTTTAAAAAATACTAACTTCATCTTAAATCATAAACCAAATTACATTTTCACCAGCTGATATGCACATGAATATCGTAGTTTATGAATGAAGTAAGGGAAACAACAGTCACTCATTTTCGCTACAACCACTGTTAGTAAGACGAATTCTTCGACGCATGGGAGCAGCAGACCCATATATGTGATTTACAGTTATTGTTCAGCTGCCAACTTTTTCATCACCAAAGATTTCACCAGCTGAATGACTATGAAAGTCTCTAACCGAGGCCAGGCTGATAACAGTTGAACTGAGACCAGGCTGATAACAGTTGAACTGAGGCCAGACTGATAACAGTTGAACTGAGGCCAGGCTGATAACAGTTGAACCGAGGCCAGGTGATAACAGTTGAACCGAGGCCAGGCTGATAACAGTTGAACTGAGGCCAGACTGATAACAGTTGAACTGAGACCAGGCTGATAACAGTTGAACCGAGGCCAGGTGATAACAGTTGAACCGAGGCCAAGCTGATAACAATTGAACTGTTTCTGACAGGAGATTGTGAGAGGCTCCAATGGGGACTTGGAATAGGAACGAGGGCATTAATTTTGATAGTTATTTACAGCGGGATTGGATACATTATTGGAATTTGATGATACAGATTTGTTGCAGTGAATTTTACTAATTCCATTTTTCATGTCAAGTGAAGCTACTGCAAGTTGTTCGCGCTTGTTCAGTTGTAACCAGGAAACCTTCAGCAAAAGGTGATTCCAGCATCGTTTGAGAGTATGGTGATACGGAATCAGAAAACGTCAATATCGTTTTCCTACTTCTAGGAAAGTGATGGTAAAATTATGGCCGTTTATTAAGTAAAAAAATGATAGATATATAATAAAATGATTTACTTCACGACCAGGCGTAAATTTACTTAAATTTTTTAATGTTTTGAAACAGTAGTTTTTATTATTTTTATTCTATCGGAATCTGATTCTGCTATCGTTCCTGATCAACGTTCTTCTTTATTACCTCACAAAGAAAATATTTACCTATTTCATGACGTCATAACTTAGCATGAATAAACCATTCTCTATTTTGTTCTAAAGAAGAAACACGTGCAATTCATAATATTACATGCAAATGCGAATTTACATGACATAATATATATTTACTTTAAATTATAATTTTTTTCTCCAAAAATGATTTTAATTCTATTCTTTCATTATCATCATCATTAGTATATTTTCATCGTTGTCATCGTCGTCATCAACATCATCATTGTCTTGAACGTCATGGTAAAATTCATAGTTCAACTTTGCTACCGGTCATTTTGTTCTTCTGATTACAATGTAATTAAGATTGTCTTCACAATGTTTAAACGAAAGGTCCAACATAAAATTATCTTTTCATGAGTATTGTAATTGTAATGTCTCTGTAAGAATCCATTGTAAATTCAGTGAACATTTTCTTTTCAACTAAAGTTATATGATTTATCTTTTGTTCATTGTTTTCCCCTGAGTGATGTCAGTGCTCATGTTAGTGACCCGCTCTATTTAATAACAAACACATTGTCTAATCATGCCAGTGAGCATGTTAGTGACCCGCTCTATATAATAACAAAGACATTGTCTAATCATGTCAGTGCTAATGTTAGTGACCCGCTCTATCAAATAACAAAGAAGTTATGACCCAGGAGCTACATCTGGATACCCGTTTGGCATATGGGGGAGGGGCTTATATAAAGAGTATCTCATTCGAGATAATAAATGAATAATTTTATATATTATGACAGATATCAATTATAAGACACATAACATTAATAAATTTATGAGTTATTTTAATTTTTTGTCAAACAACCCCAGCTTCGAACCCCAACCATAAGGGGATGGGTCAAACTTACAAAACAGTTGTGCATTTTTGCAAAACTTCTTCAATCATATTTCAAAGCTTTAAGTCTCTGTTTTAAACGACGTAGGAAAAAATGAAAGACATTACTCATGGATGCACACACGTGAAAAAATCCTTCTACAAAGAAATATCTACTTACTTGCCTAAACAGTAAATTATACTGAAGCTTTCTTGTCTTTCTTTCTGTCTTTCTTACGTGATGACTGAAAGAATCTCTCTTTCTATTAGCTTTTATAAATAATTGAAGCTAGGGTCAGTGTTTATTACTTGGTAAGGTATTAAAACCCCATTAACAATAAAGGGCATTAGTGAAGTATTTTGAAGACGAAGACTAAGAAAACAACCAAAGTAACCGTAAGACTTTGCAATAGGTTTACAATTTATGCTAGTGTGATACAAAGCTGCTAACCTTATTCAAATTCTTTCCTGTATGTCAAGATCACTTTCTATTGTATAGAAACGAATCGGAAAGTCACCTAAATAAAACTTCACGGACTATGTATTCATTATGTTGTCATGTTTCTCGTGCTCAAGTCGTCACTCAAATATTTAATCTGTTCTACTGTTCTACATATAGAAGTAATATGTTCTTTATTCAAATGTTTTTTTCTTCAAATTTCATCTTCATCTCTCTCTCTCTCTCTCTCTCTCTCTCTCTCTGGCTTACAATAAATATAAATTGAGATTGTGCTCTGATTGTGTCGGTTATATGTGTTTCTACTACCGTTTCATTCCTGTCTCTTATTTGTAGTAAATTAAAAAAGAAATGCTATTTGCTTGAACTGTGACTTGGTGGGTTGATGGACATCTCAGATTTAATCAAGACCATTTCAAAATATTGGAATTTGAAGGTAAATTGCATGCTCCTAATGAATGCGATCTTCAAAAAGTCAAGTTACAACGTACATATCAAAACGTACATATCAAAAAGAACTTAGCAAAAGTAACAATTTTACTCCTGATAAAAAGGTCACATTTTGAGGAAGTTTTCTAACAGAAGAGTGTAATAGCAATGTTATAAAATTACTAATTGTGGGGAAAAGGGTTCGATTAAATCTTCACAAATTTACAGGCCAGATCTGTGTTGTAATAGAGATATCGTTCACGAGTTAGGAGGAGGATATGTGTCTTGTTCATTATTTTATGTACCTTTACGTATTTTACTTGGCCCTAATCTCGTATTGTGCCAGAAACAAATGTGTACAGATACCTAAACGGTAGCTGGAGAAATTATCAATGGCAGTAGTGCCAGGCACCTATGAATGACGTCACGCCATGAAAATCCATCCTTGGCAAATGTTTTATCACGTCAAAAATAAACGTTGCAGTGCCTCATGACGTCTTCACTGTTATCAAAGGGTTAAACACCTGTTATTGCCGCATGCACACCCAATCGGGTCGAGCTACAAGTTTTCACAACTTAGGTATAAGCCCTTCTCCTAACATGCAAATGAATGCATAAATGATGGTCAAGGTCGTCATGTTGGCTGCACGATTGATTTCTAAATTATGAAGGCAGTAAATAAATGGAAAAAAAATAAGGTAATCACAAATCGATGTGATGTGAAGACAAAGTTACAGGTGGGGAATAGAGGAGGTACGTTAAGAGGCAGATATATAAAGATATATGAACAATATTGGTAAGTTAGAAAAGTACAAAGAAAGAATGCGAGTGAAATTGCATGAAAAGGAGTTGTTATTGTGTTCCCCATCCATCCACTAAATCGATCCAAATTACAAAATTTCTTGTCTTTCATGTTAATAGTTGATACAAATTTCAAGGTTTGGGCTAAGAATGAACCAACAGGATTTATTTGGGAATGATGTGTCTCGCCAAAAACTTAACATAGCTAATTTAGCAAGAAAAATAACTCATTACCATAATTTAATTATGATGGCTGCTAACGGAAGTAACAAAGGTGAATGCCCACATCAAGTTTTGAGACCATATACACAATATTGTTAGAAAACTCTGTGCTACATGTAAATGAAAATAAAATCCACGTAGCATGAAAAGTACTAGTCCGAGTTTTCTTTGACCGTTCCCACCCCGTTATAGATATTTTGACCGTTATGTTGGGGTGAGAGGTCAGTGCGTATTCCTTATAAAAGTATGGGTAGTCGCTTGAAACAGGGTCTAGAAAAATTAAGCGACATTGTATTGAATTCTATCTCCTTGATATTGATAAGTAGAATATTTATCTACTCATAATAACTAAAACGTATTTTGTCTCTTAACAATCCAAATCACGGGCCCAGTCTGCTTAAAATAGAGATCTACTTATCAATTAAATAGGGTGGGAAAATGTCAGAGGATACTCGTACTAGAAAAATACATGTATGCCACTTCTACCTACATGTACCGTTTGCTTGTCATGATTTCAAATGAAAACACATCCGTCAAATTTCATGACTGTGTAAACAAAAGTGTCTGTGATCACTGTGACCTACTTTTGCCGATAGTTAGTAGTACCTTCCAAGGACAACATACCGTTTGGATATAACTCGATAGGATTGATCAGAGGTCACCTGGAATTTCGCACATGCAATAGGATATAACGTAATCTGATGTCTCTGCACACCTAAGACACACACACACACACACACACACACACACACATACACACACACACACACACACCTTGTCCAGTCAAATCAATGCTGTTTCGGATGTGCATGTACTATAAATTATATATCCAAGGAGCAGATAAGATGAATTATTTGTAGAAAATGATTGTCCTCTTCTTTTTAGATCACGCATTCTGTTTCAAAAATTGCTGTTTTTCACGATTCGATCGGTCACCCCTACGCCCTTAAATGCGCATGCTGAGAAAGCGGAAAGGGGACATAAAATAATTGAGAAAAATAGATCCGAGTCGGGTACACTGTCCTCTTTACATCGTGCGTTCCAGGTAAACATTCTCCAAATAGAGTCAACCTTTCGTGTATAAAGCTGAGAAGAACATTCCAAAAGGAAGTAATCTTTTACTGTGTCAACTCCATCACACTTCCGGTGCTCGTGAGGCCTCAGATAAGTACCATCCTCCATCTCAGTGAAATTACGGAATTTTCCCATGCGAACTGACGTGAAGCTACCAACAAAATCACTGCAGTTCGGGGGGAAGGAGGTTCGGACATTTTGTTCGCCGGAAATTCCTTGTCAACAAAGAAACTGCAATCTATTCGAACTAACGAGGCTATTTCTACGACTGGATTTACTGTGAAGTTGCGAATTAAAAAATAGTTCGATGCATTGGAAACTTTTCGGCCAATCCTTGTTCGTAAATAACCGAGGTGGTCTGAACGGTAGCTAATAGCAACTATTGACACACATTCAAGTATGATCCGTAGGATTGACCAAGAAGTTGCCAATATTCAGGGGGAAGTTTCCAAACAATCCATTATAGGAATTGTATAACTATAGTGCGAATAACGTCACTGACTAACCAATCGGGAGATACAGGTTTTACTAGTTACCGTCCTATCATAGTATCTTGCCAATTTAGACCTGCTACCAGCAAAAAAATAAAAACAACCCATAAATTCCCGTATCTGATATCTCAGATCTAATAAAGAGGACGCTCTTGGACACATAAGGTAATTATTCAGTGAATATCTAAATCTACATTTTATGTGCGTTTTCTTTTCGTCCTTTTCTCATTATGATCAAGAGACTGATTAAGTGATTCCAGGAGTCTGTGTTCGTAGAGAGTAGGGATACAAAACTGACATGGCAAATATATATTACTCTACAACCAGCAATACAACCCACTCCCCACCCACTCCGAACAAAGCTTCTATACCCTCATTACGCGAGTTAGGTCGGAGAGTACAAAATACCTCAATTCATTACTTATTTACGCACTTACACATGAGTGAGACAAGAACAGGCGATAACAAATTGACTTGTATAAATACATATTCACGGCAAAACTTTTAGCGTGTTTTTTTCCGATTAAGATGGTCTTTCTTTTATTCAGCCTTACTCACTCCCTCACGACGCACGTGAAGTCATTCATTTTAGTAATGGAGTCTAATATCTGCTTGTTTTTAAGAATCTATTGTTCCACATGATTTAAAAGTTTCTAAAGTCGTCGTAAAACAAAAAGACAAAACTAGTTTGTCGATTTGTTCCCGGCTTATAAGCTCTTCCACCTCAAAAAAATGAGATTTCAATATTCATCCCATTTAAGTAATTTCGCTTTTACAACATATGTGAACCATATGTTTCGAGATAGACATAATGTGTTGATTTGCCTCTGTCATGGTATCTATATATGTATTCATCAATCAATTTATCTATATATATATCTAGATACTGTATATCATAGCCTTATTATCGAGACAATATAAACGCTTCAATGGCAGGTTGTATTCCGCCAGCTCTTTTAGGTGTTCATGATAAAAAGAACAAAGAATCAGTTCAAATCAACGTCCCATAAAATTGTAGGAGATTACGCACTTTATTAAGTATCTTTTCATAAAAAGACGAGTTATCTTATAATATTACCTGCACTGAATATTAATGTAGTAATAGACCAGAGAGTTGATGTAGTGGTTTTGTGGGAGTTTGGCGTTGGCAGGGGTTGTATTTGTATAATCTGTTAATCGTGGTATTTGTATTAATATACACTGAAGTTCACTGCTAATAAAGATCAGTAAGCAATTTTTCTATGGTTTGTATAAACTTAAACTATTTGAAATTAGAGTCTGATATTAAAAACAAATTAACATGGTCAATTTACTTTATTTACAATAAATTGTATTCGTATCTAGTGTGGGGGTCTCAGTAGTGTATGTACTATGGACGAAATTTGGGGACGAATAGCCGTATAAAGTTCTCTCCAGAAATGTTTCAATCAGCAAATCTGCAAATTTTTATTTTGTTTGACGTTTTCCCGCTGTATCCTTTCGTATTACGACTGAACTGAAGGACTAAGTGTCTGATTTCAACGGTATATGTTTACGTGAAGCATGGTATCCTAAATGCATACAAATAAATCGGGATAACGATGGCAACCTACCAGTATTCCCCTAGCAAAAAATAAAGAAACACATTACCCTCATCATATGATTCAGGCAGAAAAGTGTACAATACGTTATTACCTTTCTGTTCATGCACCTGGTCATGTATATATGTACATATATATATATATATATATATATATATATATATATATATATATATATATATATATATATATTGTAAGGGTGCATATTTCTGTCGATCTCTGTAGAGCACATTAGTTTGGCAGATAACAAGTAATCAGATGTATGAGGAAAGGTACCGTATTAAATTGCTAGACTGCGATGGTTTTAATGTCCCTGTTTGTTTCTTAATTAAGCATTCATTGTATAACGGTCGGAGAGAAGGTTAATATGGGGTCTAGGTATTGAAAATGTCAAAGTTGAGAGGATGCAGAGACTAGTTGTAAAGCCAGTTGAAGTAGTGTAATCTTTTGAAATTTTCCAGAATAGATTATTTAAACAGTACGCGAAATTAAAGGGTTACTCTAACCACGATGGGCGTGTATTTATAAAAGGCGGTAGATACGTTTAATCCGATTGGCTACGCTAAATAAGAGGTGTCTTTCCCAGACGAAATTTCATGTTTTAAATATTCCACATCGCAAAATTTAATCAGTCCAAGTTCCTGCGAAAGGCCGGTGAAATCTTGACTCCGAGCAGAATAAGATGAAATTCTCTCGTATAAACAATTGTTCAAGGGACAGGTGTCTGGAAATTGAGGGACACAATTCTGGCGGTAGAATCGAGTGAGTCTTGAAAGCACAAGGGGAAAATAGCTCCACCTACCTACCCACGTATCTATCCACATATCCACCTACCTACCTACCTACAAAGCCAACCATCGATGCACGTATAAGCATCAAAGTAGAAGGTAGAGAGAAGAGGCATCCCACACAAAGTTTGAGGACCGAACGTGGCTGGATACGAGAGAGAGAGAGAGAGAGAGAGAGAAGCAAAAAGGGAGAACATCAACCTTGACCTGGCAGCGACGTTGAATTGGGAGTGACCAGCAATAACAAGGTTATGCAGGCATGCTGAGCAATTGATTCGATTGTTGACTCGATTCCATGATGAACTAAGTCTATCGTTTCAAAAAGATCCGCTAATTATATAATTATATTTGTGTTGAAATTCGGTAAATGATTTTAAAAAGAAGTGTATCTTTCTAATGTTATGTATTATTTCAGTTTTGTCTTTATGTAATTGATTAAATGGCTATATTTCATATACGGGAGCTCGTGTTATTCTGTTTTATACCTCTGCTCAGATCTCTATTTATTCCATCTATAAATTTCATAGTTTATTTTATTATTTACTCGATCCGGGCAATAACACCGAGGTCGATCATCCTCTAGATAACGATAACCAACAAAATCGTACACCTGTTACGAGAGGTGCGTTACAAAGTGGGCGCTCATCTTGGGATCAGGACATTTTGTTCGAGTGAAGAGTCCGAATAAATATAGAATAGAATAAGTATTTAAAACATTGATAACTTCGGTAATACTTGTTACGAAATATCGATTAGAGTGAATCGAATCATTCTCTGCTTATTACTGTATATTCTTTGCATGCAATTTTCTTGCCATTTCTTTTCATATTGTGATGAAAATATTGTAAAATATTGAGGCACATTCCTTTGATGTTATTCATGCCGTTTCGGATCGTATTATGAATTTGTGAAGTTAAAGGGAGGAATTACCTTCGTATTCTATTGGGAGGAGAGATATTTAGGCCAAACCCCGCAGTAGTAATTACGCCTCGTTTAGCGTGTAAGCGTTACGCTGAATTTGGGGAGAAATTCCAGTTGTGTACTGCCCGTTCATTGATTGTTTGTGCAAGGGATAGTCTGGTCTAATTGGGTAGGGCCATACCAGAAGTAGGGTAAAAATACGTGTGGGGCTATTTTCGACTAGGGCAGTAAGACTAGAGTGTAGATAAACAACTTAGTTCTTGTGAAACAGTAGAAGTAGACCAGGATGGCGACAGAGAGACAGTTAGTTAGGGAATTTAAGTCGATTGGTAAGGACGAGTTAGGTTACGAAGGGGCCCAGTTAGCTGAATTTGTGGAGCGAAGTGTTAGAGAACACAAAGAACAACAGGCAGCGGAGCGAGAACGAGAGAAAGATAGACAAGTAGCGGAGCGAGAGAAAGAAAGACAAGCAGTTGAAAAAGAGCTCGAGTTATCCAGATTGCAAGCCGAAGAGAGAGCTAGAGAACGCCAACATATATTAGCAATGGAGAGGCTGAGGATCGAAGCAGAGTCCAAAAGGGATGAAGATCTGAACGAACGTTCAGGACCCACAAAAAGGCGATCTGAAGACAGACGACCAATACAGATCACCATGCCCATGTTCAACGACAAGGACGAAATCATTGACAACTTTTTGACGCAGTTCGAAAAGTTGGCACTGGTTCATCAGCTACCCAAAGACCAGTGGGCTATTAATATTTCGGCATTCTTACAGGGAGCCGCGAAAGACGTCTACCATAATATGACACCAAACGAGGAAGACGACTACGAAGCTCTGAAGAAAGCGCTACTACGGCACTATGAGCTGTCGACGGAAACGTTTCGGAAACTCTTCAGAGAATCGTCGAAGAGAGCTACCGAAACGCACTAGCAATTTCATAGCCGCGTACGCGTAATTTTTGATAAATGGATGAAAATGACGGCTACGTATGCGCTAACGTATGAAGGCATATGCGAGGAAATTTTAAAAGAGCACGTCTTAAGTACATACAGGGAATACTTAATATTTTTCTTAGCGGAGCGTGAATTCTCAACCTTGGATGACATAAGCGTGATGCCCGAGCGCTATGAGAGCGCGCACTCGCGTCCAACCACCTGGAGTGGCAGGGACCGACCTGGCATCGGCGAGCATGGAAAGACCACTGAGAGGGTACCCCAAAGACAAGAATGGTCAGAATGTTGGGAGGCCAGGGGCAGGAAATCCCAGCCGAGAACATCTCCCTGGGTCGGGGAAGACTCGGGGGGCAAAGAAGGATACCACTGGGAGGAAAGGTGAGCTCGTGTGTTACGGCTGCAACAAACCGGGCCATGTCGTTAAGGATTGTAGGAAGTATCGTCCGACAACGATTAATGCAGTGACTCCGAATACCGTTAGGAAATGAAAAACAGTGGAGTTGACTAACACAGCGGTAGCTACGGTTAATGGTGAGATGGCAACCGTGCTGTATGATACCGGCTGTAGTTACCCGGCCTTGGTAGATAGTAAATATGTGAAACCTGGAGATTACACAGGCGAGACGGTTGAGGTCCAGTTTGCTAACCGGACGAAAGATTCGCTCTCGGTCGTTAACATTGACCTTGATTCGCCGTATGTAAAGGGACGAATTCAAGCAGCTTGTTTGACGGGTCTGTCTCATGACGTAATATTAGGGTGTAGGTATGTGTTGCCACAGCCTAACCCTATGACGTGTACACCTGTACACGTGGAGTCCGTTGAGACGAGGGCTATAAAGCGAGGGTCAGGGTCAAAGCCGTTAAGATCCACGACTTCGCACATAGACAATTTGCTACCTGGCAAGTTGAGGAAACTTCAAGAGGAAGATTTGTTTCTCAACAAGGTACGCAGGTACGCAAAGGATGGGTCCATACGGAAATTGCCAGACGGCGAGGTGAAATTCGCGACGAAACGCGGTATTTTGTACCGGTACGCCAGGAAAGGGACCGATACGTTTAAACAAGTTGTTGTGCCCATAGCGAAGCGAGCAAAAGTGCTTAGGTTGGCACATGAGGGTCAACTTGGAAGCCACATGGGCGTGGCGAAGACTAGATATTGTTAGTGAGGGAATTCTACTGGCCACGTGTGTATGGGGATGTTCGGAGGTTTTGTTTGTCGTGTGACAAGTGTCAGCGTGTGGCACCTAAGACCTCCCATCTAACAGTGCTACTAGGAATCACCCCACTGATTGATGAGCCTTTCTCGAGGGTGGCGATGGACCTAGTAGTCCGATAACGCCGGCGTCAGAGAGCGGTAATCGTTATATACTAACGATAGTTGATTACGCGACTCGATACCCGGAGGCCGTTACCCATTTAAAAACATTGACTCAGTTACGGTGGCTGAGGCTTTGTTCGGAGTTTGGTCGAGAGTTGGTGTTTCTCAGGAGATACTAACTGACCAGGGGACGCAGTTTGTGAGCCAGGTGATGGACGAGGCAAACAGACTACTGTCCATTAGACACCTGACAATTACCCCGAATCACCCGCAGTGCAATGGTTTGGTGGAGCGATTCAATGGAACCTTGAAACAGGCTCTGAAGAAACTCTGTGAAGGTCGACCCAGGGATTGGGATCGATACCTTCCCGCGATACTTTTCGCGTACCGCGAAGTACCACAGGCTAGTTTAGGATTTCCACCTTTTGAATTAGTCTATGAGAGGACAGTTAGAGGACCCATGGCTGTATTGAAACAGTTATGGACGGATGAACAGGCATCCGGGGAAGTGCGAACAACATACCAGTATGTTGTTGATCTCCGCAACAAGCTGGATGAGGTTTCTAAATTGGCTCAGGAGAATCTCCGAGACGCAAGGGGATGTCAAGCCAAGTATTACAATAAAAAAACGAAGGAACGTCAGTTCGAGGTGGGTGACAATGTGTTGTTGTTGTTACCGTTAGAGCACAACAAACTTCAAGTCTAATGGAGTGAACATTCGTGGTAACGGAGAAAAAGGGTGGACAGAACTACCGTATCCGGGTAGGAGACAAGGAGAAACTGTACCACGTAAATCTCCTGAAACGTTACAGTGAAAGAGAGACACCCACAGAGTTCGTGGTTGCTACAGTTGTGACTGAAGAACCCGACGACAACGGAGGAGAGGCGGAAGTAGTCCCTAGTTGTCCTTTGACAAGGGAAGAAACCTACGACATTGTCCTTGACGAGACGTTAACGTCAGAGCAACGTAAGGAAGTGGAGTCGTTACTTCAAGACTACTCAAGCGTCTTGACAGAACGACTTGGCAAGACGGATTTGGAGGGGTTCACTTTGAAGCTACTGGACGAGAAGCGAGTGAAATTGAAACCATATATGCTACCACACGCGAAATTAGAAATTGTGCGTAATGAAATTCAAGCTATGATCCACTTGGGAGTCATAGAGCAAGCTGAGTCAGCGTACAGCTCTCTTGTTGTTTTGGTACAGAAAAAAGGCGGTACACACCGATTTTGTGTTGATTATAGGAAATTAAACAGGATCACTGAATTCCAGGTAGAAGTGTTACCTGATCCTGAGTTCATATTTGCCGGAGTGACCAACGCGAGATATTTTTCGGAAGTTCGATCTTTCTTGGGACTGGCAGGGTATTATCGTCGATATGTTGCTAACTTTAGCGCTATTGCTAGCCCATTGACTGACTTGACACGAAAAAAGGCTCTGACGAAAGTTATATGGACAGACGCATGTAAACGAGCATTTCAGATGTTGAAGGACAGGCTGACGTCAGACGCAGTAGTGAAATTGCCGGATGTGACAAAAGACTTTTCCTTACGTACTGACGCTTGTGATAGAGGTTTAGGGCAGTGCTGTTGCAAGAACATGATGGAAATTTATTTCCAGTTGCATACGGTAGTAGGAAATTGTCGACTGCAGAACGCAATTATTCGGTCTCTGAGAAAGAAGGATTCCAACGTTACGTGTATGGACCAAAATTTATTTTGGAAACTGACCACCAACCACTCGCCTATTTAGTTCAAGCTTAGTTGACAAATGGACGGATAATGAGATGGTCATTATTTCTACAGCAGTACCAGGTCCAGATAAGGTATATTAAGGGCAGCAAGAATGTAGGGACTGACTGTTTAAGTAGACAAGGGATGTTTGAGGTGAAGGGTTCACCTGAGGACGTATAGATGATTCAGATTACATCTCCAAAATTTGGAGAGTAAAAATCCCTGATTTTACTCTTCAAGGGGTGGGGGGGGGGGCTGGTCGGCCTATGTAAGGGTGCAAATTTCTGTCGATCTCTCTAGAGCACATTAGTTTGGCAGATAACAAGTAATCAGATTTATGAGGACCGTATTAAATTGCTAGACTGCGATGGTTTTAATGTCCCTGTTTGGGGCACGATTGTTACTTAATTAAGCATTCATTGTATAACGGTCGGAGAGAAGGTTAATACGAGGTCTAGGTATCGAAAATGTCAAAGTTGAGAGGATGCAGAGACTAGTTGTAAAGCCAGTTGAAGTAGTGTAATCTTTTAAAATTTTCCAGAATCGATTATTTAAATAGTGCGCGAAATTAGAGGGTTACGCTAACCACGATGGGCGTGTATTTATAAAAGGCGGTAGATACGTTTAATCTGATTGGCTACGCTAAATAAGAGGTGTCTTTCCCAGACGAAATTTTATGTTTTAAATATTCCACATCGCAAAATTTAATCAGTCCAAGTTCCTGCGAAAGGCAAGTAAAATCTTGACTCCGAGCAGAATAAGATGAAATTCTCTCGTATAGCACAAGGGGAAAATAGCTTCACATACCTACCTACTATCTATCCACATATTCACCTACCTACCTACCTACAAAGCCAACCATCGATGCACGTATAAGCATCAACGTAGAGGGTAGAGAGAAGAGGCATCCCACACAAAGTTTGAGGACCGAAAGTGGCTGGATACGAGAGAGAGAGAGAGAGAGAGTGAGAAGCAAAAAGGGAAAACATCAACCTTGACCTGGCAGCGACGTTGAATAGGGAGTGACCAGCAATAACAAGGTTATGCAGGCATGCTGGGCAATTGATTCGATTGTTCACTTGATTCCATGATGAACTAAGTCTATCGTTTCAAAAAGATCCGCTAATTATATAATTATATTTGTGTTGAAATTCGGTAAATGATTTTAAAAAGAAGTGTATCTTTCTAATGTTATGTATTATTTCAGTTTGTATTAATGTAATTGATTAAATTGCTATATTTCACATACGGGGGTTCGTGTTATTCTGTTCTATATCTCTGCTCAGATATCTATTTATTCCATCTATAAATTTCATAGTTTATTTTATTATTTACTCGATCCTCTAGATAACGATAACCAACCAAATCGTACACCTGTTACGAGAGGTGAGTTACATAGTTACATACACACACATATATATATATATATATATATATATATATATATATATATATATATATATATATATATATATATATATATATATATAACCGACTCTCTAACAGTTGGTCGAAGTTCGAGTGTAAGAAACGGATACTGTGTCGAAACGTGTATTGGGTCGAGAAAAGGATTGCGACCTGAAGTTTCACGATCGCAATCCGAGATACAATTCCATGACCCTGAACAATAATAATCAACTCCATTTTCAATGATTAAGCATCAAACGTTCTAACATTTTGCTTTCAAAGTTGAGGGGGTTATATCTGGCTAGTGTAAAAAGGTATCATGTTGAAGGACACATTTTTTGCGTTAGTTTCGATGAAAATGGATTTATATCTTTGTCTAATCTAGCTCATAAAGAAATAGATTGATATTTGGTTTAAGTCAGCGTGTATTCCGTTAAAGATATGCAGAAATATACAATATTTGAAAGATATACACTTTTCAAGAATCCAAATGTCGCACACATATGTCTATATATTCTATATATATATATATATATATATATATATATATATATATATATATATATATATGTATATGTATATGCTTCAAGCTCGAATAAACCAGCTTCATCTTCATTTTATCTGTACATTACATATAGCTGGTTCTCTTTTGCATTTTGTCGTCCACCGCTTAGTCGAGAAAGCGTTAAAATAGTCACTGTACGTTGTTTTTTGTGTGTTTTTTTAGGTTTCTTTTAAATTTGTTTCCACCGTCTGTCCGTGCTTTAGCAAATTACTCCGTCTTTCTTAAGCCCATTCGGTCGTACGTCAGTCCATGTACAAAAACCTGAAACCCTCCATCGTTCTAACTTTTGTTATTTTCTAATTATCAAACACTAAATGTTGCTGCAGTCCAAGGAATGAAATAAAGAGCACACTGACCTTATATTTCCTATAATTATGGCACTTCATCAGCATCAAATCGACAGCCAAACGCCTTGTCAATATTTGAACATTCGTGGCATTTTTTTATTGTTTGATTGCACCCAAATCGATGTAAAGCTGTAACCACTCATAGATTAAGATGAAATCGATAACGAATACATTGTTATGGCCCGTATTTGTCTTAAAATAGGCATGTTAGCAATGAGGCATTCTAATGTTGTTTCAACCAAATATGCGTTCAAGCTTCATCTTCACAAGATAGTAGATTCAACCACCGTCATACATTTTAATCTTTTTTCGCGAGTTTTGATCCCCGAATTTCTTACACCCTAAAAACTTTCAAACGCTGTAGGCCTTAACCTTTTATGTTTTAAATTTCATTCAAATATATGTTCAGCTGTTTCTTATAATGGTTGAAAATAACTTCGATGATTAGCTTCCTGTTTTTATTAATGGCTCATAATCCACGTATAACTGACTTACCTTTAAAATACTCCGGCAGTACCCTTTTCACAATAATAAAATTTACTATGAAGATTCATTTATAAAATGTCCGATCAATGCGACCATCCGCCAATTTTGACCATTTTATTAAAAATATTGTCCTCCGTCGACCTAATATAGGTAAATGAATTGTGAATATTTAAGCAATTACATTTTTAACAAATCCAGCCAAATTTACTGTGAATTTGCAATTTAACAAGATATTGGATAAATTAATAGATTAGGCACGATTTTGACATATTTTGCAGAGTTACTGCCCATGATTGTCTAAGCACACCCACGTGATGTGATGCAAACAGTTAACATTTTAACCTCGGGAGGGAAAGATCATATAAATGAATGCACAAAATATAGATTGATTGCTAAGTTAACTTGTAGATGGGGATACAAATACATTTCTGCTACTGGCAATTTCATATCAATGATAGTACCAAGTTCATGCAATCTCGCAAATACTGAATAAAAATGTAAAATGTCAACTCATCCTGGTACTTTGTATTTCGAGTGTATGATTTATTTATGTATGTATTGTTTTTGGTTATGACGTTGTATCCTAGTGTAACCGAACTTTGTTGTACCATATTTTCTCTTTATTTTAACCATATTTGAGCTCATCGAACGTGTGACTTTGGAATAATTCAAATTCGTTCATCCGAGTTCCCACTTATTTTAAGTTATAAGTTTTTGTTTTTTTCCTTGACTAATGCTTTCAGAAAGACATATTCTGAGGAGACACATATCTCCTATTATCACACGACCTGTACGGATCTACAGCTTATCACATCGAGCGAAATACTGAGGGTTTCAGTTTTCATTTCCTTTTTGAATATATTTTATCATTTAACCGATTTTTTTTAATAGCTCAAAACCTTGACATTTATTTGGTGTAACTGCGTCAGATATGGCCTTCGTGCTAACTGCGTGATCAGCCTATATCTCCAGGTGTTAGTTACTATATTCAGCTATCAAGCTGGTATGGTAAATCTGATAAAATACGGAAACTCGAGGGCAGGACGACATGTTAACATGATGCTGGCTATTGAGATAACGAGCCATGTTGACTCATGGAGCATTAATCTTTTACACACATTCATATTCTAAATTTCTGTTCATGTCAAGATACATATAACGTACCGAAACTGCGTGTGCGTCCTCATGTACGAATAATTATTAAAAGAAATGACAACAATTAAAAAAAAATGTAAAAAAAAAGAAACAATTCTTTACATTTAATTGGTACCATTTAAACTATTTTATCAGCCGAACAGAAACATCCATGAGGACTATGGGTCAGTAGCGTTCAGTCAACCAACAATCCAAGTCCAAAGGAAAATCTGATTTATCTACGTTGGACTTGTTCTCAGACTTTGACATTAGCCTACACAGGTTATGTTACCAATCCCAAATAGTGCCATTAGCTGCATGCTACAACAGTCAGGATGAGTTCCAGGACGCTGCACCATCAGAGAGAGAGAGAGAGAGAGAGAGAGAGAGAGAGAGAGAGAGAGAGAGAGCGAGAGAGACTAAAGACGTCCCATCTGGAAAAATGCAAACTTGACTTGATTTACACCAGTCTGGTACCCAGAGTAGATCCATGATGATGCCATGTGCAAGGGTTCCTTCAGTGGCGGGCGCCGGGCGGAGCTTTTTTTTTTTTGGGGGGGGGGTGCAGCTGTAACCGGAGCTTAGAAGGGGGTGGGTTGGAGGTTGGCAACTGACATCAAAACTCTTCTTTGTAGCAAAGTAGGGGTGCCACGAAAACACATTGCCCCCGGGCGCCTCGAACCCAAGCGCCGCTACTGCTGAATTCTGCTATATTTCCACAAAATGTTATTGTCTTATTTATCGCGATTAGAAATGTTAAAGTTTGCATGTACATCATGTAAGAATGAGAACTGACGCATAATGTTTAGGGACAGACCGTTTAATTTTAACGGGCGGGGGGGGGGGGGGGCTGGGATTTTGTTTGAAGAAAAAAAAATCGGCTCTCAACTAGCTTGACAAAAACATATTTGCTCTGATTGATAGCAAGAACCCCCCCCTTATATTCATTATATTATTTGAAAATGAACTTTAGGCAAAACAAGTGAATTACAATATCCCGGTTCCAAAGAAAATTCCAGACCCCCTTCCCCCTCTCCCTCCCCCGAAAATTAAATGGTCAGTCTCTAATGTTCGTCAGGGCGTAAAGTCGCAAAAATTGTCTGCTCCACCTTTGTGAATCCATGTAGCATCCAATAAGTCGAACTTTACTTTCTCGAAACGCACAACAATAGTCTTGAATGTCATGATGTACCACAGCAAATGAATGTCATGATGTACCACAACAATAGTCTTAAATGTCATGATGTACCACAACAATACAATCCAGAATATCTTTGAAAATGCCCACAAATATCCAAAAGTCACATATTAAAATCCAAAGGTGTATGAGCAGTTTAAAGTAATTCCAATGAATGTTCAAATAAATAATTCCTTTCGAATTATGTCTACAGCACTGCAGCATTACAGCGTTACTGCACAACTAAAACTCTAATCATACAATGATTCCAAACAGTCTGATGATTCCAAACAGACTGATCATAAAAAAACAGGAATGTTTTTAACACAGGATTTAAAATTGGGAGGATTATAATGCGTTCATTAAATTCTTTTATACTCTTTGCAAATTGCCTAATTAACAACAGAACATGTGTCATCTAATTATCCACAATGCAATATAAAAAAGCACCCGTTTTTGTAGAGTGCGACAAAGCCTATTATGAAACTGGATGCTGTCAAGTTTTTTTGTTTATTTTTGTTTATTTTATTTTTTATTTTGCATTTTTTTTAAAATCTTTCTAAAAGAGGTTAAAAGCCTCTTTAGGTCGCATTGTTACGCGCAATTTTGATGGTGGACCATATGAAGAGGCTATTAGTACATTAAAGTACTGCACAACGTATGTTTTTCTATCTGCCAATTTATGTGTCTGGAATAATCCTGCAAACTGAGATCATGGAACTTTTTTAGAAATTTGTTTTTTAAACTATATTTTTAAATTTGAAATAACTTATGTGATAATATATAGTGAGCTAAATTAGTGGTGTGAGAACTTAAGACGTGTTGGATTTGAGTTGTCTTTTATAGAAAACAAATCACCCTTAAATGTTAAAGGATCACTTAAATATCAAGTCTTTTTATCGTGTTGATCATGGGTTACTCAGTGAGCAGAAAAGCTTTGCCACTCTGCTACATGTTTGCCACATCACTGAGCAGGGATTATGTCATTTATACTTATGTTTTCTAAATATTCATGACCATTGGCTTTATTCCAGGTGATTCTACAGTAAAACAATTAGCATACCTCTATTATATGCTCTGCAAACAATAGATTCCGGTACGGAAATTAGAATTGTTTTTTGCGACGTTTTTAAAGCTTTTTAACGAGTGTGGCACAGAGGACTCGTCCATAAATTGAAAGCTACAGGCATCACAGGAAGCCTTATGAAATGGTTCTCTAGCTATCTCAAAAGCGGAAGACAACGAGTCATACTTCAGGGCATGTTTTAGCTGTGTGCCTCAATATTTATTTGCAGATGATACAAATCTCTTTCTAATCGTAGATAATCTCGTCGTAACTGCTCATAAACTCAACTCTGACTTGGAAAAAGTATCTCACTTGGCAAATAATTGGCTTGTATCGTTCAACCATTCTAAAAACTGAATCCCTGTAAAAATGTATAGGAAAATGATATAAACCCTTCCATCCACCACTATATATGTTCAACCAATGAATTAGGCAAGATGATGCGCACAAACATTTTGGATTATTTATCTCGAATGACTGCTTATGGCACAAACAAATAGACTATATAATGGGAAAGCCATGGTCAAGAATTATTGTAATGCGTAGACTAAAGTTCCAACTTTACAGGAAATCTTTAGAAATTATATTTATGTCTTTTATGCGACTTATTCTGGAATATGGTAATGTGGTTTGGGACAATTTCACATTGCTCGAGAAAAGAAAACTCGAAACAATACAGAATGAGGCAGCTAGAATTGTGACTGGTGTAACAGAATTTATATTCATTTAAGCGCTACACTGAGAAATAGGACGGAAAAGTCTTGAATCCACACGACAGAAACATAAAGTTACACTTTTGTATAAAATGACAATTGGTTTAAGCCCTCTCTCTCTCTCTCTCTCTCTCTCTCTCTCTCTCTCTCTCTCTCTCTCTCACGCACACACACACACACACATCTCTGATTCCACCAGGCGTTAGTGGTATTAGTCGCTATAACTTAACGTAATATAAACAATTTCCAATCAGTACTGTTACGACTCTATGGTCTAAGAAAAATGTAACAGAAAGAAAGTGAAACCAACAAATCAAGTAAAAATCAACAAGCAATTTATTACTAGATAATTAAAATGAAAAATAAAAAAAAGTCACTTACAGTAATGTGTTTTGAAATCCTAATAATCCAATAAGAATGATTGTTCTAATCATAAGTCCTAAATATAGAATGTTCCGAATTCACGGCTGTGTCCTTGAATGTTATTATGTGCTAATGGTCTCCAAAGTCCTGATGTACTAGAAATCTTGATGTGCTGATGTCAAAATGAAGTATTCCAAAATATCTCTGAATAAGTTCACATAAATTCCAAAATCATCAATTAAGAATCCAAAATCCAAAAGTTTATGAGCACTGTTATAATCCAATGAATATTTAAAATAATTCCTCTCTTAGAATTTGGAATGAATTTTCACAACTGTAAAAGCTCTTTACAAGACTGATGGTAATGTCAAAACTGAATAAATGTCCACCAAACATGGTATATATAAAGATTGGTCACATGACAGAATGTTCTAGAACATGAGTCATCTTAATGGAATTTTTACTTGTAAACAAAAATCAACCTTGACCTTCAAATTGAGAAAAAATATTGATCAAAACAACCTAATTCAAGGACACTAGTTAAACATGTTTTTTCCAGATAACATTATTATTTAAGCAAATATTAAAGTGAAGAAACATTTATAATTTCCTAAAATATTTATAATATTATATAAACATCATACATAACAGTACAAGCTAGAATAAGTCTCTTTTACAACTCGTTTCTTCCTTTGGTCATTCGAGAATTGAATACATTATTTATTGAGACTCGTCAAAATGACTCCATTAACAACTTCAAGAGCACATTAAATAATCTTGACACATGTTCCCAGAAACTTTTATTGGGGTAGAAGAAAATTTCACATTCTTCATGCCAAACCTAGAACAAACTAATTAATTAATTAATGTATTTATTTATTCATTTTTGTTCCTCCACATTCTTTCATCCCTATTTTCTCAACTTTCTACACAATGTTCAACACATTTTTATTGACAATTTCTCCTTTTGACTTCTTTCTTTTCTTTATCCTCGTCTTTCACTTACTCACTCGTTGTACATCCTAGTGCTTTATATACTTCAAGTGGCTAAATGCTGCGGTTTAACCAAGAGATTCTCCACTTTGACTATTCAATAAATTAATTTGTTGTCTTTAAAACTTAATATTCTCCGCCATATATTTATTTATAAAATTTTTGTATCGTGAAAGGAGAAGAAAATTATAAGCCATTGACTTTCGTTCTAAACCGTATTGTATATTTTGTAATCTCCAACAACACATTTGTGGAATAAAATATGTTTAAACTAACTGGTGATTTTGAAGTACCACAATGCTAGCGTTTTATCAACTCCATTCAAGGTAGTAATAATATTTTAATAGCACAATAGTATTTGTGTGTTTCAGAAGTAAGGTATTGGCTGATTCTAGAGCACATCTCTGCAAATCCAGCAGTAAAGTCTAGTAACATGGAGGTGGGGTTTTGGGGGTACAGATTTATGCATTAGTAAGGGAAGTGGTCCAGCAATGTTCTCGTGTAATGTACGATTGCGTTTTTGCTTTTTATGTAGTGGTAACGAAAGTGGTCCAGCAATTAGTAAGGGGCTAATTAGAGTTATAGTACTTGAATTAATTAGTTAATCATTTTGTACTTTATTACCTGTTTTTTTGCTATTTTGAAATATAACGTGTGGGCTAGAATTTCTATTAGCCTCCTGCTTGCATGCATATCAAACACATATTACAGATGAGAAATCAATAAAGAATAAACTGAATACTATACGTTTGAATATAACAACGACATTGCACGAAATTCGGCGTACTTTTTTCTTTAATATAGCTGAAGATAAAAGTGTGAATAAAATTGGAAGTAACACAAGTGCGTGTGTATGTGTGTGTGTGTTTGTGTGTGTTCAGCGTTGGGTATGTGGCTGGCGCCTTAAGATGTACAAAGCACTTTGAATATGCAGATCTTCAACAGCGCCAGCAACTTGCTGTTTCTGAATCATGTAAGATTGGTTCACTTGTGTTGGGTGTGTGGCTGGTACTTCCAGATGTACTTTGCAGTTTGAATCAGAAAAACTTCAACAATGTCTGCTACTTGCTGTTTCTGCATCGTGTAGATTTGTTCCCCAGCATTGGGTGTGTGGCTGGTACTTCCAGATGTACTATGCGGTTTGAATCAGAAGACATTCAACAATGTCTGCTACTTGCTGTTTCTGCATCGTGTAGATTTGTTCTCAGCACTGGGTGTGTGTCTGGTACTTCCAGATGTACTATGCGGTGTGAATCAGAAGACCTTCAACAATGTCTGCTACTTATTGTTTCTGGATGTTTTAGATTGGGCTGCCCAGCGAAACTACCTCGGAGACCCAATACAGTCCAGTATGAATAACATGTTGAAGCAACTGAATAATTGCTTAAAATAACCACTGTACTGCCTAATAGACATGAATGTCCTTTACAAAAGTGTGTCTAGTAGATGCACTTGTTTATGTGCAAAAATCTGGTTTTAAACAAGGATCTTTATATTTTCTTACTCAATACAATAAAATTATGTTTAAGGGTTTAAAATGCCATTATTCTTGTCTTTACCTTTCATGATGGAATTATGATTATCTCTGGTATGGTGTTAAAAGTATCGAATAAAAAAAGAGCGTTACCAAAGAGATGAATAGGACCTGAGACATAACCTCAACCTTGATCTTCACTGTAAATATAACATGAAACTTAGCGGTTACTTTAACAATCATCCTAGCTTTCAACGTTGTTATTCTGCTATAGTCAGACGTAGGTTATTATAATAGCGAAAGAAAACAAAAGAGAAACAAAAACACCCCAAAAAAGTATTAAAGAAGAACAGACGGATTAACTCAGACGTCTAATTTAAGAGTATACTTGCAAATAAAATTACACGAACAGCTATGCGGACTGTTCTGTCAATATTTGAACAGTATGGTGAGAAACTGACAAGTTGCAGTGATATTGATTTTTATCTTATTAAACGTAACACTATCTTTGATGAACCGAATATACATCCTAATAAATCTCTCATGTGAAGATAACTTTATTGATAACGCTTTATCATATATAAGAACTAACAAAATGTATGTTGTCATCGCAGTTTGAGACAGGCTTGGAAAATGCGTACCAGGTCCACTTTATCAAAACTACTTAATCTCTGTACCTGCTCAACTCAAAACATTCTTTCTCCGTGAAATTTCAGACCATGTAATATCGTAATCAATACAAGTGATTAGTTTGTTTCAAAGAAGAGTTAAATTGCATTTCTTAAGGTCTATCTGTAGTAACAATATGGTATGAGCATTAAAGGTTTGCAGTGCTGTGGTAATTTAGGACAAGGTCACCATCTAAATATTATTATGTTCCGGGAGTATAGTCTAAACAATGAACCTTTAGAAGACAGGCAGATGGCCAAGTCCCACATACTTCTTTCACGTGGTTGTTTCTAAGTGATCTTATCTCACTGGAACTAAAATTTATGATCTAGTAGAGCCAGAGGTATTAATACTTTTAACTCTAAGCTGGTATTATATGATCTGGGACTGTGCAAATGCATCTTACACACACATAACTATACTAAAGAAATTGTTGGTTTAATTCTGTGATTATTCTTTTAAATCGGCTCTTCTGCGTTCACTTCATCTAAAAATCCGAAAGTGACTATTGTCGACATTTTAGTTCTTTCCGTTGTTACCGATCTTCTACGAAAACAAACCAACACATATTTAAATTTAAACAAAAAGGGCTGCCCCCTCTACAATTTTCTTAAGATGATGTGTCTTGCAAGTATGAGATGGTTTTATTTAATTTCTGACATTAGTTTTGTGTTCACGTGCTGGTTGCCATGGAATCCGTGTATTAATAAAATATCAAAGAAGATATGTAAAGTTTTCATCTTTTCCATGTATTTCTCATTAATACTGTCTATCCATAAACTATTCACTAAATTTAAATGACAATATGTAGTTGGTTTTTTTTTTGTTTTTTTTTTTATTGTTTTTTTTTTTGCGGAATAAAGTTGCATAAAATAAGGTTTTAATTTGTTAATAAAAATGACCAGAAATAAACACTAGTAACTCATGATGAATAAATCTAACTTAAAAGGCAACATGAAACTTTTAAGTTTCGTTGCAAAAATAATACAGTCGCTGATAAATCACAAATTGTGTGCTTTTTCATACATTGTTTATTATTGTTGGCTGATATGATTGATTATGAGGTCTTTCTAGAGGCTTCTGAGATCTCTTATTCGCCGAAAATATTGATGCTTGTCCCTTTGTTCCTGGAAATAATAGATGTTGTTTTACAATATTTTCCCTTAATTTCGGGGCAACACACACACACACACACACACACACACACACACACAAACACACGCACACTATCTAACATAAGACCTAAGCCTTTGAACGATTTCAATCTCGGCTGAGTTATATGGATTTATTTTGTCTTCCTTGGCCAAAACTTGTGTATACCTGTCTAATTTTAAAGCGGGTGTTGTAAGGATACGTATTTATTGATTTCATAAGTAACTTTTTCTTGTTCACGAAGCAATGTCGTCTCGTACTGCAGAGCTACGTGCACCGCAAATCGTGCTGCCCTTGTAAAAGTACTCGCCCAAGAAGATGAGAACAGAAAAGAAAAGAAAAAATATTAGCTTTACATTAAGTATTCTTGCATATTTAATTTTGAAGACACAGGGTCACAATAATTTATAATGTTATAAATTGTATCTCAAGAAAACATTATTTTGTGAAACAGTCAAACACGTTTCTCATATTAATCTATATAACTAGAAGAGAAAATAGTGCACGCTATATGGCTGAAACGTGATTTATATAATAGTTTCAAATATAGCTTTGAAATGAAATCTTTTATTTGTACTTTTACTCAAAACTACAAATTCGTTGGGATTGGAGGAACATATCAAACGTAGTTAACGGATTTTTTTTCTTGGAATAATATGATGACACTGAACAACAAAATGTAATTCAATTGTGTAGCCCTTTGAACTGGAAAGATTAGAAATTATTCTTGGATACTACCTTGCTAAAAGATGATTGCAAGTATTGGATACTTAAATTCCTGGCCCCGTATTCTTGAAACGTTTTAAGCAGAACTCAATCTCAAGCTCAAAATCAGAAAACTTAGATGTATTATAACTTTGATTAAATAAAGTCAGACTCGTAGAACTTTCAGGATCTTCTAAACTTCGGTTCGTCTATTAGCCTACTAAATTCTGATTGCGTTGATTTCTTTCATGTATAATATCTGAGTTTGGTGTTTTGAGCTTATTTTTGAGTTTCATGCTAAACAAGTTTTGAAAATACGGCGACTGGTCTTCTTTGCTGATTTGTTGTCTATATCTTTATCAGACATTCAAGCCATTCTGTTTTAGGTTTAATGTGCAACATTACAATGACTCTAAGCTGGATCAATACAATAAAACAAAACAAATAATAGTACCCCAATTCGTGTAGTTTTATAAACTCCAGGTTGACAAAGTAATGCGACAATGAAAAAACTCTATATTTTTTTTTATTTGTTTGCTTCAAAACCAAACTACGTAATCTATATCCCTTGAGAAATAAATACAGTACATGAAGGATACACTTGTAATCTTTCATGTGCAAGTAATGTTGGTTTCCAGCAAAAAGGTCCATTTGAGGCTGATCATAATTAACAGGTCTAAACTTCCATTTTAATGTGCAGAATGCAAAATATTACCGATATCTAGCGCCACACCCATTTCATGGTGTCAACGCTACAAAGCAATTCGAAGCTGTAGAACTTGTCCAGTAAAAAATCTTAATCTTCAATTTCGACAGCATGATTCCCCTTTTAAACTTAAAACCCTTGCAAAACGAGATGTAAAATAGCACAGTTAACCTTTGTTTTATTTCTACTGAGAGAGATAGAGAGAGGATCAGTCAGTTGAAATAAAGAACTTTGCTTCTCTGATTAGAGAACTTGAAATTCACTTATGATTTTGTACTATAATAAATATCGTAGCTTTTTCAGGATTGGTGGAAAAGATGAAATACCGATATTTATTAAACATACATGCTTAATCCAAACAGAGAAATATTATGGTAGACATTGCGGGTTCAATTTAGCATTTGCAATATATATATATATATATATATATATATATATATATATATATATATATATATATATATATATATATATATATATATATATATTTGAGATAAAAAAAACAACACAAACGCCGATAAATTTGTGCGACTAGTTTCGCATTTACTATATGCTTCTTCAGGCACAAAATGTTTTTGAAAGAAACTGATGACGTCTATAAAGTTATAAACAATTACGTCATTAACATAACGTCATGTTTTTGAAATAAACGGATGACGTCTATATATTTATAAATAATTACGTAATTGACATAACATCATAAATGATATGCTTTATCATACAAATATCATATGTATAACGGGATCAGAACGATACATGAGTCTCTAATGAAAACTGAGAGTGAGATTATAATGTAGAGACTAACAGTCATACATATAACTACATATTTTTATATAAATATTATATGCATACATATATATACATATACATACACATACATACATACACACATATATATATATACATATTCACATACATACATACATATACACATATACATATATATATATACACACATATATACATACACATATATATATATATATATATATATATATATATATATATATATATATATACATACACAAATACACACATACACATACATACATACATACATACATACATACATACATACATACATACATACACATGTATACAATATATAAATTCCTCCACTAAAAATCTATACAATTTTATATAATGCCTTAGTATTAAGGCCATTGGGATACAAAGTATCTAACCGATTAATCCAATAACTTTCTTTAATAAGTCTGTTCATTTCGCCGTGCACAATATCAATTGGCATGAAAGAAAAATCACGTAAAGAGTGATTATTTGTATTAAAATGTATTGAAACATTAGAGGAGAACTGAGGATCCATACAATTTTTTTTATATGAAACGGTGATTATTCATTCTCTTAGAAACTTGTTGAACTTGTTACTATATATATATATAATGACACAAAAATTGATAACGGTGCAAATACAAAACAGTTTTTCAAAGTTTCGAGCTAAACAAGATTTTCGTCAGTGGAAGAAACAATTTACATTCACAAAACAAACACTAAACACAAACGCCAAGAGAATTGTTTGACTCCTACATGTCTCAAAGACGGGAATATAAACAAACACAGGATAAACAATAGAAGAAAGAAAGAAGACAAAATATAATAAATAGTCTAAAACGGGTAAGCTACATATCTATGTTATTCTGCCATCAGCCCAACAAATTGGTGTAAAAAATGGTGAGACATAGGGGCATCATGCCAGGTAAAGGATCAGCGTTGTAATAAAGATGGGTAGTTTTTGTTATTGTTGTTTATAACGGCATTTTTAACATAGTATTGTCTATATCATGCCGAGAAAATGGGAGCTAATTGCCTTTCCTAGGGACACACCGAGGTAGCCGCCCCGGGCTGGCCTGGGTGGGTATCGTGGGTTCGTTATAGTCAATAATGTGCTAAAAGTGCCATTAAAAACAAGCTCAACAAATATTTTTTTACTATCATCTATTATTTGTCACATTCAAAAGGTTTGTGAAATCATCAAGGAAAAAAAATACCGTTCCTAAATTCAAACATGGTTCTACCGAATGGCTGTCGGAAGCTTTACGAAAGTTTACGTTCAACGGATCTATTTTTACTTACACTGTCTAGCTTAAAGTTGATGTGTACATATGTTCAGCAATCCATTTTTTTCTTTCTTTTAACTGATCATAGTAATATTTGTCCCTATATTTTTTTAAACATATTTTTAATAGTTTTGGAGAAAATGAAGTACCAGATACACATTTCCTGTGCGGCAGACACAGTTTATATTATATATTACATTTGAAAACGATCCTTTTCTTGTGCACTCCACGGAAGTACGGTACGGTATGGGCCGATTTCTTTTTAAAGTTAATACTGTGAAAACTGGAAGAAAGATCGATTGAATTAAATGTTCTTAAATGTATTTTGGCTTTGACCTTTATGGATACTATTACGGCTGTATTTTAGGATGTATGTATGTGTGTAAAGAAATGCACTACAGTACAGTCAATCGTATGTTATTTCCTTTTCCCTTTCTCTTGTAATACTTCACTTGTAAGCAACAATAATCTGCTTATGTTCCTATTAGTTATGGCATCCATTATGTGATAAATTGGCAATGGTCAGGTACGTTAAACAATAAAATGCTACGAATTATACACGCCTCCCAGTTTCTTTTTACTTTTTTCAAATCCCCGCTGGTGCCTTTAACAAAATAATGAGCTATGTGCACGAGACACGCTAACATTTTGAAAGAATAAAGAATGTAAGAAACAAATGGTTCTTTGAATCTCTTTTATGTTGTTTTCTCTGAATATTTTTAGTACAATATTGGTAGGAATAGAATAAAATGTGGTAGAAACTGCGGTTCTATTTATATACGCGTAGTGGAGACTGGGCTACTAACAATACAACAGCAACAAAATGTTAATACCACGTAGACCGTAAAATTCGTTAATTTTTTAGTTTCTACGTAACCTTCTTCCACGCTTATATTTTGAAGAAAAGTTTGCTCATAAGATATATACAGTCTGCTGAAATTTCTTCGTGGAGCAAGAGTGTGCTCATATCTAATTTGGATTATGAAGTCGCTAAATGCACCATTTATTCTGCAATTCCCTACACCAGCCCTTATTCAAAGGTCGTTTTTTGGTATGAAATAGGAATCTATAAACACAACGAATGTAGAAGAGTTTCCTTTGTATCTTAAAAAACATGATTAGAAAAAAAGTCCTGAAATTTAACAATATTTACTTTTTCCTAATAAAACGTGGGCAGAAAACAGCCTTTATTCAATATAGTCCTTTACCATCGAAAAGCGTGGAATATTTCTTTCTAGCTAATGCAAGTTTACAATCATGTTTTGTATCGAGATGCACCTTTTATCAAGGATGTCAGAGAATTTATATGTAATAGACACTCCATCTGTAACTACTAAATGTAATATCCCGTGTGATACACGCATAAGTTAATCGGATTTTCGCATTCAGTTTCTCTGTAAAATCACGTTTGTTTACACCGCTTAATATAGGGTCCATTATTCTCAATCAATCGTTTTGCATGCACTGGTGAAGCGCTCATAAATAACTCACATTAAAATCAAGGCAATATGACGTTGATTCGTGGATTCGGTTCTGTGTCATTTCGGCCTAGTAACCTGCCATTAAGGTCACAAGCAACTAATTATTTAAGGTCTCACGGACAATATTTTGGTACATTTTCATCAGGCGATGACATATTACAAAAATATGAGAATAATTCTACATCAAAGATACAAACAAAAACTGACCAATGATTTTGCGGAAAGCATGCTTGTAAGATTTTGATTAAGGTATTCGGGTTAATTCAAAACACAACTGATAGCTTTTACAATAAACCAACACTACCCCAAGCTCTCTTTTAAAGTGTTCAGTTCCGACAGTCCAGGGCTCATTTGAATTTTTTCTGTGACAAGGCGGCTCAAACAAACAATATGGGCCCTATGCATGATTCAGGTTCGTTGATATTACAACAAATTGACATGCTTCTCATTACCCCTCAACAATCTACTTTTTGAGATATTTGCATCTGTTGTAGACAAACCAAGTTGGTCTTTCATTTGAAACCCAAGTTGTACATTTGATCTTCTGTGATAGTCTATCTGTAAAAGGTAGTCACCAAACAAGCCAATCCATTTTCAAAACGAACTCAGTGTAAATGTAAACCAAATTTACTTTGTATATTTAGATATAGAGGTATGGCCAGGGGAGAAGTGTTCTGCTACTGAACTTCTGTCCAGCTTCTTAGTCATCCAATTAGTTCTGTGAAGATTGATCCTTTTGTGGCAACATGGAAGAGAAAATCTGGATGATTTCATATCAAAAGCAAACAATTTCCATCCTACAATAAAATTCACGGCAGAAGTTTCCAACTCACACCACGTTTTTCTGGACACAACAACCAAACTGATAGAAAATAAACTCCACACAGATATCTACTCAAAATCAACTGATAAACACCAGAATCTTCTCCCATCCAGCTCTTATCCAAAATATTGCATTCGGATTATCCCGTATAGCCAGGCATTGATGATACGCAGAATTTTCTTCGACGATGAAACATTCCAGAAAAGGTCTGAAGAGTTGTCTGAACGTTTGATGAACAGAGGCTACAACAAAAACCCGATAGCGGAAGCAACACAAAAGGCTAAAGAAACAAACGTCTACTGCAGACCGAAAACATCAAAGACATCCTAGTCAGAGCAAAGCCAACGCCAATCATAAGCCAAGATGATACGGACATACCTGGTCCTTTGGTGACAACAAGTGCAAAACCCGTCAACATATGATAGAGATCAACACATTATCTAGCACAGTGACGAACGATATATTGAACATACATGGTCCAAATATAATTTATCTCATTACGTGTAAGATCTGCGGCCTTCAGTATGTCGGAGAAACCAAAAAACTACACGAGAAAGCTCAATCTACACAGACCTGATTGGATGACAAAGAAGTTGAACATAAGTCCAGTTGCAGAACACTTCTGTTCCAATGGCCATATTTTCAGTGACATTTTACCAACTCCAATTGCCCACAACCGCAGCTGGAGTTCTGAAACCAGGAAAGAAATGGAATCGTACTGGATAAGCCGAAGAACACTGAAACCAAGCAACATAAACCGAGAAGACTCAAAAGGGCACCCAAACGCAAATAAAATAAAAATAAATTCATTATCTGTTTAGAGTCCATATTTTTCAATCAAAACTTGGTTCATGCACTTACATTTTTGTAACTCTTGTTGGTATTAATATTATTGCTGTGGTTATTGTTCACAAGATAATAAGACCCTAAAATCTGCGTACTCTCTCTCTCTCTCTCTCTCTCTCTCTCTCTCTCTCTCTCTTAATTACATCCGCGTTAGGAATCAAAATCATCACATTAGTTACCGGGTCTTATAGAGCACATTTGATTGCACAAAATCTGGGGTGGAATTAGTGGCTGCGATTTCTCTTTTGGAATCCTCAATAGATATTGAGAACAAAAGACATCCTTCTCACACCTCTATGTCACAGTTCAAGTAAGTCTATTCAGTATTGCAAGTTTCCTCATAGCATCCTCGTCTGTAACATCTGACCTTATTTGGGAACTTTAGTTATCAATCTGAGTTTTAACCACATTTTTGAGCTAACACTAAATTTTGGCAGCGTAAATAAAATTTGGTTCGCTTCCTCTATAGAACCAAATATTTTCAATTTATGATTTGTCCTTTTAATGTTTCAACTGTATTAATTAGCTTTGTGACTATGTGTATTAGTGTGGGAAATCAAATCCCACCACGGGCTCATTTTATGGGCAGGAACTCGACCAAATTTTGTTGCGACCTATGGATTATGACATCCTCGGATGTGATTTACCTGTCCCACACCAACATATGCGATAGAGTCTATATTTTTATGTTATGCTAGGCTGTGAATTGCTGGATTTTCAAAGAGAAATAGTTTTGATAATTCACTGGAGTGAAATACCAGATATATGTTTTCACTGCCGCGTCGATCAAATTATGACCAAGAAATCTGAGATATTTCAGACGCTTGCGTGGTCTAGTAATAAGTATGTTTGCTTTGTTTGCCAACGAACCAATTCTGATCATACAGTGTGGATATACTTTTTTCATCAATTTTATTATATGTGCTGTTTTACCTTGAATTGGGAAGAAGAATTATGTTACTACTGATAAATATTTTCTCTGCGAATATATACAAAACACAGCAAAGCATGAACGGTCAACCTCTGACAACATCACACTGGACACAGTAAGAAATCTGCTACTTCAGTCTGTTATATATATATATATATATATATATATATATATATATATATATATATATATATATATATATATATATATATATATATATATCCAATAAGTTTGAGTATAAAAAAGAAACAAAATTTGCTTGCTCCGAGTGGCTAACGGATATATATATATCATGTGGTGGGTGAAAAACTTAAGTATTTTCACCCACTCGATGAAATATACCCGTTATTCACTCGTTTAAACAAATACCATCTCTATATCTGCACCATGAAAACGAAGTCAAATTCTTTGAACATGTCAAAGTACGAGGATTTTGTCACCATAAATCACATATTTGCTGAAATAATAAGATTTGTTAAACACACGTTATCCATATCAATATTGATATATTATATCTGCACCATATAAACAAAGCCAAGTATTTAGACTCGGTCAAAGTACAAGTATTTTATATCTGTAAATCATGTATTTTCCATGAATGTAAATCATCTTGGTAAGGATTTGAAGAAAACAAAAATAACGTACTAGACTTACTTTAAGGCCTTACTTTTTTGCACTATTAGCGGGTCTGTCTTAGTTTTTACCGATCCATATATCATTCTAATCTTTAGATTTAGTGTAAAAAGTGTAAAACCATTCTTCATCACCCGTTACAATTGTGTAAACGAGATAGTATTCCGTCTATAAATTTAAGAAACACTCAGTCACCTTTCTTGCCATATTAAGAATTGAGTTCAGACGTGTTTGTGTTCCATCACGGTCGATATGTATGGACACCCAGTGTGATACAAGCAAAATTTATCATACTTCCTTATACTACCTACCTTTATTTAAGAGTTTGTAATGCCTTAGTCTGTTCTTCCTTTTTTATAACTAAAGAATGTATCTATTGCTGTATTCTTCTGCTTGATTTCATTTTTCTTCCATTATATTAACCACCTTGCCTTTACTTGATTTTTCCATATTTTATTCATTCCTTTCCTGGCTTTGTAAAATTCATTTGACCTGTCCTTTCTCCGCACACGAGTCAGATAGTAACGAAGCAAAAATCGTTGATTACTGATACCAAACTAATTAATCTTGCTAAGTTTGGACAGTTCTGCATTTCAGGGTTTCTTTGTTTAAAATATATACAGTAAGTTTACATTCCAATATCTCCAAAGCTATTGATAAACTCTTTGTCAATTTTATTTATTTATTTTTTTATTTTTTATTTTTTTGTTGTTGTATTTAACTGCAATTACTTCAATATAAAAGAATGCAGAATTTCATGGTGAAATAAATAAACACAAAAAATCCATACGCATATGAGATAGGTGGAACAATGTTTCATTTTGACAGGTGAAATAGTATATTCTGAGCAAAGAAAACGTCCATGCTTAAAACACACCCAAAACCATATTGCATAACGATTGATTTTGTGTATTAACTTCATTTCTGACTCTATGTGTTTACTCTCTCTCTCTCTCTCTCTTAGGCCCCTATTGAAAGTGCATCAGAAGCATCTTGATTTGGTCATTTCCGTCCGTCCGCCTGTACGTCATAACGTCAGTCTCGTGAAGCTTGTTAGCACGAATCCTCAAAGCTGCTTTAGTTTACATGTTTGTGTGCAAACTTTCCCGGCCTGATTTGATGTCCATGCCATTCTAGCAATTGTTTACTATTTAAAATGAATTTCGATGTTCTCGACTGAAACGTTTTCTTAGGAAAACTTTGTTCCGAAGATTAAGTCCAGAAATAAACAAAACAGGCAAAATACATTTTACATATTTTTATACCTATGCACTTTAGCTGATCATAAGTTTATGTCATTCTAGGGATATTTCACCTTTTTACGTGAACTTTCGAAATTTCTGGGTTTAAATGTTTTCTTATGAAAAATTTGCTAGTCAAGCCACTCATCGTAGACAAATGAAATTTGAAAGACATGGTGACATAATGGTATACACATATAGATGACCTTGTTGGATTTTGATGCAATTATGGCAATTGCTTAAATTGTTATATATTACTTCTTGGGTTTTGACCTTTATTTTGTCAAATGTCTGCAGTGATTACCGGTACTACCTATGTACTACTACGATACCGGCATGTATGTATGTATGTATGTATGTATGTACGTATGTATGTATGTATGTATGTATGTATGTATGTATGTATGTATGTATGTATGTATGTATGTATGTATGTATGTATGTATGTATGTATGTATGTATGTATGTGTTCATCGATATTTTTCTCAATGCTGTTTAGATTTGCAATGAGAACATATGATACTATTAGGTCTTGTCACCAAAGCTTAAATTTACGTCTGAAGTTCAAACATGCGGCAGTATTACTCGAATACTAAGGTACTGTTCGTATCAGTCTTTTGCCTACTGAGAAATACGGTACGTTTCTACGTTAGCCATGCCTCGATTCTGGACGGTGTTCCTGATGTGTATTTGGGCGAGACACGAGAACAAGGTTCTTCTTGTTCTTCTCGCCACAACATTAAGAACCTTCTTGAGAACTCAGACCACCTTTGAACCGGGAATGGACAAGAACAACGATGGCAAAATATGCTGAGTGTTGATGGGCCTTATTATTATTATTATATTTTTTTTATTTATTTTTTTTGGCATTTTTTATTATTATTATTATTTTTTTTTTGGGGGGGGGGGGGTATGATATCGCCTTGATGTTTGGGTGAAATGCCAAAACAGATCGCCCTGTTGTTAGGTTGAGCACACTCAGGAACATCCGAGAACGTGTAATGGCGTTTGGGCGAGAATCCAAAGCAGGTCTCCCAACAACGGCATTAGTGGATGCAAGACCTGTCGGTGGACATAAGCTTCTAGGCACTGTTGCTCTATACCAGTTTGTGAAACGCATGCTATAGAGAGTAGAAGGTATACTCATTTCACCGAACATTAGTATTGAGCCTATGAGAGAAGAACAGTTGGTACCGTGATACCTGTTAGGTGTATTTAAGGGTGGGCGGAGCATCGCTGTCGATAGTGGATTGGTGTATTTGTACGGTGAATAAGAAAGATAATAAAATTACGCCCTAACTCGATAGATTTTGGGTGGCTATGTTCACTGCCGACAAAAATTATTATCCATACAAAGGCAAGCAGAACTGATTAGTTACCATCGCCTGAGAAAATGTAAATTGTTTCATAGGGTTTGCTTGTGCGAGTTTTATCAACTGGAAATCATTAGTGAAAAGCTCGTCATCTTCTAGAATATTTTCCCTCGTAATTGATATCAGAAATAAGTTTGAACAAACGATTCTTTTCTTTTTTCTTAAGGAAATATGGGAATTACTGTTGCAAGAAGCGTTCCTCTAGCCTCGAATCCTGGTATTACCGATACTGAAGACGAAGACGATGAATGTGCGTCTGACTTTGCAAGCTCTTTTTTTTTTAGCTCTGACTTTGTCGAGAGTGTGAGTTGCCGAGCATGTAAATCTTGCTGTACGAGCCTAAGGAAATTGCCCTGCAGTGATACGATATGTTTAAAATGCTTGTCCGACCATATACAAAAATCACACATAGCTGCTGCTGACCATTTTGCGTGTCCTGTTTGCAAAAAGCAAACGCCTCATCCTGTTTCAGGTAAGATAATACATTCTCTCCCTCCCTCTACCCCCTCCCCCCTCTCTCATTCTCGCTATATACAGAATAACATTAAAAGCTAACTTTAAGATCTTTTATTCAAATGTTGTAATAAATTTCCTTTTATCAATACATTATGATGCATGTTTGTGCAAGATGGCGATATTATTTTTAATCTCAATGTCATTATAAAATTCAGTTTTATTATTTCGTCTTCAGTAAATAAAATATTATCTTTTACAGTTTTGCTCTTTTTTATAAGTAATTTTATTGTATGGTCTTTATCTGACTCTTTATGCACATCTTTTATAGCATTCATTATATTTTTTCCTGGTTAACAGACCCCTTATGTATATACAATATCTAATCCATATATATTACATAATTATATAATATAAACGAGCTATACACAAAATTGTGGGACACTAATGATGTAGAATTGGATACTACTAAATATGCAACAAAAAATGAAATTATTAATATAAAAATGTATTGGATGAATACCTTCACCGTGTGAGAGGATTGCAGCCTAGTTCTACGGAAATGTTACAAAAGCTAGATATGAACAATAATAAAATTATAAAATGAGGCAAACCTGTTAGTACAGATGATGCAGTAACAAAACAGGACACAGCTGTTAATTTAAACACTCATGTAACAAAACTTCATTGACAACCAGCTCCTAAAAGTTGATGAACAATGAAAGAAATTAGATGTTATTTATTTGTTAAAAATAGATGACATAATGACTGGAAACTTGAAAATTTCTATGGACAAGGACACAGCGAGACATATCACTTGCTCTGATATTGAGGCTGGGAGAAAAATATCATGTTAAGCTTGATAATGATCAAAATGTTATTAGTTATGCTGATGAAAAACTACATATGAATATTCTATATTCTGATGGATTGGTAAAAAGAATAAATTGTGAACAGATTCAATTTCAGAAGTTCGGATAATACTGCAGCACGTTTGTTCTCAAATGTAAGATCTTTGTACCAGATCATATGTTGTTACAATATTTTTTAATGAAAACTGGTGATACATTAACAGGTGAAATAAATATGGGTATAAATAAAATCTCTTCAAGTTCTTTAGGAAAGGATGACACCGATTTAATAAATAAATTATATGTGAATACATCAAAATCTAATATAGAAACGAGAGCAGCAACACTCGATGATAATGAATTTGCAACCATCTTAGATAAAATATATTTTGCCAATAGGAACCACACTATTATACCTATAAATTTAAAATATAAAGGGTCACATTTTTAAACAAATATCTTCTGATAAAGAAAATTGGTTAATAGTCACAAAAGAGGGAACAGCCTTATTAACACAACTGTTCGTTTTGATACTGATCAAAAGACACCCAACGCAAAAAACTAATTTTTATTGGGTGTAAATATATCGTAAGGAATCGTATTTTTTTAAAAATTGATATTGTTTTTATTTTGGTTAATTTTTATTTATGTTATGAAACTTGAAGATTTTGAAAACTAATGAAAATTTCATTGTTCTTTATATTTTGTAAATAATTTTGAAGGAAATGAACTGCATTATTAACACGTTTCTTTATTTTTCTCTTTGCCTTGTATTTGCGATTTACGATTTCATGATCATATAATCATATATATATATATATATATATATATATATATATATATATATATATGTATATATATATATTTCTTATTACATTTTGGTTTACATTCAACCCATTATTTCAGTAGCCCGGCTGTGTATGAATAGAAAAGAACCTATATCAATGTTCCTTTTTTGGAAAATCCTTAAATGGGAAACATCCATTAATGGCCCTCCGTAACATATATTTTCAAATATGTATCCACAAAATCTTCAAAATTATAAAGAAGAAAATATTTAAAATACCAAAAGTAGGAAGCTATATAAATATTACTATAATTTTATTACTTGATCTCTTTATAAATATTTTCAAATAAATTCATAGATATTAGAAAGCAAACTATTTTAATATTTATCTATCATATATTTTAATAAGTTAAAAAGAATATCACCATACCCTAAATGCAATAAGCTGGAGAAATAATATTTGTAATTTTGCTAGATAATATATTTTTAAAAAATGTAAATGAAAATTTAAAATATATATATATATATATATATATATATATATATATATATATATATATATATATATATATATATATATATATATATATATATATATATATATATAAATATATATATATATAATTTATTTTGAAAAAAAATATGATTTTTCTTTGAAAAAACATATTTTTGGCGAAAATATATTCAAACAATTTTGAAAACATAACATTTTTGAAAAAATGTATCTAAATTCGTGGAAAACTGTTGTTAAATAAATATAAAAAAGCTCCTCCCGACGGCGCCCCCAGCGCCCGGCGTCCGGATGCAATGACCCCTACACGCCCCCCCCCCCCCCCCCCCCCCGTCGCGCCGCCACTGTGCACTCTCTTCGCGCATTTGCGATCCCGGGGTCGAATCCGAGTTCCAACATTTCAGAAAGTAATGTAGTTGCCTATCAATGATTTTCTCCGAGCTTTCCAGTTTTCTCTATCATAATGAAGGTACACTACACCAACATGTAAACCATCCAGAGTGCTTATTAAAAGTTGTGAAAATTTGTTCTGCAATTATTATAAAATAAATAATATATAAAGCTCTAACATTGGCCTGATAAATTATTGTATGTGCATCATATATTTTTGTTGTAATGGAAATTTCAAATTAGAAAATCTGAAACACAATTGAATAACCGAATATGCTTTTCTCAACCTTTCGTCTGTAGAAAACTTGTGGAAAATTATAATTTTTTCGTCAAAATATTTTCTCCCGATAATTGGAAGAGACACTACAACAATGTCTCTTCTTCTCAGTCGATTTGGGCATTCTCGTTAATGAATTTATACCGAAGGTATTGCTCACCCGAAATAGGGATTGTACATTTGCTCATACGGTTTCTAATTTAATGCACTGAGGAACTCTTCAAGAGAGATTATTTTCAGGGACGGTAACAACCGTTATCGATTAGGCCTATATGCAAGAACGTTTATAAATAAATCGATGATGTAGACCTTACGTTTTGTTATGCAGGAATACCAGTAGCTGAATGGGCAACACTATTTCCGCTGGATCCAGACACCTGTAGTGACAAAAAGCAGTCCGAAAATGGCAACCTGAATGTACGTGATATGCTTGGAAGCCTGGCAACAAGATACCAGGAGCAGATATCACTGCTGGTCATTGGTGCTGCTTCTCTACCAAACGACGAAATAGTTTTAGTGAGTCAAATGGAAAAGGAAAAAGAATATCGTGTTCTTGTTACCGATGACTCGTGTAAACTCGTAAACGAGAAGATATGTCCTCGAAGAAACCATGATTACGATGTATGGGGTGTGTGCCCTGTTGAAGATAGAACATTGGCCATTTCAGTTCCTGTTCAAAAGAAGATAAAAATCCTGACCGTGGGAATTGACATCGTTGAAGAAAAAGAAATCAACACAAGGCTTCGTTGTTATTGCCTCGCCACCTTGACTGCAAATGAACTTGTCACCGTAGGTTTGGATGATGCCAGTAAGAAGTATTACAGGTGTGTCATTGACATAAACGTTAAGCCCATGTGTTTGGCAAAAGCAACAGAGAATCATCTGTATGAAATGGAAGGAACTTGCAAGGTTGTATACATCGCACTAAATGATCAGAAGACCCGCATGTACCTATCTCGTGAGAGAGATCACTCGGTTGATTGTTGTCGAATCCGCGAAATGAAAAAGTTGTTTTCGTACAAGCACCCAGAGCTGAGGTCTCCCCGTGGGGTGGCGGTGGATAACAAAAACATCCTTTACATTGCAGGGTATGGGAGCAATAATTTGCACATTGTTAATCCAAAAGGAGGGCCTTTAAGTATCGTTACTTCAAAAATACCGCGCAGTCCTGATGTGATATTTTTCAATCAAGGCAGTACCAAAATGTATCTGTCAGTGGGTTGGCCATATAAAACTACAGCTTTTCTTATTTTCCCGGCGTTAAAATAAGCCAAAGTACTAATGTATCTATCATCTATCTATCTACTCTGATACCAAGGGAAAATAAAATAAAATCCAAGATAAATGCAGGATGAATGACTTAAAGAGGACAAAACACTGTTTCATAGAGGTGGACAGTGTTTGCTTCAATACCGATGATTTTTATTTTATCTATCAATTGATTCTTGTCATTTTAGTCCTTTGAGTATGTTGTTAATTAATAACATTCTCATTAATCAAGTGTTTTTATCTTGGCCTAGTCATAGGTCTTTAGACTGAACACAGAATTACTTGGTATACTAACTTTGACTGCTTCTTATTTGATTGGCATAGTCGTTGAAGCGTAATGAACTATGGGAAAGATGATGTTGAACATTTTAAAAAGCAGCATATTAATAGATAAAAATTTGTTTTTAAAAAGATCGTTTGCACTCTCATGGAAAGCAGACACAGTATTTTAAAATCTTTTAAGCGTATGTAGTGTTTCGCTAACAACTGCATCTCACTTCCGGTGCTCGTGAAACCGCAGAGAACTATCATCTTCCATCACAGTGAAAGTACAGAATCCCATGACGCACTGCGCCGATGTTTAGAGGGAAGTTTCCAAACTAGCAGTTAGGGAATGTTGTCACTGTTGTGCAAATGACGTCACTGACAAACCAATCAGGAGACACAGCATTTACTCGTCACCGACCTATGATACTGGCTTGCCAATTCTGGCTGGGTACCAGCGAAATGTAGTGAAGGTCCATTGCTATCAATTATTACCAGAAATTGGCGGTTGCGTGTGTGAAATATGAGAATACTTTACATTCCTTCTGCAGCATTTATTGAAACAAATATTTACAGGATAGGTACATGTCTATGTAAATGCATGTATATTCTTTAGTAGTAGTTTAATGTCAGATCTTGTCACATTTGACAGCGTATAACTCCAGAAACATCATACAATTTGATAACCTGAAAATGCAGAGCAAGACTAAGGCTACAGGTTTGGACTGAATCAGACATTTTTTTTCCTAGCAATTAAAAATGGAGCTTTTATTCAACTAAATAGCATATTACAATATCCAAAAATATTCTTGCCGACGAACATGATGGTTTTATACCAAACCAATCTTGTGAAGATCATATTTGTACCTTAAACAGTATAATCAGGAACAATAATTCAGTGTTCGCCACATTTATTGATCTAAAGAAAGCCTTTGACTTTATACCGTGACATGATGCTATATAAACTTTTGTTGAACCATACTGATGGTAAACTATACATCTATGTCAAGTCCATATACTCAAGTTCAATTTGTAGTATTCGGATAAATGATAAAACTACAGAATAGTTCAACAGTAAAACCGGTGTAAAGCAAGGCTGTAACCTATCTCCGACAATCGTCTCTGTTTTAATATATGACCTTGTGCAAGAGATGAGTGACCTTGACAATGGCATCAATGAGCGTGAAATTAAAATATCGCTGTTTCTATACGCTGATGACACTGTGTTGTCGCCGATTCAGAAGACCATCTTCAATTGATGCTAAATACTTTGCATCAGTGATGTAAAAGCTGGAGAGTGTTCATTAACGCAAACAAATCGAAGTGTGAGCACTTCAGAAGTAATCGAACCCAGAAAAGTGACAAAGAATTCAAAATTGGAGATAATATTTTAGAAACTGTTGAACAATACATGTACTTGGGTGTCATATTCAACGAGCATAATGACTGCATTGCAAACAGTGAAGCATTAGCTAAGGCACTTGGAAGTTTGATACGTAAAATACACTACCTGAAAGGACTCGGTTTCCATTCGTTTGAGAAAATTTACAACTCCTGTGTCGTGCCCACACTTGACCATGGTGCATCAGTCTGGGTACAAACACAGTATCAAAGTATTGACGATATATAAAAACCGTGCGCTCTGATATTTCCGTGGAGCTGGAGACAGCAAGTTCGCACCTATACACGCCTTAAACGGAAATGCTGCATGGATACCAAGTCTGTAGACTGATCAAACGAGTTTTTATATTTGACTATGACAAATATGTAAATAATTGGAGCAGTGGACTTAAGCAATTAATGACTAGATTATAGACTAGACTATGACTAGATTATAGACTAGACTATGACTAGATTATAGACTAGACTATGACTAGATTATAGACTAGACTATGACTAGATTATAGACTAGACTATGACTAGATTATATATATTGCAACTGTTTTAGAGTAAAGCCGCTATAGACCCTGTGAATGCCAAAGACAGGCTTCGGGGTTATTATTCAGATATCTGGTCTCGTGACGTTGTAAATATGGCAAAACAGAAGTTATATATGCTTCAAAAAAGATTTTAAATGAGAAGATTATATGACTGTGAACATTCAGAACAATGAAAGGTCCCTTCTCGGTCAGTTCAGATATGGTATTTTACCACTTAGAATAGAGACTGGGTAGATACATAAGTGAAACACACAAACTAAGACTTTGTAGGTTCTACACTCTATCAGTATTTGAAGATGAAAACACACTTTTTGTTAAGCTGTTCACGTTATAATGATACAAGATCAACTGTCCTTAGTGATATTTTGTACAATGACACTTTCAACAACATGTCTACCGTACAAAAGCTATATTTTCTCATTCATCAATATCAGAGGAAAGTTTTTAAATACCCTGTTAAGGCCAACTTCAAGAGAAGTGACTCAATATACACATCTTATTTTATATTATATATGTGCACCAAATTATTTTAAATATATATTAACATAAATATGTAAACATTTATACAGTTGTAATCAAAGCCTTATTTATTTTGGAATACTAAGGTATTATTATTTTCTGCCAATTAACGATATAGTGTATTACATCAACAAATTAAAAGTCATAGTTCATTACAATAAAAATAACAACATATTCTTATTATTAGGTTTGAATAAATCTCACGAACCATTTTATTTTTGAAAAAAGCGGCAAATATGCATAAAATCAGAATAACTGACATTCTTTTTTTTTTATAAACACCAGAATATCTTATTCTTGCATGTGATGCATATCCTTATTATTTGGTGTGTGTGCCTGTGTGTGTCATACTGTACCTACCGTTATTACTTTACCTTAACAGTAATTACATAATCTCACAGATGCTATTGCATTATCCAAATATCTGATAATGTGTTAATACATAGCCTTATCAAAACGTACATGCATTTATTCGGTATAGAGCATTTATTTCATATCTAAGCTGTTAACTAGTCATTTGTGTTTCGTCTTTGTATAGTATTTGGCACAATCTGCTGACAAATCTGAAATCATTTTATAAATATTCCATACTATTATGCCCCGCAAAGGGCGCAGCAACCAAGGGGGCGCCAAAATCGACCTTGCAAGGCACAAAAAGTCTACTTTTGAATGATTTGTCTTGTCATATTATACAATAGATTAAAATGTTTAAAATGTAGACCATACATATAGCTTTTTCACATTACCCTTTCGTTAAAACGAGGGTAGGAGGCGTCAAATACAAAGTTCGCAGAGGCTACAATTTTGCCTAATGCCGGCCCTGATTAGAGGCTCAATGATTGATGTTTTGTTACCATGTACATGTCACTATAATAAAATATTTACTTACTTACTACTTACTTACTATTAGACAAGAGTACAATATAAGAACCAGGACAACTATACAAGGTTTCTGATTTAAAGCTGATGTATGTTGCCATAACATCACGATAGAGAGTCGAAAGTCCTCCAGGAAATGGTATAATGTTCTCGCTCTCAAGAGTACGTCCACAATAAGAATTTGCAATGATAAAATTAACAATTGTAACTAATCGGCCATTTTCTTAATCCAATGATAATCTCATGTGTGTTAGGTACTTTTATATGTCATTTCTTATACATTTTGTTTGCCATAAAACCGCTTCAGTGTGTTTTCTTTACTAAAAACAATAAAGGCGGAAACTCTCGGTTTTCAGTCAAACCCGTTTTAAATAAAAGGAAGTACCACGCGTGCTAATGTATATACTCAGTCTCAGCATTGCCAATTTACAGATGCATTAGCTGCAAATTTCGAGATCACCAAAAAAAAAAAGCAAAAAAAAAAGCAGCGGAAATAATATTTTTAATTGGATATTGAACGTGTTAGAAGACTGAAGCGGATGAAAATTTTGAACAACTTTTTATGGGTCGTAACAAGTATTTGTTTTCCACCCCATTTTCCGATGAGACCAGTCTATGCTGGCGCAGTAAGTATTTCCGTTATCGAAACACGTGTGGAGTGAGCGATGGATTAAGGGTTATTGGTAATACACAATTCAGTACAGGTGGGTGGGCATGGTACTCTGATTATGAAGAAATGTTGGTAATACTGATATGAGTTTGTGAAATAATAACCTACAGTAAAAAAAAAAAAAAAAAATTTGTCGACAGACTTTAAAGCAGTGTACATTATTAATATGGAGTTTATATGTAATGAAACAAATATGTCACTGACATTTATCAATAATCCATTGAGTGGCAATGAGAAGTGGATTTTGTTTAAAACTTTGAGAAACAATCTGTTTTTCTGCATAACATGTTTGCAAATAAAAGACATTTTAGCCAGTCCTGAAAATCTGGCAGGTAGAGCCTATGAGAAACACAATGACACACTTGTACATATCTGCTGGTAATAACAATAACAACAATGAGAATAATGTCAGTGACAAACATTATGATGATCCTCAAGCTGAACAGTTTGGATTATTTTCATAATCTCTGTTCATATGTCTATCTATATATGTGCCTGTCTGGCTGTATTCAATTTAAATTGTGTACCACAACTATGGCAAATACACAATAAAATGCTCGCTACTCCCCATTTATGACTTCAGTATGCAAGGTTTCAGGACTGCCATTATACTCTACTATCTTGTGGGCTCCCTCACATAAAGCAGAGTGAGCTGAGAGGTCAATAACATGCTCTTTCAGAGAGTCTAGGTTTATCATTCTGTAGCCATCCAAAATGTCTACAGACCGTTTATTGTTTAATCTTTTTGCAATACGATAATTGCAATACGATTGACCTACTATCTCTATGTCGTTATCACTGCGCGTAAAATGCAATATCAAATTGCCCATTTTAGCTATTATACATACTTTTCCCAGCAAAAAAGGGTTGTACCTGCACATTCCTATGAATTTTTTTTTTTTATTTTTTTTTTTAAATAAAAGTAAATAATGTGGAATTTTCCACGTATTACGTTCTATATATGATATTTGGATATACCACACCCACCCACCATATGAAGCCTGTTTGCATTACCAATATCCCTTAACCTGATAAAATACGCACCTTCTGAAGAAAAAAAATAGTGAAATGGCAGCAAGACAGAGAACAACGAAAGTACAGAATACATTTGTGCGACCAGTTGCATCGCTGAAATGCTAGAAGACTGAGGCCGAATATAAGTTATGTGTTGAAATGCTTGCACGACTGGTGTTTACTTGTTTTCTTCACACATTAGTTTGAATTCCTAAAATTACTTAACAGCAATGAATATAAGAACTGGTAAACAGTCCATTACGAACTGAGTCGAAATTCACATTTTGTTCAGTAATTAGGATTTCTATCAACGATTTTTTCATCTGTTTCACCTGTCACATTAAGTACATATAGTTTTCTCCATTGATCTGGGGATAACCGTAATGTGCAGATACAATAAATACTACTGGAATACGCTCAAATTACGCTGAAAACACGCGGCTAAATTTTCATAGAAGCGACGTTTGGTCTTTATCCTCCTTTTCGTTTTCTAATTTCTATATACCTTTCAGCCCACGGAACACTACAGACACTCTGGTCTAAAAAAAGTCCGTTATTTGTGTTGGTTGGTTTGAATTTTTAATGGCACTTTTAACACGTTGATGGTTATATCATGCCGAGGAAACGGGAGCTACGAGCATTTCCCACACAGAGGTAGCTGACCTGGGCTGGCCAGGGCAGGTATTCAACCCTGCGACCCTTGGATTACGAGTTCGACGCTCTACCAACTGAGCTACCGCTGCTCCCCCCCCCCCCCCATTATGTGATATACATTGTTATTTTTGCAGTGAAGTCGAATCTTTGTGCAGGGTATGCAAGAATTTCTCTAGAATTTCTTATTTTATCAAACATGTACCATAGTATATACAAAAATACTTTTAACGTCTAATGTACCTACCTGAAGAGCATCCGTAAGCGCTTGAAGGAATCAAGTATGCATATATTTTACTGATTTCTTGTTGAATTAACAAATTTGTCTATGAGCCGGTACATGGACATATTCACTTATTTCATTCACACACACACACACACACACACACACACACACACACACACACACTATATATATATATATATATATATATATATATATATATATATATATATATATATATATATATATATATATGCACACACACACACACACCAATATACAACCTGTTGAATTTAGATCAAACCTACAAATAGTATTTTCATAGTTTATCGGAGTGTCATTGATGGCAGCGGGGATATTCTGATATATGCAGAAATACGTCGAAAGTTTGATCTGATTCAATCGCATTTTCCAATTAAAAAAGACATGGAAAGTGGAGTAGACTACATTATCAGAATCAACAGAAGACATCCTGGCCAGTACCCTAAATCTTTTTTTTTAAATTTATTTTTCTAAAACCAACACCCCAAACAATAAAATTTTTTGTTTAAACATCCCAGATCATACTATCCGCCAATTGGTTTTCTTCCAAAAAATCCTAGGTCACCATGATCCTACTATCCACCATTTAAAAAAAAAATCCTAAGCTACCAAAACCTTTCTATTCCTCAATATAAGTGTAAGAAAATGAACTATTTTAAATATATGTACTAACGAAAATTATAATTTTCAACTTCAAAAAGGATATTGTATTTTCAAGGAGAACAATCTGAGAAAAATATGGTATTAGTTTAAAGAATAAAAAATTACATTAAGCAAACCAATTTATGGTGGCTTTACAATGCTACAAGTAAGTTTTTTTTATGTATGAATACAACAAGCTCAAACACCAATATGGTGATAGAATGAAGGTTTTAATGACTGATACAGACTGATATGCATTCATGTAGAGACATATATATATATATATATATATATATATATATATATATATATATATATATATATATATATATATATATATATATATTAAATCCTAAAAGTCAATGCCATTATATGTGTGACAATCTAATGAACCATCATACTTGTTGATGAACAATAATTCCATACACTGATCATAGTTGTTGATAATTCCATACATTGATCATACCTGTTGATATATCCGTATGTCAATTTAATCTGTTGATAAATTCCATACATTGATCATATCCGGTGACACAGATCATTTGTGATTCTTTGTTGGAAATCCATGCTTTGATCGTGTTCATTGAGGAACGATACCATTTTGTTATATCTGTTGTTGAACTTTGTGGGCATGAGCAGGGCGTCAGATTCAATCATCATTAATTTGCATTATAAATAAACATTTCATTCAAGTGATTGTGTCAAGTGTTTGCGCTAGACCCAATCCCAACCGGTTTCATCCTGTTACATTATGTTCGCGTTTGAAGGCTTTCGGAGTTTTTAACTAGTCCACGACTATGTAATCAAACGGATAATCGATTCTCATTAAGGTTTATTTCATTTGTTTTGTTTTAACTTTCCAACTATTTCTCCTATAACCACATTTACCAACATTATTTTCCTTAAACATATTTTCCATCGACTTTTTTTTAACAAATCTTTGGAGTAAAAGACCACAAGAAAAATAACATTTTCACAAAGATCTTTTATAATTAAGTTGTATTTTTGCACTATCGTCCACACATATATTCCGTAATGTCTACCACTCAATGCTAACTTGATTAGGTTGGTTGCTTTTTCTTTTTTTCATCCTCAAATTTAGCACAGTCGTCTAACAGAAACAAAGTATTTGTTCCCTGGTAAACACTGATGAGTAATTCTAATCATATGTCTAATTTATCACCAGGATCTATTACAATTATATTATTGTCTCTGAAAAGCCAGATTCCGTTGCAGGTCGTATGGTACATAAAAAACCCCACCCCCACAAAGAAAAAAGAAATAAATAAACAAAATGGTTCTTATTTTCAGTTTAGATCAGATCTTGAGCAAACTTTGACTTCCCACAATTTGTGACACTAAATATAATCATATTATATGGTTCTTTTAGTACATTTATTTACTGTTTAATGCTAACACTCTTAAAACTGTAAAGCTTTCTTCTGGTTACTCTGAATATTTACCTGAGCATCAGACACAAAAATAAATATACATTTTCTATGCATATGCTTTCTTTTCTGTTTATCTGCAGATATATTCCTTGTTGAACATTAGCTAAAATTTGGCCTTTTCCATGCGATCTGATATTATGTGTACTTTTCAAATCAAGCCAGATACAATGGTGATCAGTGTAAAAAGTTTGAACACTTCATTTGCTAAGTTCCATGTGGGTTGTTTCATGGTTAAAGACATATTTCGTTGCTACTGTAAGCTGTTGTTGTTCTTTTTTCATTTTATACCCTGTGAATAAAAACCTGTTCGACAGTAATCAATATATTTTATATTACTGAATTAAAATACTTTTCAGTATCAGTTTTTTGTGTGTGCACAGAATAAAGACTAATTTTAAACTCTTTTTCGTTGAATCAAGTATGATATGTGCCATAGTTGTATTGTCATCAAGTATGATATGTGCCATAGTTGTATTGTCATCAAGTATGATATGTGCCATAGTTGTATTGTCATCAAGTATGATATGTGCCATAGTTGTATTGTCATCAAGTATGATATGTGCCATAGTTGTATTGTCCAATATATACTCTCTGTTTACACCTTCTATCACTTCAGATACTTTCTTCAATGTAATTGTGTACTAGTCACTCCTGATCGTAACTTTCTGTTTTTCACTAGTTATATCTTGCTCTACTTTGTTTGCTTTCAGAGAGACTGGTAGCCATTCATCTTTAAACGTTTTGAAAAGGTTGTAATCATTTAACTTGTATCATGACTACTGCAAGAAATGGTTATGTTTATACAACTTCATTATTAGTATCGCCTTTAACCTTTACATCGAATGATTTAAAGTAAAACTACCAGGTACAATCATCTCGTTAGATCCCAAACTAGACATCACCACTTGAAGCATTTGTTCAGGTTTTATACTATGTGGGGTTTGTGTAATACGATATTTAACATCTTGTGGTATTTTTTCTTGTTTGTGACGAGTTATATATTTCCATATTGCCATTCTTATGTGATGTCGCTAATTAATAGTCACAAATTTAAAGATACGTCTAGCCAACACAAACACTGGCACCCAGTACAATGGTAATATATACTCGTTACTTATCTGCTTAACAGAAAACTGGTAAAAATCGTTAATATACGTTGATCAGGCTTCTCGAAAACAACATCAGGATTAGTAGAAAAATACAGAGCAAAAGCAGTATTTAAATCATAAAGCATCTTTCAAACCAAAGCTTTTTCTCTTTATATTTCATTTAGGCAATCAAGTGATTTTGCACTATTTTCATTCAACTCCTTATTTTTTCTGCAATTTTTCCCATTATATTATAATGCCTTCTTGCCGCATGATTTGCACCATTTGGATAAAATAATTGAAGAAAAAAATTACTTCCTGTGAATGCTAAATTGGTAGTTATTGTTCCTGTGATTACAACCGTGATTAAAACAAACAGATGTTGGTACTGCTTCGGGTTAACAAATTGATTAGTGAATATTTTCATATAGGATCTCCTTGAGGCTCAATTAATAAAATATTGCTTTCTTCCAGATAATATGTTTGTGATTCTTTGATACTGTAATATTTTTCATAAGTTCCGTTAATGAGATTTGTTTATTGTTGGTAGTAATACAATATAAATTGCTACTTCAGAAAATAGACGAATGTTTAAGTTTATACAAATTTTATACAAACATGATATCTTTATTTGAATGACATATTGCCCTGAGGCATCTACTGTATTTAACTTATATTCAGTAAAATGTAATGGAGCATATTCAACTACATAAATAGCATTATTGACTGGGGTGTAATTTTTCCATTAAAAATAGCCAATAAATGAAATTTGTCTGTCTTATCTTATATATGCGGTTCACTTGGGACACTTCTTATAAGAATTGCTGTTACATTTAGACCAACAATTTGAAAATCATATATCAATATATTTCCAGGTATAAGTTCATCATCCTATTTATTTAACATGTTTTATGATCATCATTACACAGTTCATTTTCGAGATTTTGGCAAAATTTGATCTTTTATCATTTTTATATTATTGTTTAAGCCTCTTAATCTTTCATTCAGGTAATCATGTGACTTTGCTATATTTTCGTTTAACTCGTTATTTTGTCTGCTAATAGCCTCTGCAACTTCTTACTTCCCTTGCTTTGCCAGTTGAAGCAGGTTGTAGCAGAGTGTCTCGCAGGTGCACCTATATGTCTTAATGGCTGGAATTTTGTTTTTTTAAATCGCGGTGAAACACACAGACACACAAAAGATCAGAAATAATGCATTTTCATTGAGAGTGCAATTAGAAAGATATGTAAGGGGTGGCTATAATTCATCAGATAATAAATAAATAAATCAATAAATAAATAAGAGAAGAATTGATATGAATAAGTGCAAACACAAATAACTCGCTGCTAGGTAATGCTGCCATGAATGCTCGAGTACCCAAGTACCTGACAAAAAGACGAGACAACTCCTACTGCCAGTTTGAGACACATGTTACTAAAAAAAATATTTTCCACTGATCTTAAACTTGTTTAATGGCAACCACAGATGCTAGGGTCATTCCTTTTATGTGTTAGGTCTCTCACTCTCCGTCTTTGTGTGTGTGTGTGTCTGTGTGTGTGTATATATATATATATATATATATTCAGTCTTAATAGTTCTTTGTTAGACATTTTCTGTCCATCAAGCCTTGAAAGAGACTATCTTAAAACAAAATGCATAACATCTCTATCATTTACAATGGGCTGAAAAAGGCAATTGGAATAGGTTCTATTCATATATTTGGAATACCTTAATAACGTAGAAATATCGCATCACTTCCGAGCCTATGCATTAAGATGGACATTGACCGTTAAGCTTGTATCTGAGTCATGCATGAAGAAAAGACATCCCATAAAAGCTTTTCTATGTTTGTTTACATATAAAAAGTTCCAATAAAAGCTACTGAATCATTTCAAGGACATGAATTTAAATTGTGCGATCTCCAAGGCAAGGAGTTCACGATGGGTTGCCCATGAAGTGAAGGAGAAAGTGGTCCCCGATTAAGACCAGTGACTGTTGGTAGGAACCACTAACAAACTAATAACGATACTGTGGATCGAACACCTTTGAGATAGATGTCGACTGGCTACCAGTCCCTTCGGCTTCTCATCTCTCCTACTTTGCCAGTTGAGGCAGGTTGTAGGAGAGTGATTCCCAGTGCCTAGAGGAACTTTCTGCTTGGAGAAATGAAAAAATCAATATAAATTTGCTATGCAAAAAAGTGCAATAAAAATTAAAAAAACAGATAAGAAACAATGCCTTTTGCCTGGAAAGGGCAACAGCAAGTCTAAAAGAGCTGCTGATTGAAACCTTTAAGGCATATTTTCAAGGCTTCAGAATAATCACAATCACAATTACCTCGCTGCTGGTTAGTGCTGCAAGGAAAGTTCGAGTACCCGAGTACAAATTGGCTGCATCTTAGACTCAAGTCCAACTTTGGACTCGAGTTCTTGATAAAAATGGAGACAACTTGTACTGACAGTCCAAGAGATATATTACTGAGACATATTCCTGATGGATTTTTCCCACTGAATAAAGCTTGTGTAATGGTAACCACAGGCGCTTATATCCTCCTCACTCTCTTCCTCTCTCTCTCTCTCTCTCTCTCTCTCCCTACCTCACTGCTTAGAGAGGGTATAGTGTATTTTCAGTTCCATAAACAAATATTATTTGCCTTGAGTATGAAGAGGTGGTATTTTCATTCAATTGCACACATTTGTAAGAGTACATCACCCAGAACATAGTGTTCAGCAGTTGGGCTGCATTAGGTACATAAAGGACTCAAGTACTTGAAATTGTGATAGCTGATAGCACCACTAGTAGTCAGGTCAAAGAATATCCGTACCTCCCTTTTCAGAATATTTTCCACTGTACGACTGCAAACTATTTGCCCATCTTGTGTTGATAACAAGTGAAAATTTTGCTAATATATTAAGTATGCTCACACACAAAACTGCATATCACAAAACACGCCGTAAAAAAAAATAATTATGGTGCATCATTTTCGGTTGACTATCAGAGTGCAGTATGCCATTTGGCGCACTGCATCATCATTACCATCTGACGTGATCATGGCCATGGTGGTGAACGTAGCTGAACGGGCTGGCATTATTTAATGAGGGAAATGTAAGCAGGATTCGCTTTACGCAAGAAAATTTGAATATTGTAGTTAAAGATCGTACTACTATCATTATGCTACTTCAGAAATCAGTGTCCACTGAAAAGTACGTGATACGGAAGCGAGCTCCATCATGTTTAGAATGAATACATGGGTATGTGTAAATCCCTGTCTTAAGATAGGAAACATGCCACAAAACCAGATTCAAATATTGTGCCCTACTTGACATAAAAATCATGCAATTCTTAAGTTTAAGAATGAGTCTTCTGTGCAAAACATGATAGAGGATAGAGAACTAATTTTTTTTTTATACATAAACCATTTTTCAGCCCCGAGACCTATGCCTTTGACATCAAAATCAAGAGATTTCTACCTTATTCAAAGTGCAAACCTTCCACAAAGTTTAGTCAAAGTCCATGATACAGAACTAATGTTCTACTTTCAGTGACAGTGATTTTGACTGTTCACCTTTTGACACCTAAATCAATAGGCTTCTTCCTTGCACCAATTACAAGACATCTACATAGTTTGGTCCATGTCTGTGAAGTACAACAAACCATTTTTCTTTTTCAATCACACTGACCTTGACCTTTGAATCCAAAATTGATGGGCTTTTTCATTACTCCAAGTGCGAGCCATCCACAAGTTTGGCCCAAGTCTGTGATGTAGAATTAATGTAATGGTATGAAAATGATTTTTTTTCCTTTCAAGCAATGATCCAAACATTTGTCCTTTTGACTAGAAAATTAATAGGCTTCTTCCAAGTGCAAGCTATCCACAAAGTTTAGTCTAGGTTTGTGAGGTATAACTAATGTTATTATGCGGGAACAATTTTTCTTCTTTCAGTCATCACTCAGTGACCTTGACCTTTGATTTGACCCTGAAATCGGTAGGTTTATTCCTTACCCCAGATGCATATCATTTACAAAGTTTAGTAATGGTAGACAACAGAGAAATCAACTTACTGTGTGGAAACAAACTAAGGAAAATATGGACAGTTGGATGTTGTAACATAATATGCTCCACCTTACAATGGGCATATAACAACTATTTATTGCAAGAAACTAGAGGTTTTTCGTGGTGGAAAACAAAAACAAAACAAAACAAAAACGTTAGTATGGTCATCTATTTGCAAGAAGTAGCTGTAACAATATTTTTCACATTTTGGGAGGTCATATCAGCATCATTTTCATTTAAGACCACCTACATACTGTGCAAAGAGTTATCGCAAAAGTCTAATGTTGATATAATGATACCTTGAAGAGAAGCTGTGATAACAAAATGTTTAAGAAGGCCACCATGGCCATCATGTTGAAGGTCTGATCAGTACCATTATCATTTAGTAGCCACCAGATATCATAAGAAATCTTTCAGTGAAAACCCCATGTCGCTACTACTAGAAGTATCAATAACATCTACATTATTTTCATTTAGGACCGACTAGACATCATAAGAGGTCTTTTGGTGAAAAACCTATGTTGATATGACCATTCATTTAGGTTGTATAGCAATAACAAGATTTTCAAGATGGTTGCCATGGTGGTCCTGTTGGATGACAGATCAGCGCCATTTTCATTTGAGGCTAACTTGACATCATATGAAGTTTTTTTAGTGAAAACCGTATGTCAATATGACTAAATATTTTGGTGGTGCAGTTATAACAAGATGTTTAAGATGATCACCATGGTGGACAAATTGGATGTCTGAGGTGCACCATTTTCATTTAAGACCATCTAGATATTGGGATGAATGTGTGTGCCAAGTTTCATGGCAATAATACCAGTAGTTTACAAGTAGTGATAACAAACTTGTGCTAATGGACAGCTGACATACATATGACAGACAACAGGCCACAGCAGCTCTTCCAGTTTATGACAAGTAGAGCTAAAACTTCAACAACAAAAAAGAGAGCTCTTACGAGCCTACCAATGAGCTGATTACCTTCCTCAGATAATAATGTCACATGTGCGTTAGACCAATATTCAAGACCCAAGTATGTCTGCTTGAATAATTGACAGTATCACCGGTAAGACTTACAACAATGTGTTCATGGCATTGAAAAAAAATGACCAATTAAACTGAATAGAAAAAAATTTCACGACTTTTTTTTTTGGGGGGGGGGGGTAATGATACAGACTTTGCTATGTTTTAATTATGAAAAGTTCTGAAATGACAATGTGCCTATTCATTGTTGCAGTAATTTAATAATAGACATAAATTTGACAATAACTATAATGAAAATTGCTCAACACAAACAACCCATAACTTCCTTACAAAACATGTTAAAAGTGAACCAATGACCAAGATACCATCAGCATGTTTTATGAAGAATTTTTCAACTTTCAGAGAATAAAATTATGTAGCATTGAACTGTAATGTTACGAGATTTGGGTTAAATACAAAGAAAGAAGGATATAAAAAAAATAAAGAAAAATACTAAATAAAACATATGAATGTATAAAAACAGAGCACAAGTCAATGAGTCAGTCAATCAATCAATGAATCAATCAAACTAAATAGGTTATTAAATTACACACAGTTGTTAAATAAATGGGGAGAGGGATCATCAAAAAAAAAAAGAACTAGAGAACACAGCCAGAAAAAAAAAAGTACATGCATTTGGGGAGGGGTAGAAATCAATACTGTTTTGTGTAAGGAATCCATCTTCATCAACAACAACAAAAAAGAAGTTCTTTTTATATAAACACTGCCTGGATAGCACAATAGTAACATGCTTGCTTTGAACCGATAGGGCCCCAGATTCGATCACTGGTTCCAGTATCAGCGAGGGTATAGTGGCCAGCCATTTAAGGTTGGTTACTAAGGGTTTTCTGGTTTTCTCCATTACAAAAGATCAGAGTATGCCAATATACATTTATTCCCTTTGTTAAAGGATGTGAAGATTTGTGCACCCAAGGAAAGTCATGTTCCATGAGGGTGAAGCAGGTGAAAAAATCTTCAAATCTCCCTGAAACAAGGGCAATAAATTGTTTATTATTTTACCAAATCAAACAAGACAGGGAAACACGATCACATGAGGGAGACACAACTGCACGAGGCATGATTGCATGAGGGACACATGATGTTTTGTTCGCTGACACATGACATTTTGTGCACCAATCATTTACAGTTATATGATATAATAATATCAGTTGTGAAAACTTGTATGATGTACAATTAGCATAAAAAATAAAGTTTAATTATGGCCATACCATTCATGATTTGGCTGCTACTGTCAGAATGATTGAGTATATCTGTTTTAAATTCTATTTGATTTTTAAATAAAGCATGCGAGAGAAATAATTGTTCCTATCAATAACTGTTACAATTGGGTCTAAGGCCCATTTCCAACTGCTAAACTCGTTCAGTTTACTCAGACAAATCTAGTCTGGCATTAAAATTCAAACTACATGTAAATAATTTCTGATTTGAAATAAAGTTAAAAAAATTGGGGAAGTAAATGGTCTTAATGCTTGTCATCACAAGAATTTCTCCAACAATAAAACCCAATGCAGATTCAAGATTATACTGATCACAGAAATAATAGGGACCATATGGATAAATACAGTAAATTACCTCTTCTGATGAGATCATACAGATTTCTGACTGTTTTACAGATGACATATGTGATACAATTAGGGATCTCAGAAATTCATAACTTTTTTTTCTTCAAAACTAAACATGGAAACAGCTTATAAATTCACCTAAGAAGATCTCTATCTTATTGCATACAACCTTAAAGGTCAATCGACCATGAATTTGAACATCATCACCCTTAGTAACAGAAGTCTATTTTGAATTTTATGCTGGTAAGTACATGTAATTGGTTAGCAACTCACCATTATTTTTAATCTTTACAAAAACAAAACATGTCCATGAAAAGCTGACTTTCTTATTCCTAAGCAGAAAAAATCTACCTCAAAACAAAGTTTTCTTTCAAAACAACGAATCATTTTCAACATAGCATGTTATTTCATCAATAAATTTGGAATGTTAATTTCCAAATGACAAGCTAGTTTGATCCCTCATCAATGTAAGTAATGGAACAGAGGGTTGTTCATGGCTTAAAAAGTAATTATACAATATCTATTCACTGACTGTCACATATATATGCTGTCTGGAAGTCTCTTTTAAACAGGACATAGTTTTAATTTTACGAGAATCACTTAACAGGCACTCAGTGCTGAAGATAGTGTACAAATCTGGTGACACCCTCTATATCATCAATTTCTAAGATTTACACAACAAAATTAGAATGTTTTAGTGAGCAGATCTATCATGATAATCCTCTTTCTTCAGAGTATCTTAAATATAACAGACAATTTTTGCTGTCTACTGTATATACTCGCGTATAAGCCGGGTCCAAATGCAAACAACATTTACCCTGATCTGCCATCGCATAATGCGTTGGCAGATCAGGGTCTATGTTATTTGTTCTATTGATTAGTCCTTACAAACTACATAGACCTAGATCTGCCAGTGCATTATGTGAGGGCAGATTTGGGTCTATGCAGTTTGCAGTTGGTATTAGATTATACACGAGTATTTACGGTAAGTTCACTTGTTTTTCCTCTTTAAATCTTACGGGAAATCGATCCTGTACAAATAAGCTTTAAATGTTACAGAACAAGATAACCTAATCAGCCATCATTAATTATGTCTCACTAATAATGAATGTACCAGTAGTTTTGTAAGAGTTATTGAACATCAGTAGTCTTTGCCATGAAAATACTGATAGTCTACTGCATTGAAGGTAAATAATAAATGATGTGTCAGCAGTTCCAAACAGTCATTGAATAGAAAGAGGCAATGACAAAACATCAAAAACATAAAGAAACTGATTACTCAAATATTGCTTTTTTAAATGTATAATTTTTTTTTTATTATTTAAAATCCTCACTCATCATGAAAGCTTTAACTGAAAAAGGTCTCAGCACAATAATTACATTCCTAGTACTTCAAATCTAAAATTGTTGTTACTATATTTTTCAAAAATTCCATTAAAAAAATAGTAGCCTAAATGGAAAAACTTTAACTCCTATCTTGTTATGCATTGTATAAGATATATATATATATATATATATATATATATATATATATATATATATATATATATATATATATTTATATGTATGTATGTTGAATAATGGTGCCTGTTTAAATGTTTCAGCATGACGTCTTCAGAGTTCTAAAATGACAATATACAAGCTGCACCTGCCTACAATTATTATATTTTGATATTCCTGTAACTCTGTAAAGTATCGATTCCCCTTAAACTTAAAATGTACATCCAAGTGCCGATTATATCTTATTTTTGAAGAAATGAAGACGTTTTTATAACAATGACAAAACAAATAGCAATAATACTGGTGCAAATCTCAGTAACAGAAGGCCATGCAAAATTCCGTTTGCCATTCATAGCCACTACTGTTTAGAAATTACGTTTTTCATTCCTTCTATTTCTTTACTTCATTTTTTCCACTGATTAACAAATTATGACAGACACAGTACGATGAACTAGTATCTTTATTTCAACATTTTGAAGAAAAGCTGAATGACTATAACTGATGGCATAAGTAAATAAAAAGTATTATCTGCATCTATAAAAAACTTGGAAATGTACCATAATTTAACTGCATATCACAACTTCCCATAATTCATTATTGTTCATAAATCCAATTAAGTAAACAGCATTACTTTGTACTAGTCATGAAGAACATCACACAATAATGAAATGACAATGAACAAGGAAATGGTAATGAAAATGTCAATCACAGAAAGAGTATATAATTTCATAAACTTTAACTACATGATTTTTTAACATTGCAAGGAGGATACAAATCTAAATACATGTAAAGTATGTCTGCTCAGAGTCTTCGCAATTTTAATACAATAGTTATTTTGCTTTTATCAAATTTTTTAATTCATTTTATGAAAATTAATTCCATAAACAATTTTATTATATAAATTACTTACTTTTATAATTTTTAAATAACTGCAGCAAATTAATGACAATCTTGTTTATCTTAAAAACTTTTGAAGAAACAATTACAGAAAGAAGTTGGTTCAATAATCCTTCAAAAGTGAAAAATTTGTTGCAATATACTAGTATATCCAAAGCAAATTAAACATGTGATTTTATTGACTTTTATTAACATTAGTGCTAGAAATCAGTTCAAATTAAAGACTGTTCATTAGTTTTATCAGTGACTGATTAATAAGGTATGTCCAGAAATAAATGTAGGGAGCAGCTGAAATGTACTTTTTCCAAGACACCACCACCCATCAAATTTTAACTGAACTGATTGACATAAACCAATTGGAACAGCCTGGATTACAACCAAGATCCATATTTTATTTACTAACTTAAGCAACTTTCTCATCCTCCCGACAATTTCTGTTATCATTTTTTCCACAACTAATTTTAGGGAAAAATATAGTTTCAAAATCTTCTTCAGTATATACAAGTTTGCAATTATTGCACAAGAAAAAATATCTCTGTACAAAAAATGTGAGGACCAATAATTATTATTTCTTATGGATATATAGGTAATGAAAAATTACAGGCAATGCATTAATAAATTAATTTTTCCACACGACAGCTTGTCTAAACCAGGAATTTTCCCCATAATCCTCCTGCAGCAGATGATGAATTTTTTATATTCAAAGAAATATAAATAACAATCATAAAGCAATTGTGAAAATGAACCATTTTTCCTGGAATAATAAATCTCTGTTTCCTTGAATAAATATTAGAAACAATGAAAAAGAAGCTAACATTCCCCATAAAATTTGATAGATCATGCCTGGACCTAACAACTAGATTTTGACAAATGCCAATCATTGATGGTAATTTAATTTTTTTCCCGTTACACTGAAAATGATCATTTCATGATGAATTCGATTAATCAGTACATTACTATTATTTTATTATTATCTACTTACCTTTTCAACCTGATGCAAATGCATACACTTAAATGTACATTGACATATAAAAGCCATATTTCTTCCATTCGATAGTTTTGGCTTCTGTCAGTATGAAATGTACTATCTGCATCTGAGTGATCCAAAAGCTTGCAATATACAAGATTCAAGAGCTAGTGTCTCAGTGATTCTGAAAACTGGCATGATACTATTAAATTAAATAGCACACATTATAATTTTAGCTGTACAAATGTATCCAGAGCTCAAGCAACTGCAAGCAAGACATCCAGAAGTGACATTAAGAGTACCATGTAAGTATTACTGGATTCTGGAACTTTACTTATGCTCAAAAGGTTTTCCACTTAAAGGGAATCGTTAAACATAAATGCCATCTGATACTATTAATTTTCTAGCAGATCATACACTGATAAAGAAAAATTAAGAATTTAAACAAGCCATTACCAGGCAAAATTTCTGAAAATGTTTTTTGTAGTTTTTCCTTATATAAACAATCAAAATATTTCAAAACTTTCAGACATGATTATCACTGTAAAAGTTAAAATAAAACACACCACTCTTGATTAAACAAAATTTATTCAACAAAAGTACTTATTGTTTCTTGTTTTAAATATTAAATCTCAAAGTTCTGAAAACATGCAAATTGATTTGAAGCAATTGGAATGTAACTTTTGTGCTAAAACTGTTCTCAAAGCTTGCTGTTTCCAGACAAATTTTTTAAAAATCTGAATCTTTATACCATTTCATGGCACTAACCTTGCTGAATCCAACGACTACCCACCACTATTGCCACACCATTCAGTTAAGCCCTGCTGTTTATCTTTGATGCAGTAGACTGTACCTGCTTTCATATAAAAAGACTTGCAATGTCTGGTTACTCTGAGCTACTAAACTTACAAGGGAGGTAATTAATAGAGATCAAATGGGTTATCACCCCTGCTGGTTTGTATTAAAACATGCTCCTGTTTGTTGTCGAGTATCAGGAATCTTAATGCATTATTCATTAAGTTTTTTACGCTGCAAGTACTTGGTTATGGTTGAGTTCAAGTATTCAGGTAAATGGTTACATTTTATTTTAGTTACCCAAGTTGAATATACCCATTAAGTTTTGTGACTGTACATACAACAGTGTCAGAAAAACTGAATTGAATGCAACATTTTAATGATGATGCCTATGTCAAGCACAGCAGCAACACTGTTGCCAGGAAAGTGTTACCACTACCTCATGTATGCTTCACAGGAGGCTTGGCAACACAACAAAAAGCATTACATGTGACTTTTTGTACTTGCGACAAATTAGTGCTTCCAGAAACATGTACAAGTTTGAAACAAACATTTAAGTAACCTTAAAATAATTAATATTGATCAAAATACCACACATATTTAATAAAGGAATGGGAAAGTCTCACTTTAGGAGATAAACACAAACAAACAGCAGTGAAACCTGTCTATAAAGTACACAAAAAGAAATCAACCAAAATGAGCTCTTGTCATTAATTAAAGTTAATTATGATCATAAATATAAGAGAATAAAGCAATAAATGTCCTTTATAAACAGGTGTCCTTGATATGGAGGTATTTATTAAGACAAGTGTCACTGTATGGAAATATAAAAATCAGAATTTTTCAAACTCTGAAAAATGAGTCTCATTTAATATATTCAAGATTTCAATATCAATAGACACACACATAACACTGGTTTATTCTACAGTGAAATTTTTTTAATTATAATTTGCTAACATTTTATTACAATCAAATATCAATTGCACTTTAACCCATAACTAAATTTAAACAACATATTTGCATGGCACATATTTTGAAATACATGTACATGACATACATATATTTTAAGCAAGAGACTAAAATTAGGCGCACACTGTTCATATACAAATGATCATATCTAAATATACTGTAATGAAAGAGGAAATCAAGAAAGATCTTACAGTTAATCGATTTAAATTGTCATGGGGTATATTTTATTTAGTATGGGTGGGGTCTGAACTCATATTTTTTCTTTTTTCATCTTCATAATTTAAATTCTTTCATATAGGTGCATAAGACAATAGTGTTCTTTCATATAGGTGCATAAGACAAGTGTTCTTTCATATAGGTGCATAAGACAATAAGTGTTCTTTCATATAGGTGCATAAGACAATAGTGTTCTTTCATATAGGTTCATAAGACAATAAGTGTTCTTTCATTTAGGTGCATAAGACAATAGTGTTCTTTCATATAGGTTCATAAGACAATAAGTGTTCTTTCATATAGGTGCATAAGGCAATAGTGTTCCCCCACCCCTACCCCAAGGCAGATTTAAATGGAATAGGCCTTACAACAACACACACAAATTTATCATTAGAGATTGGTTTTGGTTATAGATGAAATGCAAAAAGTACAATAAATTTTATATGATACATTTATAGCCTTACCAGCATTAGAAACAATCCCCATCTTTCCGACTTAAGGTTTGTTTCTAATCATTAATAAATTATAGTGTTTTATTTCTCATGCAACAAAATAACAGAGTAAAAAATAAAATTAAAACTTGGTGGATTGAAAAGTGAATGATTGTCAAAAGTACACATCTATGATGGATTTTGTAATGTAATTAAGATGATTTACAGTGGAAATTTATGATCAATATCATACAAGACCTTCAAAATTCCTATTGTCCGCTGCCTTGTACATGTGAATTTTAAAAAGCAAATATCCTGATTTATAGTACCTGTCAGGAAAGATGAAATCTGATACCATTGGGTACATCCATCTCTGACACTGTACATCAAATTTTGCATGAAACATGCTGAGATTTAACGTAATTATTTAGGACAAATTTTGCATGAATCATGCTGTGATTTTACGTAATTATTTAAGACAAATTTTGCATGAAACATGCTGAGATTTAATGTAATTATTTAAGACAAATTTTGCATGAAACATGCTGTGATTTTACATAATTATTTAAGACAAATTTTGCATGAAACATGCTGTGATTTTACATAATTATTTAAGACAAATTTTGCATGAAACATACTGTGATTTTACATAATTATTTAAGACAAATTTTGCATGAAACATGCTGTGATTTTACATAATTATTTAAGACAAATTTTGCATGAAACATGCTGTGATTTTACATAATTATTTAAGACAAATTTTGCATGAAACATGCTGTGATTTAATGTAATTATTTAAGACAAATTTTGCATGAAACATGCTGTGATTTAACGTAATTATTTAAGACAAATTTTGCATGAAACATGCTGTGATTTAACATAATTATTTAAGACAAATTTTGCATGAAACATGCTGTGATTTAACATAATTATTTAAGACAAATTTTGCATGAAACATGCTGTGATTTAACGTAATTATTTAAGACAAATTTTGCATGAAACATGCCGAGATTTAACATAATTATTTAAGACAAATTTTGCATGAAACATGCTGTGATTTAACATAATTATTTAAGACAAATTTTGCATGAAACATGCTGTGATTTAACATAATTATTTAAGACAAATTTTGCATGAAACATGCTGTGATTTAACGTAATTATTTAAGACAAATTTTGCATGAAACATGCTGTGATTTTACGTAATTATTTAAGACAAATTTTAAAATCTTGAGAGGATATATTCTGATATTTGCTAAACATGCTTAAACTGAGAAAGAAAACAAGCTGAAATCTAAATTTAGTTGCCTATGGGCAAATAATTGTAAAATCATTTCGAAGGCTGCTATATATTAAACGAAACAAATCATGATACTGAAAACCTGGAGTGTATGAAAATAATGTATCATAAAGCCTCCTTAATCGAGAATGTACTTATCTAAATCCCACTGAAACTGAGCATTTTGGGCAACAGATTTCATTTGGGCCAAACCATGTAACGGACCCTGAAATGGGCAATTTTATCAAATCTGCATTTTGTTTGTATCCATCTGAATTACTTTCACGTTTGCATTCTAGTTATCGTCTCATCGTATTTTGCTTATGGTCTCAGACATGCATTCTGGTTTCCCATTTATCACTATTATTTATAGTATCCTTATGTTTTCATTTGTTTGGAATGAAATGGAAATGCACTGACCAAAGCTGGATTCTCCATTTCCAAGCATTCAGGAGAAAGAATGATTGTTTCATATCTTTTGTATCTCATCTCATTACAAGTGTACTTTAACAAAATAGCAAATCCAAAAGGCATCTATGATTTATGATAAAAAAAAATATCACAACAACTACAATTAAACTAAAAAATATAGTTGTAGTGTATTTGCCAGCGATTTTTATTTCTTATTTTGTTATGTTCAAATAAAAATTGTACAGATACAACCAATGGTGATGATGCTAATCACATCAATTGCTGTCATTATGTCTGCCTTGACAAGAACAATGTAAAGGTTTGTAAGGTGTGAAAAATTATATCTGTATAAAGACCCTCATCACGAATTATAATGTGAAAGGGCTTTTGATCCTGGAAATTTAGAGGCAGCCTGAAAATAATTAATTTTCAAATCAAATCCATTCATAAAATGCTTTCAAGTTTTGTTGTCTTTTGTTTCTTATCCTTTGTTATGCATTCTGAGTTTTGTATTTGCACTCTCTGCCCTCTTGAAAAAACATTCATCATTTCATTTGTGTTCTTTCTGCATTTTGTTTGCATTCATTCTGTATCATGTTTGCATGCCATTTTCATTTCGCTGTTAAAATGACCCATTTCAGTGCTTTTATGTTATGTATGAGCATGAGAAATGTTTAAAACATTTGGGCCTAGTAGAAAGTATACATTTCAATTGTGTAAAACCCTTTCAATTAGCTCTTCCATTCACCAGAAATCTTGTATTTCTCTCACCAGAAATCTTGTATTTCTCTCATTGACAGTACTTTTTATTTCAGCTTCACCACATATTTGTAACTTGAATCAAACTTCTCTGTGATACATTGCCCTTTTTTAAAAATGCAACTGTACTTGTCCCTAAACAAAATCCACTGACTACTGCATTTTACCTTGCTGATATGTGAAGAAATATTTTCTAATCTTCATGTCAACAGCTGAATAACTTCAATGACACTGCTTCCTAATTTCTGCATGTTGTTTTCATCTGAAATATTATTCAGCAAAGGCAGCATGCTTCTTTATCAATAGACGAGATATCAGATGTATGAAACTAAAATCACCTGTGATTACACATAATTTTACAAGCAGAATCTCTTTGAACTAAATGTACATTTTTCTTTGCTCCAAAAGTGACATCAGTTCTGGTTATGATTTGTCCAAAATGTAACATGCCCACAGATTTAATTACTGATTCTTTGGTTTAATTTTCATACTGAAATGAATGAATGTTTCTCAATTAACACGATTTCTGTCTGCATCTGTATGGCACAACAATATAACCACTTTCAACAGCAAGACAGGAATCAATTGATCTCCCTGGGATGGGCCCACAATAAAGGTAAAACAGATACAGTCAAATTGAATTAACGTTTGAAGAGGTCCAAATGACCAGATGAAATACAGTATTGTTTTGCTCCAAGAGCAATATTAAGAGATACTCAATCCATCAAATTTTCTTTGTGACATCTTAAAATTTCAAATGTCAAATTATTTTTCTTGTTTTGCACTGCTTTATATAGGAAAGTGGGCCAGTAGTCCATCACAAGGGACCACTGGTTTCATAAGCTGGGGAGATCGCTGTAATCTATAACTCACTCAGAATGTATTGGTTTTTGTACATAGCTATTCTAAGATTATATTGATAGGTTTTGTCTATGCATATGGATCCTAACATATAACATTATAAAATGATATTAAACGCTAATAATAAAAAAATTATTAATAATACAAAATTGCTACATGCAACAATTACTTGTTCTGACAAAAATAATAATAACTGGCTATTCAAAAAAAGACAGTATATTCAGATAGGAATATAAAAAGGGACCCATTTGTACCAAACAGTAATGTAATAAATGCTTTTATAAAAAAAAAAAGAACAAATTAAAAATAAGGCATTCTACAGAATATATTCTCTTACCTGCGAACAGTATTATAATTCCAAGTATATCACGATATAGTTACTATATTATTCTACCAAAGTCACAGTTGAATATAACCACTGATATAAAAAGATATGTGACTTTCCAAAGATTAAAACATTGCATTGTAACATTGTTGAGCCTACCACTGCCATCACCATGATCATTGCTGCCACAGCCATTCATTCATGAGACAAAAACAGATACTTGTCAGGACTGGTAAAGTAGTATTTATACTGTACAACCCTGTTTATTCAATTACTTGAGGAATGTGATAATCGATGGATAGACAGAAGTTTGGATGAATGATAGTTGAGTTATACTGTAAATTCATTCATTTTAAAGGGCATCAATTGTTTGTGGCTTTGGAATGAATTACATTTATGACAGTACTAAAATGCATGGATATGTCTCTAACAAGGAACTGAGTCCTATTATCATTACTGACAATCGTCGTTTGTTGGGGCTTGGAATTCATGGATTATGCCAATTCAAATCGTGATCTCTGACATAACAAAGATCTGACAGACACTGATACGAGGTCATGTACTGTTGACCTATCAAGTCACCAATCAAGTTACAATTTCACATTTATGAAAGTGAAAAATGTCATTTGGAACATAATATTTCTAATGGCAACTTCCCCATACATGAAAAACAACACTTTATCTGACAGATTACTAAAAATGAGCAGACCTGGCAGATCAACATTTTGTAAGCAGACCTCAGTTTTAATCAGACTGTGCATTATGCCAACCACAAAATCCACAACAATTGGTACTGCATGAATAAAAAAATTAATTTACAGCATTTAATCTACATCCTTTGGTTTCAGAGGAATAAATATAGTAATTACCATACTTCCAAAAACTTACAAACTACAAAGATTCACCTGCAAAATATCAGTTATCTCCCCCAGAAAAGTCTGATAGGATAATGGGTGCCCCCAATGGACTTTATTTCATCAGCATAAGTATTTATAAACTTCCTTTGATCATATGCATGTTAAGTTAAATGTATCATATGTAAACACATTTGTAAAAAATTAAAAATTTGAGTTGTTTTCATTTATCCAAACATACAAGATGCAAATTATCAACAAAGAGATATTTTACTTTTTTTATGATTGCAGTCTCTCATATAAACTAAAAACAAAGGGTAACCATGCCAACAACTTGTTTATTGCTTAAAAACTAGACTTGAGACATTTAATTTATCAAATTTATCTCAGACTTAAATTTAATCTGATTAAATTCATTTTACTCAATTCTAAAATAACACTTGTAGTTAGTTTCAACATTTCTGTGGTGAAATCGCTTCTCAATATTTCTTCATTTCTTAGTATCTTTTTTATCTTATAACAATATATTTGATGAAAACTTTTTTAAAATGTTCAATTATATATTACAAGACATTTGAAATTTTACTTCTTATAGAAGCTCTTGCATCAAGGCCTATATTTTCTACAGTGAAATAAATTTAGTTACTAGACATCTTTTCCTAATGTTTTTTTTTCTTCTAAAAAAGATTTTTGCTAGAGTCATTGTTACATATGTGCCAACCAAATCCATTACAATAAAATACACAAAGGTCTCCAACAAAAATGCCCCTCATTAAATCACAGCCTCTCAAATTACATATACATGGTCATGTATCCCACTGAACTGGCTCAATCAAGTTTTCCCTATGCTATTTACTGTAAAATCAGAAATACAATTTCATGGTTTAGGAGTAAACAGTCACTTTCATGAGGATAAAATTTAGTGGGATCACTGTTTACCTAAACACCCAAGCCACAATTATATTATTTCATCATGGATTTTATTTTGTGGAAATTTTTTACCCACATAAAAAACACAAAGAAAATTTAAATCATGAACGTTTCTGATTTTAAAGTAATTTTTTTCACTAAACTTAACTAAGAAAACCAATTTAAACATAGTTTGACATCATTAAATATCGACTTGAATATGCAGCTTTGTGTACAACATACTATAATTATGAAACAACTTTAATTGTACCTCATTATAAAATGGCTTCGTTTATAATGTATCGCCTCTCTAATGAAACCACCTTATAATGATGGACTAATGCCTTTCTAATGAAACCACCTTATAATGTATGGCCTTTCTAATGAAACCACCTTATAATGTACGACCTTTCTAATGAAACCACCTTATAATGATGGATTAATGCACAGTCACGCAGCCTTGGTTTGAACAGAATCTTTCAATGGATACCTCCTTTAAACTAGTGTCAATGGTTGGATTAGTATTAGACTGTGGACAGAAGTATATTGTTCTTAATGTAATGTGCACTTTCTCTTGGTTGGTGAAAGGCTAAACAATTTCCATTTCTTCAAGATCAATGTAGGATTTTCACTGAATTACTCTTGCAGTGACAAAACTTCACATCCTAATAAATTTATGCTGAAATACAATGTATTGTCTTCTAAGTAAATGTGATGTAACCAGTTGCCATATTTACATTATCACAAACCCATCATTGTGTCTGTGCTAGTTACTGTTTAGCACTTTTGTGATATTTGTACAGTTTATGTTTTTGTTGTTGTTTTGAATCAGGTCTGTTACACTAAATCAGGTCTATTACACTAAATCAGGGCTATTACACTAAATCAGGTCTATTACATGACATCAGGTCTATTACATTACATCAATGGGGACTGGGTGGCCGAGTGGTCTAAGGTGCTCGCCTTTACTGATCACTGCCATCTCACCTCTGTCCACGTGAGTTCGAGTCTTGGGCTCGGCCAATGTGGTTATGTGAGAAAGCTTGCTAGTAGCTTCCCGTGGGTCAGTGGTTCTTCCCGGGATGTTCCCGGCTTCTTCATCCACCAGGTATACTGGCCGCAATGTATAGCCTATCATGTGCTGAAAAATGGCGTTAAACCCATAAAACCAAACCAAACATTACATCAGGTCTATTACACTAAATCAGGTCTATTACACTGAATCAAGTATTACATCACAATGAGTAGAGCAGGTTCAAGCTAAGCTCAAAAAATCATACAAAATGTCTGATTGTAACACATGGATTTTAATACTATAACATCCCAATGATCAACAATAAGTGTGATGTTTATATTTATCTCAGGTGTATGTTAAATACCCTATAAAAACATATACTTAACATTTATGCATATTTAAAAAGGATTAATAAATTGGACAGTAATTCAAGAATCCTTTCCCTCTTCAGCCAGGTCTGTCTCTACCAATGCTTGCTGTTTATCATTGTGTCTCCAGTCGCTGGTCAAGCTGTTGAACCAGGATGAGACTGCTGACTTTGCCTGGGTCAGAGCACCACCTGGTGGAAATAAATGAGTCAAAATTAGTGGCCCTTGTAAACACTGACTTCTTTAAGTCAAGCAGCTAATTAGAAACTTCCACTTCATTTGATGATACTATTCACAGTCAGATAACTTCCACTTCACCTGATGCTACTATACACAGAGTCAGATAACTTCCACTTCATCTGATGATACTATTCACAGAGTCAGATAACTTTCACTTCACCTAATGATATTATACACAGAGTCAGATAACTTCCACTTCACCTGATGATACTATACACAGACAGATAACTTCTACTTCACCTCATGATACTATACAAAGTCAGATAACTTCCACTTCATCTGATCATACTATACACAGAGTCAGATAACTTCCACTTCACCTGATTATACTATACACCGAGTCAGATAACTTCCACTTCATCTGATGATACTATACACAGAGTCAGATAACTTCCACTTCGCCTAATGATACTATACAGTCTGATAACTTCCACTTCACCTAATGATACCATACACTGAGTCAGATAATTTCCACTTCCCATTGACGATACTATACAGTCTGATAACTTCCACCTCACCTGATGATACCATACACAGTCTGATAACTTCCACTTCACCTGATGATACTATACAGTCAGATAACTTCCACTTCACCTGATGATACTATACACAGAGTCAGATAACTTCCACTTCACCTGATGATACTATACACAGTCTGATAACTTCCACTTCACCTGATGATACTATACACAGAGAGATAACTTCCACTTCACCTGATGATACTATACACAGTCTGATAACTCCCACTTCACCTGATGATACCATACACAGAGTCAGATAACTTCCACTTCATCTAATGATACTATACACAGAGTCAGATAACTTCCACGTCACCTGATGATACTATACACAGACAGATAACTTCCACTTCACCTGATGATACCATACACAGAGTCAGATAACTTCCACTTCACCTGATGATACTATACACAGTCTGATAACTTCCACTTCACCTGATGATACTATACAGTCAGATAACTTTCACTTCACCTGATGATACTATACACAGAGTCAGATAACTTCCACTTCACCTGATGATACTATACACAGTCTGATAACTTCCACTTCACCTGATGATACTATACACAGAGAGATAACTTCCACTTCACCTGATGATACTATACACAGTCTGATAACTTCCACTTCACCTGATGATACCATACACAGAGTCAGATAACTTCCACTTCACCTGATGATAATATACACAGTCTGATAACTTCCACTTCACCTAATGATACAATACACAGCCAGATAACTTCCACTTCACCTGATGATACTATACACAGAGTCAGATAACTTCCACTTCACCTGATGATACTATACACAGTCTGATAACTTCCACTTAAACCTAATGATACTATACACAGTCTGATAACTTCCACTTCACCTGATGATACTATACACAGAGTCAGATAACTTCCACTTCACCTGATTATACTATACACAGTCTGATAACTTCCACTTCATCTGATGATACTATACACAGTCAGATAACTTCCACTTCACCTAATGATACTATACACAGAGTCAGATAACTTCCACTTCACCTGATGATACTATACACAGTCTGATAACTTCCACTTCATCTGATGATACTATACACAGTCAGATAACTTCCACTTCACCTAATGATACTATACACAGAGTCAGATAACTTCCACTTCACCTGATGATACTATACACAGTCAGATAACTTCCACTTCACCTGATGATACTATACACAGAGTCAGATAACTTCCACTTCACCTGATGATACTATACACAGTCTGATAACTTCCACTTCACCTAATGATACTATACACAGTCTGATAACTTCCACTTCACCTGATGATACTATACACAGAGTCAGATAACTTCCACTTCACCTGATTATACTATACACAGTCTGATAACTTCCACTTCATCTGATGATACTATACGCGGTCTGATAACTTCCACTTCACCTGATGATACTATACACAGAGTCAGATAGCATTTCATCAATGTAAACATAAGATACAGCTATTTTAATCTCTAATTTGCAATATTACATGGGTGGGTTTGGAACATTATTTCTGAGCACCCCCCCCCAACCCCCTTGCATTGCCCCTAATTGTGGCCTTAACCTCGGGGTGGTATCGCAGAATTCAATTACATATTTCATGAAGGCATTTCATTATTATTATAACCATTTTATACATCTAACTTTTTAACACCATCCTAAAGGTCTTTATGGCCTCAGTGCAATATAATGACCCCAATGCACATTGTTACTACACCTACATATATGGAAAAGTATTTATCAAGTTTGGAATCATTCACCTTTTGGCATAGGAAATGTGACAGGCATACATATATGCATGGATAAATGGTTGAACTGAAGGAATTAAAGTTGGACATTATTACAATATTCTTTAACTGTCATATCAAAGCAAGAGGTGATTACTATATGTACTACTCGTGTATAAGTCAGGTCTAACTGCAAACTGCATAGACCTAGATCTGTCATCAGCCATCACATAATGCACCAGCTGATCTGGGTATATCCTGTTTGTAATCAGTAGAACAAACAACACAGACCCTGATCTGCTAATGCATTATGTTGTTTACAGTTAGACCTGATTTGCATGCGAGTTCATATGGCAGTAGACAAATGATTCTTGATGTATACTAACCCACTGCTTTTCCTGTTTGTACAACGTATCTCCCTGTCTGATTAACTGCAGCATTCAGCTTTTTTCCACGCTCTGTGCTCTGCATTGTACTATGGGAAGGGAAAAGAAACTGTAAATATTGAGAATCAAGAAAACTTTGGCAATTAATTATTATCATACTGATGCCCACCCCTCTCCAATTCTCTTATCATCTGCAGATACAGATTTCACACTGACAGTAAAATTTCACACTATCGGTAACATTCCACACTATTGGTAACATTCCATACTATTTGTAATATTCCAAACACTATTGGTAACATTCTACACTACTGGTAACATTCCACACTATTGGTAACATTTCACACTATTGGTAACATTTCACACTATTGGTAACATTCCACACTATTGGTAACATTCCATACTATTGGTAACATTCCACACTATTGGTAACATTCCATAATATTGGTAATATTCCAAATAAAGTTGGTAATATTCCAAACACAGTTGGTAATATTCCAAATACAGTTGGTAATATTCCAAATACAGTTGGTAATATTCCAAATACAGTTGGTAATATTCCAAACATTGTTGGTAAAATTCCAAACACTGTTGGTAATATTCCAAACACTAATGGTAAAATTCCAAACACTGTTGGTAACATTCCACAAAAATCAAAGTATCAATGATTATGAAGTGGGATGAGCAGTGAAGAGTGGAGAGTAGATGGAAAAAAATGGCTGCATACCTTTAAGGTTTTGTCACATCTCAAGAAATTACCTACATCAAGCTACATAAAAGTCATCACTTTTGTCTGGATCATGACAGACAACAGATGCAAGGCACCAGGCCATTGCACAAGCTCTATGGTCTTTAATCGATAGAGTTAACAAGAGGCCCAAGTGTGTCTGAGATAATTCATCTGGCAAACATCTGCCTAACAGCTAAAAGCAAGAGCAGTTAACCAAGAAATCTTGTGTAGTAGGATGCTTTCTAAATAAATTTATGTCAATTCTGTTGATTACATATTTTGTGAAAACAACTATGCCAAGGTTTCTTTATTTTTGTATCTTTATCCATCTTTTATCACAGATAAGCCTGATATTGAAAGTCATTCATGCAGGGATTTTTTCTGTTAAATTTAGTCACATCCTGCTGAGTGTGCTTTGAGCTACCAGTCATTTGAAAGTTTTTACATTTTTAGTAAGTGTGGCCTAGTTTGAAGGTGGCTTGGCATCGATTGAAAAAATGAAAAGGTCCTCATGATATTTCTCAAATTTGGTCAAATTCTGCTGAGTTTTTTTTTTTGGAAGTCACGAAAAGTTTCCTAGTATTTTTAGGAACAGTTTTGATGATGAATCTGTATCATTTATAGGAAACTGAAAAACATTAATACCAGAGTTCTTTGTGTCTAATTTGGTGCATTTTTCTTTTTTTGGGGGTGGGGGGGGGGGGTGGGGGTGGGGGGAAGAGTTGTTTTAATTGCTTTTCTGTTTTTAGTAATGGCAGCCATATTTGGCGATGGATCAGCATCATTTGTATAAATCTGAAATGTATTCATGCCAGATGCTTTCTGTGAAATTTGGTCAAATTCTATTGAGTGACTTTTGGAGCAGATGAAAATTACTCACATTTTACTCAAAAGTTTTTAAAGACTTTTCTGTGTTAGTAACAGCAGTCAATACTGATCCACAAAGTTTGGTAGCTGTAGATGTTGGATAACTCAAGTTATTGTACAGAAATGAAATTGGTAACAGACAGACAGATGGACCAACATCATAACATGATATACTCCACCTTATGGCAGGCATATCAAAATCAGGTCCATGTATAGTTGAGGAACAATTAAGCCGATTAGCTACAGAAGTAAATATAAGGATAGTCCCTTTCGATAGCAGACAGGACAATTTCTATGAAGACTATGTCACTTTAATGTAAGGATGGTATAATAAATAAGCAACACAACTGACAAGTTCTCATTCCAGCATTAACTAATGGCACTGTCTACAAAGGTCCTATAACATAAGCAGTGCTGTTCAAGTGGCATCAAAAATAGTACAAGCAATAGCTGCTGAAACACATGACCAGATAGTATATAGTACACACACATGTGAGTCAACGATAGTACCTGCAGCTTGTTATTAAATGTCACCAAGATGCAGTTTGTTTAATGTTCATCTAACTTTTTTGCAACTGTTTCTTCTCTTTTCACTTTAGAACATTATTTATTTCAAAATTATACTTTTACAATTTTGTTTTAGGTTTTGCCTTCATAGAGATAATGGCCATATATACAATACAGATGCTATAATGGCCATATATACAATACAGATGCTATAATGGCCATATATACAATACAGATGCTATAATGGCCATATATACAATACAGATGCTATAATGGCCATATATACAATACAGATGCTATAATGGCCATATATACAATACAGATGCTATAATGGTCATATATACAATACAGATGCTATAATGGCCATATATACAATACAGATGCTATAATGGCCATATACAATACAGATGCTATAATGGCCATATATACAATACAGATGCTATAATGGTCATATATACAATACAGATGCTATAATGGTCATATATACAATACAGATGCTATAATGGTCATATATACAATACAGATGCTATAATGGCCATATATACAATACAGATGCTATAATGGCCATATATACAATACAGATGCTATAATGGCCATATATACAATACAGATGCTATAATGGCCATATATACAATACAGATGCTATAATGGCCATATATACAATACAGATGCTATAATGGCCATATATACAATACAGATGCTATAATGGCCATATATACAATACAGATGCTATAATGGTCATATATACAATACAGATGCTAGAGTACATGAGTGTAGCAGGATAACATGGATGGATGTAATGACTGAAAAAATTGGTCAATGTACTACTCAAATAATGTTACAATGTACTACTCAAATAATGTTACAATGTACTACTCAAATAATGTTACAATGTACTACTCAAATAATGTTACAATGTACTACTCAAATAATGTTACAATGTTACTACTCAAATAATGTTACAATGTACTACTCAAATAATGTTACAATATACTACTCAAATAATGTTACAATGTACTACTCAAATAATGTTACAATGTACTACTCAAATAATGTTACAATGTACTACTCAAATAATGTTACAATGTACTACTCAAATAATGTTACAATGTACTACTCAAATAATGTTACAATGTACTACTCAAATAATGTTACAAATATTTCTGATTGTAAGATTTGATTGACTGTAAAGCAGAAAGAGGGAGGGGGAAGGAGTTGAGAAACTAACTTGATGACAATATAAGGAAAAAGGAGGCAGAAGTCTTTAGGATAAAATTCCAATTAAACTCTTTCTCAATCATTGTATTGAAAATTAAAATAAACTGTTTGCAAGAAAAATATTTGGCATCAAAAATGTATTTTAGCTTGACAAAAAATGTTTGTTACTGTCAGTAATATAAACAGTATCTTATCGTCAACATATTATCTCTCTGCTGATCCTATCAAGCAAAGATTTACACTGATTTGGACTGTCCATATTTTAATCTTCTTTTTCCAATTTATCACTTTATTAATTTCTGTAAGATTTTGTAGCAATTAATTACATATTGGCCACCACAGTTACTTCTCAAGATCAACCAGTGACTCATTTCCCATGGTACAAATTGCCTGAGACTCTAGCATAACTTTGACATTACATTTATTCTAAAGTTACAGCTGAATAAACTGCAATACCAACTTAGAATGATTTTTTAATAACCTACATCTTCATTTTGGGGTTGCTTGCTCAAAATCATAAACCTTAGCAATTAGGAATCATCAAAATTGTTTAACTGCCAGCACCAGCATACTCCTAAAGAATTTAATTCTTAACTTTCAACCATAATCGCATCTTAAAAAAGTAATGTAACACTATTTTAATTTTCTCTAAGTCTCCTGCTTTCAACATGAATGGTCTATGGGCAAATTTTTTTATAATTTTTATTTCTGGTGCCTTGTGTATGTTCAATGGAAAAAACCTGGTACGCTTTACATCACTAACAGACAAATATCAAAGAAAATAATTTCAAAATACACAAAAAAAACTTTCATACTTTCAGATATGTGGTAAAAATAGAATTGCATTACACTGTATAGCTAAAATTTTGTATAGAAAATACTGTATGGACTAATGAGTAACTACACTATAAACCTTGGTAGTGCACCCTCTCACATGTCATAATGGTGACTAATGGATGGTGCACCCTCCTGCATGTCATAAGAGGTGACTAATGGATGGTACACCCTCCAACATGTCATAAGAGGTGACTAATGGAAGGTACACCCTCCTGCATGTCATAAGAGGTGACTAATGGATGGTACACCCTCCAACATGTCATAAGAGGTGACTAATGGATGGTACACCCTCCAACATGTCATAAGAGGTGACTAATGGAAGGTACACCCTCCAACATGTCATAAGAGGTGACTAATGGAAGGTACACCCTCCAACATGTCATAAGAGGTGACTAATGGAAGGTACACCCTCCGCATGTCATAAGAGGTGACTAATGGAAGGTACACCCTCCTGCATGTCATAAGAGGTGACTAATGGAGGGTACACCCTTCTGCGTGTCATAAGAGGTGACTAATGGATGGTACACCCTCCCACATGTCATAAGAGGTGACTAATGGAAGGTACACCCTCCCACATGTCATAAGAGGTGACTAATGGAAGGTACACCCTCCCGCATGTCATAAGTGGTGACTAATGGAAGGTACACCCTCCCGCATGTCATAAGAGGTGACTAACATATTGTACACCCTCCCACATGTCATAAGAGGTGACTAATGGAAGGAACGAATTCCTGCATGTCATAAGAGGTGACTAACAGATTGTACACCCTCCTGCATGTCATAAGAGGTGACTAACGGGTGGTACACCCTCCTGCATGTCATAAGAGGGGACTAATGAGAGGTACACCCTCCCACATGTCATAAGAGGTGACTAATGGAAGGTACACCTTCCCACATGTCATAAGAGGTGACTAATGGAGGGTGCACCCTCCCACGTGTCATAAGAGATGACTAATGGAGGGTACACCCTACTGCATGTCATAAGAGGTGACTAATGGAGGGTATACCCTCCGACATGTCATAATGGTGACTAATGGAAGGTACACCCTCCCACATATCATAAGAGGTGACTAATGGAGGGTACACCCTCCTGCATGTCATAAGAGGTTACTAATGGGACAAGGAGCGACAGTGGCACAGCAATCAGCATGCCAGACTAGCCTGGGTGAGCGACCATGGTGTGTCCTTTGGCAAGGCACTTTATCCAATTGCCTTGGCACTAAATAATCTACTACTACAAACTAAACAAACAAACCTCTACAAACATTGCCATTCACATTCTTCATAATTAATTAGCTATATGTAGGTCACTTGGACTATCATGTCCAACTACAAAGAAGGGACAGATATAAATGGATTTATACAAAGATAACACTTTTGTTAAGTATCAAATACAAACAGCTAAAACAACAATAACAACAACAACAAAACAGAATGAAAATGATTATTTTCTTTTTATACTTTCCTTGATCTTAGACTTTAAGACTCCAAAATCTATTGGTTTCTTTCTTACCCTTAGTGCACTCCATCCAAAACGTTTTGTCATGGAACCTATTCTTGAAAAGAGTAACTGTGCATAACATTTTTCTTCGAGTCACAATGGCAATGACCTTTCACCTTTTGACTCAGAAATCAATATGACTCTTTCTTACCTTTCTTACCTTAAAGTTATTAAGCAAAACCCATTTTTCTTCCTTCAGTCACAGTGACCTTGATCTTTGACCTTCTGACCCCCAAATTAATATGCTTCTTCCTTACCCCAAATGCAAGCCACTCACAAAGTTGGGTAAAGGTAGAAAGTGTAAAAGTAAAGTTATTCTGCAGAAATGAAAAAGTAACAGATGCACAGATGTCATAACAATAGATTCTAGATTCTGCCATTTCAACTGCAATGTGGGCCTAGCCCACAATAATGAGTAGTCCATCAAAGGCTCTACTGGCTGAAAAGAATTTCCAGGAATTCAAGATAATACAATTTCTTCCTTTTAATTGCTGAGTGTTGAAACCATCTCTGATAATGATATTCTTCAGCAATAAAAAGATTTTCAAATTAGCTGCTGTGGTGGAAACATTGGATGTCAGATTGGCAGCATTTTCATTTAGAACCAACAAGACCCCATTTAGATTACTGCAAGAAGTCTTCGGGTGGAAATCACATGTAGATATGACTTTCTGTTTTGAAAGAGTAATGATAAGATTTTCAAGATGGCTGCCATGGTGGCCATACTGGATATCAGATTGGCAGCATTTCCATTCAGAACCAATTAGACATCATAAGAAGTCTTTTGGTGAATGCGCAATATCAATATGACCAGCCATCTTGGAGTAGTGATAACAAGACTTTCTAGATGACCATTGTCACGACCATATTTGAAGTCAGATCGGCACCATATTCATTTTCAACCATCTAGACATCGAAATAAGTTGTTCAGTGAAAACACCATGCTGATATGACCATTCATTCAGGAATAATAACAAGATTTTCAAAATGTCAACTGTGGTGGCCATACTGGATGTCTAAGCAGCACCATTTTCATTTAAGACCAACAAGATATCATAAGAGTCATTTAGTAAAAGCCCCATGCTGATACAACCAATCATTCAGGAGAAGTGATAACAAGATTTTCAAGATGACCTCGGTGTCCACTATATTGGATGTCCAAGTTTTCAAACAGAACCAACTAGACATCAGAAGAAGTCTCCTGATGAAAACCCCATGTTAATATGACTTTCTGTTCAGGAGTAGTAGCAATAACAAGATTTTCAAGATGGCCATTGTGGTGGCCATATTGGACATCAGATCGACACCATTTTCATTTAGTAAGAACTATACACCACAAAAAGTCTTTCAGTGAAAACCTTATGTTGATATGACCATCCATTCAGGAGTAGTGATAACTTGATTTTCAAGGTTGCCACTGTGGCAGCCATACTGGAGATCAGATCAGCCATTTTCATTCAGGACCAACTTGACAACATAAGAAGTCTTTTAGTGAAAACCCCATGTTGACATGACCATCCATTCAGGAGGAATAGCGATAATAAGATTTTCAACATGGATGCTGTGGTGGCCATATTGGATGTCCAAGTACCACCATTTTCATTCAGGACCAACTAGACATAAAAAGAAGTCTTTTGGTGAAACCCCATGTCTATATGTCTTTCCATTCAAGAGTAGAAATAACAAGATTTCCAATATGGCTGTTGTGGCAGCCATATTCAACATCAGATCAGCATGATTTTCAGGTAGGACCAACTTGACATCATAAGCAGTTTTTAGTGAAAACCCCATATTGATATGACCATCCATTCAAGAGGAGTAGCGATAACAAGATTTTCAAGATGGCCACATGCTGGATGTCTGAGTAGCACCATTTTCATGTAGGACTAATGTGACCATGGGATGAACATGTGTGTAAAGTTTCATGGCAATCCTCCAAGTAGTTTAGGAAGAGTAGTGATTATAAACTTGTCCTAGTGGACAGATGATGGATCATCCCATAAGCTCTTCTGGTCTATGACCAGTAGAGCTAAAAGTGATGGCAGATATGTAGCTAAAACATTTTTTTTGTGTTTTTAAATCTCATAGGAATTTTATTTCTGCTAAACAAAAATGATTATCACGGTGAAAGTTGGTCTACTCAAAGATTTTTCATTAAACATATTCAAAGTGAATTCTAACATTATACATTCTGTGTATGTGGAATGTAAATCACATTAAACTGAAGACACTTAATGTCTTATTGAGTAATAAGTAGTACTTACTGAGCAAGTCTAACTCTGATGTCTGTAACTCCCAAGTTCCCCTGACATGGGTGCCTAACAGAAAAAGAAAAATATTATATATTTTAAGACAAATCTTATACATCTATTAATTGTGTTGAATCAAGGATACACTGCAAGTTTTCCAAAACATCCATATTTGCCAGGCATGTCCAGAAAATGACCTCAGATGACTGGTTGCTAACTCAACATGTTGGACATTTGACTTTTGGTGCCCTCGATAATCTGTTTCAGTTATTTGGACATTATGTTTTTCCTAATCATTTAAACACTCTACAGCTACAAAGCATGAGTCAAATTGCAAATGAATGAATTTCCCAGGCAATGAACATCGGTTTTAAAATGTTACCAAGTACATCAGTCCAGCTGCACCATGTGAATTATCACAAAATTCAACAATGTATGACAGCATATCAATGCATACAACTTTACAACAATGAGTATGAAGCCTACTCCCTAATTAAAACTAAGAACAGAGATAAAAACAACATAATCAATCTTTATTATCATCCAAAAATACTTTTTTTGAGTTGCTATTCAGTACCTTTTTTTTAGTACCTATTCATTACCTTTTTTGAGTACCTATTCAGTACCTTTTTTGAGTACCTATTCAGTACCTTTTTTTGGGTACCTATTTTATTAACTTTGAGTACCTATTCAGTACCTTTTTGAGTACCTATTCATTAACTTTTTTGAGTACCTATTCAGTACCTTTTTTTGAGTACCTATTCATTAACTTTTTCGAGTACCTATTCAGTATCTTTTTTTTAGTACCTATTCAGTACCTTTTTAAAGTACCTATTCAGTACCTTTTTGAGTACCTATTCATTACCTTTTTGAGTACCTATTCAGTACCTTTTTTGATTACCTATTCAGATAAACTTCACTGTCAGACTACCAGAAGTGTCTGTAAATTAGATGCAAGTCTGCTATCTAACAAAGATTAGTTTCTTCTTAAAAAGATTTGGATGACATAAAATACAGTTCTTTGGAAAAAAAAATTATAGCATAGTTGTCTGAAAGAAGATAAAATGTTTACAAATAAATAGTGGAGAAAAAAAAGCAAGAAATGGAAGAATAATACATAAAATGAAGCAAGAGCAAAATTTATCTGCAATGGAAAACCACACATTTTCCTGTACATCTAATGATGGAGTATACCTATTTTTTTTAAAAATATCTTCTAATAATGTATTTAAATTAAAGTTTAAAAATGTTTGGTGGCAATGTTGATCTTTGGGAAAATGTCTGGCAAGGGCCTGGAAAATTCCAGAACCCTGTTACACAAGTACACTTCTTTGTCAATTCAAACTATCATTCCTTGGGTACATAATCAGTGCTATCTTCACGATTTCCAGATAGAGGTGGAATTTGCCACAGACATTTGTTTTGTAAATGTTTTGAGAAAATAGTAAACTGTCTAGTTTTGCTCAAAAGGTGTTAAGATTTAGTAAATCAAGATAAAAGTTGTAACTGTTTAATAACATTATCATGACCAGAGCAGCAGCAAATATTATGGTACTTATAAAGCTAAGTAGTTCCTAAATATTTAATGAAAATGATGTTTTCCTACTTTAGGTCTCTTCTTTCTTATCTTTTTTGCCTAATCAATGTCATGTATGATATAATCTGATTCAACAACAACTAAAAGTACTGTTACACAAAATATGCCCTAATTCAAAAACCATTGTTGTATAAATGTGTCCTGATCCAACATCAACAACAACATACAGTTGCATATGTCTTATGCATGAAAAGTTTAAATATTCAGATCTTGAATTCTTCTGAAGACAGCCTGATTTATTTTGGAGTGAATTTTTAAGATTTCCTAAAACCTGAGAAATTCTTTAACTACTGCCCAGCCAGAAGAATACGATTGTTTTTGTTGGTTTTTATGGCACTTTCAACACATTATTGGCTATATCATGCCAAGGAAATGTGAGCTAAGTGCCTTTCCCAAGGACACACTGAGGCAGCTGACGTAGGCTGGCCTGGGCGGGTACTGAACCCACGACCCTTGGATTACGAGTCTAATGCCATACCAACAGAGCTACCGTGACTCCCATGAAGAGTATGAAGATTCTATGTTCTTTTCACAATTGTCACTATGGTAACATCTGTAACAAAAGTCCCTCAAAGGGACTGCCACTCGACTGGCCAAAAATAATTTCCAGGAATCCATGACAAGATTGTTTCTTCTTTTTAAATGATAAGTACTGAAAACATCTCTGATATTTCTGAGAAACTCAAACATAACAAATCTGGTAACAAAAGTATTTTCTTATACTCGAGTTAACATATTCATAAACTATCTGTAAGTGCAGTACAAAATTCTGTATCATGGCCTTTGATCTTGAACCTGATATAATGGATCCTGGATCACAAAACTTGTCTCAGACAATGTTAAGATATAACCACATTACAAGTTTACTTAAATCTTCAAGTATTATTTTTTTGAAGAAAAAAAAGAAGTTATCTTAGTGGTAGCATTGTAGGTATTCTTCAGATATATCCACAAATGGGGTTAAATGATAAAAATCCATTCATACTTGTTTATGTTATCATGCTTACAACCCAGTACAGTTACAAACCAAAATCAAGACCATTGACCTTACAAAAAAAATGTCATAGTGCTGACTATCAACTTGTTCACTGGAACCCAACTAAATACACAGACTGGTCAAAATTCACTTGTAGAACTTTTTTCAAGTCTTTGTGTTCATAAGCTCAATGAAGTACAAAAATGAAAGCAACTACCTATGATTTGACCACAAGGTCAATTACCCTAGGTCTGGATTTCAGTGGATATGCTGGTGGTCAGATATGCACCATTTTCATTCAAAACCAGTTTTAATGAAAACCTTTGTCAGTGCCATCATTCATGCAAGAAGAGTTGTGATAACAAGACATTTTCAAGATAGCTATCATGACAGTTTTGAGGTCACATGGGCACCATTTTCATTAGAACTAGCTACATATTGCTGTAGTGTTTTAGTGAAAACCCCATGTTGATTTTCAAGATGTCCATCAAAGCAGCCATTTTTGGAGGTTGTATCAGAGATTTTTTAAATACAGGAACAACTATATAATGCAAGAAAGAAGTAGCTTTCAAAAACAAATGTTGGTATGTCCATCTGTTCTGGAGAAGTAGCTTTTACAACATTTGTCAACTTTTGGGAGGTCACATTTGCATCATTATCACTCAGGACCAACTACATATTGAGAGAAGTGTTTTAGTGAAAATTACATGTCAATATGACCATCCCTTCAAAAGGACTAGTGATAACGAGATTTTCAAGATTGCCACCATGGCCATCATGTTTGAGGTTTGATCATCATCATTTTCATTTAGAACTAATTAGATATCATAAGAAGTCTTTTAAAAAAAAAACCCATGTCACTACAACTATCCATTCAAGAGAAGTAGCTATAACAAGATTTTAAAGATGTCAGATCAGCACCCTATTCATTTAGGACCAACTAGATATCATAAGAAGTCTTTTAACAAAAAAACCATGTCACTACAACTATCCTTTCAAGAGAAGTAGCTATAACAAGATTTTAAAGATGTCAGATCAGCACCCTTTTCATTTAGGACCAACTAAACATCATAAGAAGTCTTTCAGTAAAAACCCCATGTCGATATGACCATCATTTCAGGTGGAGTAGCAATAACAAGATTTTCAAAATGGCTGTCATGATAACCATATTAGATGTCCGAGGGGCACCATTTTCATTTAGGGCCAACTTGTCCTTGGGATGAATGTGTGCCTGTAAATTTTGGTGGCAATCCTCCCAGTAGTTAAGGAGTAACGATATCAAATTGTGCTAATGGATGCTGGTTGCAGGATGAAAGGTCATTGCATAAACTTTTCTGGTTTATGACCCGTTGAGCTAACTAACTGAGCACCGAAATAGTTCTTTTTTCATTGATTGAATTTGTATAAATTGTCCCTTCTAAATAATTTTTGTGTTAAAATATTTTAAGTTACCAGAAATGATCATAACAAGATCACCAAACTTTTTAAAAATCCAAGCATAGAAATATGGGAGATTTATGTTTTTATCTGTCCTTGGAAATTCCCAAATTAATAAATAAATAAAGATGCAAATAAATAATTGTTCCTGACAGTTTAGTCATTGGCTTACAACTTGCTGTCATGTTCTTAAACATACCTATTAACAGTAGCATAACTCTAGCAATAGATTATCCAAGCTAATTTAAAAGTTGATTCTGATCCTTTTGTTCTTCTCTGAAGTGTCAAGCTTATCATTACTGTCCATACTAGTTTATAAGTCAGGTCCAACTGCAAACTGCATAGACCCCAGATCTGCTGTCACATAATGTGCTGGCAGATTCGGGTCTATGCAGTTTGTTAGGACTAATCAGTAGAATAAACAAGATAGACCCTGATCTACCAGCGCATTATGTGATGGCAGATCAGGGTCTATGTTGTTTGCAGTTGGACCCGGCTTATAAGTGAGTATATATGATAAATTGCTCAAGGGTGTTAACTTGTTGTTTACAAACTGCTTTGATAGATAGTATGTGTACCACATTTTCTGATCAGATTATACAATGGTTAGGCCAATGCATCAAAGATAGGCTATGCCATCTGATACCAAAAATTAAATTAATTACAAATTACTTTCATATTAATACTGTAATGCATTTAAGGTAAAGATAAAATAGATAGAAAAAAATTACATGAGTGTTCATTTGACATAAAAGTTATGAAACAAGTTTAATAATATTATATACCATAAGCTGCTTGCAGTGAATGGCACAGTGTTTATTCAATGAGTTTCATAAATTTAATATCAAATGAATACAACTTTAAGATTCTATTTATCACATAACATATGTGTTTTACATTAGTCAATTACATTACTATGTGATGCTGCTAAGTGTTATGCCGCAGTTTTGAGAACAATTGCTATATGATATAATGCCATGACGCTAATAAAGGTGATAAAATAAATAGGGTCTCAGTATTTTTTTCCTGCTTTGTAAATTGAAGCAATGAAATCATCACTGTCAATGAACCAGTTTAATTTCTCTATGACTGTCTTGAGTCTGGGTATGACTGTCTTGAGTCTGGGTACAGTAACAGTCTACTACAATGTCTCATAGCTAGGTACAATAACAGTCTACTACAATGTCTCATAGCTGGGTACAATAACAGTCTACTACAATGTCTCATAGATGGGTACAGTAACAGTCCACTACAATGTCTCATAGCTGGGTAAAGTAACAGTCTACTACAATGTCTCATAGCTGGGTGCAGTAACAGTCTACTACAATGTCTCATATCTGGGTACAGTAACAGTCTACTACAATGTCTTATAGCTGGGTACAATAACAGTCTACTACAATGTCTTATAGCTGGGTACAGTAACAGTCTGCTACAATGTCTCATAGCTGGGTGCAGTAACAGTCTACTACAATGTCTCATATCTGGGTACAGTAACAGTCTACTACAATGTCTTATAGCTGGGTACAGTAACAGTCTACTACAATGTCTTATAGCTGGGTACAGTAACAGTCTGCTACAATGTCTCATAGCTGGGTGCAGTAACAGTCTACTACAATGTCTCATATCTGGGTACAGTAACAGTCTACTACAATGTCTCATAGCTGGGTACAGTAATAGCTGGGTGCAGTAACAGTCCACTACAATGTCTCATAGCTGGGTACAGTAACAATCCGCTACAATGTCTCATAGCTGGGTAAAGTAACAGTCTGCTACAATGTCTCATAGCTGGGTACAGTAACAGTCTACTACAATGTCTCATAGCTGGGTACAGTAACAGTTTGTTCCAATATCTCATCACTGGGTGCAGTAACAGTCCACTACAATGTCTCATAGCTGGGTACAGTAACAGTCCACTACAATGTTTCGTAGCTGGGTACAGTAACAGTCCACTATAGTGTCTCATAACTGGGTACAGTAACAGTCTGCTACAATGTCTCATTGCTGGGTACAGTAACAGTCCACTACAATGTCTCATAGCTGTGTACAGTAACAGTCCATTGCAATGTCTCATATCTGGGTACAGTAACAGTTCACTACAATGTCTCATAGCTGGGTACAGTAACAGTCTACAAGAATCTACAATGAAGATTAGAAGCCAGAAATATGCCCCTCTTGTATTCAAATGTGAAAAATGTTGATCTATCATCACAGCTATGTCCGTGAGCATTTCCGTGAGAACCTAATTAAGTGCCAACCGTGTTTTGATCTCCTACTTGCAGAGGGACTTGTTGTGTTGTTAAACCCAATTAAAAGCCGACCTGCTTTGTATTATCATGTTAACTACATCTCTTGTATCAAATCAAATAATGAGGGTGGAATAAAAGAAAAGTTAAAAGGCATGCAAATCCTACCTGCGTAAGAACTAGCGGTCATGATTGCATGTCAGGTCAACTCATTTCAATTGATCAATTGAACACTGTTATAAATATTATTATGTAAGTAATAGAATTAAACTACCTTAAATTAGCCTACACATTCACAAATGTGATCAAAGATAGCAAGGCAACCAAGTGAAATGAGTACCTGGTGAATAAAAAGCTTTGTTTCACATATACGGTTCATTATGGAGAAGCGAGTTATAGGGTTTGTAGTGAACTTAAAATTGCTGAATTGGCACTCAAGAGATTTCCTCAAGGATGAGAAGAAGTTTCACTATTACTTGCAATGAAATCATGGCATCAATATTTTACTAATATAACAATTTTAAAAAATCTAGTTTTGATGTTGATGGTTGTTTCACGAAATAAATGTCCCTAGTTTTTTTGAAAAGCAATCTTGTTTTGTCGTGAATCAACAACAAGAAAAAGCACGGACATAATACACAATGTTTTTGCATACATGTGTGGTTGTTGAAACTGCTTGGAATAACATTGTTAACGATCTTTCAGAGGTTGGGTATCTTGAAAAAAAATTAATTTATACAAAAAAGCAAACAACTTCATTAGAAAAAAAGCTCTTATTGACAATTATTTCCAACGCAATTATAAAACGAGTATTCAGCCATTAAAGAGCCCTGTTACCCCCCTCCCAGGTTTTCATGATCTCCAGTGGGGATGGCATCCCCTTCTTAATGTTTTTTGAGGTCTCTCAGTAACTCGAACCCTCAATTGTAGTGCGGTCTATGTTTTAGGACCCTGTTGTGCGCGAGTTATCGAGGGAGAGGTGTATACAGTGTTGCATCTAGGTTTGACTTGGAGTGAGTCAAGTGGCTGAAGACATTTATTAAAAAATGGGCCATTTATTAGCTAGCATAGTAGACACATAAAAGTGCACATGCCATGACAAAGACGTCACAGAGAAAAAAAAGTAAATCCACCATTTTGGATGAAATCCAAGTATTATCACTATGGTAATTAGAGTATTTTTTCACTCTCTGATTTCAGATAAATGCTGCCTAAGATCTTTTTGAATACTTGGTCAGGAATCATTTGATAACTCAAACTGTCACTCACTAAGTGCAATTTAGTTTTCCATGAAGCCATGAGGTCGACACTTTTTAAATAGTAGTCAGTCAATAATCTGTGCCGGACCACAAGGTACAGCACATGACCATGAAAACAAGTTTGAAATATGATGTAGAGTTCCAAAGGATAGTTAAGAAATGTAGCATACAGTAAGTTTTGACCTATGGAAAATGCTATTTTTAACTCCAAAAAGTCAAATATTCTCAAGGATATTATCAACTGATTATGAAAAATGAATGACACATTAGTAATTAATTTCTGCACCAATTACAGATATTTTTTAAGCTATATATGACCCATAATACTAAAGATTTTGTGCCAGGCTGTCCCGATTTTTTTTTAAATCTGCAAAGACATACTCTAGATGAAACATTGGATACAGTGTCTCTGATTTTCACCTGACAAAATAAATAACCTGAGTATTAGAACGAATGTTTGAATTTTAAAATATCAAATACTGAAAAATGGTAAAAGTTCACAAATATGCAGGAGAAAAAAACAAAATTTTCTCAATAACTTTCAAAGTTTAAAGGATTTAAATTTTTTATGTTTTAACGTATCTCTAACTTCTTACAAAATTACTGAAAAATCCAAGCGAAAGCAGATAATATGGAATCCCAAATTTCACAACAGATACAGGGAATATATCCTGATATGAGGACAACAGTAATCATGTCAGCCTGTGATATTGCTTGTGCTTATGGTTCTTGGATCAGTGAAATTTGTAACAACATATTTACTGTGTGCACAAACACTTACAGTCAAACAAGCATGTTGGCCGTAACTACCATTTATAGTCGCATATAAGCCGGGTCCAAATGCAAACAACATAGACCCTGATCTGTCGTCGCATAATGTGCCGGCAGATCAGGGTCTATGTTGTTTGTTCTACTGATTAGTCCTTACAAACTGTATAGACCCAGATCTGCCAGCGCATTATGCGACGGCAGATCTGGGTCTATGCAGTTTGTAGTTGGTATTTGCTTATATGCAAGTATATATGGTAACCCATAGACCCCCTTCAATACCTACCCAAAAGGGACATCATTCATGCCTGGATGTTCTGAACCAGTCCAGTATCTGTAGTTATGGGTTGTCTTCCATGCTTGGATGAAATGAACTCCAAAATCTTCCACAAGCTTGGCATCTAAATGTAAAATGACATAACAGGGGTTCTGAGCTGAATTTTCTCCCGTACTTGTCTTACTGTTTTGGTGAATATTTTTTAAAATTATCAATTTGAAAGCACAGAAAAGAAGATTGTATCATTTTATTGATCGGGACGGTTAGATTTCAAAAGGTTCAAGAAAATTTTCAGAAGCTACAGGCTACCACTGTATGTAAAGGAGAAAAAAAAAAAAAAAAAGAAGAAACATTTGGAATATGTTTTGTCAAACAGTAGCATAATTTTAAATTGATAATCTTGATTATTCTCACACCAATCACTGCATGTGCAAAATCTTTAATATCCAACAAATCTTTCAAAGTCCAAAATAATGAATGGATTTATTAGTGGCTGTCAAATTGTACCTGACAGATAAAGTATTCATTTGAAAATGCTTTTCCTGTGTTCCTTTGTCATTGCCATGATTCTGAATTATATAAATTCTAAGTAGAATTCCTTTGATCTTATTTTTTTTGGACCTGAGGTATGCTAAATAAATTTTTTGTTCTGAAAAAATTCTGTAAAAACAACTCATGATGCACTTTGTAAGCTTGTAATTTTCTGTTAAACCATGTATTCTATCATATAAAGATATTACATGCTACTCCCATATCATTATCGGAAACAACAAAAACAAAGTTTTGATGATTTGAAATTTATGGTCTCCACTGGGATGAATCTCCCAAGAATCTTAACACCATCATCTAAGTTTGTGGAAATCTGGTCTTCAAACTTATGTCTAGAATCTAGTGATCTGATTGGCTAGAATTTAATTCTGACATAAACTTGACCAATCAAATACCTTAAGCCTCAATATAACTTTATGACCTATGTTGGTGAAAGTTTGGAGCAGGACTGTACAAATTTCTTGTCTGGCAATCTAGTATGACTTGAAAATGTTGCTGGAAAATTGTGCTAGGCAAGTACAATAGTGCTCCAAGTCCTGAATTTTATAAAGGATGTGAAGGAAAATTTGCACAAGAGATAAATTTAAAAAAAAACTTAAATCAACATCAGCAATGTTAATTTTATTCCCCACAGGCCTGAAGGTAAATAGACATACAAACGAAAAATTAACTTACCATCCTGGAGCATTGTTGCCAGAAGACTTTGTAGATACATTCTAAACTGGACACGTAACCACTCATCTCCACCTTCCCACTCTGGAAGACAATTTTGTAACAAAGATATAAAATCGCACAAACTGCTGTACCACTGAATTTTAAGTCAAAACAGCTTCATGCAATGATGCTCTCTCTCCCAAATCAGGTTCAAATTGGTCCAGTGGTTTTTGAGAAGAAGTTTAAAACAGAAAATGTTGATGTGTGATGGAAAATGCACGACAGATGATGGATGATGTATGCTGGATGCAGGACCATACCATAAGTTCCACTTGGCCTTATGGCAGGTTGAGCTAAAAGCTAAAAACACCGACTTTTGAACTTGACCTTGAAGCAAGGAATCTAAGGTCCATATCCTTGAAACTTTTGAGCATGAAACTCAAGCCCAAAACTCCCAAACTGTAATATGATACTTGGAGTGCATCTAGGTCAGTAAAACTGTGTTGTGTAGAAGAGGGACCTATATTAAGAAAATTCTATGGTTCTAACTTTAATTAATTCAAGTTACAGGTTTTAAAAACTTGGGAACTTTTAGCTTGAGTTTGAGATCTTGCTCCGAAGTTTAGAGAATACATAGCCTAGTGTGGTCTGTAATACACAATTTGGGTATGCTATGTAAGTGTATCAAATGTCATAAAAGTTACAGTGTAGAGAATAGAACGTTAGCATGGAGAATAGAAAGTTACAGTGTAGAGAATAGAAAGTTAGTGTTGAGAATAGAAAGTTAGTGTTGAGAACAGAAAGTTACAGTGTAGAGAATAGAAAGTTAGCATGGAGAATAGAAAGTTACAGTGTAGAGAATAGAAAGTTTCGAGAATAGAAAGTTAGTGTTGAGAACAGAAAGTTACAGTGTAGAGAATAGAAAGTTACAGTGTAGAGAATAGAAAGTTTCGAGAATAGAAAGTTAGTGTTGAGAACAGAAAGTGTAGAGAATAGAAAGTTACAGTGTAGAGAATAGAAAGTTAGTGTACAGAATAGAATGTTAGTGTAGAGAATGGAAAGTTAGCATAGAGAATAGAAAGTTACAGTGTAGAGAATAGAAAGTTAGTGTAGAGAATAGAATGTTAGTGAAGAGAATGGAAAGTTAGCATAGCGAACAGAAAGTTACAGTGCAAATAATAGAAAGTTAGTGGAGAGAATAGAAAGTTAGTGTAGAGAATAGAAAGTTACAGTGTAGAGAATAGAAAGTTACAGTGTAGAGAAATGAAAGTTACAGTGTAGAGAACAAAGTTAGTGTAGAGAATAGAAAGTGTAACACATGGTCAGATTATTGAATGGATGAACAGATAAATGGATGGAAAAAAGAATGCTTTGTCTCCTGCTTTTCCCCAATAAAGTCTACACTGGTTTTGCAAAGAAAGGCCTATGCTCATTATATTGCATGCTTTTGTTAGAATAGGCGTTTTATACAAGTGAATCAGCATATTCCAAAAATGGTGGCTTTCATATATTGCATAAACATGTATAATGTTCTGGCTAACAAACAATTTTAGACATAAAGACTTAAACTGGTCATTAATGAGTCCAATGATAGTAAATTCATTTACACTCACTGATGTTGTGATATTAGTATTAGTTAGATGATATGTGTGAGTGGAATACCAGATATATTGTTGGCTGGGGTAATGAAAAGGGTACTTGGTAGAAAAAATGAAGGTGCCTTAGCACCCGAGTTTTTTCTGCCAATAATCTTTGAGTCCCCCACCCTACAATATAACTGGTATTGCACAAGAGAATATCATCTAATTGATTTATTATATGACCGCAGCTTTCTTTTTGATTTTTTATATGATAAACTATCCCATTATCCTTGGATCACATATGCTTCCTTTACGCCCACTCTTTCCCTGGCATCCCAATTTCTTATTTTCTAAAAAATGTAGCATCATCTATCAAGATAAATGTAGCCCATCATATTTGACTGATCATATTCCTGTCTCTTCTAAATTTCTCATCAACACATCATCTGTACATGTACATTGGACAGTGCTGTGATGCTTTTATAACACGACTATTCTACATCGTTTTGTGACATGTTTTTGGACCATGTTGATGTCAGGATAGGCAGTGAAGACTTTATCTATAGTTGACTATCTACATCAATGGAATTCACACATTAATTACGGAAGATTCTTGGACTTTTTGACATGTAAATTTGACTGCTTCTTGATAACTTTCCACTGCTGAAAGAAAACTGTCATTATTTTATCTGCTGAAGGATGACTTAAAAGTACACAACTTTCTAACAGTCCAACCTAAATTTAGCTGGAAATATTACATTGTTTTATTTTTATTATTCATATTATATTAGAATCAGTTTTTTGGAATTTATACCTGCAAAATATTGACAAAATGAATATGCAGACAACTACAATATATTATATTTCTGGCTTTCATTCACGGAGCAATGGTTAAGAAGGTTAGTATTTTTTTCCCCCATGATTCAATTTTGTTTTTTTAACAATTCAATGTTTTTTAGAAGTTACAAAAAGGGAAAATGTTGATGGATGCACAACACATGATTTCCCCAAGAACTATTACCCATTCACATCACAGCCAGCACGTCAGCACTGATCAATTCAGAGCTGGTCTGGTAAATATCATTACAAGTTAAACGAAAATGCATCATTTTTTCTCAACATTTTTAAATAAAAAAACAAGTTATGTATTAAATTAAACTTTGTCTTTACATTAAAATGCTATTCTCAGTAATCTCCTGACTTGCACCGCATATTAATAAATGTTTGGGAGGTTGAATAAGAATAAGAATCTAATTAAAAACTTACTCATCAGTTAAACTGGATTTATTTTGACGACTGTTGAGAACTTAATACTCCTTCGACACGATGACACAAGCTAATTATCAGATTCATTATTTCTAGCCATTTACAAAATGTAAAGATGCCAACATTAGAGTTATACCTGGATGTAGGTCAGCCTAATTTCTTGTTTAAATCACAAAGTGTAGACAACTCCTACAAGTCTTTGCCTTTGGCTAATCTGTGGATTTTTCTTGAACACTTGAAGTGATACATTAAATGATAACTTAGAAATTCTAAAAAAATGTACATACTTTTATCTTTCTCTTTCTTTCTGGTCGATTTTGTCTTTTTCAATATAGATATAGTATTCTGAGATAGTGCAACTGCAGTGTGCTATGTTATTAGTACAAATGACACATGAAGTCGGTCACTACCATGTGCTATCAACAAAGAAGTCTATTTTGAAATATAAAATTGGTATTTTGAATAATTAATCAGTACAAACATATTGATGGGTTTAGCTCTGGCAGTTTATGAGTGTAATTCTAGAACTGAGGCTTTAGTTTATTTCAGCCTGCTTACAATGGATACACATGCTTTGATACTGAGAGGAAGGCAACTCGGAACTTTACTGATGCACCAATTTGTGAGTAATGCATGTGTCAACTTGATTCATATTAAAGGTCTGTCATGAAATTAATAACTTTAATTGACTTTTTACAATTTAATATATATAGTAATATTAAAATCAATTATACAACATGGTTCAGACAGTCCAATAAAATGGTTTTTCAAAGACTTTTCAAGAGTTTCAACAAGTATATGGAAACGAACTTTCTCCACTATTTTTTGTATGGAAACTGAACTTCCTCCATGTTATTTTTTGCATGGAAAATGAACATTCTCCATGTCATTTTTTGCATGGAAACCGCACTTTCTCCATGTTATTTTTGTATGGAAACTGAACTTTCTCCATGCTATTTTTTTTAATGGAAACAACTTTCTCCATGTTATTTTTTTTATGGAAACTGAACTTTCTCCATGCTATTTTTTTTATGGAAACAACTTTCTCCATGTTATTTTTTTTATGGAAACTGAACTTTCTCCATGCTATTTTTTTTATGGAAACAACTTTCTCCATGCTATTTTTTTTATGGAAACTGAACTTTCTCCACATTATTTTTTGATCACTGCATAAACAGGAACAAAAGTAAAAGAATAAACACATATTAACAAATTCATGCACCAATACAGCAAAGGGACACTACCCCATCTGGTAACTATCCATATCGTGTCTTATTTGATCCAACCTAGTTTATTCCATTTCATCTATTTATTAAATATTTATAGATATAAATTCTAAATTAAAAAAGTTAATATTTTATACAGTTTTAATTTTTAAATTTGTATTTCCACAGATAAATTCAAGGAATCTGGGAAAAATTCAAAGAATTTGTCAACAAATTCAAAGACTTTTCAATGTTCTACGAAGCACGTACAAATATTTGTGTAGGACAAAGAAGATTATCATTCTCATGTAACACTGACAGCAAATGTTAATGTAACTAAACTTTGGATCTCCTTCATTATTTCACACCGTCACTTACACTGCAGTCAATCTTTATGGACCCCACTGCTCACAAGTTATTGAGGGAGAGGCGTATTCATACTTTTGTGAAAAAATTCCCCGACAGTACATAATGTAACATACTCTAATAAATTAACTAAGTACACAAAACTAGCAATTTAGCATCATCTAACTGAGCACACAAATCTAGCAATTTAAACTAAATCAGATGAGTACACAAAGCTAGCAATTTAAACTAAATGAAATGAGTACACAAAGCTAGCAATTAAAAGTCATTCTTCTATACCTTTTATGCATCTAATCTAGTACTAAAAACAAGCTGGAGTAGGTCAACTGTGAACAAAATTTCAAGACACAAATAAATGATACTAATTTTTTAGGTGAGGCAGATGCTTTGTGAATACACATAATCATGGTGATACAACATTCCCTCACTAAAAGGCATCTCACTGTAAGGCAGTTCCCTTTATAAGGTATGTATGGTTTATTTGGTCATGGATCTCAAGTTATTATTTAATAGTAATATTATGTACAAAATACCTCAATATAATGTAACCTGACCTAGAAGATGGTCCACCTGTACGACTCTCATTAGCATTATAGTGAGGGAGTGCTATAAATACTTGCAGAAACACATTATAGTAAGGGAGTGCTATAAATACTCGCAGAAACACATTTTGGATATGCAGCATGCTTTCCATTTGCTAGTGTGCTTACTGGAATTCAGAAATTCAATCTAGCTGGAATTGTGTGAAGTAAGTAAAGAAAAACATCCTTCTTAACAGTGGTTCAATTTAAGTATATTAGAGACCCTGAAACGTGTAATTTTAACAGTGAAACAAAATTGTTCTAACAAATGCCACTGATGTGATGATATCATCACTGGTAGTGGTATCTTTAACATTTTTATATGAAGAAAATGAAATAAGAAACAAATTGCTTACAAATATTCTACAACTATATTTTTACACTTACTGAGGTTGCAGTCATATTTTAATTTATTGTAATTTCAATGCTGTCTTGAATTGAATGCTTTTTCTATTTTATTAAATTGCTCTTTATCAAGACAAGATATGGAAGAAATAGCTTTGCCGTACAATACTATCACAAACATAAGTCCTGATTTTGGTGAATGCATTCCAAATGAATGAAAATTAAAGAAAAGAGTTAATGGAAGTGATGAAGGCAAAATCATGTATTTCTCAGACCATAAACAAAAAAATGGTAAACCGACAACTACACATGAACACTCCTAGCACAAAGGGAGGTAACTTCTTAAACTTTGGCCAGTTTCATGAAAGGTATACAAAATTCAGATATACCAAACTGATCATATCTAAAACATGTTTTACACAATTTTCTACATTTCTACAACTAGCAATTTGCCCTATGATAACATGGACACCTTATCAATAAGGTGGAACTCAAAAAAATATGGTTCATCATGGAGATTAAAGGTCCAAGTCAAACAGGGACCATGACTTGGTAAAATTTTATTAGAAATAAAAGGTCTTCTTAACATAAAGCCTCAAACCAAATTTGGTTTCAATTATTGAAATTTCCCTCAAATGTTACTGAGTGAAAATAAAATTCATGACAGATAAACAGACATTACCAAAATGAATGGACATGTGTGATGTTATATTCCCCCATTATTAAAAACTCTTAAGATGCTAACAAGAACTAAAAACCAAAATAAATTCTCACTTCTGCAAATGAAGTAAGTTGTTGGGAGTCTGTGTGGGTGTCTCTGTGTATGGGGCTTATAATTTCTTTAATTTGAAGCTTAAGTCAAAAGGCATACCACAGTGTAAGAACATTGCCTTTTAAACTTAATATTCCAAGCTGTGTTATATTCTACATGATTTCTCAGGAACTTCTTTAAAAAGAAGTTATAATACATATTTAATTTTGATGCTATCAATAATTATTGTGCCATGCATTTTTCTACTCTATTACAGATGAAATCTGCTGCTGATTATATGAATAAATTATACATATTGGCATTTTGCAGATAATGTAATATGAAACCGGCCAATTAGATATACATATGCCATGCACATGTTAACTTCAGTTACTCACTGAATGTCAAATAGGCTGATGGCAGATAAATGCACAAGTCATTTTTAAGTACTGATATACACCCCAACCCATTTTCTAACCATTATCAGAAACTGGGCACTTTTTCAACACTAATCAGTAAAAACAAAACAACAGCTCTTGGATATTCTGAATTCCTGACAATTATGGTTATTGAGATTTATTGCATCTTCTTTTTCATACAATGCATTGATGATATAGTCCTAAAAAGACCGCCTATGAAAATGAATTGTGTGGGATGACCCAGCGTATTTTCCTCTTATAGGTCATTGTCAAGCACTAATTAGGTGCTCTTAAGCAAACACTGAACCTAATATGTCATCAGCCGATGTATTTATGTGCAATTCATTCATAACAAATAATGTGAATTCAGTTATTTTCATGTGGATCATTTTCATGGTTTTCAGAATAAATGACAATTCATATATTAACAAGAACAAGGTGCTCTATTGTTGCCACGCAATAAGCATTGTTTACTGGGTCTTTAAGTTGTATCTGAAGGTGTTCTATTATTGCCACACAATAAGCATTGTTTACTGGGTCTTCAAGTTGTTATTTGAAGGTGTTATATTGTTGCCACACAAAGAGCATTGTTTACTGGGTCTTTAAGTTGTTATCTGAAGGTGTTCTATTGTTGCCACACAATAAGCATTGTTTACTGGGTCTTTAAGTTGTTATCTGAAGGTGTTCTGTTATTGCCACACAAAAAGCATTGTTTACTGGGTCTTCAAGTTGTTATCTGAAGGTGTTCTATTATTGCCACACAATAAGCATTGTTTACTGGGTCTTCAAGTTGTTATTTGAAGGTGTTATATTGTTGCCACACAAAGAGCATTGTTCAATGAGACATTAAGTTGTTATTCGAAGCAACCATGAAATCCATGAAAATTTATACTCCACAAAAGTAGTAAATTTACAACAAAACAAAATTTCTTTTTTAAGGATATTGATATTTGTTGTAATGTTGTGAAAGGTAATTTAAGCTTAATTTATAACTAAAAACAAAGGGTTTAAAATAATAAAAAATTAAAGTGTTTCTACTGTTGGGTACTGTGACCTCACATGAAGTACAGGAGGTTTGCAATCTACTGTACTTTGGTCTTGCTCACAGTATCCAATAATACAAACACTGTAATCTAAAACTGACTATCAGTATTCCAGCTCATGGCCCAATACACCCAAAGTTTCTTCCCCTTTAAAGCCAGATTACAAAAGCTCAGCTGTACTTATATTTGTCCAAATTATATCAGATATACATAAATCATCTGTAAAGTATACATGTACAGAGTATAACAATTTCATGCAAAGATTTTCAGTAGCTGTTTGCATTAACAAAAACAGTGCAAATAGGATAACTTATCAGTGAATTGCTGTAATGCAATGAAATAAAACTTCTCAAAAGCACTGAAGAAACTATACAACCATAAAATAATAGACATACAATTTTAGCATTAAAGGAGAGGTCAATATTTTTATAAAAATGATTTAAGGTCACATCGATCTTGCTAATTTTTGTCCAACTATCCTGTAGTGAATGATATTATCTGATGAAGTTAAGTGGTCAAAGAATGTATAATTACAATCCACAAAAACACTTTCAATCCTTCAATCCCAGATATCTTTCTATCTTGTTCTATTTTGTTTTGTTTTGCCTTTGATAATTTAAATTTTTTAAAACATATCTACCATATATACTCACTTATAAGTCGAGTCCAACTGCATACAACATAGACCCTGATCTGCCGTCGCATAACATGCTGGCAGATCAGGGCCTATTTTGTTTGTTCTACTGATCTGCTGGTGCATGATGCGATGGCAGATCTGGGCCTGTGCAGACTGCATTTGGACTCGACTTATAAGTGAGTATATATAGTAGTAGTATGTTCCATTTTTACACTTATTAGATGTCATACTTGTAAAAAGACAAGCAAGTTACAGATCCTGAAACAGGTAATTTTACCAGTGAAACAAAAATGGAATGCAGAATGAATGCATTTTTAAGTAAATGGACACCACAAATGCAAAATGCAGATAAATGAATGATACACAAAAATGAAACAAAATGCATAGCATTTCATGAATGGGTCTGTAAATTGATTATTTTCAAGCTGCCACTGAATTTCCAAGGTCAAAATAAGACAAAATACAATAGCTATTATAGTTTTCTCCCTTTAATGTTCTTGAAAACAGAAAACCTGAATTCAGTAAATGCATTTCTATTTCTTTCCAAACAAGTAAAAATGAAAGGAAACATTGGATGGAAACTATATAGAACATAAAATGTCAATGTATTTCTGAGACTATAAACAAAACATGATGAGACTATAGATGAAATGCAAATGTGAATGGAATGCAAATGAAATGTGAATGGGATGCAAATGTAATGCAAATAAATGCAATGAAATGTAGATTTGGTAAAACCAACCATTTCAGGGTCTGTACTTTTAAAAAAAATTCTTTTTACACCAGCTTGTTTTGATTACAAGTAATAAGTTATTACACCATTTGGTCATTCAATTCTTTTCAAAACAGGTATTGGTGACTAAACTTTGGGTTGGATGCATATGGTTAAAAATAACTTGTGCATTATTAGTCAACAAAGAAAGCTGAACAGAAGTAATGCTAAAACAATAAAGTATTACACTAAACTTTTAGTGACAGTAACTTACTACTGTGATTCTCTGTAATAAAGCAGTAAAAATAGTTTAATCATGATTTAGTAGTAAAGCCCTGTAAAAGGAGACTCTTAACTTTGTTTAAGGCATCAGTCTACAGTAGGTTAAATTTGGTTAATGAAAAGATTTAGCAGTAAAGCCCTGTAAAAGGAGATTCTTTACCTTGTTCAAGGCATCAGTCTACAGTAGGTTAAAATGGTTTAATGAAGATTTAGCAGTAAATCCCTGTAAAAGGAGATTCTTTACCTTGTTTAAGGCATCAGTCATCAGCAGGTTAAAATAGCTTCATTAAGATTTAGAAGCCCTGTCAAAGGGGACTCTTTACCTCATTTAAGGCATTGGTCTACATTAGGTTAAATGGTTTAATGAAGATTTAGCAGTAAAGCCCTGTAAAAGGAGACTCTTTACTTTGCTTAAGGCATTGGTCTACAGTAGGTTAAAATGGTTTAATCAAGATTTAGCAGTACAGCCCTGTAAAAGAGGACTCTTTACTTTGCTTAAGGCATCAGTTTACAGTAGGTTAAAATGGTTTAATCAAGATTTAGTATTAAAGCCCTGTTAAAGGGGACTCTTTACCTTGTTTAAGGCATCGGTCTACAAATAGGTTAATCAGAAAAAGAGTAGAGTGTTCAAAAAATGTGATCAAAATAATCTTCAGAGAAAAAGCTATAGTAACTGTTATAGTAATATGATTTTGCAGCTTATTATAACCTTAAGATACTGGCTTGAACATATGTAGGTACACTAGTCCTAGTCTGTTTGCTGCACCTCTACTTGCCATAAAATTAAAACAGAATGAAAATTAAAGGATGACTCTAAAAGCTGAAAGTCTAGATGAGTTGAATCATTAAGGACATACTTTGGAATGTACAATTTGCAATGGTTTAATTTCAAGTTTAACAATTTTGTTATCTTTATTATCATCATTTATATACATATATGCATCAACAGTATCACAACTGGTTGTCCACACAGAAGGAGAACCAATAATGGACATTATGTAGTCTAATAATAGTAACAACATACTCATTGATAGTTAATTGTTGCAATGGCTAGGCCAGCACTACAGTTGTATGCAGTCATGACAGGTTAATCTTAGGTTGCAGATAATCACATCTTGTCCATATGCTGTTAAATCATCTGAGTAACACTAGTATATCAATTTCTAAAAAGTGCTCATTTTTCAACATTCGTAGTACTGGGGAAAAATCTAATCTAAACCTTAAATAACTCTGGAAATTTATGCAGAAGTATGTACAAGAATAACTTTGAACATCATCTGAAAATTCTAAATTTGCAGAAAAACTTAACTTTTGTGGAAATTAAGGTTAAGCAAACAGACTACAAGTTCATCAACAAATATATATCAGCTAATCTATCTGGAATGATCTGAAACATCATTAAGAAATTAAGTCCTGTCTGTTATTAAATAAATTAATATTTATACAGAAACCATAAAAAATCAATCAATATTTAGACATGACCTAATTTTACAATCCTTACAAAGAATATCTAAAAGAAATGTGTCTGACTTAAAAGTTGTAAACTTAAGTGACAAATAATCCAAGAAACTCATCTGAAGTACAGTCAAACCTGTCAGTAGTGGCCACCCATGTGAAAAGGCAAAACTGGCCTTTCTACACAGGTGACCTCCTTATCCAGGTTCACCTTTCAAAATTGGTTATTGAACAAATACCATGTACCAACAATCGTTATTATTATTATTATTGTTATTATTTGACCAACAGACTTTCTATGTACACTATTCAACAAAATCATCAAATATGCATGTATGTTGTTCTCTCCCAAATTTATGTTCCACAAAATACTGTATCCAGCTCACTTAAAACCATCCTATAAATTAAATCATCACCGACTCTTAAAATAATGATCTTAGTTTGTTTTGTGCACCATGACAAAACACTAATTTCACTAGCTTACATATAACTGTAAAGCAAAAGACTGACTCTTTGGTCAGCCGACATTCATAAATTAGGCTTAAAAACAGCTGTTCACAGCTTGAAAACAATATCTGGATTAGCCATTTGCTCAACTTGCCAAGATCAAAAGACAGTTGGCTTATGTGAGAGGACTGTGAACTGGGAGTCAAAAGAAGCTGTACATGGCTATTCTTTTGACACATGAACCGAAACTTTGCTGGCCTTTACAGACAAGTTTTTAAATAGTGAATGACCCCTGACCATAATGAAAGGGATGTAACTCGCATCTCTTCTCAAAAATGAACTTTTTTCATTGGAGATTGCTTTAATTCACAGGCAAAAAGATGAAGACATTGAATTAATCTGGTAACATTGGCAAAAGAGGTGACTTCCATTTCTGCTGTAATAAGATGGCTACTTTTCCCACCATCCAGCAAATGAATTGCTTTGACCCTCTACCCTAATGATAAAAACTGCCTTGCTTTCGAATTTATCATGTTGACACCTCTGAGTTACATTGATAATGTGACTGGAGCATGGTGAGTACAAGCTATATAAGTGTTATGTCTATTTAATCTATGATGTGTGTTTATATTTTGTCCATGATGGTACGTTGTACTTTAGATTCTGGTCACTTGTAAACAGAATGTTTACAAGCATTCGAGTTCAAGACCCATCTTGTTTACACTTAGACTGGTTTTTTTTCATTGAATTGCTTCACATCCTGTTATGATATAGGTCAAGAGAAAATGTGTATAAATAGGGATTTGGTAAACAAATAATTATTTCCTGCTTTAAATCAGTCTGTGGGAATCCATTTGTGATCAGATTTTACAGTTTGTGCCATTGAAATCAGATATAATTTGAGAGGAATTATTTATTTAAGATATCATTGGAATTACTACAGTGTTCATCCACTTTTGAATTAATACATTATTTTGGACATTTGTGAACTCATTCAAAGACATTCTGGATTGTATTATTGTGTTTTATTAAGACATTCAAGACTATTGGAACTCATCTGGAACATTCTATATTTTTGGACTTGTAATTAGGACATTTAGGATTATTTGGAAGTTGATTCACAATATTACAAGTATCTCTTGAATTTCACTTTTTATTGTAGGGAAATAAATTGCTTGTTGATATTACTTACATTGTTGGTTTCACTTTCTTCCTGTTACATATTTTTTAAGACCTAGAGTCATAACAATAAGAAATGTTTGCACATCTAAACAATGCAATAATCATGAAACAAAGGTTTAGTTTGCATACATCAAGCAGTCACTGTAGGTATGCTCCAGTGACTGCTTAAAGCAGTGAGAAACCATTATTTGGTTAGGAAACACCTGGCTTCTGACAGCAGAAGCAGATGACCATTATATAGATGACATTTATATAGGAAATTTGCCAGGTGGAAAGTAGAATGACCGTTGGGACAAGGTGACTGCTATATAAAGGTGACCATTTGGACAGGTTTGACTGTACATTACATTTGTCAGTGATAATATAGTTGACCCCCCCACCCACCCCTGGTGGGGTTGTGGATGTTGAATAAGCCTGATGCACAATCCTACATATCAAGGCAGGCAACCTTTTTAACCTGGGATGCATCATGTGATCATGTTCATGCTGAGATGATCTTGACCTTTTTAAAAGAGTTCAGATTATATCAAAACTAAGACTTTTTAATTTCAGGATTTTACCATATTTTTGCCGTTATATTTGTTTTGTATGCCTTTCTTGTGATGCCTAAACTTACTTGGCATTATGCAGCCAGGATTGTGCTGATGTGCCATTAAGCCTTTTACATACAAACCCTCACTATAACACATGACTTGGGATCCATATGAATTGTTCATTATAACAAGGCATTCATTATGAAAAAATATTATCAATGGATTTGTAATAGAAAGGTTCATTATGGTGAGGGCTAACTGTATGTTATATCAAGGGGATTTGTAATAGCAAGGTTCATTATAGTGAGGGTTTACTGTATGTTATATCAAGGACTTTGTAAAAGTGAGGTTTGTTACAGTTAGGGTTTAATGTATGTTATATCAAGGAATTTGTAATACTGAGATTCACTATGGTGATGGTTTTCTGAATCATATATCAAAGAATCTGTAATTGCAAAGTTCATTATGGTGAGGGTTTACTGTATATTATATTAAGGAATTTGTAATAGCAACATTCATTACAGTGAGGGTTACAGTATGTATATCAAGGAATTTCAAATAGCAAGGTTCATTATGGGGAGAGTTTACAGTATGTATGTTAATCAAAAGTCAATGTTCAATTGCTGAAATCTTTATTCCTACCCGATGCTTGAAAGGACATGTACTACAGTTAATACAGAAAATCATTTTCTTTATTTCTTAATTTAAGGTAACATTACTTTCGTGAGGTAAGTAGACTCAAAATATATTTAATAAGCAAAAACAGAAAGCATTATGGTCTTAAAGTTTCTAAACTTAATGTGCAAAGTCATAAAACATGTTCAGGATAACTTTTAATGTGATATGCATAAAAAATGCAAGCTTTTTGTTGAATAATGTTGTTCAATCGAGATGACATTTTATAGAAATATTACAAGTACGATTAGAAACAAAATCTGAGTATGCAAATATACGGAAGTGTTTTGTGAACATAGATTCAAACACCTAGCAATGCCTCTAATTTTCTTCTTTGATTTCAATCACAAATTTTTAAGTAAAAATATAGCAACGCTTATTATTCAAATCATGGCTTTTTGTATCTTTTCTACCTGTTCCATCCAGGAAAATATCATTTTTGTCCTCTATCACAGCTTTAATGAGAATATCGGCAAATCGGAGATCAGCTGTTGTTAGGTGAAGCTGCTTTTGCAATTCTCTGTCATGGATTTCTATCTTATTGTCTGACACCTTAAAAAAATTGAGTAAGGAAAAGGTATCAGCAAAAACAATCTTGAATATTCATTTTAAAAACCTAGCTGGCAACATTTGAAAATAAACATAGTGCAAGAGTCACAAAGGGCTTTGTATTGAAACAAAATGTAAGAGGGTCATAAATCTGTCCAAAATGAACAAGACTAACTCCATGAAAGGCACATATAAGTCTGAGAAATGTTCACACCAAAACATCCTGGGCAAGGATATGAAGTTAACAGTCAAGGGCCATAGCTCTGTCCAAAATGGACTTGATGAAACAAAACTCATAAAAGGCACATTTAGGTATATGAGACAATATATACACCAAATTACATCAGAATATTTTGAATGGTTCCTGTACTATGCTGATTACAAGGATCATTTGTAAGTATTGATAAAAAAAAAAGGAATAACCTGAAAAGAGGGAGATAAGAGCAAGGTTGGAGGAGGTAATCTGGTAATAGCGACATTAAAATTAGTTTACTCCCTGCCCCCCCCCCCCCCCCGAAACTACATTTTAATATCAGTAATACATTACATGTTGCTACCGTGTCGCTGAATTTGTCAGTGTGGAGGGAGGCTGATGGCCTCAAACACCGATATAAAAATATACTCACTCTTACAAGAGGAATGTCCGCTACTGCAAGTTGGTATCTGCTTGGGCTGGGCCATGTTTTGTGCCGCAACTATTGGCCCGAAAGAAAATATACCTTTGCTCTGGTGTGCCAAAGACTGAAGGTAGAATGAGTAGAAGGTTGTGTGTGACAGCCAAAATGCAGCTTTCATTACATCTTCCAATGCCAAACGAGTCAGACACACCAATGAGGTATCAATGACTTGAACCTCATGAATGAAAGGTCCCTCTCTGGGACTGATAAGCCCTCTTGATCATTAGGAAAATCCATCAGAGAAATAGTGGATGTCGAAATATCAGCAGAGTCCTTTAAGAGAAGAAAAAGGTGCTTCCTACCCCTTCTTCTCCCGTTAGAAGTAGCCAAATAAAACCATAAAGCCCTAAATGGGCATAGAGTTGATCTTGTTCATCCCTAGCACAGATACAACTTAGACTGGGGATGTCTATAGAGAGAGGAACTACCGAAGGAAGCTATTTGTTTTGCTAAAAAACCTGGTTGGCAAAGGAGAGAAACAGACTCATAATTGTCGTTTTTTAAAGACTGGGAATGAAGCTCACTCCTTCTTCTCACAGCTGCTAAGGAAAGCAGGAAATCAGTTTTTAGGGTAAGGTTCTCAAAAGAAGCTACACCCAAAGGTTAATGGGGGGGGGGGGGGCAGGATTGACAAAGAGCACAACACACATCTGAGCATTAGTGAGCGAGACACAGGTCTCTGTAGCTCAAAATATCTGATAAGGTTGGAAATATGAGGATCTGAACCAATGGCCGGACCTTCTGAGAACTTGAGCATGTTGGATAATGCTGCCCTATAGCCCTTAATAGTAAAAACTGAGTATTCTCTCTCTTAGAATAGGAACAAAAGTCAGCCAATGTGCTCGTAGAGGGACAGCTAGGATTAACATGCTTCTTACTGTACCAATCTCAAAGATTCTCCACTTGACATCGTTGACCTTGGATGTGGAGCATCTACTGGCCTGAACAATACAATTGGCAACTTTGCTCAAAAACTTGTCCTGGCTGATAGATCGCTTGAAATAAGCCAAGCGTAAAGGCAGAGAATCTGTGGGTTGTTGTGCAGAAAACAGCCCCTGTGCTGTGACAGAAGGTCCCTCCTCTAAGGCAATGTTCTGGGCTGGCCTACGAACAGGTCAAGAAGATGATTGAAATATGATTGTTGAAGCCACAGAGGGGCTATCAAAATGAACTGGGCAGTGGAGATTCTGACTTTGTGGAGCACTTGCAGAATCATGCTGAATGGTGGGAAAGATTAAGCAAACAGATGATCCCATTTCAGGCTGAATGCATCCAGGTCTGTGACTGGGGAAATGTAAAAGTGGAACTTGTTGTTTAGCCTTGTTGTGAACAAATCTCTCAAAGGGCCCCCCCCCCCCCCCCCCCAGTCTGAACAAGGACTCTGCTACAGATTGTTGCAGATACCATTCTGTGAGGACTACTTTGCTACTCCTGAACAGACGGAGGGTAATCCCATCCAAGATTGCCCAGCAACAGAGGTTCCAAACCTCCAGGTAAAGCAAATGAGTATGTGTGCCTCCTTGTCACCTGAGGTACACTACCACTGACATGTTGTCATCAGAGACCATCACACAGAAAGTCCTTACTTGGTTGACACACACCAGTGGGGCTAAAAATACAATCCTCATTTCCAAAATGTTTATGCATATGCATAGTTTCTTCATGGGACCAAGAACCCTGAAAAATTAGCACTTCTAGCTACATGTGAGTGCTCCACTTTGAATTTGACGCATCAGTGAACAGATGGGAGTGGGGTTCAGGGGCATGCTTGGGGACTCTTTGTAGAAACCTGTCCCGATTTGCTCATAAACTCAAGTTGTGGTGAAATTCTGATCCAAGAGAAATTTGAGCTGTCAGGGGATTCCTGTGCAGTCTTCCAAAGCTCCAGGTCCAACATGGAATTCAAGGTCCCCAGAAGGGACAGAAATAGATGAGCCAACAATGATGTCCTGGCTTGCAGTGCCTCCAAAATGGCCAGGATTCTGTCTATTCTGTCCAGAGGGACAGAAACTAATCCCCTATTTGTGAGGAAATTCATCCCTATGTATACAAAATATGGAGATGGAACTAGCTCCAATTTCTCCAGGTTTGGAATGAGTCCCAGCCATGTCACTATGGACCAGCAGTGAAAGAGATCACATCTGAGGGACTCTAAGAGGCCTTTGTGGATCAACCAGTCATTGAAATACTGGAGGATAGGGATCCCCAGGTGGGTGGCAACTACTCCCATTACTCTAGTAAAGGCTCTTGGTATGGAGACTAGGCAGAACAGCTGAGCACAAAATTGGAAAACCTCCTGGTCCAGGAAAAACCAGAGGTACATCCTGTGAGGAGGAAATATTGGGATGTGAAGGTACACATCCTGAAGGTCATTGGAGACTGCCCAGATGTCAGACCTTATAGCATTCCTGTCTCCATATTGAAAGATTCCTCCTGACAAAACTTTTTTAAGGCAGAAAAATCGATAAACAGCCAAAACTTTCTGCCTTCTTTGAATAGCAGGAAAATCCGAGAGTAGAAGGCCGGAGACTGGTCCTCTAACACCCTCTCTACTGTGCCCTTCTGAAGATGGGAGTGCACCTCTTCCCTTGACCAAACCAGATTTGACTGGTAGAAAAGCATGGACGGCCCTTGCCAGAGGAGGATGTTCCAAAAACTGAAACCGGTATCCTTCCTTTATTATAGAAAGGACCCACCAATTGTCTGTTATGCTCAACCGGACCACTTAAAAAAGGGCTGGTTGATCACCCATGGGAATTGTTGGAAGAGGAATGCACCACAGGAGAGAAAGCGAGTTCCTAGGGCTGGACCTCCCTCCTTACGAAAGAGAGAGGAACCTGCAAACTTCCTCTCTGGGACTTTCTAGTGACCCCATCTAGCAACTGATGAGCAATAGGAAGGCTTAAATTGTGGCTGCTGGCTGGACAAGGCCTGGATCCCTTTAAAGAACATTGCTAAAGGCCTTGAGGGGCGATCAGAATGAACATGCTTCCTGGTCAGTTTTGACAGGTCATGGGCGTATGCACAGGACCAGTGTTGTTGGTCCTTCAGGTCTAGAGATGCAACTGAGGGAATGAGACATCTGAAGAGGTTCTCTGCCTCCATAGGAGCATCCCTAAGAAGGTTCATACTGTGCTCCAAAGCAATGTCCCTGCAGAGTTGGAGCAGCTCTGCTGACAGTGCTATGGATTTTGGCAAACACCTTTCGCAAGCACTGCAGTGCTGCTGGAGACAAGAGATTACTCTTTCAGAAGACTGAAGGAGGCTGCTGAGAAAAAATCAGCATGCAAGGCTGTGGTGACATGCAACCTTGTCTTAAGTTCCAATGCCTCCAGCATCTTAACTGGAAGGCAGCTGCAGGTCCCTGTGGAAATTCCAACATGCAATGCCCCAGCATCCAAGGGGGGAGGCTTAAGTGGCCAGGCTGGGGAGTGTACTCTGTAGCTAGTCACAAACTCCTGGCCAGTACAAAACCTTTGATAGATCTCCCTGACCACAGCTGAATGGGGAAGCAAAAGGAATAGGGTTCAAGGTGGTCCCTGAGAGTCTCTCCAAACTGGAGAGAATTTTCTTGTCCTCTGAGCCTGAGGGCTTGGGACACAAATCCCAGGATAGCAGGCGGTAAACTTTGTTTACTGCCTTATCAAACAAGCAGTTCTTTTCATCTTCCACTAAGTCGACATGCAGAAGTTGGCAGGGGACCTGAAGGAAGGAGGTGCCGTCTCAACCTGTTCTTTGGCAAACTCATTAGAGTCCACTAAGACTGACAGGATGTCCTTGTTCTGCTCTTGTCCTTGGAAGGCAGGACATTGCAACTCCATGTCTCTATGTTGAAGGGAAGACCTGGGGTAGGGGTATTCACGTCCCATAACTCCTCACGCGGATGGAATGGACTGCCCCTAGTAGCAGACTCAGCAGAGGACAAGAACGCTTCTCAACCTTCCTCAAGTGTCTGGGTGAAGAAGACCGCTCCCCTTCCTCTTTGTCTCTGCATAAGCAAATAATGTTGGTGCACGACCCATGACATCAGCACTGCTATGAGGCTAAAGCCCTGGTGTCCATGGTAGCATAAATGGGAAGGTCAAGTCACTTCCCAGAAAAGTATGCTCCCACATCCTGTAGGGATTAAGAGAGTTTATAGGGAAGGGTGAGATGCCGATCCAATACCCTTATCTAGTGTAACAACAAGTTTCATTGGTAGCCTGGCGAGAGGGGGAACTCGACCTGATCCCTGTCCCCATATCAAAGGGGCTCTAATGACCAGTGACAAGCCATCAACCGGTGACCAGTCACCGATCAATGACTGGTCAGGCAACTCTGATCTGAAGGAGAAACCCTTTTCTGAACTTATATAGCAAGATTGTTGCTCTCCCCTTTCATGGAGGTTCGAACTGCTTGTCGCCTTGACCGGGCTATGGACTTCGAGAGGGTGCTGCTCCTTCCTCATGTGGGGAGGGGGAGCGCAGCTCACTTTCTGCCCTAGTATTTCTTCCCTTGGGAGGGACCCTCAACCTAACCCTAATAGATACTGACTGGATCAGAACGACCATCAGGGATCTAAGGGCCTTATATATCTCCACAGAGAATGATCCCATATCCTCCTGGGATCAAGGAGTGCTCTTCTTAACAAAAGAGAGAATCTTCTGGGCCCCTAAGGGCCCAGAGAAGAATCCCATATTCTCCTGGGATCTAGGAGTTGTCTTCTTCTTCCGAGTCTCAAGGGACTAAGAGAAGGATCCCGTATATGTTCCTGAGATGAGGAGGAGTAAGGTCCTTTCCTCCTCCCTTTATAAGTTCATCTCCTTTCAGCAAAGGTCCCATACCTCGTCCAACCATAAGTAACAGAATAACCACCCATCTCTTGGTTGGCAACTAGTGCAAGCAAAGCATGTGGGGTGGATATCCCATGGGGCTTTCTTATGTCTACATTTGCCCACACTCTGCCTTGACATCTTGCTGCAAAAAGAAAATTTCTAAAAACAAGAAACAATAAACAAAGGTGTCGATTATTGTGTGTGAATGGTGTGAGAGCTGTACTCAAACATTCTAAAACAGGCAATAATTTACCTTCCATATAGTATGTGTGTATCTAGCAAACACAATATTAAAATAATAAAAGATGAAAATTAATGAGTGGAGAGTGACCACCAAACTCACTATAGATGATAATGCTGGTTTGAGACCTATTACGAGAGTTCAAAATTTGACATACAACATACAATCAATGAATCATCAAACCAGAAATTTTTCAAAATATGCCACAAAAAATTCCAGAAATAAATGGGGAGACTATACCCACCAAGGTATTTTAGGTCTGGAATTAACCAAAAATAATTGAATTATGACAAAATTTGGAACAATTATGGTTTACCCTATCACCAAAGGGGAACCTATCACCAAAGGGGAACAGTTATGTAAAGGGCACTGCTGACAAAACATAACAATACCTAAAAACTCACAAAAGAGCTTCAGCTATGAATATAAATACAACTGACTGAGGGTGTAAACACTCTAACCATACAGAAACCAGTATTTAAATGCCTGAATGCATCTTTGACACTAGAAAAGGCAATATTTCCCATGCAGCATGATTGAATTCAACCGAACAAAGATATTGTCCACAAGAAAGAGGATGGCTACTACACATGGGCCTATGATGTGGAAAGCAGACTAGGTATGTGTTCTTTCAAGTTCTGGACCTTCTAGAACAGTCCATCTAATGGGAAGATGGAGATTTTATTATACGGATGAGGGCAATTACCATACTGGAAAGGCAACCAATGCAAAAGCAACAGGTATTGTATTACTGCTATTAAAACACAAACTGAATCAAAGTCAGTGAAGTGTGAAATATATGTCACAATGACCTACATTTGTGATCAGGGTGTAGTACTGTACTCATCAATATGCATCCCCTCACCACGTTTCATGATTCCAGGTATAACAGTATTTATAGTGTGCAAAAAACCTGAGCCAAATGCAAAAACTTAACCAAGAATGTACAATTAATGTACATGTTTGTACCAATTTAGACATCTCAGCCACCTACACTGGGGATAAGTGCTATTAAACCCACTCCAAACTGTTGCTTAGGACCTAGGAAGAAAGAGTGATTTGTCATTCAATGAGGGTGCACATTATGTATATGCTTTTATCTGCATGGATGCTGATGCCAATACTGACGTCAGGGGTAGTACAATTGCTTACCTCTACTTCGTACATGTGAGCTAAAAACCACAAGAAATAATCACATTTTTCACTCAATGTTTGCCTGCATAATTAAATTTAACATCATCATTATCATCTTTCCTCTTCAAGTCTTTCTATTCCATACTGAAACAAATTAACTTTTTCTTTGGTTTGAGATAATACACAGGATCAATTGGAACATTGTTTGTCCTTTTCCATATACATCCCTACCCGTTTATGTCGACATCCTCGGGCCCGAAGAAAATATTGTCGACAAGCGGATGTCGAGATAAGTTAGTTTTTTTTTGGGGGGGGGGGGGGTGACCTGTCGTCAGTGAGCAGAATTTACACTTTGAGAAAACAAACAATGGAAATTTTGAGTACATGAAGACAAAACCAGCGTGAAATACACGCCTATATTGACAAATTACATTTTGGTTACCTTTGTGTAATAAAATCCACAATGCATTAAGTGCATGTATATGAAAAATTCATGAATTCGTGTATGAGACTCATGTTAGAAAATGTATGCATCGGTCACATCCTGATAGGAAACACATGTATAAAAAATGGTTGTCCTCATTTGATCTAACACGTCTTCACAATTCACTACGATAATAATTGTCGCCAGTAGCACATGGTTGCATAGTTGTTATTTACATGCTACAAAGTACATGTACATGTACTTAAATTGGCCTAGATTTTGGTCAGCCTGAAACAATGTTCCCATCTTACTGAGGCTACCAAGGGGATGGGGCTATTCAAAGGGAAATGATAACATGTATTTATTTATGGAAGTCATCATGAAAAGTACATAAAATTGAACAAGAGATATGCGGCTGATATGATTAATTTACCTTCAACGTAGCCTTTCTTTATAGACTCAGCAGCTTTCATCTATCTAGACCAACAAGTTGTTCTCCTCCTTTTTTTTTTTTTTTACTGGTCCGCCACCAGTAAAAAAATAATAGTAAAAAAATAAGGTGGAGAACAACTTGTTGGTTTATCATCCATCACAGACATCTTTGCGAGATGCCCCACCTTCAACTTCCTTAACAGCCATATATTTAGTTTCCACAGACTGTAAATTTAATCTGCGTTTTACACTGCCGTTGGTAGCCATCGTAAACATAAATAAAGTTAAAAAGGAAACTTTCACAGCACAATAAACTTGTTTTAATCACCGATCACTTTGGAAAATGCAACAATCAATCAGATTTCATTGCTTTTATTCAAGTTTGGTGATGATTTTTTTTAATGAAGGGTGGATTGTTTTTATTGAACATTGTAACCGGCTTGCTTTGATGAATGGTACATGTGTTATTTAAGTCGCCGCGAGAGGCCAACTTTATAGGACCAAACAAAAGCCAGTTTTTTAATCCACCGAGACATTAAAGCCTGGCGGCAAGATCAACTAATTGTTCAACAAAGTACAGGTCGGAACTGGCCGCTTGTCGACATAAATGATTCGGCGTCAAAATTAAAGCTTGGCGGCAAGATCAACTAATTGTTGAACAAAGTATGGGTCGGAACTGGCAGCTTGTCGACATAAATGAATAGAAAACAAAGGATTTGTTCAAGCTGGGACCAAGGGCTTCTGTCGACATGTACGTTTATTTTTTATCTCGACGTCGACATAAGCATGACAAATTTGGTAGTAATAGTAGACCAAGGGACCGGGACTTTGCTTTTTTGTCGACATAGGCGGCTTGTCGACATAAGTGATGTCGATATAAGTGGGTAGGACTGTACTGTGCATATAGTGTTGGAACACAAGTTTTATATAAGGGGGGTAACTCAAAACTCTTTCTTTAAATACCTTCTGATTACAATTTTGCTTACTCAAAATTCTGAATAGCTCACCAATTCTTGGTAATAAACTTTTAAAAACATATTCTCTTTATTATACCACTAAAGAGATTTTATAAAATATAGTTTTATCAACATATGACTAATTAACAATGTTTTCAGTACAATGTCCTAAATTAAAAAAATTACAGGTTCAATAATTATTTTCACAGTCCTACTTTTACTTTAAAAGCAGCAAAAGTTTATACTGATATTACTACATTCAATGAGAAGCAGAACTAATGTTTAGGGTTGGACACACTATTGGACACACATAGGGTTGGACACACTATTGGACACACATAGGGTTGGACACACTATTTCAGTGAATAAGTTTGGACAAGATTTACATTTACCTTGATGCACACGCTTGGATAAATCTGTTGTCATTTACCTTGTACTATTTCATACACAAAAAACATGGGTCTCCTCCTAGCATTTAGAAATACAGTAAAGATTGTTTATAACATTTGAGTTTAAATTCCCCAGCCAAATTCCTAACTAATATATATTCCAAAGGCTTTGGTATAATGTTCCTTTTTTACAATATGTAATTGGTTATAGTGTTTGATTTGTGTGGTCCGCCTGAGAAAATTAGCTCAATTATAACAATTTTATCACCTGACGCCGAAGCCAGATAAACAATGACAGTTGTTTAAACAACAAAGGCGCTGGGTAACAATAGCACGATAATCACACTTCATTTATAATTAGTAAATAACAAACGCCTAACAAAGGTGCCAGGAAACAAAGACATGATAATCACACTTCATTCAATATCGGTACTTTAGAATCATGGGTTGCTAGTTGAATGTAATTAAGCATGAAAAGAAATGATTTTTTGTTTTAAACTTTTTTGACTATATAATTTAGAAATATCCTTTAGCTATCATTCTCTACCTGTATGTTGACTAATTGAGTACAGCTCAAGGTAAATCTCTCTCATGTTCATTGTGAATTCTGACTTGTGATAATGGCTGAAAATTCGCCCGACAGAAAAATGAAAAAAATGTCCCATTAGACACAATGCTATATAAGCATCTGCATGCCACTGAAAAACAAATCAACAAAAAATCTCAGATTATTAGAAAACAAATGACTATTGACAATTTCTTTTCCATCCAAGTAAATAAAGGACTAATTTACTAGTCATTAAGTGACTGAACAAAGATATTTTCACATAAAAGTGATTTGTGTGATTCACCAACTGATACATGTACATGTACATTGAAACTTACTGGTCTATCTTTTGTTTCTTCATGATAATATGTATTTATGCAAATGTATGCTGTTTCTTGAAAATGTTATTACCATTACATACGAGTTCTGACAGTAATCATACCAGCATAAATTGTTTATTACATGTATGTCCAACATCATCGACATGGACAAGTATATAAACATTTTGAAAAACAAACGAATTTGGATATAATGTTTCTCAGTTATAACATTCTAAAATTCCAGTCCCCACTGAAACGTTATAACAATCTTTACTGTATATCTTTCTTTTTAATGTGCTTCATCTGGACTTTCTGATAATCTCAGGTACAGAGATATCCTAATGCACTTCATCTAGACTGTCTGATAATCACAGGTACAGAGATATTCTAACACATTTCAGCCGGACTGTCTGTTAATCTCAGTTACAGAGACATCATAATGCACTTCATCTGGATTTTCTGACAATTTCAGGTACAGAGATGTCCCTCACTTGTAATTTGTTTTAATAAGCCAATATGAATTATCTAGATGAATAATTAGAGACAAAATCTATTTCATCTGATAAATACATATTATCAACATTTTATTGAAACATATCAATATTTGTTTGATTACTTTTTCCACTCCCTTAAAACTGAACAATATTTTCAACCGGAGGGAAAGGCGCCATCTTTATATTTGATTCTTTTCTTTTAAATGCATAGAAAAAATTTCACTAAATTCATATATTCTTACATCAATGACTATGTCAGTCAGATGGCGTTTTTGCTTGAACAGTACATTAGTTGCCCCAATTACAAAGCTCCGCACATTTACATCATTCAGGAGATCAAAATACTGCAAGGAGAGGTAAGGATGACAAATGGACCCCTGAAATTAAAAGAAATATAAAAGGTACATTCATAAGAAATTGATCATAATGTTATATAATTTCTACCTTTTGCTAGACTTTATTTCTACCTTTTGCTAGACTTGATGAGCAAATGATAGAAATAATTCAACAAGTTTCATAAATTTCATACAAAATCAAAACAAATATAAGATTGTATCTATCACATGAAAAAACATTTTCAATAAACATTTTGAAAGTTGCATTGGTTTCAGTCTAAAATTCAATAAGAAGAGATTCTTCTAATGATATGCATTGACCTATGTGACCTCACAATGTGACAGTTTCACCCTGTATGACCTCAAGAGGTGATATTTCACTGGTTAAATATAACAAGAGTACCATAAACAGCACATTATATGTCTGTTGTCTGTTTAATAGTCCTCAATGTAGGGACTAGTAGGCCATGGTTGACTCTGGTGGTTATTGACCAATGGGTCTCAATGACCTGGACATTTGGTTAAGATATGAAGTCTTGACTAAAAACTGAATGTGCAGAAACCATTACTTTCTTATTAGACTTATCATGACCATGACCAATGATCTTTAGATCCCAGAATCTATTGGTGCAAGTGTTCCAAAAAGTTTGGTCAAGGAACTTACTTGAGAACAAAAGTTATTATGCAAAATCTGTTTTTCTTTGAGCCACATTGACCTTAACCTTTGACCTTTCAACCCCAAAATCAATAGTCCTCTTCCATACTTTAAGTGTAAGTCCTCCACAAACTTTGGTCTAAGTACATGATCTAGAACAGAAGTTATTATGCAAAAAACATTTTTCTTCCTTCAGTGACAGTGATCTTGACCTTTGGACCCCAAAATCAATAGGCTTCGTTCTTATCCAACATGTAAGTCATCCATAAATTGTGGTGAAAGCACATGGTGGAGAAATGGACTATTGTGAAGAAACCATTTTTCTTCTCTCAGTCACATTGACTCTGTCTTTTGACCCCCCAAATTGATAGGCATCGTCCTTACCTAAAGTGCAAGCCATCAAAAGTTTGGTCCAAGTCTGTGATGTAGACCTATTGTTCCTTTGTGGAACCATTTTTCTTCTTTCAGCCACAGTGACCATGACCTTTCACCTTTTGACCCCCAAATCAATAGGCTTCTCCCTTACCCCAAGTGAAAACCATTCACAAAGTTTGGTCCAAATATGTGATGTAGAACTAATGTTATTGTGTAGAAACCATTTTCTTCTTTCAGTCAAAGTGACTTCAATCTTTTCACCGTGAAATTGATCGGCTTCTTCCTTACCCTAAGTGCAAGCCATCCACAAAGTTTGCTAACTATAGACTGTGGAGAACTTGAGTTATTGTTCAGAAATGAAATTGATAATAGATGAATGGACAGATGGATAACAGCATTACATAATACACTCCACATTATGGTGGGCATATAAAAAAATATGAAATTGGTTAGCAACATGATTTTATGGCTTGTGTTACTGGACTCAGCTATTACAATACTGTACATGGTTCATACAAAATTCTCATGACTAAATTTCAAAGGCTTGTTATAATTTGTTCTAGGGCTTGCTTAAACTAATTGCCCACTTTTAAAGTCAAGTTCTGATACCTCCTACTGTATATGTGTCAAGTCCATCTTCCAAATTATATTTAGTGTAAAATAAGTCTTGAAATATAAACATTAACATATTTACAATAATGGCAATGCCAACAAAATTACTTTTATTACTAGTTTTTCAGTTGCATGTGTACTTTGACAAATCATTGTATTCCATCTTCCAAGCTATGTCCAATCTCTACATTTATTACTTCTTCAAGGATTCTACCATATCATTCAAGTTTTCTTCCAGAGAATTTAATTCCTGCGCCTTTTCTTTAGATCTTTTCTTAAGACAGTTTGACTGAATGGTAAATCTTAGCTGCCCTGTGGCTTCTGCCTTCTCAATGAGATTGTAAACTTTAGCGACTAAATAATCTATATCAGATTTCAACCTCTTCTTACACATTTTTAGCCTTTATTTTTTCTTAAGTATGGTTTTCCTTTTTCTTAACTCCTGTTGTTCTCTTTTTCTTTCTTTCCTCATCAAAGTAGATCTTAGACTTATTTCTTGCAGCTGCTGCTGATACTAACAGCTCCTTTGAAATGGGTACATTTAGAACCTGACCAAAGTTCTTAACATGGTCACAAATCAACTTCTGTATAACCAATGATTTTTCTTGCATATATTCAAGGCAAAAACAGCAGCAGAACAGAATGATATGAGGACCCTGTACAAAAACAAGATGCTGAGAGTTGACTATGGAACCAATCAATATGTACCTATAAAAAAAACAGATGGAAAGATAATCTCATCAGAGAAAGAACAAATAAAAAAAATGGAAAGAACATTTTTGAGACCATCCTCAACAGACCAGAGTCTCCTTAGACACCCAATAGATCACCAGCTGAAAAAGATCTGGACATCAGCATGGACCCCATAAACAAGGAGGAAATAACCAATGCCATCAGGAAGTAAAAAAGAAGAAAGGCACCTGGTGAATATGAGTTCTGTGCAGAAATGCTGACAGTAGATGAAAGAGAAACACCAAAACACCTTTGTAAGATACCACAGAAGATATGGGATGCAGAGAAAACACCTGAAGAATGGAAGTCTAGACTGGACTCCTCATCAAGATATCAAAGGGGACTAGGGTAATTGTAGCAAACTGGAGGGAATTACGCTACTCTCTCTGACTAGCAAAATCTTCTGCCTGATTATCTTAGATCACATCAAACCTGCTTGGAGGGAATCATCAGGAGAGAGCAAGCAGGATTCTGCAAAGGTTGCCCTTGCACTTATTAAATATATGACCTTCAAGCAGAGAACAAAATGGTATAGCTCCCTCTGTGATTTTCATCGATTTCAAAAAGGTATTTGATAGGGTAATAGGAGTACTCTTTAGAACATTCTTTGGAGTTATGGTATTTGATAGGGTAATAGGAGTACTCTTTAGAACATTCTTTGGAGTTAAGGTATTTGATAGGGTAATAGAAGTACTCTTTAGAACATTCTTTGGAGTTATGGAATACCCCAGAAGATGGTAAAAATATGATGACTTGGCTGCGAGATATTCACTGGCTTGGAAATGAGAGAGTACAAGCAAAAGTTTGCTTATGTAAAACAGTTCTGCAAATCTTTCCTAGACATTTATGTAAAAGAAATTCATCCAATCTGTCTGTGTTTGGTGAGAAGTCTGTAAACCTAGCAAAACCTATTTGGTTGATATTGTCCACAAACAGATGCTACTGATTATTCACGAAGTCACAGTCATCTCCTATCCTGCTGAGTCCTGCTAGACTGGACAATTACCAAATCTCAATTACCTCCTATCCTGCTGAGTCCTGCTAGACTGGACAATTACCAAATCACAGTCATCTCCTATCCTGCTGAGTCCTGCTAGACTGGACAATTACCAAGTCACAGTCATCTCCTATCCTGCTGAGTCCTGCTAGACTGGATAATTACCAAATCTCAATCACCTCCTATCCTGTCGAGTCCTTCTAAACTGGACACTTACTTTCTTAAATCTCAATCTACACTCTTCATAATTTGAAACCATTTCCCTGGGATTCAATGCTGATAAATTTCTTACCAAGGAATAAAATATGGGGGCACTTACGCATTAGTTTCTTTCACAAGAAATTGCCTGCATTTCATTTGAAACTCTATCAATTGTTTATCACTTACCCAAAATTTGTTTCTTTCAATGCTGACTTAAATTTTCTTCTAGGCTGCATACTTGTCTTTATTTTCAACATCTAACCACACAAGCTTTTCAGATGCTGTACAAGCTACAAGCACAATCTAGACTTCATAAATTTCCTGAAGAGATTTCTCAATATGTCTGACAGATCACTGGCTAGAATGCAAACCGTTGGTTTGTCTGCTTCGTAAGCAGCCAAAAATGGCTGCAAGTGACCCGCAAGCAATTTGAAGAACTGTACCTTTGCTAAGAGCAATTTGTCTTTCACTGCTAAACTTAGTGTATCATAGAATTATTTCCTGGTGTGGGGATCTTCATTTGATTTAACTGTATCAACATACTTCACTATATCTGGCCAGATTCCAGAATCCTACTGCACACAGGCTCATTCTCCAGCCAATGGACCCCGACCATCATGTTATAGCAGGGTTTCACTGTACTTGTTTTTTAACATTTAAACTTACAAACGTTTCAGATGTTGTACAAGCTGCACAAGCATATCGGGCTTTTTAAATTTCCACAAAAGACTTCTCAACATGTCTGACAGATATCTGGCTAGAATACAAACTGTTGGTTTGTCTGTTGAGTAAGCATCTAAAAATGCTTGCAGATCCATATAAATTTGAAGAAGTGTATCTTTGCTGGGATCGACTTGTTTTTCATTACTTGACTTAGTGTTATCATAGAACTTATTTCCTGATTTGGGGATCTTCTTTGATTCAACTGTACCAACATACTTCACTATATCTGGCCAGATTTCCAGAGCTACTTGACATTTTCATGAAATCTTCCTTTCTAGCTCTGATTCTTTACACGAGTTAAAAAAAGGCTTAAAAGAATCGATTCAATAAGCCATCTAATAGAAACTGCACCAGTCTTGAAAGTATTATACACAACATACAACCCACAGGACCCTGTATTCAAGATTGAAGTATTGTACACAACATACAACCCACTGGACCCTGTATTCAAGATTGATGTATTGTACACAACATACAACCCACAGGACCCTGTATTCAATATTGATGTATTGTGTACTCATCTTTATTCTTGCTATATATCAGATCAAAAAAACTTCCAGTTTGCACTTGGTCCATCCATACTTATTTGATCAAGTTTCTTTATGTTCAAGATACTTTCTAGCACTCCACTAGTAAAGTGACTCACCATGTCATCTGCAGTTGCATGCCATGAAACCGGGATCCAAAATTCCTTGCTGTAACTATGTCATCGTGCCAGTCAGTACTGGATATGACTGTCCAAATACCTTGTAACTTTGTCATCTTGGCAGCCAGTACTGGATATGACTGTCCAAATACCTTGTTGTAACTTTGTCACCTTGCCAGCCAGTACTGGATATGACTGTCCAAATACCTTGTTGTAACTTTGTCACCTTGCCAGCCAGTACTGGATATGACTGTCCATTTGCTTAAGCTGTGTCTTCTTATTTAATGATTTATCAAACAGTATGAACACAATAATAAGTTTCTATCGCATTTTTTTTTACCAAAAGTTCCTTAACATATTCTGATATACCAAAGGTCACCAAGTAAGCAGTTTTCCTCTCTCCATGTGAAAATTTGAATGCAATTGCCCTGTCAGGAAACACTGCTGAAAACAATTTTGGCACAGATGCATTAGATTTGAATGAGTTATAACTCAGTACTATCTAAAGTATCCATAGCACTTCTGCGTGGAAGGGAGATCTGGCCCAAATAGTGGTTTTGATCCACCAGCTGCATCAGGAGGGGAACAGTGGATCTGTAGCTGACTGATATAATTTTTCTCAGAATCTGTCTTCAAAAAAGAAAATGACTATCCAGAGGATTTAAAAAAGGGCAATAACTCTAAAAAAATAGCAAGAGTACAGTGATTTGTTGATATGTGCCTTTTCAGATGATGATTATAATATTTTAAAAGTTTCATGGTGATCCACTAAAATTTGTGTCTAGTTGCACTCAGAAGATTTTGTAATACAATGTATTCAGCTGCAAGTAAAATGGGGCAATAACTCTTATAACAAGAGGCCAGGACTTACATGCTGAGCCCACGATCAAAGCACTTCTGTCAAACTTATGATTTTGAGTCTTTTTCTGCTTGTATAAATAAAACCCATCTAGGGGTTTAGGAAATATAAGCAAATGAAATAACTGTAACCAAAACATTAAAACAAATGGACAAATAGATGGAAGAGTGGATACACCCCCCCTGCTTTTCGTTGAAAAGGCAGAGGACAATAAGGAAATGAAAACACTTTAGCCAAAACCTATATGTAAATTTTCTATGACTGTTACCTACACCCCAAGGTAAAAGGGGCAAGAGAACATGTCACAGAATTAATTGTCTTAGCTTCATAATGATTCATGCCAATTATGATAATAATCTATCATGGGGTTTAGGGAATATATGAAAAAATTAACCAAAACCATAACAAACTATTAACGATGATACCACTGCCACCTTCAGAAAAGTGGTTGCTATTTCTCGCTTCCCACTAAAGTGGTACAGTATTGACAAAAACTGCACTAGCTTAGTGACTTGATGACTTATTGCATCTTCAGGTGATGAGCATAATATTTACAAAGTTTCATGACAATCCATCAAATAGGGGGGTGACTGGGAAGCCGTCTGTTTTTGTCCATCAAGCATGTACATCGGCCTTGAATTCAACATCATTTTCGGGTTCAAAATTACTCATTAGTATTTCCAGTAACACTTTGCGGGCTCCAATAATCTCATATACTTCAAAACTTTAAAAATGATTGTCATCATCGCTATCATCGGCCAGTATTTGCCGAACGAAATCATCATCTGATGATAAACCATGTTGTGAGTCAGCCATTTTGGATTTTCTAGGAGCCCTTACTTGAAACACACATTTGTAAAACTTCCTTCATAAATGCAATGTTCAAATTCAACAATGCTTGTTCCGGGCCCAAATGTTCCAATCAAATTTAGTTTAACAACCGTTTTTTTAAAGCCTAAGTACTCAGATGTGTAAAAAGTTGACTACTGGAAAAAAGACAGATAACGAGACAAGTGCTATGAGACCTCTACTGGCGGCGCGACATATGCAGCGAGAAGCACATTAAGGGTTAACAGTTAAATAAAAACTGTATACTGCGCAGAGTATATTTTTATATGCGCAACTTTAAACTAATTTGCAGGAGTTCTCGCACATCGCTGCTTTCCAAGTGCGCGAATTCGTAGACGCGCCCCTGCAGCATCTCTGCACATCCCAAAGTTTCAAGTCTCTATTTTGAACAGTGCTACATTACACATGCATGCCCTGGCCAATATGATGAAAATTAAAAGGCAAAGTTAGAGGTCAAACAGGGGCTGTAACTCCGTTAAATAGTTACAATGAAACTTAATCAAGACCTTCTTAATGTACAGCCTTCTGCCAATTTTGATTTTAATCCATGAAATCCATCAAAAGTTCTGGAGTGGAAATTAAATTTGCAACAGACATGATCGGATGTGATGTGTGACAGAACGGACATGGGTAACACTATTTCCATAGATATAGTGGTAGTATAAAGAGAACTGACATAACAAGCCACTGCTTTATTGCACCACAAAAATAGGCATTTACCTTAGCAAAGATAGCCAGGGGAAACCCAAAATCATCTTGGAGTAATACTGGTATCATGGTTTTATCATTTTCAGGGGATGAAGGTTGTGAGGTCTCATCTTTCGATCCCACTTTGGATTTCAGTTTCTGTCGGATACCAATACCGCTGAACGCTGAGCTGAGTCGGTTCTTAATAGCCACTGCTTTAACAGCTGAATAAAAAGAATAGTATGTCTGTATAAAAGGCCTGAAAAACTAATTATAGACCAATTAGAAAGACACAGAGGTTACAGATCAGCTAAAAATATTTGTGATTTAACATTTATTAAGCTATTTGTGAGGGCCTAATTCACTTTAATAATAATACTAATAACAACTGCATTTGTGTTTGCATCACAGGTGTGTCCTGACTGCAGACAAAATAAGGTCAAAGTACAGATCACTAAAAGCCCAAATACTTGGAAAGGATTTGAACCCTGAATCTAATTTAGTCTGAGTATCTTCCCTCATGTTCCATTAAATGTTTGAATTTTTTGTCTTGCAATCTAAATAATCATTTTTGTAACAGTTGTAAAGTTGTCTCACAATGGAAAGGTTAAAAAATATAAAATATAAAGGCAGAAATTCTCAAATACTTTCAAATCATAAAAAAACAAGGTGTTTACTTGTAAACACGAAACTATCACAACCAGGAGCACATTTTGGAGTGGACAATATACAGACTGGTATGGAGAATTGGTGCTAAGGCAAAGGGAATCAAGAGTCTTGTGAAAAGATATGCCATGACAGCTGACTCAAGCTGGTCTGGACAGGATATGAACCTGTTGCCCACTGGTTGTCAGCATAAGATAACAACTGAGCCACTGTGTGGAGTAAAGAAATATTACTGCAATATTCTACTCATTATGATGTATCAACACACATAGTTTCAGCAATGTTGGGTCATGATGTAATGAGGTTAAAGATAAATAGGATGTATGTATGTATGTATGTATGTATGTATGTATGTATGTATGTATGTATGTATGTATGTATGTATGCATGCATGCATGCATGCATGCATGCATGTATGTATGTATGTATGTATGTATGTATGTATGTATGTATGTATGTATGTATGTATGTATGTATGTATGTATGCATGCATGTGTGTGTGTATATGTATGTATGTATGTATGTATGTATGTATGTATGTATGTATGTATGTATGTATGTATGTATGTATGTATGTATGTATGTATGTATGTATTTCAGTGGTGCAAGTAAGCTGGTACAGTCAGGTACACTGTACTGTTAAGACATTTATTGCCAGTACGGCCATACCAGAGAGACAGAGTTGGGGGGTCAGTATTGTACCAGTAAAAGTTAAAATCTACTTGCACCACTGATGTGTGTACATGTGTATATATATATATATATATATATATATATATATATATATATATATATATATATATATATATATATATATATATATATATATATAAATGGTATATTGGTATGTCATCAAATACTGGCTATATACTGAAGATCTAACAACAAATTTGCTGAAATTACAAATGTCATTTTAGAATGTAAATTAATCAAGGTGAACAAGTTTTGGTATAGTTGAGTTACCCTTGTATCAATTTTCATGTGTGTAAGTAGAGTTGGGTCAAAGATATTGAGAGTTTAACGAATGAACATCTTAAAATATATAAGTCACTAAAGAGTGAAAATAAGTTTAGTGATATATACTTTTGGTATGGTTGAATTACTCGCCCCAAGATGTGGTCACATACCAATTTTCATTTAGTGTTGGTAAAATAGGGTCCAAGATATTAAGGGTGTAATGAATAAATGGCTGAAAATAGACAAGTCACACAAGTATGCAAGTTAAGTCACATTGACCTTGTTTTGGTATGTTTGAGTTACTCTTATCAGGATACATCTATGTAAAATTTTCATGGGTGTAGGTGAAATAGGGTCTAAGATAATGTGGTATAAGGAACAATTAACTCAAAATAGTTCAGTCACTCAAGCATGCAAATTCGGTCACAGTGACCTAGTTTGTGTATGGTTGAGTTCTCTCCTTGAGGTGAGTATGGGTGAAATAGGATCCAAGATATTAAAGGCATATAGAACTGATTGCAAAAGTGACTCCAAGAAAATTAGGCCACAGTGACCTAGTTTGTGTATAGGTGAAATAAGGTCCAAGATATTAAAGGCGTATATAACTGATTGCAAAAGTGACTCCAGAAAGAAAATTAGGTCACAATGACCTACGTCTGAATGAATGAATTACTCTCTTTAAGATGTATCCACCTAAAAATAGTCATGAGTGTTGAAAATAACAATGTCCAAGATATTGAGGGTTTATAGAAAAGATAGCAAAAATCAAGCATGGAATTTAGGTCACATTTACCTAATCTGGGTATAGTTATTATTGCTGAGATGCACAAATATATATTTTCATGAGTGTAGGTAGGTAGGTGAAATAACATCTAAGATATTGAGAGTGTAATGATTGGTCTGGTTTGGTGTTTTACAGCACAGCAACAAAAGTACGTTTTTAAGTGCTGAGACAAGTAAGGATGCACCACAGTAACTGACCCGGGTTGATCCAATGGCAGAATTTCAACCCACACATTAGCTGCCTCTTATATATTCAGGAGGGTGCATCAGGCCTATTCTAAAGCTCCCAACCCACAGGAGGCTAACAACTGAATACAATTAGCTGAAACTACAAAAGTCACTCATGTATGAAAATTAGGTCATGGTGACCTACTTTCAAAGAGTAGTCACTCTCCTTGGAAGGAATCCACATGGCAGTTTGCATGAGTATAAGTTAAATAGGGTTCAAGATACTGAGGGCAGCAAATAAAAAGTCACTCAAGCATGAAAATTAGGTTACAGTGACCTAGCTTTGGTATGATTTGATTACTCACTATGAGATGTACACACATACCAACTTTGGTGAGTGTAAAACAGGGTTTAAGATATCAGGGGCATAATAAATGAATAGCTGAAAATACAAAAGTCACCCAAGCATGAAAATTACGTCCCACAATGACCTCGTCTGGGTGTAGTTAGCTTACACACTTTAAGATGCACCCACATAGCAATTTTCATGAGTTTTGGTGAAATTGGGTCCAGGATATTGAGCGTATAATGAACAAATATCTAAAAATACACAAGTCATTCTAGCATGAAAATTTAGTCAAACGATCTTTGGTATGGTCAAGATGACCTTGATATGCTTGTATCTACATACAAATTTTGATGAGTACAGGTGCAGTAGGGCCCAATATATTGAGGGCATAGTGAACCATTAATAGAAAATATAAAGGTCATTCAAGCATAAAAATTGAGTTACAGTGACCTACTTTTGGTATGGTTGAGTTACTACCTCTAAGAGATGCATCCATATACCAATTTTCATGTGTACATGAAATAGGGTCCAATATATCGTGGGCATACAAAATAAATAACAGCAAATACACAAGTCACTCAAGTGTGAAAATTAGGTCACAGTGAATTGTTTTTGTATGGTTGAGCTACTCTCCTTGAGATTCATATACAAGCCAATTAACCTGACTGCAGGTGAAGTAGGGTCCAAGATACTGAGAGTATAACAAATGAATGGCTGAAATAACATTCCTGAGATGCATCCACATACCACTTTTCATTTGTACTTGAAACAGAGTCCAAGATATTGAGGGTGTAACAGATGAATGAACAAAACACATAAATAAACATACGTATGTACACATGAACAAATAGGCAAAACGCTATATCCCTTCTCAACTTTAATGGCCTCTCAACTTCAGTGACCAGAGGACAATAATTGCCTAAACAGAAGATACAAAAGCTCAATAAATGGTTATTATTCATTCAATGATCAGCTGATCTATCAATCCAATCAAAATCAAGAGTGCAATGTTTAAAAGTCTATTGGTCATAATGTTTTCTTTTTTCTAAAAGTATGAGATACGGTCAAACCTGCATTAGGCAGACACCTCTGGAAAGCAAAGAGCCTCTTAAGACAGGTGACAGCTTCATGCAAGTTCATTTCTTTTAAACTCTGGTTAATATGACCTTGAGATGTGACCTTGAGATGTGACCCTGAGTCCTTTATTTAATCGGATTGCTTAACAGTGGTAACCTCTCATGCAGGTTTGACTAAAAAGCTGTTTTAAAAAAAAAGGGTTTAGCAGAAAGCTGTGCCATGCCTGAGAACCATACTATGATGTTCACCCTATGTCAAAGATTAGCAAAAATTTATACCAAAAACTTCAATACACAACCTAATTATTGTTGATGGTGCCACTGGCACCATAAGGCTCTTGAGGAATTCATACTTAAATTTATTTGGAAAGTTTATCTTCCTAGAGTTGATTCAATTTGTCCCTATGCTTTTAATTGTCACTATATATCCAGGGTTGTGCTGATGTGCCATTAAACCCTATACATATATACATACATACATACATACATACATACATACATACATACATACATACATACATACATACATACATACATACTTACCTACCTACCTACCTACCTACCTACCTACCTACCTACATACATACATACATACATACATACATACATACATACATACAACATATATTACATACATAAATACATACATGTTTTTGGTAAAGGAATATTCCTATGTCTTGGCACTGACTAATGTAGCCAAGAACAAAATTGGTTAATGATCCCCATATCTACAAGATAGCCATGTTTTGTATTAATCTGGAAACTCACATAAAATATACAATGGCAATGTTTTCCATTCAGATGCATTAATATGCAAACTCACATAAAAAATACAATGGCAATGTTTTCTATTCAGATGCATTAATCTGGAAACTAACATAAAACATACAATGGCAATGCTTTCCATTCAGATGCATTAATCTGGAAACTCACATAAAACAATACAATAGCAATGTTTTCCATTCAGATGCATTAATCTGGAAACTCACATAAAAATACAATTGCAATGTTTTCCATTCAGATGCATAATTCTGGAAACTCACATAAAAATACAATTGCAATGTTTTCCATTCAGATGTATAATTCTGGAAACTCACATAAAAATACAATGGCAATGTTTTCCATTCAGATGCATAATTCTGGAAACTCACATAAAAATACAATGGCAATGTTTTCTATTCAGATGGCTCTTTTTTAAGCACATATTGCTTCTCATGTTGCTCAATGACACTTACTATTACCAAAAGTCCCTTGAAGGGACTGATGCTGTATTTCCCAAAAAAGGATTTCCTGGAATCCAAGATAAGACATTTTCTTCTTTTGAACTGCTGAGAGTTAAAACCATCTCTGATATTCCTGAGTGATATTGTCTTCTGTGGCATCCATATTGGATGTCAGATTACAACCATTTTCATTTGAAACGAACTAGACATAACAATACATGTCAATATGATCATCCATTCCAGAGAAGTAGTGTTAATGAGATTTCCAAGATGGCCATCATGGCAGCCATATTGAATGAAAGATTAGCACCATTTTAATTTAGGACCAACTAGATACCATTAGAAGTCTTTTGGTAAAAACCACATGTTGATATGGCCACCCTTGCAGAAGGAGTAGCAATAACAAGATTTTCAAGATGGCCACCATGGTGGCCATTGTGGATGTCAGATCAGCAACATTTTAATTTAGGACCAACCAGACACCATAAGATGTCTTCTGGTGAAAACCCGATGTCGATATGACTTTCTGTTTAGGAGTAGCAATATCAAGATGTTGAAGATGGCTGCCTTGGTGGCCATATTTGAGGTCAGATTGGCACTATTTTCATTTAGGGCCAACCAGACATCATAATAAGTCTTCTGGTGAAAACCCCATGTCAATATGACTTTCTCTTTAGGAGGAGAAGCAATGACAAGATTGTCAAGCTGGCCGATGTGGCATCAAAACAGCCCCATTTTCATTTAGGACTGACTAGACATCATAAGAAGTCTTTTGGTGTAAACACATGTCGATATGACTTTCCATTTAGGATGAGTAATGATAAAACAATATTTTCAAGATGGCTGCCATGGTGGCCATACTGGATGTAAAAATGGCAACATTTTCATTGAGGACAAACTAAACATGATAAGAAGTCTTATGTTGAAAAACCCACGTCACTATGACCATCCATCTAGGAGGAATAGCAATAAGATTTTCAAGATGAGGTAAGATCACCACCATTTATATGTAGGACCATTTAGAAGATATTATAAGAACTCTTCTGGTGAAAACCCCATATCAATATGACTTTCTGTTTAGAAGGAGTAGCAATACCAAGATTGTCAAGATTGCCACCATATTGGATGTAAGAATGACTCCATTTTCATTTAGGACCAACTAGGGAGCATAAGAACTCTTGCAGTGACAATCCCATGTCAATATGACTGTCCTGCATCAGGAGTACCATTAACAAGATTTTCAAGATGGCCACTATGGTGGCCACATTGGATGTTCATAGGACCAATCAGACATCATAAAAGGTCTTGCAGTGAAAACCCCATGTCAATATGATTTTCTGTTCAGCAGGAGTAGCAATAACAACATTGTCAAGATGGCTACTGTGGCAGCCATACTGGATTTCTGAGTGGCACCATGTACATTTAGGACCAACTAGACCATTGGGATGAATGTGTATGTATAGTTTCATGGCAATCCTTTAAATAGTTTAGGCAGAGTAGACATTACAAACTTGTACTAACGGATGGACAGATGATGGACAATGGACAACAGACCAACCCATAAGCTCTTTTTGTCTATGACCAATTGAGCTAAAAATATCTTACCGGGACTTGATTTTTCTGATGATGTTGACCCAACACTAACTGGGCTACTCTCCCTTGTACTTCCATCTTTACTTCCAACGGTTGCCATAGCTGAATCCATATCCCTGCTATCTGACTGACTACCTGTTGAACCATGTGACTTTTTGGTACTCCTCTCCGATATGGAATCATCTTTGAAGGATGATGCTAAACTAACTTCCTCTTTAGGGCTCCTTTCACTTTCTTGTCCATCTATTTCGTGATCAATAGAAAGATGCAACCGATCCTCCTCCCAAGAAAAGCAGTCCTCTTTGTCAATCTGATTTATACTTTCTGGGGTATCCAGCTCCTCTACACTGTCACTGCGTCTAATTGAGTCATTGAGTGTGTCATTAAAGCTGAGCGTGAGATCAGCACGTGTTGAGCCAACGGTGGCTTGTTCTGACAAACTTCCAGAAAAGTCCTCATTATCCTTTGAGTATTCTTCTATATTTATCACAGAGCCATTATTTGGAATGGTTTTTCCAACCTGTAAATATGGAAAATTATATGTTAATTTCAACATGATTCTTTGCAGAAATGGCATATGGAATTGAAAGTCCTCATGAGTTGAGTGAAAGCAAGGTATCTTACTCAAGGGTACATCAAACAGATAGTTGGGGACAAGTTCCTAAATCATATCTGAACTATCAGTCATAGAACTACGGTACCAGATACCCCAATATTCTGAAAAAATGGGGTTCCTTGTAAAACATTAAACTGCAATGCAATATGCAATTAATTAATTAAAATTTTAAAAACTACTCTTTCCATAGATGCCTGCCACTTGGAAATTTTTATTTCTGACACAAACTTTAAGTTCAGTATGCATGAAATTTCCATTAACACAAACACTGGTACCATATATACTTGCTTACAATTGATGTCCAAATGCAAACTGCACAGACCCAGATCTGCCATCAGATAATGTGCCAGAAAATCTGGGTCTATATAGTTTGTTAGGAGTACTGTATATACTTGTGTATAATCCGGGTCCAATGCAAACAACATAGACCCTGATCTGCCATCACATAATGCACCACCAGATCAGAGTTTATGTTGTTTGTTCTACTGATCAGTCCTTACAAACTGCATAGACCCAGATCTGCTGGTGCAATATGCAACGGCAGATCTGGGGCTATGCAGTTTGCAGTTGTTATCAGCTTATACGTGGGTATATACGATAATCAGTAGAACAAAAACAACATAGGCCATGATCTGCCAGCACACGTGACATCAGATCAAGGTCTAAGTTGTTTGCAGTTGGACTCAACTTATAAGCAAGTATATATGGTAATGCACTGGTCATATTTAAGGTACTTTAGTGACCAAGCCCTACAACACTGTAAATGCAGAATCAATACCAAATCTTTGGTTGATTGAGCAAATATAAAAATTTCAGAATAATTTTCACTTTTTTCTCACTTCAACTAATAGGTCCATGTTAGGAGAAAATTTTTAAACTATATTTTTGTATGCATTTTGTAAACTAATATATAAATTACAATTCCCTTTTCTAGTACAATTTACTCTCCCCAAATTTTGAAAATTCAGCACAATGTTAATGTAAAGTGACATCAACCAAAATGAATGACTGCATTACTTTCCTGGATTAAGGCTCGGTATACTATTATGTTCATAGTCATTGCTGCACAAAACAATCACCCATGATCAATAGTATAAGTTTATTAATATGGAATAGTGTTTTCAAATGGAAAAAACAAATATTTGTCTGCTGCATATCCAAATTTGCAATAAAGAACAAGAAAATGTTTTAAAAAAATTTTGACCCCTTCAAAAATAGGCATAGGAAATACAGCTCTCCCTTGTTATAAAGTGGTAGTCAGGGGTCCATAACTGCCAATCATTATGTACCAAACCGTGTTATATTAAGAACCATGATATGTATGGAACCGTGATATGTTGAGAACAGCTTAATGTACTGAACCACGGTATAGAGGGAACTATCACAATCTGCTCAATAATCCTGTTTTGCACAATAAATGGCTATATAACCTGTCGATTGGTCGTATGTGGTAGCATGAGTCACCTCAATTTCATAAACTTCCGCAAAATTATTGGTCATTTGATTAAGTCATAAATCTCTGACACCATGTTTCCTACTAAGCTACTTCACTGTTACACTGTAACACCTTTCTGCACTGGTACAGACCCTGAAACAACAGTGTTCATTCCCAAAATGGAAAAAGTGGGCAGGTCGAAAAGTGGGGTCATTCTGAAAAAATCTAGGGTCGCAAATACCATTACCAGTTTCTTGTTTATTCAAGAAATTCAAGCACATATCATTATCATAGGTACTCACATCATGGATTTATTATTTTCTGCAATAAATATTCAACTTTCCAGAAATATATGCTTTGAATCAGTCATTGTGGAGTCAGACTACAGCATGGTTTTCTGCTTTTTCTTGTCTGCTAAAATAACCATGTCCAGTGTTCAGGACATACTTATTGTAGTTGAAAAGGAAACTGAAGCAAACTGTGCTATAGTCTGATTCAACAATGACTGATTCAAAATATATGATGATGGAAAAGTGAATAAAAGACTGCAATCATTATCAGCCTCCTGTTTTCAGCTTTCAATAATGGGATCTGAATTCCTCATGCTCAAATAACTATTCCCCTTTAGAATTTATTTTGGACATTTTAGTCTACATTTTTTCCTCCCTCTACACTACTTTGGAAATAAATGCAGTACTGTTTTCACTAAGATTTCATCATATCTTGTTTACATTTTCTATCAATGATCCACCATGTGCTTCCAATTTTGCCCCAACTAATCAAAATCAGTAAGCCATTTATGTTAGCCAATGAAAATGATCATCTGTTGATTCTTTTGGCACTGAGTGAGCTTGGGATGTACTCAGTTGACTCTAAGGTCAACCATAACAATCTTTTATCTTTATTTTCTTGGGGTTTTTTTTTATGTGCCCTATGGAGGGAACTAGTGCATACCAAAGATGAAATGGCATCCATTTATCATTTCCTTTCATTTTTGTTCATCTGTAATGCATTCACCAAAGTCAAGATTTCCATTTTCAATAGCATTATATGGAAAGAACTATTGCTTTCTTATCTTGCCTTGTTAAAAGTATGCTTTAATAAAATAGAAAATGCATACAATTTAAAAGACAGTTTGAATTTATGATATATAATAGTATATCAGTACCACAACTGCAATAAACATAAAAATATAGTTGTAGAATATTTGTAAGAAAATTTCTTATTTTGTTTTGTTCAAATAAAGACTGTACAAATACAACTACCAGTGATGTCATTACATCAATGGCAGTTGTTTGAACAATTTCACAGCTTGTCAGTAATGAAAAACTGTCTGCCAGTGTAAAAGAAAGAATAGAGAATGTGATCATAGGTTATCAAGCAAAAGAGCTTTTGATCATAGAAATTTAGCAGCATATCAAAATACAGGTAAAGAGATATATAAATCCATTCATGAAAAACATTCACCTTTCATTTCATTATCATTCATCATTCTGTATTTTTGTTCTCAATTTCCATCATTTGTATTCATTCATCATTTCATAAAGCATTCATTCTGCAGTTCATTTGTGTTTATTCTGCATTCCGTTTGCATTCCAATTTTACTTCACTGGTAACATTACTCATTTCAGGGTCTATATCAGGTGGAGGTAACGCATGCTCTACTAAAATGAAGTATTTATTGGCACACAATAATTACAAAATTATGTGATACAATATTATAACAGTTTAGATGCATATTAACCGAGTTACAACATGAAATAATTACTTACGAACCTGTACTGCTTGTAACTGTACCATGCTTTTCATATCCATCTTCATATTATTCTCTGCCACCATTATATTCCCACATGCAGCTTGAGTATTTTCTGATGAGTCACCTAAAAAATGGTCCTCTTTAAACACCAATGGTTCACACTGACCAGAATCAAAGGGAGAATCGTCAAATGTTTGAGACCTTTTCAGTGACTCATTCAAAGAATCTTTAAATTTTTTTAAAGCTCTATCAGCATTCACAGCATTGCTCTGAATTTTACTGCTTTCCATTTCTAAACTATTAATAACGGCGTCTGAGTCTAAAACTTTTCGATTTTTCTTGATACTGTTATCATCTTGTAATTCGTATCCCCTCTCCATTGTGGGGGATTCAGGTTCGATGCTGCTGCTGCGGGCAATGGAAGTTTTTAATTTCAAATTAACCTCTGGAGTGCCTTCTTTTGAGTTTCCAAAATGGCTGTATCTGTATAAGAGAAGATTTACTTATTAATACCCACACAAAAAATAAGATAAAATTTATATTAATACCAGAAAAAATAAGATAAAATTTATATTAATACCAGAAAAAAATAAGATAAAATTATATTAATACCAAACGAAGAAAAAAAATGAGATAAAATTATATTAATGCCAGAAAAAATAAAATAAAATTATTTTAATACCAGAAAAAAATCAATAAACTTATATTAATACCAGAACAAAATAAGATAAAATTATATTAATTCCTGAAAAAAATAAGATGAATTATATTAATACCAGATAAAAATAAAATTATATTAATACCAGAAAAAACAAATAATAAGATAAAAGTATATTAATACCCGAAAAAAATAAAATAAAATTATGTTAATACCAGAAAAAACAAATAAGACAAAACTATATTAATACCCGAATAAAATAAAATAAAATTATATTACCAGAAAAAAAAATAAGATAAAATTTTATTAATACCAGAAAAAAAGAGATAAAATTATATTAATACAGAAAGAAAATAAAAAAATTATATTAATACCAGAAGAAAATAAAAAACAATTATAATATCAGAAAAAAAATAAGACAATATTATATTAATACCAGAAAAAAAGATAAAATTATATTAATACCAGAAAAAATATCAAATTATACTAGAAGAAAAAAAGATAAAATTATAATACCAGAAAAAATTCAATAAAATTAAATTCATTTAATACCAGAAAAAAAAGATACAATTATATTAATACCAGAAAAAATATGATAATACAAATTATATGCATCAACCAAGTTAGAAATATGGTATTTTTAGACAATTATAACAAAACATTGTAAGATATCTGATTTACAATAGTCTTTTACTGTTGTCACTATCATTATCACCACTACCATAATCATCATTATGTTATAATCACTCTTTTGAATTGAGCTAGAAATTATTTCACCAGGAATTGACCCTCAGCATCATCTTTATTCTCTGATGATGCACATAAATCAAGAGAAGTGGTTAATATATGAATTTAGCATATATTTACAAGCTACAACAAATCAGTTTTCACAGAAATTGACTTAAAAGTATTCAAAATTTCTGGACAAATTGTAATATTTAAAACAATTTCAACAACTTTTGCATACAAATGCAAACTAATCCTAAAGAAAAGAATTACATTCTTGTTGCAAAGGATGCTACCCCTATCACTTTCAATCTTCTAGTCTGAAATTATATAAACTGGAAGAATGCGATTTATATCAAGTAATATCATTATTAATGCTTCTTTACAAAATATGTGTTTGCAATATAGCAAAGCTTGCCATCTGAAAGATTTCTCACATTCCTTAATTTTCAATGACAGAGTAAGAATACAACAAAACTTGTCTATCAAGGGTACTAATGAAGCAACCACAAAATATGTCCTTTGTCAAGAAATGTAATTTTGGTACAGATGAAATATGTAAGACAATTTAAGAAAAAGATTCATACATGTTCTCCTTTGTAAGCAGGGCTGGAAATCAAAAACCATTGTGCTTGAATTTGTTCTGCAGATTTTGTTCAATCAATCACAAATGATGTTACTTCTGAAAGGTTGTTTCTGACTGGATGATAGTGGAAATTTGAGCTCAAACTTATGCTCTAATTTTCATGATTTTCAGGGCAGGAGTCTTTTATATGATGTGTCCATTAAGTAAGGTTACCTGTACACTAATTGACAGATACCATACTTCCAGAATTAATACCTTATTTCCAGAAATTCTTCAGTGTCTCCTTGCCCAAGACTGGTTGCTTTGAGAGTGGGGGAAATAGATTTGCTAACATTGTACATAGCTGCTTCTGTCAACCCAAATTCTATCATACCTGGTCAGATAAAAATAAAAAAATATAGACATCAAGGAGAAAAATCATAACTTGAGTAAAATGTTTGTGATAAATCAAAACATTGAAAACATTTGATGATTTTTAAAGAAACAGGGGTTTCAGAAACCAGGTCTTACTTGCAAGCCATGTATCCTTCAGAGGACACTAAGTCTTGCAAGCAATGGCATTATGTAGTGTGTATGGATTTCAGGGAATACTATGTTTCACTTGCAAGCCATGGCATAATCTATCCTTCCTGTATGAATTTCAGAGAACACTATGTCTTGCTTGCAAGCCATAGCATAATGTATCCTTCCTATATGAATTTCAGAGAACATGTCTTATTCCCAAGCCATGACATAATGTATCCTTCTGGTATGTAATTTTCTAAAATACAAAATCCTAGCATTTACAACGACACAATCATAACAGCTGTTGAAAGGATTGTATATATGTATTAGTGTTTACCAGCACATCAGCACAATAATGGCTATATGATGCTGATTATAAAGTTAAAAAAAAATGTAAATATAAAGAATTACATGAAAAACTTTACAAAGATAAACCCTTCCAAAAAAACATAAACATAACGTACTATAAGATAAAAGACAAAAAGAAAAAAAATGTTAAAAGTTTGTAAAATGTATACAAAAATAATGATAAAGGTGAAAAAATGTAAAATCCTTAAAATATTGGGTATAAATTTGTTATATAAAACACATTTCCTCAAAAAGTCTAAGATTCTCTCTGGTAGTACATTATCATAAAGTTCCTTAACTGAGTTCACTTCAGAATAATTCTGTCTTGCAGCCTGGAAGTTGATACACTCAATAAGAATGTGTTCCACTGTCAGGTTATGCACTCTGGTCAAGGTTTACCATTCAGGAGGTATGCAAGAGCCAGGTATACTGCGCTGTTATTCTGACACAGTCGATGTGACCTTGACCCTGAAGATAGTACCCCAATATGGTATGCAACATACCTTTTAGTGATGTATAAATATGCCAATTTTCATCCCTTAATCTCAAATGGCTTTAAAATTGTGGAGTGGAAGGGAAAGTAAAACAAATATGTAAAATACTGAGCTGTGAAATTGACCTTGATAATAGGACCTTTTGTGGTATGCGACATATCTTCTAGCAATAATGTATAAATACACAAAGTTTTATCCTTCAATCTTAAATGATTTAAATTTAAACAGCAGAGGGAAAAGAATGAGGGAAAACTTTAGTCATGACCTTGACCTTGAAGACAGGACCCCCATTTTTGTACACAACAAATGTCCTAATGGTAATGTATTAAGTATACAAAATTTAATGCCTTAATCACAAAAGCTTTAAAGTTATAGAGCGAAAACAAGTGTGATGGATGGATGGAGAGAGGGAAATGCCGATACTATGTTCCCTGATTTTCTTATTAGTATTTTTCATACATATGTGCTCACTGCAAAAAAACAACTGATGAAACTTGTTAACATATATACTCGCATATAAGTTGAGTCCAACTGCGAACAACATAGACCCTGATCTGCCATCGCATAATGCACCAGCAGACCAGGGTTGATGTTGTTTATTCTGCTGATTACTCCAAACAAACTGCATAGATTCAGATCTGTCAGCACATTATGCGACAGCAGTTCTGTGCAGTTTGACTCAACTTATATGCGAGTATATATGGTAATAAATATTTAAAATCTTTTGCTTCAATCATTCATAAATTTCATTTGAAATATATATTAGGGTAAGATCATCAAATTTATTATGTTTTCCTATGTAAAAGTGTGATACAGACTATACTCATTCACTGAAGTTTCAAGAAATACTGTGAGTTCACTATTTTTCATGGGGTACCAATTTTAATTGATATCACCACTATTTCAAACTATGAATTTAAAGACCCAAAATAAGCAACAATCCTGCTATAAAAACAATATCACCCCCTTCCCAAATCCATGAATTTAAGTGCCCATCAAAATATTATCTTTTGCAAAACCATGAAAATTTATACCAACGGAATAAAGGAGTTCATAATAATAAAGTCTCTTCAATCTTTATGGAAGATATATTTGTAAGTAAAAATGATATAAAATCGAAAGCCAGTCAAATTATAAAAATCAAAATTGTGGTCATAAAAATTAGTAAAATAACAGCCAAAATTCCATCATATAAAAGTCATGTATTTTTAAAAAATGGTCTAATTTTGCATATTGAGGCTAAATTCAGCTTCCATAGACCTTTTGACCACAAAGCCCATATACTGCTCATAACTATTAAATCTCCTATGAGACACGAGTTGTGTATATTTACTGTATTATCTCTTCCATAGCATGCAAACTATCTTTCACCTTACCCACACATCTCACTGCTACCCTGTTTTGTGTAACACTATCTTATTACTCTAGTGTAAAATCAAAGATAGGAAACATCACCTCTGTAAAGGTTTGATTAACACCAATACATCTTTTTTAGGGTTTCAGGGTAATGTTTTACGATAGCATTCTCAGAACCTGTGATTATCTGTTGAAACCTTACATAGTTGTAATTGTTCTATCCTAATTATAATTGATATCACTTTAAATTTTCATTGAGTAATGTATACTAAGCTGATCAAATCTGGAGACATAACCATCCCACCCGTACACTGTACGCAAAGCTGGCATGTGTGTGTTTCCTCAATCAAATTTGGAGACATAACGATCCTACCCCTACCCTGCACCCAAAGCTGGTATTTGTACATTTCTTCAATCAAATTTGGAGACATAACCATCCCACCCCTACTCTGCACCCAAAGCTGATATGTATATGTTTCCTCAACCATAACTGTTGTCATGCCAACCATAACCATTGTCATACTCTTGCAAAAGATAAAATCTGACTAGCACTACTATGAGAATATAAAATATAAGTTTAAATAATTTAGTATTCATTATGATGTTGATAGTAACCTAATATTAACGCCCATATTAATGTCTGCAAAAGACTTACAATGGAATGTATGCAATGACAGGGGTCAAAAGACTGATTGATTGATTGGTGATGAACAGTGCATCAAAAGCATTTTGTCATCTCCAGATACACAATACGACAGCCAACCAGAGCTGATCTGGGCAAGATACAAACAAACAACTCACTGATTGTGAGTTTGGCACACTAACCACTGAACTGTCACAGCCAGAACGAGAGGAAGTTCCCAATTTGCCATTTCTCATACATGGAAGAGATGTATTTAAATTATGCTATGTTTTCAATACATACCCATCACCCTGAACACTTACTTGGAAAAAGTGATAAAACCGATAGCAAGGTGTTCACTATTTTTTTAACAGGTCCACCGGTGAACAAAACCTGTAAATGAAAGACAACAATTTATAGTCAAATCTCCAGAGTTCATTTTCATTCTTTTTCTTGTTCATGACATTGCTCAATCTAGCTAGAAACATTAACGACAAATGCTTTTGCCGCACATTTTTCCTGAAAAATTAGCATAGCTGCTGGATATTGATGAAATGTATCATAAAAACATCAAAAGAAGATGTTTATTTTTCATAAATAATTATAATAAGATATTGATATATTTGATGTACCTGAAAATATGAATTTTTTTCCAATCCAGATTTACTGTTTCTTTTAAGTATTATCCATTTATTATTCACAATTATATAAATATATATGCAGATATCAGAATATATACAGATATCTGATATTCCAAAATGGCCATTTTTGCGAGACATGACCAACAAATTAGCTCAAATGACCATTTGCTAACTTGACATGCTGGACACAGGACATAAGATACCCATAATTACCCCATGCAATTGTTTGGTCATTATGTTTTCCCAATTGTTTAAACATCTAATAGCCACAAAGCATGAGACAAAAGGTGTGAAATCTTATCTCCTGGACGTATCAAAACCCAACATTTGAATGACTTCACCAGTATCTGTACTAAAGACATTACATCAATCCCTCACACCATGTGTTTTTTAACCATTCAACCATATTGCATGGTGGTGTGACAGCACATATCACACCTTTACATGTGTAGCCTAGGCCATAATTATAAAGAAAAAAGATATTCTGAAATTCTAAAGTATAGTTTCTGAAAGATAAACATGTCTACAAATAAACAAGTTTGATGGAAAAATAGTGAAGCATGGAAGGATAATACTACAAGATGCCCAAAAGGGTCTTATATCGTATACCTGGGCAGTTGACATGTCAGCTTGTGAATGCAAATTCACACGAATATTGAAACTGTAGAGGAGAAAGAAAAGCTTGGAGCACAGAGTTGCTACATTGTCTACTAATGTTGGTGTGTTTTATCTACTTTCCTATATCATATATATAGGATCACTTTCTCAGCATAAAAAGGGCATGTCATTTATACAACTGGCATTTTACCTGGATCCCTCCCAGCCCCTGAGGACTTGGCTCTAATACATAACTTAAAAACTGTTTATAGCCCCACACTTAAAGTACATACACTTACTTGGCATAACAAAGGGAGTTAATCTTTGCAGTCAGCATGGAATCTTGGGCCTGTTCTTACCCCCCACCCCATCTCCTCCAAGTCATAACTTAGCAAGCATTACTCAAGGAAGCATTGGTGGTTCAGAGGTAAATGCAATGAGCATGTGTCCAGAAGGTTGCAGGTTAAAGTCCCTCCATCTCATTTGCCTTGATTGACTATCAAAATTTCTCAGGACTTTTTTTTAAGGTAATGGGTTTCTTTGTTCTTAGTAATTAAATCTGAAAGTGTTTCAGGAGGAAAGTATACTGGGTTTGTACATTCTTTAAAAATAAAAGCTAAAAAAGACAAGATATTCAGTTAAAATAATTTGAGAGGAATGTCACTGAATATATGAAATGCAAAATACGTGTGATAACATATAAACAACAAATGTTTCAGGTACTTTAATAAGGCAATACCTGCAATTGTCAAACTCTGATTAACTGATATCAAACTTGCTTCAAAATATTAAAGTTTTTAGCTACAATTTACAAATAAATGTATAAACTTGATGAGAGTTTTTACAAGAAATATGTTCTTCTTCAAGCACACTCATTTTCTGCATATAATTAAATATGTACAGAAATTTTGATACTTAGGATATATTTATTGGTGTGCATCAGAAACGCTTTTACTTCTTCACCCCAGAAGCTATACTGCATTACTAGTAAATTCCTGCACAGCTTTTTTAATTTTCAAAAATCCTCTTAACTAAAAAGATTGTAATAATTCATTGGTATTTTACAAACTAGTCTTATAAATATAATATTATCAAATTATTATCAACTTTGAGTGTTCCTTGTTATATTACTATTTTATATTTTTCTTTAGTTTAAATTATGTCATTCATTACAATCCTTAAGGTGTATTATTTATTATTTTTCACCACTTGTTCCATTGAAATTTATGCATCCCGTACCCTAAAATTATTTTTTTTATATCTATTTTAAACTATTCTGCAAGGGGAAGAAATCTGCATAACCAAAAACTTGTGATTCTAAATAGTCCTTATCATAAGTTATTTCATTTGCTTTCCACTAACAAGAAATTTGGGCCAGTAGGATGCATTCTGTTGACATTATTCCCATGTTGTTGACTGCATATGTTATGAAAACCATTGTTTCAAGGTTCCTCTAGTTTTTGTATTTTCATCCATATTTGTTCACACATCAGCAAAATTTTGGTATCATTGGTATAAATCTGAAAGAGATTCAAGCAAGGATGCTTTCTGTCAAACATTATCAAAGTCTGTTAAATTACTATTTCTAGTAACAACAGATATATGATGGCATATGAGCATAATTTATATAAACTTAAAATCTCTTCATGTCAGAATGCTTTCTGTAAAATTCCCTTGAGTAGTTTTTCAAAAGAAATCATTTCTAGGATTTTCCATTTATAGTAATGGCAGCTATATTTGATGGCAAATTGGGACCAACTGTATAAATTTGAAAGCCCTTATTACCAGAATGTTTTCTTTCAAAATTGGTAAATTTCTGCTGAGCGGTTTCTGGAAAGTCATCATTTAAAGTTTTATCTATTTTTAGTAATGGCAGACATAACTGATGGTGGATTGGCCATTTGTACAAATTTGAAAGCCTTTATGCCAGGATACATTGTCAAATTTGGTGAAATTCTGTTGAGCAGTTTTTCAGAAGAAATCATTTAAAGGTTGTTGTAGTTTTATTAACAGTGGCCATATTTGAGGGAGGATAGGCATTATTTCAACAAATTTGAAAGACTTTCATGCCAGGATGCTTTCTGTCAAATTTGGTCAATTTCTGATGTGCAGTTTTTTTAAATAAAAGTCATTTAAAGGATTTTATCATTTTTGGTAACAGTTGCCATATCTGATCACAGACTGGCATCATTTTAGCAAATCTGAAAGCCCTTCATGCTAGGATGCTTTCTGTCAAATTTGGTCAAATTCAACTGAGCAACTTTTGGGAAGAAGTTTGAACGCTTTTGTATAGTTAGCAACAGTGGCCATATTTGTTGGTGGATTGGCATCATTTGAATAAATCTGAAAGACCTCCATGCCAGGATGATTTCTGTCAAATTCGATAAAATTCTGAAGAGTGGTTTCTGAGAAGAATTTGTGTAAACATTTATCTATTTTTAGTAATGGTGGTCATATTTGATGGATGATCAGCATCGTCTGAAAAAAATTTGAAAGAGCTTCATGCCAGAATCATTTCATTCGAATTTAGTCAATTCTGTTAAGCAGATTTTGAGAAGTTGTAGATAGCGCCTGTGAACAGAAAATGAATGATGCACTATACATGATGCACAACAGACGAAGGACAATACCATAAGCTTGCTTAGCCTTGTGTCCAGGTGAGCTAAAAGCTTAAGCAACAGCAAATCTGGAACCAAAAATGACACATTTTCCAGTACAATTGAATAATTAAGTACATCACTATTTTCCTTTTTATTACAACTTTTTATATGTCCTTTGAATGTTTTCATATTAAATGTTTTCAAAATTCGGCCGCCATGTTCATTTTCTGGGAAAAACTTCTGGCAGGAGCCATTAGAATTTCAGGATCACTGACATACATTATATATATATATATATATATATATATATATATATATATATATATATATATATATATATATATATATATATATATATATATGTGTGTGTGTGTGTGTGTGTGCTTAAAAAATGCAAATTTTTGCTTGGTATTTCTCCGAATTACCAGTTGCTAACTCAGCATACCAGACATTTCTCATAAGGTGCCCATAATTATTCCATGCAATTATTCAGTAATTATGTTTTCATAATTATTTAAACAACCTATGCCTGTCCCAAACCATAGGACAGTGCAGGTGTGAAAGTCCATCTCCTGAAAATCTTATAACTGAATGACTGTCCCAGGCTCTTTACTTTGGAGATGTTAGTCCCAAGTTAAGTCAGTCATACCATACAATGTGTAGCAGTGCATATAAGACCTTAAAACAACATACAGTCTAAGATCTAACTAGGACCAAAGAAGACAGAAGCAACAAAACTAACCTTTATTATCATCCATAAATACTACTTTGGGAGTTAGTCATCATCAGAGTCAACCAAATATGTCTGCTAAGTGTTATATATATTTGAGGTCTAAGATTTACTAGTTGATAAAAATTATAAATTGTTTAAATCATAAGAACAAAAATAAAACAATGTTGTATGGTAATATTCTATACTCAATTTTTTTATGAAAGAATATACTTTGTTAAAATAATAAGATGAGATGGGGAAATAAGAATAATGAATGGATACAACTAAAACAGAAGCAACAGCAAATCCAGAAAGGAAAACTACACATTTTCCAGTACATCAATTTATGGAATATATCAATTGTTTTCATATTATTTAAGACAAATAACATTTTATTTTAATGTTTTTTTAAAATTAATTTCATCAATATTAATTGACTACATTAATTTTTTGGGAAAAAAATGTCCAGCAAGACAAAAAACATTTGGAAGCTTTGATTATATTCAAGTGTTTCCAATACAAATTTGGAGAAAAAAAACATGATTTGTTGCAGATATTTTCCCAATATCAATCATAACAGCTTTTGTCTATTTCTTTCACAGTTCAAATAGTAATGGACAAGGTTAAGGGATATTTCATTTCTGTCCTGGTTCCAGCTCATAAAAAGCACTTTGGAAGAATGAAAACCTATCAAGAATTTACATTAATTTTTCAGATGACTTTTAAAAATACTTTTCAACCAAGGAAATCAAGGGTCGACATTTTGTATTGAATTAAATAATAAAATCTAGGTGTAACAATTCTGTTGATGAAGTGCACAGCATATCTGAGGAAATTTTAAAAGGAAAAGGAAAAATGTTGATGTTAAAGCAGTGATGGGCCAAACTTCACCAACACAGAAATATGCCACAGACTGGATGAAAACAGATGTAACAATTATTGTAAGACAGGAACAACAAGCAAATTCTATTAATTTCTGTAGCCCTGCCTACCAGTGCAAGGTCACCAGAAGTATTCAGTGTCAAAATCTGAATGACCTCTGTGACAGAGCTTAAGAACTGGGCAGATATGGAAAGTAACCAAGTTCCATGGCTCTATTTCAAAGAGCAGTGGAGTAAAAATAATAGAAATGAGGGAAACCATTTATCAGTGACCTTGACCTTGAAGATATAACCTTGACTGTCATACATGATAATGATACATAAGTGTTTATCCCTCTACCTCAAACAATGTTTAAGATATAACGTGAGAAACAAAAAGACTTGTGGCCTTGACCTTGAAGATAGTATCCAAAATGTGGAATGCAGTACATTTTATAGTAACGGTATATAAGCATACCAAGTTTCATCCATTTATTTTCAACAGCTCTAAAGGTCTAGAGCAGAAAATGTTACTGAAACATGAAATACTGACCTCTGACCTTGATCTCGAATATATGACCCCCAATGTGGGACATGACCTATTTTCTACTGATGATGTATAGGTATATGAAGTTTCATCTCTTAATGTCAAACAACTCTAAAGTAATAGAGCTGAAAGAAAATTGTGATAACAGAATCTTGACCTGTAACCTTGACTTGACAGTCAAATATATTACCCAATCATAACACATTAGCAGAATAGGTAATAGGTGGAGAGAGTTACATCCCATATCCCTGCAGTTTGCTTTGGCTCTGCTCTTATTATATGCAAAGCAGATTCATGTCTTGAGTGAAATAGGGCTATTGGGCTAAGGTTAGCACAGATCAATGAATGAACACAGTATAAACACACAATTTTTGCTCCCACAAATCCAGCAGAAATAAAGGAATGTGTTCAACTGTCAGTAGACACTGGCAAGGTATGCGCTCTGGTCGAGATTCACCATTTATGTATTATTAAAATAAGCTTTCACTCCAAAATTTTGTTTCTTATTCAAATTTGTTACCCAATCATAATACATTAGCAGAATAGGAAAGAGGTGAAGGGAATTACATCCCTTTACCCTAAATTTAGTGCTGGCTCCCATCTGACATACCTTAAGTAGCTTCGAATCTCATGTGAGATAAGGGCTAGGTTTAACACAGTTTTCATTCCTGCAAAAACAGCAAGAGTAGAGTAATCAGCATTGTGACGAAGCTGCTGCATAACCTGGGAAAGTAGCCTGTCATGCTGCTGCTATAGGTTCCACCAGGTCAAACTGAACCCTTTGGGATAAACAGTCTCTGAGGTAAAAGCTTAAAAATGTCTCTGACATCAATCCCATGGCTTGAATGAATTAAGGACCAGTTCCACTCGAATACTATGCTAGTGGTGACTGTCCTAACCTTCATGAGCTGGTATGTGTAAGAAATTCATCATCTTGGGGTATTTCCTTGTAGGTCGAGCAAAACCCAACATGTTCAGGACAAAAAAAGCCAGAGTAGAAATATTGTCCCTTCCTCCTTTGAGTGGTTCAAACAAGCAAGATCTCTCTCTTCTGATTGGCTCAGTCCACTTCAATTGTGACTTTATTGCTGTGACAGGGTCATGTAGATGCCATTGGGAAGAAGTGTCCAATTTGAAGTCATGTTCTTGGAAATCAATGAAGGGGCTGCCATGAGTGAAAATGAACCATGGTGGAACCACTGATAGTTTGGGCTGACTGATAATGTTTGGAACTCACTGTTTCTGCCTTCTGTAGCTAACGTGACTAGGAAGCTGATCTTGTATGAAAGCCGAGTCTGAGAGGTTCTGGATGGTGATTAAAAGGGTGCTTTGTTCAGCCACAACTTAACTCACAGCTGATTCCATTTCAGACAAGACAAATCAAAATGTGTGAGAAGATCAGAAAGGTCAATGTTCTGGCCTATGTCATCTCTGCCATGAAGACAAAACCTGTCTGAAATCATGGAATTTGGTAGTCCTTGACTGTTACTGCAACAAGATTCTCCTTGAAAATCCATAGGTTAAAGTTAGCTGTCTGTGGTACAGAGACTCTTAAAGGAGATGTGTCTCTTCTCACACCATTGGAAGACTCTCAATTTCTCAAAGACTTGTTTGATATGAGCCAGGCATGCAGGTTCAACATCCCCTGGTTAAAATAGATGCAGCTGTTTCAGCAGGCAAGGAGATGCCAGAATTTTCCAGGGTATCTCTGCTTCTTGATTCAGAAGGTCATTGATCCATGTTTTATCCCATTTGAAAGGAGCAGTCAGAAGTAGTTGTCACTCCAATTCCTTTGCTTTCTGTAAAACTGGGAATCAGAGTGGTTTGGGAAAAGTGTAAGCATCGAGACCATTCCAGCTCATGGAAAGAGCATCGACTACCCAAGCTTTCTGAACCGGTACTGAACAGATGAAGGTTGAGAATTTTGGCATTCCACCTTGTTGCAAACAGGTTCATAAGAGCTTGACCACAGCAGTTGTTAATTCAAATGAAGATCGAGAGCTGGATGGACCATTTGGACTGGAACAGCTGATTCCACTGGGGCAGAGAGTCCACTATCACATTGGGCCTGCCTAGAATCTGGCAGACTTGAATGTGGATTTGTTGATGATTACACCATCTGGGCATTTGGTTCCCCTTTGATTTCTTATGTAACTGACAACAGTAGAGTTACCAGACATAATGAGAATCCCCTTTCCAGATGTCTCCAGCCATGATCAAATGACATTTACCATGGCCTTCATCTTCAGGAGACTGATGTGTAATGAGCACTCCTGAAGAGACAAACCCTGTTCTCCTCTTGGGAGGAAGGCAGGAGGTTAGCACCCATGCCTGTTTTGCTGGCATCTGCACAAATCGTGATTTCTGGTGGTTGATTCTGCAGTGGGATACTTACATTCAGGGGCTGTTAAAAATTGTGGTTAACTATGTGATCATATTTTTCCAAAGGAAATGCCTTTTGTATTAATAATGCTATGCTAATGAGCCACTGTGGTTATATTGGCCCTAGCTATTGGTCTACTCTGCTACTTAACGAGTAGCTGTACTTATACTGGCCCTAGCTAATGGTCTACTCTGCTACGTAACTAGTAGCTGTACTTATACTGGCCCTAGCTATTGGTCTACTCTGCTACTAAACAAGTAGCTGTAGTTATACTGGCCCTAGCTAATGGTCTACTCTGCTACTTGATGAGTAGCTGTAGTTGTACTGGCCCTAGCTAATGGTCTACTCTGCTACTTGATGAGTAGCTGTAGTTGTACTGGCCCTAGCTAATGGTCTACTCTGCTACTTGATGAGTAGCTGTAGTTGTACTGGCCCTAGCTAATGGTCTACTCTGCTACTTGATGAGTAGTTGTAGTTGTACTGGCCCTTGCTAATGGTCTACTCTGCTACTTGATGAGTAGTTGTAGGTATACTGGCCCTAGCTATTGGTATACTCTGCTACTTAACGAGTAGCTGTGGTTATATTGGCCCTAGCCATGTGTCTACTATGTTGATGCAGCTGTGGTTATATTGGCCCTAACTACTGGTCTACTCTGCCATTTAATGAGTAGCTGAGGTTATAATGGTCATAGCTATTTGTCTACTCTGTTAACTAATGAGTAGCTGTGGTTATCCTGGCTCTAGCTATTTGTCTACTCTGCCAACTAATGAGTAGTTGTGGTTATACTGGTCCTAGCTATTTGTCTACTCTGCCAACTAATGAGTAGTTGTGGTTATACTGGCTCATGTTATTTGTCTACTCTGCTAATTAATGAGCAGTTGTGGTTATACTGGCCTTGGCTATTTGTTTACTCGGCTAACTAATGAATAGTTGTGGTTATAGTGGCTCTAGCTATTTGTCTACTCGCTAACTAATGAGTAGCTGTGGTTATACTGACCTTGGCTATTTGTATACTCTGTTACTTACCCTTCTTTCAAGCAGAATAAGCTTGAAGAGTAAGAGAATTCTGTGTTTGAAGTTTGTCACAACATCTCTGGTCGACATCCCTGAAAAACAGGAAAAATTAATTCTCATTTTCAATCAGTATTGTACAAGAATGAAACACAAGGGTTCTGCATAACACTGCATGTAACATGCAACCAATGCTATTATGTACGCCCACTGTTTTTCACTAGATGCAACTTCAACACAAAACTTTTACCTAAAATCTTAAAGATGAATTTGCCACCATTGTCCCTGAGAAAGTGATACATGTACCAATGTTGCACCATGTTTACACAGACAACATAGAAATAGGTCATAGCACTATATGGTAAATTTCATTTAAAAACAGATGTAGGAAGTAATAATCATATCATACAAATTTGTACATTTGTCAGCTGATTAATATGCTCTAACATACATGTTACTATGTAATAGATTTACTTGTGATTAAGAATTCCTTTTACATTAAAAAGAACCACCATAATATCACAGTGCTTCAGATGGGCATCGATCTTTGAACAGCGGACTTTTTTTTATTACATTTTTTCACTTGGGGGTTTAGACTGATTGACCAATACTCAAAACCCCATTAAGCCACTAAGATTCATTTGTAGTTTTCATGCAGAGTAGGCCCAGTGCTTGTTTACAACCTTAATTGTTTACATAAACTTGTTTTAAATTCTCTGAATTAAGACACCTGTTGGCTTATGGTAATTGTTTACCTAAACTTGGTTTTAATTCACTGAATAAATTCACCTGTTGACCAATGATAATGTGATTGCTTATATTAACTTGGTTTTAATTCACTTAATTAAGTCACCTGTTGACTAATGGTAATGTGATTTTTTACACAAACTTGGTCTGAATTCACTGAATTAAGTCACCTGTTTACTAATGGTAATGTGCTTTACAATCGAGATACACAGTCAAGGAGTATGCATGGCCAAAACAAAAGGGGCCACAACATGTCCAAAATTTTAAATAAATCTCCTGCAGAACATAAACAAGCGAGTAACATCTTTCATTTATATGTATAACCCCAAATCATATGCAGATATGCAACCTGGTTGCACATCTGTCTGCTACGATGTACTAGATTATAAACTTATGGTCACATGGCGTTCAAAATATGTTTAATCATAGTTCATACAGACCCAGAGTATTATTTTGTAAGGACTTTACCAAGTTTTCAAGTATTATTTATTCTTTCTGAAATGTAACTTTCTTCATTTTAAACTTTATTAATCAATGCATAAACAGGTAAAAAAGTAGAACACAAAATGTAACTAATTAGAGTGCCACTACAGCAAAGAGATGCTACTCCATCACTCATGTCATGAATCATTTGATCCACCAAATTATATCCCATTTTATTTATTTATTTATTCATTAGGTTTATAAAATACATTAAACAACAAACAATATTGAAGTTAAAAGATACATTTGATTTAGTTTTAATGTTTTGTATTTTCTCTCTGATAAATTCAATGAGTTTTGGTACAAATTCAATGAGTTTGGGGAAATATTCAATGAGTTTGGGGAAATATTCAATGAGTTTTGGAACAAATTCAATGAGTTTGGGGAAAAATTCAATGAGGTTTGGTACAAATTCAATGAGTTTTGGGAAATATTCAATGAGTTTTGGTACAAATTCAATGAGTTTGGGGAAATATTCAATGAGTTTGGGGAAAAATTCAATGAGTTTGGGGAAATATTCAATGAGTTTTGGAACAAATTCAATGAGTTTTGGAACAGATTCAATGAGTTTGGGGAAAAATTCAATGGGTTTTGGAACAAATTCAATGAGTTTGGGGAAATATTCAATGAGTTTTGAAACAAATTCAATGAGTTTTGGAACAAATTCAATGAGTTTGGGGGAAAATTCAATGAGTTTTGGAATAAATTCAATGAGTTTGGGGAAATATTCAATGAGTTTTGGAACAAATTCAATGAGTTTTGGAACAAATTCAAACAGTTTGGGGAAAAATTCAATGAGTTTTGGAATAAATTCAATGAGTTTGGGGAAAAATTCAATGAGTTTGGGGAGAAATTCAATGAGTTTTGGAACAAATTCAATGAGTTTGGGGAAATATTCAATGAGTTTGGGGAAAAATTCAATGAGTTTGGGGAAAAATTCAATGAGTTTTGGAACAAATTCAATGAGTTTTGGAACAAATTCAAAGAGTTTGGGGAAAAATTCAATGAGTTTTGGAATAAATTCAATGAGTTTGGGGAAAAATTCAATGAGTTTGGGGAAAAATTCAATGAGTTTTGGAACAAATTCAATGAGTTTGGGGAAATATTCAATGAGTTTGGGGAAAAATTCAATGAGTTTGGGGAAAAATTCAATGAGTTTTGGAATAAATTCAATGAGTTTTGGAACAAATTCAATGAGTTTTGGAACAAATTCAATGAGTTTGGGGAAATATTCAATGAGTTTGGGGAAAATTCAATGAGTTTTGGAATAAATTCAATGAGTTTTGGAACAAATTCAATGAGTTTGGGGAAATATTCAATGAGTTTGGGGAAAATTCAATGAGTTTTGGAATAAATTCAATGAGTTTTGGAATAAATTCAATAAGTTTGGGGAAATATTCAATGAGTTTGGGGAAAATTCAATGAGTTTTGGAATAAATTCAATGAGTTTTGGAACAAATTCAATGAGTTTGGGGAAATATTCAATGAGTTTGGGGAAAAATTCAATGAGTTTTGGAATAAATTCAATGAGTTTTGGAACAAATTCAATGAGTTTGGGGAAATATTCAATGAGTTTGGGGAAAAATTCAATGAGTTTGGGGAAATATTCAATGAGTTTGGGGAAAAATTCAATGAGTTTTGGAATAAATTCAATGAGTTTGGGGAAATATTCAATGAGTTTTGGAACAAATTCAAGAACGTTTTAAGGATAAAACTTAGTTGTTCACAATTCAAGGAGTTTTCAAGGCAGCCCTTCAAATTCAAGAATTTTCAAGGTTGTATGAACCATGTATAACAACAACGTGCAATTATGCCCTACTAAAGTGCCAGTCAATCAGGTTTCCATGTTGAAAACATATCAATGCTCAAAGGATTTAATAAAATAAAAATTCTGTTAATCTCTGAACTGGTTATTTAAAAAATAAACTGGCAAAAATTGATTACTTAGAAAATTTGCATTACTATATCAGTTTTATTTTTTCTGTATATCCACCTAACCTGGTATTTTTCAATTATCATTTCCATGAAATCTTTAAATCTGTCCATTTTAATTTATGAGTTTTTGTTGGCAAACTACCTACAACAAGCATTTCAACTAAGTATTAAAGGTGTAAATTTTAAGAGTCTCACAAATATTAATAAAACTGTACTTTATTCATTACAATTACAGAATCTGAATTACATGTACAAGCAACAATCAGTAATAAGTTGGAGTGATGTAAAAGTCATCATTCTATTCAGTGACATGTCCTGATATTTTCTTGACTATTCTGAATTTTCTGCAAGCTTTTGAACAATTGCCCTAGTCCCAGCCTGAACCATCTGAAACACTGTATCATGATGAAGTATTTTACATATTCCCAATAATTCGGAACAACTTTTTACAGCTTTTTTAACCGTGCAAATAAATCTTATTTATCAAATATATTTCCTTTTTCTTAAGAAACAGCGATTCCATCTAACAACGCAGTCAAATGGTGTTCTTTGTCCATTTAGGTATGGCTCTTTAGTCAATCCTCTACATATAATTCAACATTTACTGCAATAAATGTATTAAACACATAATATGCAAGCAAGAAAAGTGCACAAGATATGTAAATGCAAACTAGGTAACTTGTGCAAGAGATTTACCTTATATGCTATTTAAAATGATACCAAAAGCTTGATCTACAGAAATATCATGTGCCTAATCTGCTATGTAAATAATGGCAGTGTTTGGATCAAAAGTCTGCGAAGTACCATATATACTCGCTTATAAGTCGAGTCCAACTGCAAACTGCAAGGTCCAGATCTGCCATCGTATAATGTCCCTGCAGATCTGGGTCTATGCAGTTTGTTAGGAGTAATCTGTAGAACAAACAACATTGAACCTGATCTGCCTGCACATTATGCAACAGCAGATCAGGGTCTGTGTTGTTTGCAGTTCGACTCAAATATACGTTATTTGCACATCCATGAACCATATGTATAATCAGACTGCAAAAGTTACATTCTCCAACAGAGTAAGAGGAGTTGCACTATATTTTGCATGCAACATGTCCATTCATGAATGCCAGCATGGATGTTAATGATTGCATTATCACCACATTTTATTTAAAAAAGCAAAGAGAGAATAATGTAGGCAAAAAGTGTTATGAATGGCAAAGATCAGAGGCAAATAAACTAATATGAATGTCATGTGACTATAACTGATGAATTGTACATTTAAGATTTGACACTAATGAAAACCTCATATTTTCTTTTGACAGATGAGTATTATAAAAAGATGAAGCAAAACTGCCAATGAGGACCAAACCTAAAGACTTGTATCCTATACTTTGGCACACATACTACCAATAAACTTATTGGTCAAAACCAGCTAGACTGGCCATTAAGTGCTCTTACATACCTTCATACAGACCCTGAAACATTGATGTACCCCAAAAATGCATTTCAAATGCATTTCTTTAATGTTTGCATTTTAAGCTAAAAGCTTACCATTTATCTTTTATCATCTCAGCATTTACTATCTAAGCAAGTTTTTGTTTGTTGGTTTTAACCGTACTTTTAACATATTATTGGCTATATCATGCTGAGGAAATGGGAACTAAGTACCTTTCCCAAGGATACACCATGGCAGCCGACCCAGGCTGGCCTGGGTGGGTATTGAACCTGCGGATTATGAGTCAGATGCTCTACCAAATGAGCAACTGAGGCTCCCTTACTATATACCATATATACTTGCGTATAAGCCGAATAATTTAGGAAAAAATAAAAACCTGGAAGAAGGGAGGGCAGCTTATCCGCTGGCCAAGGTCTATTATAGCTGTACTAACACCATATATGCCATTAACCAGGTCACCTCAGTACATGAGGACTTGGGGGTTCAGGTTAGAAGGGTAATATTTATATATATAAAATTTGGCAATTTAATGTATTATACAAGACAGACACATAGCTAATGTATTTAAATGTCTCTAAATATACTTAACACATTGACACATAACAAATTTCTAGGGTGAAGAAAATGTTGAAATGGCTCATGCATAGGAATCCTAAAAATAAAATAAGATGGATACAGTTGCCAAAAATAAATGCTCTGCGGAACCCAATCTCACCTGCCTCCATGTGCTGATGTATCTACCCTACCAAAACTTTTGCACAAAACTTGAGCACAAAGCTTTAACATAATTGACGCTGCTACCGCCGTCGCAGCCGAAAATGTGATACCTATGTCTGACCATGGTAATGCAGGGGAGATAATACATTCATTTGACTCTATGAAGAAGTCAGTGTAAGTGACATGCTGTAAAAGTGTATGTCTGTAAGAGAGAAAGAGAGAGAGAGACTCGGTAGTTCAATTGCATTTGCTTACTATTACAATGAACATCCCATATTCCCTATTTAACACTGAGAAGAAATACATGCTTTTCCAAAATCAACAAAATCAGTTAGGTTTTCAGTGTCAGAAGGAAAGAGAGAGCACTAGTTCAAAATTACAAAGCACACTTGCTTTTATCTTTACCTGAAATTCCTGGAGGGCCATTTGCTAATCCATGTAACAAATATGACTTAATGTAAGCATGTGGGCATGTGCTAGCAAATAAATAAAGAAATAAAGAAATAAACAAAGTTAAAAGTCATTCAGACAGTTCGATTTTTACAGCCTTGTGTGTTAGAATCTATTGTATACTTTTCACAAAAAAATAAGTCAAAGTAAATTAACTATTTGTTTATGCATGTATGTATGTATGTATGTATGTATGTATGTATGTATGTATGTATGTATGTATGTATGTATGTATGTATGTATGTATGTATGTATGTATCTATGTGTACATGTGTTTGCATATGTCTGGGAGAGAGAGTTGTATAGACTGGAGTTTGATTGCAGCAGCCATAAACTCCTGTGCATACAATTGATTATTTCATATTCAGAACTGAGAATACAAGCATTTATGAAAGTCAATATTCTAGCCACCATCAGTTTGGATAAAGAGAAGGAGATGATAACTGGAAGGGCCTAGCTCACATTCATTTATTTCTTTCTTTCAAATCATAAAGGTGTAATCAGTTCCAGATTAACAAGCATGGAAGGTTTATCAATACCCTAAGCTGCTTTAAAGTTATTTAAAAAAGTATACTTTCATCCATAATGTGTTTTAAACAGCGTTATTATCCAGCATGATCACAAATAACAGAAGTAATTATATATAAGCGCTAGCAGATTAAAGCTATTAGATTGATTCTATATTTTGTATTCTTATTTCATTTCAAAACAAAATTCATGCACTGTCTTTACAACAGGCACTGCTTTCAACATTACAGTCAGCAGTATAGATTTATCTAAGTTGGAATAAAAGGAATAATGATCCAATGAAATATGCACAATTTAATTCCAAGCAGCAATCACAAGTACAGAAGAAAAGAAAATACAAGGAATTGTTATATTTTTACACTGAATTTCCAATTATGTGCACTCCCTTTAGTACATACTGCAGCATACTTGATCAACAATAGCATGCGTTCACCTGGTTGTGTAATACACAACTTTGGATGAAATTCTGATTTAAAAGGATCTACTGTGAACAGCATCAAGAACATGGCTTTGGTATGCTTTATACACAGAGATTGTTGATTTCAGGACTCGACCCCGCACCCCCAAAAAAAAAAAATTATTAGGCACTATATGGCTAGGATTGTGCTCATGTACCTTGAAACCCTATACATACACAGATACTATAAAATACCCTTGTTAACAGTATGACCTTTATTTTTTCAACCTGCTTCTAGCATACATGCTTACGCAGGTCTTATCAATAAATATTACTGTATATACTCACTTATAAGTCGAGTCCAACTGCAAACTGTAGAGACCCAGATCTGCCGTCACATAATGCATGTGAAACAATTAATGCAATTTGAAGACGAGTCCTTCGAAGGGACTGATGTTCTAATGTCCAAAAAGAATTTCCAGGCATTCAAGATAATACCATTTCTTCTTTTTAAACTGCTGAGTGTTAAAATTATCTTATATTTCTGAGCAATAACAAGATTTTCAAATTAGCCCCTGTGGCAGCCATATTGGATGAAAGATCAGCACCATTTTCATTTGGAACAAAACTTGACACAATTAGAAGACTTTTGGTGAAAACCGCATGTTGATAGGAGCATCCATTCAGGAGAATCAGTGACAAGATTTTCAATACATTACTTGTGGCAGCCATATTTGATGTAAGATTGGCACTATTTTCATTCAGGACCAACTAGATATCATAATTAGTCTTCTGGTGAAAACCCCAAATCAATATGACTTTCCATTTAGGAGAGGTAGCAATAATAAGATTTTCAAAATTGCTGCCAAGGTGGCCATACTGGATGTCAGATTGGCACCATTTTCATTTAGTACCAACTAGACATCATAAGAAAGTCAATCTAATCCTTTATTATTAGTTTTAAATATATGCTCCAGTGTTCCAGCTAGGATTTCAAATGACAGGAGTGCTGACCAGGGCACCTTAAGTACCTGGAACATTGTGCTCTATTTGATGCATGTGTACTGGTGTAAAAAAGTTGGCATAGTCTTCTAATCTTGCCATCTTCTAACCTCCCCACCTTGACATAGAATAAAATTTAATTTGAAAATATTCAGAAAGTGAGGGCTACTTTTATATCTTATTCATTATGTATCAATGCTGCTGTTCCTTTTTGGTATCTCATAGAATATGGAGATACGGTCATGAAATTAAATAATATATGCAAGTAACTAACATTTGTTTATGAATAATGTAGAATTAATGGAAAGTTTGGAAATTGTAGCATTATATACAAAATTAAGCAAAACCAGCAGTGCCTCCATCATACACTTGTAACATAATCTTTCCCATTACCTTAAGACCTGTTCCTCAAATCTTGCACAAATCAATCATTCTCTTCAGGGTGACTGAAATACTTTCACAAAGGCCAGTGCCAACAAAAAATGAGAGTTGTTCAAGGCAACAAATCTAATACAGGTATAGACCATAAAACAGGTAATTTTAGTAGCAAAACAAAAATGGAATGCAAACAGACTGCAGAATTAATGCATGTGAAACAATTAATGCAATTTGAAGACGAGTCCTTCAAACCGACTGATGTTCTGATGTCCAAAAAGAATTTCCAGGCATTCAAGATAATACCATTTCTTCTTTTTAAACTGCTGAGTGTTAAAATTATCTTATATTTCTGAGCAATAACAAGATTTTCAAATTAGCCCCTGTGGCAGCCATATTGGATGAAAGATCAGCACCATTTTCATTTGGAACAAAACTTGACACAATTAGAAGACTTTTGGTGAAAACCGCATGTTGATAGGAGCATCCATTCAGGAGAATCAGTGACAAGATTTTCAATACATTACTTGTGGCAGCCATATTTGATGTAAGATCGGCACTATTTTCATTCAGGACCAACTAGATATCATAATTAGTCTTCTGGTGAAAACCCCAAATCAATATGATTTTCCATTTAGGAAAGGTAGCAATAATAAGATTTTCAAGATTGCTGCCAAGGTGGCCATACTGGATGTCAGATTGGCACCTTTTTCATTTAGTACCAACTAGACATCATAAGAAATCTTCTGGTGAAAACCCAATGTTGATATGACCTTCCATCTAGGAGTAGTAATGACAAGATTTTCAAGATGGTAGCCAGATTGGATATCAGATCGACACAATTTTTATTTAAGACCAACTAGACAGCATAAGAAGTCTTCCAGTGAAACCCCATGCTGATATGACTTTCAGTTCAAGAGGAGAAGCAATAACAAGATTTTCAAGATGGTTGCTGTGGAAGCCATTATGGATGTCAGATCAGCACCATTTTCATTTAGGAAAAACCAGACATCCTATGAAGTCTTTTAGTAAAATTCCCATGTCGATATGAAGATCCATTCAGGTGGAGTAGCAATAACAAGATTTTCAAGATGGCCACTGTGGTGGCCATACTGGATGTCTGGGTGGCACCATTTTTAATTAGAACCAACTAGACATCATAAGAAGTCTTCTGGTGAAAACTCCATGTTAATATGACTTTCTTTTCAGGAGAAGAAGTGACAAGGTTTTCAAGGTGGCTACTGTGGATGTCCAAGCAGAACCATTTTCATTTAGGACCAACCAGATATTATAAGAAGTCTTCTGGTGAAAACCCCATGTCAATATGACTTTCCGTTCAAGGAGTAACAATAACAATATTTTAAAGATGGCTGCCATGGTGGCCATACTGAATATTAGATTGGCACCATTTTCATTTAGGACCAACTAGACATCATATGAAGTCTTTTAGGGAAAATCTCATCTTGATATGACCATCCATTCAGGATGAGTAGCGATAACAATATTTTCAAGATGGCTGCTGTGGTGGCCATATTGTATGCTTGAGCAGCACCATTTTCGTTTAGGACCAACTAGACCTTGAGATGAATGTGTGTGTAAAGTTTCACGGCAATCCTCTAAGTATTCGCTTCACGTCTCGCAATGATCCAGATTTTCTAATGCTGACAACTCAATGTGATCTTGCAATCAAGATCATGTTACTGTGATAATAATATATATATATACCTAGATAAACCTGTGATTCAGGAATTCTGGACCAATCTGGAAAATTATCACGCCCGTTAACAGGAAAAGAGGAAATATAGGATTAAACTTGAAACATATAACTAGCTCCACACAATCCAGCAAACACTCCACTAGACTTAAATGTTCAAACCAGCTTGGTTACAGTGGTATGTGCAGGATCATACATAACTTGACTGATACTGATATATACCGAGATAAACCTGTGATCCCCCATCTAGAAGACTCTGTTTTAAGGAAAGATTCAGATTCTTGTACATCTCTTCTAGCAGCTCTACTTTTGTAAAATCACACTCGTCAAAGTAAGCATGTGTAATGAGTTCCAGCTTAGCCTGAATTAATCCATACAGGGGCTAGAAGAAAAAGAAAAAGAACTTAAGATGATAATTATTACCATGTCACCATGGTTTAAGACAATTGTAAAGTAAATAAAATTCCATAGAAACTTCAATATAAGAAAACTGTTCTTAGCACACATTTCTATTCCTTTACTTGGACACATGAACATGACTTTTCTCACAAATTTGAACCGTTTCAAGCTTGGCTAACTTCAAATAACTTCAATTACCTGGTTTGTGATATTATTAGTGCCTCTTGGCAAGTTACATCATATAGGTAACCTCCCTTTGTTGAGCACACCTTTCTTACTGAAAGCAGATTATCTATCTGAATGGATGTAAAAATGCATTTTAAACAATTTGAAGTGGCTGACCAGGTTAAAAGGATTGTCATAACTTTGAGATTGTCAGTATGGAATTTAAAACTTATAAAAGAATAACTTTGAGTTAATTTTCAGCAGTATTGCAATATTGTGCTTGTAAAACTATAGCTATTGGACATGAGGTGATCAGCGGGTGAGTGGGATAGTGATGGACACTATTGTAAGATATCTTCAGCATAATGGCTGATTGTGAGTTCACATTGTTTTTCTTTTAAGGGTGTGCCTACATAAAGGCATCATAGCACATTTTATACCCAGATGATATTCATATATATATATATATAAAGGGAATATGATATGATGAAGACTCCAAAAAAACTCTTGATTTAATCTTACACCCACTGATGTCAATGTAAGATTTCATTTTTAGGCAAACTGCCTCAAGATGGCTGTCATGGCAGCCATCATGGCCATCAGATCGGCTGCAGAAGGACTCCAAAAAGATATGCATATGTTCACCTGATGTCAATAATATCTGCCAAGTTTTAACAAAGTCCATGGAACAAGAGTACCACAAAACATGAATTGCCCGTCTCGTGACCTTTTCCCCACTAATGACCTTTGACTTCAGAGCTAGGCACTTGACTATTGTATGATAAGGTGTGGAAATGATTGCTTTAGTTTGGTGTTGTAAGGCACAGCAATGCAAGCAAGTTATTTAGTGCTGAGGCAATTATAGTAAAGTGTCCTGCCCAAGGACACACTCAAGTAGCTGACCTGGCTTGATTCCATGGTAGGATTCGAAAATGCACCTGTAGTAGAAATGAAATAACAATTCCTACACATAACTCCATCACAAGTGCTTTCTTTCAAAAATGCTGCACAGTTGTAACAACAATGATATCTTATTTTGATCCTTTGAAGCCAACCTTTTTATCTGGGATACAAGCAGTGTGATTATTCCATTTTCTTCTGCATTCTATATGCTTGATCAACCGAATTATCACTCTGAATACTGGTATCAGATGCTAAGGCAATGTCCCCATTGTCCTCATCAGTCTCTAAATACATAGTAATTGTATTTGTATCATGCCATCAATTATCACCTTCATTAAATTAAGTATTCAAAGTGAAAAAGTTAGACATTCTTTAATTCTTTATGATTCACTCACTGACAAGCCAAAGCATGAGGTACTGTATATACTCGCTTATAAGTTGATGTTTTTTACTTAAAATCGATTCATGCAGAGTAGGGGTCATCTTATAAGCACGACATTACAAAAAATTATAAATCTTGGGGTAATGTTGGAAACTCTAGATGTTTGCAGTACATAAAAATACTGTCAATTCATATATTTTTACATTTTCATGCCACTATTCCTATGCAGTAATGCATATATGGGTATGCACTGTGTTTATCCGTTTCATGACGGTATTCATTACACAATACATCTACAGTTATTTGGATTTTAATAATTTGAAAATATTACTGGTAAATTAAATACTACCTACTGCAAAATGAAGTGTCTGTCAATGTTTACAGCGGGTGTTTACTAGTAAGTATATTGCCTCCATTTTCGTGCAAGTCTGAACAACCTGTATTTATATTAATATTTGTGTTTTGCTGTATAAAGACTTTGCTTGATGCAATAAAAGTTTTGATTTTATTTGTATTTTCATTTTCCACAAGTCAGATTTAATTCCCAACTGATATTTCCCAAGTTATCTGCCAGTGCATGTGGGCCGATAAGCCTTTGGCTTGTAAAGGGACTCACTTTGTTTTCAAGTTGACAATCCTTTTGCTCGAGCCGCGAATCTATATTTGTTTAGTGCCAAGTAGAGTTCTACAACTTCCTGTGCATATACTTTGACCTTAATCCCTTTGCTTGTAAAGGCATCACACTCTTTTTGTTTTCCCACGTGACAACCCTTAGATCAAGCCGTGAGTTTAATACTTGTTCAGTGCCAAGTAACAGAGGGTGGTTATTTGAACTCCCTTTGATCTTGCTGCACAATTGACATGTGTTCAGTTGCAGCCTTTAATAGATTTCTGACTTTATGATCAGAGTGTTACTCACAGAGCCCAAGCTCAGTCTCTGCATAAGCACCCACATATGACAGTAAAGCCGAAGAATCAGAGTCGGACAAGATTTACGATGACTAGACGACAACGATTTACAATGATTAGACGTAGAATTTCGGAATTTTTTTATCAGACAATCAGGATTAATTCTTGGTCTTTCTACCAGATGACATTAGATAGTGACATTTATAGGATACCGTGAATCACAAAAAAGTGGACCTAACTTTCATTGTTTATTTGTACGACGTGCAGAATTAACATATTACGGGATATTGTGAATCGGATCATTCTGAACTTCTATTTTCATACCGGTATGTGACCTATAATTGAATTCGTGGATTTATCATATAAATGGATTTAAAATGTCAAGCATTATGGATTTCAATAGACTTTATTACACAAAGATGGACAAATTGTAAGTTGTCAATTTATTTTTGACATATTTCACTCAATAATATAATTGTATTTTACACTGGTCTTGTTTCTATTTTTCTTACCTATCTATCCAGTTTGGCTTGTTTATATTTCCAAAGTGCATTTCTGACTCACTAAGAAGTCACCCCTTCAGATGGATCTGACTTGCAAAACACACCCCGACTTATAGGAGGGTCAAAGAGAAATTCACTTTTTGCAGCACTAAAAGGGGGGCTCGACTTATAGTCGAGTCAACTTAAAATCAAGTATATACAGTAATCAAGATCACTGAGAAACTTGAAGCATGACACAAGAGATAAAATCAAGCATCTTGATGACTTGGTCAATTTGACACAGAGCACAAGCTTGCAAATGATACAGATGGCTATTTTTGTGTGCCTTTTATGACATGTTCCCAATATTTATGCGCGCTATAATCATATTTCACCATTGAAAAAGATGCAAGGGTGCAGCCTGGAGAAAACACTTTCATCAAAATATCTGGAGGGGTTAAAAAGGGATTAAAAAGTGATAGCCTGGATAAGGAAATAGGATTATCCCTCGTGACTTTGACCGTAAGACAGACTATTAATACGCAAGACACTACAGTGATTCAAAAGTTATACCTGTACATGGATAGAGGTCACTGATTTATATTTTCTCCCTTCTATAAGCTTGACCTTAAGGCAGGGATATGGCTATTGTATGTGATAGACATTCTAGTCATGATCTATAACTGGTTTAAGTTTCATCAAAATATCTAAAGTACTTCAAAAGTTATACTCCAGACAAGGATGGAAGTCAGAGTTACTCTTTCCCTTGCTGAAACCTTCACCCTACGGCAGTGGGAATGGCTATGGCATGTGATGGTATGTGACACACCATCTATAGATGATATATAAACTGGCTAAAGTTTCATTAAAATATATTCAGTGCTTCAGAAATTATTCTCCGGACATGGATACAAGTGACAGAATTATATTTTCTTTGACCATGACCTTGACTTTGAGGCAGGGTGCATGGCTATGGTATGTGACATGCTGTCTAGTCATGATATATACTTGGGCAAAGTTTCATTAAAATATCTTTAGTGGTTCAAAAGTTATACTCTGGACAAGGCTACAAGCCAAAAAATTACATTTTCCCTTTCCTAACAACCTTTACCTTGATACAAGGGAGGTGGCTATTTTAACACAAGAAATCATCTGGTCATGATATATACTTGGGCAAAGTTTCATTACAATATCTTCTGTGGTTCAAAAGATATACTCCATACAAGGATACAATTCACATAATTATATTTTCCTTAGCCATTACCTTGACCTGAGGTAATGGCTTTGGTTATGGTATATGACACACCATCTAGTCATGATATATACTTGTGCAAAGTTTCATTACATTATCTTCTGTGGCTAAAAGTTATATTTGAGGTAAGAGTCATAGTCAAAGAATTAAATTTTACCTTGCAAGGGTTGCACGGGGCATGGTTATGGTATACAACACACCATCTAGTCATGATATCTATTTGGGTGAAGTGTAATGAAAATCTCTCCAAACATTACAAAGTTATGGGCTGGACATGCAAATGTTAATGGACTGATGGACAGACAGACAATGCCATAACATAATACACCTGACTTATAAAACTGCAGAATCATTTGCACACAAATAATTTTCAGAGTGTACATAAGGGATGTATGGACATCTCTAATACTATATGCCCATTCCATATACATCGTGGGGCCATAAACTGACAAAAAAAAGAAAAAAATTAATGTACCAGGTTGCTCAGGACACACACACTCTTCTGGACTGTGCTTCTGGTAACATCCTCTGTTCTGTTGACAAGGTCCTTGAAATAAAGAAACAACAGAAAACTCAAAGCTTTGCATGCCCAATTTTACAGTTCCAGTATTTAGTCATTTCAAGATTTTTGAGGTCAAAGACAAGATAATGTTTTACACTGAAACTGAGCACATTATTCGAGTGATGCCAAGTATTCAAGTAATCTGAAAAATATGCTTGCATAAAATTTGAGAGCAATATATTTCTTCTTCATGCAATTTCCATATTTCTTAATTTTAATTTTAAACAAAGTCACTCATGGTTATTTTCTGCACAAGAACTAATCCAGAACTGATCTAATCTGGAAATAAAATACTGGAAGACAATTTTACTTGCAAAACAATTTCATTAGATTTAAAAGCATGTATCTTATAAACTACTGGTATACCTAATTTTTCCCATTCAAATGTGAAAGTGTGTTATGGCAGTGTCATTAGTTATCATCAAAAATGAAATGAATCACAAAATTTGCATCACAACTTCAATTGGAAACAATTTCATTATAATTAAAGCATCTCTCTTATAAATTATATCTGGTTTATCCCATTCAAATGTTAAAGTGTGTTATGGCAGTGTCATTAGTTATCATCGAAAATGAAAGAATCACAAATTTTGTGTGAAAACTTCATTTGCAAACAATTTCATTATAATTAAAGCATGTCTTTTATAAATTATACCTAGTTTATCCCATTCAAATGTGAAAGAGTGTTATGGTAGTATCAGTTAGAAATGAAACAGAAATATCCAACTGAACATACACATACACACACATATACCCACCCACCCCCTCGAAACACATATTATTAGCTCATACAGCACTCCCTCAATTTAAGACCATTCAAAAAGAGTTTGGTCATGGATTCCATTTCATTAGGTGCTAGTAAAATTATGATGTATCCTATATACTCGCGTATAAGCCGATACCAACTGCAAGCTACATAGACCCAGATATGCCGTCGCATAATGCGCCGGCAGATCTGGGTCTATGCAGTTTGTAAGGACTAATCAGTAGAACAAACAAAAGAGACCCTGATCTGCCCGCATATTATGTGACGGCAGATCAGGGTCTATGTTGTTTGCATTTGGACTCGGCTTATAAGCAAGTATATACGATATTTCATTATAAGGCAGTATACTCCACGGACAGAATTATTATGAGTACTATTATCTGTTTATTGACAGCAGAGTTTTAATGATGTTCTTAAATGCAATATGCAGTCAAACCTGTGTATAATGGCCACTCAGAGGACCATGTAGAAGTGGTCTCTTTTTAAGTGGGTGGTCTCTATATACAGGTAAAACTGTACTGACATATGTAAAAATGTGACCAATGGAATTTGACCCTTACACAAAGGTTGTCCTTGAATGCATGTGTTTGGTATAGCAGGTTTAACTGTTTATTATTGGATTCATAAGAGCAGATTTGTGTATTTGGAGCAGTCAATGGTTTCCAAAACAATACAATGAAAACAATCAAGCTTAAATGTAAGTTTAAATGACATAACAATGGCAGAGTAACCTTAGCAGTAAACCTCAAACAAGTGAAAGAATCACACACTAGTTATCAATAAGAAGGTACAATCAATGTTGCCCATCTTCCCACCTACCGTACCACAACATTTTACAGCTGGCACAATCAATGTCGCCCTTGTCTTTCTACCAACCAGAACATTTTACAGCTGGTACAATCAATGTTGCATTTGACTTTCTACTGACCAAAACTTTGTACAGCTGTTACAAAAAATCAAGCCCTTGTCTTTCTACCAACCAGAACATTTTACAGCTGGTACAGTCAATGGTGCCCCTGTCTTGCTACCAACCTGAACATTCTACAGCTGGTTCAATCAATGTCGCCATTGTCTTTCTACTGACCTGAACATTTTACAGCTGGTACAATTAATGTCGTTGTTGTTTTTCTACTAACCAGAACATTTTACAACTGCTGTTTTGGGATTTTCTTGAAGGTGGCAACATTTACTTTGTGTAGCAAGTCTTCTTTATGAATTATCAAATGAAAAATATGTCCACAAAATGAATCACAAACTGTAAAAACAAAATATTCATTACTGTTGCTAAATTGAATTTTGAAGAAAAGAAAAGAGAAGAAAAAGCCCCCCCCCCCTTTTATGTCTATCCATTTGCTTGATATTAATGGAGAATTTACAGTTGTGCACAATTTTCAGTCTGGAGCTATATACAACATGGGATACATAAAAAATAATTTATGTTGCCGAAGTACGTGAAATATTCATTACCATACACTCAAGCCTGATTATAAAACTGACAGAAAATGTCTTCTACTGATAAATATCTGCACTACATTTTGCCTACATCTTTCAAAAGAATGCAATAACCAATTTCTGTCAAACTCATGAATATCTTACAATTGTACCTGTTCTTCACGGTGGTATGGGAAGTTGTTTGCTGGAAAAGTTTGTTACTATGCATTTTACTGATAATGAAGAACAAGAGTGGTAAGTTAGTTGTGATAAGTGATGGGTAACCCTTCCAAATACCTTCTTGCCAAATAAGACCCTCTTCACAAGGGGTAAGTATTGGCAGGAAAAAACGTATTGCAATATATTGCAATATGGCATGTCTGTATTGCGATACGTATTGGTTATTTACAGCATTTGTAATTTGAATGTTAATTTGCATATTATGTACTGAAATAATGAACAATTTTCTTACATATAATAAAATCTGAAAAAGAAAATAAAAACATCTTGCTTTCTTATTTCACCAAAACACCCACTAAATATATTAATCACATCAATGATTTAGAAAATAATAAACGTATCAACATGAATCAAAACTTCTACCAGCAGGAAACAAAAATACATCTTTTGGTCTACAAACTAAAATGATTAGAAGATTCATATCTTGCAGTACAATCATGACAAGGGACAGAAATAAGCAAAAACACATGTAACCACATATTATCACACTGACAAATGTCTTCCTTTGATTAGAAATATGAATAATATTGTAAATTGGTAATATCAATGATTCCAAACTTTCGTTTCAACCTGAGAGACTAATTACTTGAACTGGTAGCTGAAACAAAATCACACAAGAACCAAATCTGGCTGATTTAAAACTACTTTTTGTGACAAGCAAAATAAAATTAATAATACAACTTGATCATTGATGAAAACTGTATTTTCATGTATAACTTTGCAACATTGTTAAACTGTACATTTCTCAAAAAAAAAAAAAGAGAGAACACAAAATATTTAATGTGACTAGATGAAACAAAGTCCTTTTACAACTGGACAAAATTGGAGCTGGTCACAGGCATGTCAGTTTATCAAGCTGTGTTTGAAACAAATGAGCAGTAAAATGAATGTTTTTGAAGAAAAACATGTTCTTGTGTCATAGCCCTCTTAACTGAATCCATCAAAGTCCAGAGTTCATAGTGTTCACAAAGAAGACATTAAGGTATGGTAATTTTTTTCTTGAGAAATAGTAGCACATCAACATTCTCTGCACTGATTGCTGCTCTTTGGCTTGAAACAATATCTCCTGCAGTACTAAAGACCCTTTCAGAAGGGACCGATGTTGCTAGTATGCAGAGCAACTCTCTTGCATAACTGGATAATTTGTAACACATAACTCTGAAGCTCCCAATCAAGAGAAATAAAACATGCAGTTATTGTAACACATGACTCTGTTGATCAGGAAGTCCAACTGTCGGTTGTTAATGCAACTTCAGATGCTAGGGACAAACAGAATTTCAGTCATCTTTAACTTTTAAATACATATCTGGGATAATTCTCTTAGAGAAGTCTTGTCTAGATTGTACAACATCTTGTGGGTCACGCACCGATGCCATGTTTAAGACTCCCTTGTTTGACACAACACTGTACGGACACAAGTTGTGAATGATGAAACTGGCAATGGCATGAGTGATAGATGATGAAGATTTGTGTTTAGTCTGTGCACCAAGCATAACCACAATCGTTGGTTGCCGACTCAAAACATTCTGTACGATTTAACTGGAACCTTCGGTTGTTGTGCCAGGGGTTGTTGTACTGATGGATGGTAATATGTAAATGAGTTGAGAGATCTGTCATACTATCTGCGTGCTTGATTTTAGCACACATTTAAGTTTTGTCAATTGTATTGGTGCCAAACTCCATTTTAGTGAGAAATTATTCCCAATTAATCCAATTATTCCAAATAGAACTAATTGCTCCTGTCTTCTTCGAGAGCTTATACTGCAGAAGCCGCCATGTTGGCAATGACGCAAAGCCAAATAGAAGACAATGGTGTGTTTAAAGTCAGTTCTGGACAGTCTTGTGTAGGTGAAGAAAAAATCCTATACACTCGTATCGCGATATACCGTATCGGGCAATTTGTATTGCAATTTAAGAGTAAATTGGTATATCATTACACTCTTACTCTTCACGTTTTCATATACTTGCATTACTGAAAAGATCACTGTATTGAAATGTTTGTTACTGAAATATTCATTACAACATAATTCAAAACTATGTATTATCAAAATTGTTAGGTCTGTATGCAGTCATAGCACATCTGGAATTGCTTCCACCATCTTGAAGATGCAGTTGTTTGCAATTTAAGTTTGTCTAGAGAGATGTTAAATACCAGCAAGCTGTAGTTCTATATGTAGGTATCAACGATTTTTAGATTGCAGGGGATATTTTATTGTGTGGACAGATTTACATGTGTAAATGTATTAAACAATAGTTAGGCTGGATTCTTGTGCTGATAAGAGAGCTGTAAAGCATGGGAACTTGAACTGGTTCAATAACTTTTCTGGTAAAATGTTTGTTACATTTGTATCGCATTTTTAAAGCTGTGATATGCCATCGTTCTGTAAAAAAACAATGTTTAGATGGTTTATTACATTCCAAGTACAGCTCTCCCTCGTTATAATGCGGTTGTTGGGGTTCATAATCGCAGACCCCATAATGTACTGAACCACATTATATTGAGAACCGCGATATGTATGGAGCCTAGATATATTGAGAATAGCATGATATACATAACCATGGTATAGCGGGCAGTATCAATTTTTTTAAAAATAATTGTGTTTTGAAAAGGAAATGAAAATATAAGACTAAATTTCATCTTATTTTCTTTCAATTCATATTGCTATACATTGGTATGATTTTGGTCATGGGATCCATACTAGTACCACGTTATATCTGGAATCGCTTTATAATGAAGTGCGTTATAATGGGGACGAGTTGTATATTATTTGGAATTTTGAAGTTAAGCGATAAAAGGAAAGATAATTATTTGCAGGATTGAGGAAGTCTACAAGAATAAGAAGTAAATACATTTCTTGCTTTTCTTGTATTGAATGTGTTTCAGATTACTGTGATAGTAAATTACACTGAAGTACATACATTGTGTACAAGGCCATTGTTAGTTTGAAACATTATATTATTATATGTACTTTGTCATCTGGTGCACAAGAACCATAGACAGACTTGAGCTGATCTAACTTAAGAATTTAATAACACAATATCAGTATCTGTTTTTCAGAGTACTGTCAAGAGGATGTTAATGTGTTTTAAAATATTAAAGATACACAGCTAGGAAGAGAACCATAATTGCCCTGTTTCATGGTGCTGAGAGCGACGAAACTGGTCTGTTGAGAGAAACTGGTCCAATATCATTTTCAGTGAAAAGACAATGGTCATGTTCGACCAGCATAAGAAGGTATCTGTGTGGTGAAAACCCAAAGTGAAATGGAAACCAAAATGCTTGTGAATGTACAGTAGTCATTCTCCCCATAAAAAAATCTGTTATGTTCTGGTGTTGTATCATTTTAATGGGATCAGCATATTGACACCTGTTGAAGTCATCATCAATTCAGAGAGGTACATAAATATATTGGATCAGTATTTATTGTCTGTTGTTGCCAAAGAATTTCACAAAGGGAGTGGATTCTTCAAAAAGATAATTGTTCTGTGCATCTATCAAGAACAGCAACTCAATGGAAAGCAGTGCACAATATTCAAACTATTCCTTGACCATCACATGCTCATATAAGACAAGTATATTTAATCTTTACCAAACTGACTCTAGTCTGTAAAAAAAGCAAACGGATCAATTACGACATAGTAGAACTTGTATCATTTTCTTCAAAATTTCTTTGATACTGTGATTTTAAATTACAACAAAATCAATATTACATCAACAGTCATGTGAAATGGCTACTCGCTTACTGCAGCATTGTACATTCACTCTTAGTTTCTTCAATTTGACAACTGTTTTTTTTCAGCTTTGATAACAAAAAAATTCAAATGGAAATTATATATTCATTTGTCGTTCTTATGCTGATTGAAACATGTCACTTGTATAAGTATTTCTTTGCAACAAGTTTTTCAACGTATGTTTTTCATTGGTTACACAATATCAACATATGCTTTCTCTTTTACTGAAAACTTCATGAAAATGGAGATTGTACTAATCAGGCTGTATGATGTAATTTCATTTAAATGGTCTCCCAGACATGAACATTTCTTGGTTCAAATTTGAAGCAAGTTAGCAGCTGTAATCAGCACCTTGTAACATGAATACAAATAAAAAAAAATTGAAAGCCTTTGAGATTTAGATGGTTTATAGGCTATTTATGCAAGTGAAATAAAAAAGTTCAGAAATTCAAATGTTCAATTTTAAAATTTTCCGAATGGTGAATTGTGCCCTACTTTTGAGAATTAGTGATGGAAATTTTTAAACTGTTTACATACTTATGTTGGGCTGCTTTCTGACTTGCTATTTTTATCGAATGATAAGCCCATGCTTGATGATAAGCCCACACCAATATATATTAACAAAATTTCTGCAAAAATTTCCTGAAGATATTTTTGTCTAACAATAAGCCCCACACCTACTTTTTCAAAATGTATAAGGCTGAGCCCCTGGTCTATGTAATAAGAGAAATATTGTACTACTGACACCAATGTAATGAGAGAAATACTGTACTACTGACACCAAAGTAATAAGAGAAATACTGCACTACTGACACCAATGTAATAAGAGAAATACTGTACCACTGACACCAATGACTTTGCAACTTATCGTTAATTCTTAAAAGATATGGTAGCTGAGTCTCTGAAGCATTCAACCATATTCACCCTTGTATAAATCACACCAAATTGCAAACATATCTGATATTGTATAACATGCCTGCAGATCAGGGTCTATGCTGTTCGGGAGCCACGGTAGCTCAATTGGTAGAACATATGCCTTGTAATCATAGGGTCATAGGTTCAATACATGCCCAGGCCAGCAGCAGCTGCCTCGACGTATCTTTGGGAAATGAACTTAGCTCAGATTTCCTCAGTATTATATAGCCAATAATGCTAAAAGTGCCATTAAAACCAACAAAAACTGACTATGTTGCTGACTTGAAATCCCATAGCGGTGATTATCCTAATCTACTGGCATGTTATGTGATGGCAGCTCAGGGTCCATGTTGCTGACTTGAAATCCCATAGCGGTGATTATCCTAATCTACTGGTGTGTTATGTGATGGCAGCTCAGGGTCCATGCTGTTGACTTTAAATCATATAGCGGTGATTATCCTAATCTACTGGCATGTTATGTGATGGCAGCTCAGGGTCCATGCTGTTGACTTTAAATCATATAGCGGTGATTATCCTAATCTACTGGCATGTTATGTGATGGCAGCTCAGGGTCCATGCTGTTGACTTTAAATCATATAGCAGTGATTATCCTAATCTACTGGTGTGTTAAGTGATGGCAGACCAGGGTCCATGCTGTTGACTTTAAATCATATAGCGGTGATTATCCTAATCTACTGGCGTGTTATGTGATGGCAGATCAGGGTCTATGCTTTTCACTTGAAATCATAAAGCAGTGAGTATTCTAATCTACTACTGTGTTATGTGGTGGCAGATCAGGGTCAGTGTTGTTCACTTGAAATCATAAAGCGGTGATTTTCCTAATCTACTGGTGTGTTAAGTTATGGTTGACTAGGGTCCATGCTGTTGACTTTAAGTCATATAGCGGCAATTACTCTAATCTACTGGTGTGTTATGTGATGGAAGATCAGGGTCAGTGCTGTTCACTTTAAATCATATAACGGCGATTATCCTATTCTACTAGTGTGTTACGTGATGGCAGATCAGGGTCTATGCTGTTCATAGTTGGAAGTACATTATACATATTAAGTAAATACAGCATGTGTTGAGGAACTTTACCTTGGCATCCATCTGTCTATAACAAGCAACTCCATATACTGTCCTGTGACATGTGCACCTTGCTGGCAAATGAAAATATATTGTATCTGAAAAAAAAAAAAAATGAATTAACAAATATCCAGCGATATGTACATCTATATATACATACATTCATACATAAGCCATAAGTACATCTATACATATATCTTAACATACATACATACATAAGCTAGTGTTGCACCTTGAGCACATGATCATAGGTTTCTTACAATTTTTGTCTATGTTCCACAAATCTTGACTCCTGTGCATCCCTGGGCACATTTTTTTTGTCATCATATGTATGTACATACTGTAGGTAAATTATATAAAAAAAATCCACCTAAAATTTTTCCTTGGTGTATCTCTGTTATGTGAATACACAGAATAATAAGAACCTATACATATCAACGTCTGAGACTATGTGGTGTTAGCAATCACAAAAATTGCTAATGGCAATCAAAATTTTAAAATGGGGAGTCATTTCAATCAAAAAAACATTCGGCAATTGAAACTTTCAAGGTTTATTCAGTTACCTGTCGAGTTTCATTGCAAAGTCAATGACGGCCAATAGTGTAACATATTTCTGAAGTCGAATCAATGACAAAGAAGCTACATTTCTGAATGAAGAAACTTGCAGAATTACATAATTTAGCATGTACTTAATAACTCTTTTGTTTGAAACGAAAAATAGTTCAGAGAAAATGGGAAAAAGACTTTTACATAAAACACTGCTAAATATGAAATGAGGAGATCGAGAAAGAAAAATTTCACAGTGCAGCTCTTTTCAGGTAAACCAGATATGCAAACATATCAATGTTCTTATTACAATAAGCAGGAGCCCCGGGTGGCAGAGTGATCTAAGGCTTTGTGTTGTGCAAACACTCTCTAGTCTTTAAAACATAAAACACTTCCAGTTATGACAACAAAGGTGTTACTTTTCCTATGAAGAAACATGATCCAAAGTAATCAATGATTCATTGATTATATTTTTTAGTAGTAATGTAATTTACCTATAGAGTAATTAATTTACCTATAGAGTAATTAATTTACCTAGAAGTTATTAATTTAAACTGCAATCAAATCTTCCAATACAGTAGAATGTTGTGATTACCTGGACACCAATTATCTGGACTACTTGCATATACAAACCCCAACCATGTCCCCCCAAAATTAAAATTCACAAACCCCAACCATGTCCCCCCAAAATTAAAATTCTCAATAGATTTTTCTGATGACCAATTTACTGTATCCCAAAATGTGAGGATAATCAATATTTCACTATAGTAATTGTAAATTAACTGATTACATTTAAAAGTAATTGACTCCAGGTATCTATATTGAGAACTAATGATAATTATGTAAGAACCTTCCGTGTAGTTATGAGCTCCATCTGGTAAAGCCAGTGAGGCAAGGTGCTTCCATTCTGGTGGTACATCATTACTGTCAACCTGGCCTCCTTCAATTAAAGGTGGATACGAATACTCCACCTGGAATTAAAAAATTGATAGGAAACAAGGATTCTTTCAACACTGGATGAACTTATATGTAGACAAAACTTTTACTTCTAGATCAATAAACAAGAGTACCACAAATAGCACGATAGGCCTGTCTCGTGACTTTTTCCCTATTGATGACCATGACCTTTCGATTTAAGGACATGACTACTGTATGATAAGATGTGGGCCAGGATAAAGAAACAGCCTAGGTGAGAAAACTGGGAGTCCATCAGCAGACATTAAATAACTACAATCAATCAAATCAAATAAATGTTACAGCAGTAAACCTTTTCCTTCACTTTCAAATATGAAAATGTTTATTTCTGTTCATGCAATTACAGTTCTTGACAACTAGGGTTTTTATTTTATAACCTTTTGGGGAAAATGAAGATCCACTGAATTCACAATTTCAAAAACTGAGTCTGCAGGATGAACAGTCTGAGAAAATTTAGTTCCAAGAGAAGCATCTGAAGGTTCAGGATGTACTGGAACCACTTACACAAAGCACTGCAGGTCACTGATAGTATCCCTTGTTGTGCACTTGACCTTGAGGGCTAGGGATGTGACTGAATACACAAGAAATTTTAAAGTCATGATACCTAACAGGTTAAAGTTTCATTAAAATATCTTCATTGGTTCAGAAGATATACACATACATGTAGAGAGGTCACCGATTTATATTCTCCCTTGCCATGACCCTGACCTTGAGACAGGGGGCATGGCCATGGTATGTGACACACTGTCTATTCATGATATACAACTGGTTAAAATTTAATTAAAATATTAAATGCAGTTCAAAAGCTATACTCTGGACAAGAATACAAGTCTGAGTTAAATTTTCCTTTTGCTGTTACCTGCAGCCAAAACAAGGGGTGTGGCTCTAGTATGTGACACATCATCTATATATGATGCCACAATTATCTCATAGCCTGTTGTTGACATCATGGTACAAGAGTGTGACTAACCATGTACTTCCACAACCATTAGTTGAACTGCATCAATTTGTTGTTACTTCACTGATGTCATATGACATGATCATTTATATGTTTTGACTGATTTCTTTCACATCTGATGATTGTTCTTGACACAAATGTTTGATCAGTGGTTTATAACGATATGTTTGATTACTACAAATACTTGTGTATCAAAGTAAAATCATGCTTTGAGCAAACATATTCTTATCCTTTTTCATCCAATGTTTGGAAGAAATCAAATCATATCTATTGTCCAAAAAGAATTTCCAGGAATTCAAGATAAGACCATTTCTTCTTTTTAACTGGCAAATGTTGAAACCATCTCTGATATTCTTGAATGACAAAGATTTTCAAATTAGCCACTGTGGCAGTCATACTGGATCTAAGATCAGCACCATATTTATTTAGGACAAACTAGGCACCATTAGAAGAATTTTGGTGACAACCCCATTTTGATATGCAGTGTTCCCATTCATACAAAACTGTATGTGAATCATGCATTAACAGCACTTGGCATGTACAAAACATCAGCATAATATGTGCAGTTCATGTACAGAATTGAAGCCTGCCACATGCACTAAATTAAGAACTGTATTTGCAGCTGGAGGATTAGACTGGCTCCTTGTCTCTACTGTCCTAACATGCTTTCATTGCACAGTACAGATCTGGAAAGAAACATGGAGATAAATAAATTCTGGAGTGGCATATGGGATTCCTGGCTTACAAATTAATGGAGGCAGTGATATTCCTATCGGTTATCATTAAAAAAAAATAATACTAACTTGATTCTGATGAAAAAAAGAAGAGGACGCTTTATATAATACTTGGATTAAATAACTTACTACTGAATCCATCTTTACATTTGCATTACTGAATCCATCTTTACATTGGCATTACTGAATCTATCTGTACATTGGCATTACTGAATCCATCTGTACATCTGCATTACTGAATCCATCTGTACATTAGCATTACTGAATCCATCTGTACATTAGCATTACTGAATCCATCTGTACATTTGCATTACTTGGAGTTGTTAAAAAACTTACTACTGAATCCATCTGTACATTTGCATTACTTTTCTGAAGTACTAAATGCAAATAAGTTGTGATTTTTTTTATATATATTTGCTGATTTAATTATTCCTTTATTATTTTGCTCTTCTCCAGTGAAATGATACTATTTTATTTTATCTTATTTTTGCTGTACTCCCAATTAAACTACCCAGAGGGTACAAAAACCTGTAATCCGAGAAAGTAGTGGAAACACTGGATATGACCATCCATTCTTGAGAATTAGTGACAAGATTTTCAGTATGTTCATTGTGGCAGCCATATTTGAGGTCAGATTGGGACCATTTTCATTCAGGACCAACTAGATATCTTAATTAGTCTTCTGGTGAAAACCCTATGTTGATACGACTTTCCATTTAGGAGTAGCAATAACAAGATTTTCGAGATGAATGTCATGGAGGATGTACTGGATGTCAATTCGGCACCATTTTTATTTAGAACCAACTAGACATGATAAAAAGAAAACTTCCAGTGAATCCCCATGCTGATATGACCATCCACTCAGGAGGAGTAGCAATAACAAGATTTTTCAAGATGGAAGCTATGGTGGCCATACTGGATGTCTAAGCAGAACCATCTTTATTCAGGACCAACTAGACATCATAAGAAGTCTTCTGGGGAAAACCCTATGTCAATATGACTTTCCATTTTGGAGGAGTAGCGATAAAAAGATTTTAAAGATGGCTTCCATTGTGGCGATATTGAATGTCAAATCGGCATCATTTTCATTTAGGACCAAATAGATCTTGGGATGAAAAATGTGTGTGTAAAGTTTCATGGCAATCCTCCAAGTAGTTTAGGAGCAGCAATAACAACCATATGCTAATGGATGTCGAATGACAGAAAACAGAGAACAATCCATCCCATTCTGGTCTATTACAGTGTTATATTTGAATTCATGTTATAATGAAGCATGTTATAGAAAGATTCTCCTGTATATATATATATATATATATATATATATATATATATATATATATATACAGTGAAACTCCGCTATAACGCGCCCCGCTATAACGCGAATTCGGATATAACGCGATCGTGGTATGGCTCCCAAAATTTCATATATTCATTCGCAAATGAAATTTTTTTTTTCAAAGTACGAGAAATAGTGTATAAAATGTGTATATTACAGTATCGTTATGGGGAAGAGATCGCGTATGAATTCGAGTATAATACGTCTGTGGCATGGTTCCTGAAATTGTATATACATGTATATGTATTTTTCTCATTGGAGAAATAGCGTATAAAAAGTTTATTATCATTTTGGGGAAGAGATCACGTATGAATTCGATCGTGGCGTGGCTTCTGAAATTTAACGATTATCACCAATTTCTTGACGTGTTATGCCAAAATAAACATTATCGGAAATGTTACTTATTACTGATCCATGAGTAAAGCCAGTAAGTCTTCTTTGTGTTTGTCTTAAATTCATTCTGTATACAATCATTGCTCAAACAATAGCCGACATGTTTTTCTTCTTTAACTGCATACACAACCGAACATCAGACAGTGTGGTGGTTGATAAAAGATTCTCACGATTTAATAAACATCAATAAAACGTAAACCGCCAACACGTGCACTGGACTTCAATTCATCCTGTATACAGTCATTGCGCAAACAATAGCCGACTTATATTTCTTCTTTAACTGCATACACAACCAAGCACCAGACAATGCGGTGGTTGATCAAAGATTGTCCTATGTGGGTGATTATGTAGAGACTGAGCTTGGGCGGCAAGATCAAAGATTGTCATATGTGGGTGCTTATGTAGAGACTGAGCTTGGACGGCAAGATCACAGGGAGTTCAAATAACCACTCTCTGTTACTTGGCACTGAACAAGTATCAAACTCGTGGCTCAATCAAAGGGTTGTCATGTGGGAAAACAAAGACGGATCGATATCAGATAGTAAACGGTGTTGATACCCTATTCATGCTATACATTAAACGTGTATACGTTGTTCTCTGAATAAAGTAAAATATAGTAAAACCCCGCAATAACGCGACCCCGCTTTTCCCGCGATCAAATTTTATGGACCCCAAATATCGTGTTATATCGGGGTTTCACTGTATATTCTACCAGAGAAATACCTATATCATTATTCTGGATTCAGAATTTTGGAAATAAACTTGAAATTCAGACAATTTAATGATGTGCTTCACTTTCAGAAATCGAGGGTACACAAGATACTGTGAGCTTTAAAATATTTGATTTTAGATAAATCAAAATTTATATTAAGGAAAACAACTGAATATGTTTACCGGTAATCTATGTTTCTAAAGAGAAACATTTTTTTTTTAAAAAGTTGATATTTCAAGTTAAATAGCTATTGTCACAGATATGACCACTGGAGGTAATTTTTGTGTGCAATTTTACAATTCACCATCTTGATTGGTTCATATTTGTATGCATAGTTGTCAAGCTCACAAAAGCTACCTTCCTTTGTCCCACACTTCCTCACAAGAGCATAAGCCATATTTAAAAATGACATCATTGAAATTAAGAACATCCTCAAATACAGACTTTCTGACCCGGCCACAACGCATCACAATATATAATCTGTTATTCAATCTGATATTAATGAATGACATCCTTCTCTTGATTCATTTTCCTATGCTGATAATGTGTCTCACTTTATCTCGACCATAAAATATCTTCCATAGGAAGGGGGCTGCCAGATCAGTTTTGGTGTTCTGTTTGATAGTACGTACCTCTGCACTCACACAGTATGAGTAGGGTTGCTAAATCAAAGGGATGTAACTCTAAATTGTGCTAAAAACTGTCTTCCCTGGATGTGTAGTTTTAACCTTCATTTGGGTGGTCTCTTGTTATGTCCTTGTGAGCAGCAATGACATATGATTAAGTTCTGAAAATAATTACTGAATATTGATGAGATATGTGTGCATTTGTATATGCTTCTTACATGAAGACTGGTGCTGAATTTAAGGTAAAAACAGTTGAACTAAGTTTGGAAATGTTGATTTATGATTGACATTTAGCACATACAACCAATTTACTGACTACTTCCAATTTTTGAAAAATCGCTTTTAATTGTTATGACATTATTAAATGAAAAAATGAAATGTTTCATCAGAAAATGTGGCTTTTAAAAAAACCTGCGTATAATATGTATATAGTAGTGTCCCCTTATTTGAACTCTTAGTGTAAATCATTGAAATAGCAGCGACAGGTAAAAGTGAGTTCATCAACTGCTCAATCAAAGTGTTTTATTCCATAACAACACAGTAATTATTATGTCATTATTAATTTAAAAATAAATGTATTCATGAGAAATTGTGGATTTTAAAAACCCCATAATACATGGTAATATACACAGTGATCTCCCCAGAAATTTTTGATAGCATCGGGGTAAGCGCGTTAGGGTCATAAAATGTTTAAAAAAGCGCTCATTAACGTCATAAAAGTAAAATAAATTAAGATCAATGAAATAAAAAAGAAGTGCATATATTTACATAGTATTCTTTATTTACCTAGGTTATAACAAGACTAAATGTCCATCTAATTTGTTTCTTAATTTAAATTAATGATATACGTCTCCATATATACTAACTGTCACATCAAAATTAAAGTCTTTTAAGGATTGTCCTTCAGTACTGCCTGTCATTAGGCTGTTCAGTACCCTCTGTGTCAACATCTTCCTTAAAATACTCTTAATTCGATTCACTGAGGAGAATGACCTTTCACAATCTCCAAAAAATGTAACAAAAAATTTATGAATAGATGCACAAAAAGAGACAAAACTACCTGAATCCTTGTTGTATTGTTTTATTTCTTCACTGAATCAATGTCAGAGAGCTTAAATGTTGTTCAAAAGTTGAAATTGTTTTATTTACCTGCTGTTGACACAGTTAGCCCCCCACTCCCCAGTAGATCTGAACCATAATAAAACTTGCCATCTGATTCAGCAATTTCCACCCAAGGGTATAATGTCTTCCATTTATTATTAAATCCCGTCCTTAGTTTCTTGATATCTTTCTTTGTAGAAATCATGCTGACACTATCGGAATCGGTATAACTGCTACTATTGGTGATGCCAATTTCTGATTTTCGTAATCAGGCCAACAGGGGGCTAGCCAGGCGCTGGATAATTTTACGTTTCTTGGAAGGTGGTGTGTTCATTTTTCACACGAATTTTTAATGTAATATGTGTAACCGCTTTGGGTGGTAGTGAAAATGACAGAAATATATATAACACACTACTAGTAGACTCCACGTGACTATCTCTGTGCAGACGAAACCTGCACCAAAGGTTGCGCACCGGCAGTCACGCAAGCCAGGTACAAAAGATAATGGTTAAGCGAGTGAGTAATTATCCTGGATTATCTTAATAAAATACCCAAGAACAGGTGTCATTTGAGTAAATGGGCTCTGAATTAGGTGACAGGATGTTTGTTTAACAGATTCATTTTATAAGGGTAGTGGGAAACATCAAAGCGTAGCGGCACAAGAGCATAGTGTAGCGGCAGGTTCTAAAGCATCGGGTGTTATCAGGGGTTGAAACGATAGCGTAGTGGGCCCGATAGCGTGGTGGGCCCGCTATGGTAAAAGGCCCTGGGAAGAACACTGATACGTAAAGAGTAGGTTTCCCTTATTGGAACTCGTAGTGTAATGACAGAAATGGCAGCGCCCTGTAAAATTGATTTCATCAATTGATCAGTTAAAACATTTCATTCCATAACAGTTTTTGCATCTGGAAGATTGTACTGTACCATTCTGTATCATCCCGCCCTGTTCTTACGCAACCCTATTCTGACGAAGTGTCATAAACTTACAGTTCTCAAGAGGATGCATCTCTCAATGATGTTGTGAGCAGAACATTTGTTTTCACTGATCAACATGGAGCCATACAGACATAATTGTTTTTTGAAAATCCTATGATTATTAGTTGTGAATTGAAAGAAAGATACATACCATGAAAAAAACTCCATTTCACTAATTCTCTTTTTTCCAATCAGTAAGTCCTCATAAAAATCCTTACTAAATATTTTGATGGGATAAATCAACTTTCCACCATAACAGCCAGCCAGTCAGCTACTGGACATGTGATGACAACATGACTCACAGTGGATAAGTGCATCTGTAACACTATTTAGAACGCTGTACTGCATTATAAAGTTTCATGTGGAGCTGTCGTCACCGATTTTTAGGTGGTTCTTTGTTATTATGTGTGCATATTTACCAGAAGCACATACCCGTATGATATATTTCATAATTAAATCAGCATCCTCTGCACTATTTTATTTATTTATATCAAATTATTAAGATTTTCTATCTGATGACAACTAATTTTCATTTCACAGTAAATTTTCAACCATCCTTCAAGAGAATCTTAATATTTAACTTCTTTTGACCTATATAGTTTTCTTACCTTGAAGATAATGGTAAGAATGATAATAAATGTTATTTAGTCTTTAAATGATACCAAATAAAACTTAATTTAATGCAAGATGAAGTGCATACAAAAATAGGCAACAGAGATATTACCAGCCAATTTGACTATCGATGTCACACCCGCCCATTGGACTAATTACACACATACCATAATCCTTTTCTCAAAAAATGTAAAAGAAAAGGTACAAATGATAATATCATTTTTTTTTTTTTTGTTACATATTGTTGATATATCCAAGAGATACCACAGTATAATAAGATCAAACTGAATTTTGAAACACAATAAGATGTGCGTTCTTGTGGAAGACTCCCAATATAGCTGCCCTGACAGTTCTCTCGCTTAATCATGCAGTGCCACGTGATGTTACAGAGATCTTTTGATAACAAATGACCCGTCAGAGAGTTGCCAATCTATTTGTTATATATGTCTCTATTAAATTCTAAATTAAATGCCTATTGTTAATCAGTATAGCTTTTAATCATTTAATCACCTTAAAACTAGAGTGAAACATAAATTATTAACATTACAAAAAAAAAGCAGAGCATCAAATTAGCTTTTCTCGCATACAAATTGAAATCGATTTATAAAAAAAAAAAGAAAAAAGAAAAGCATTTTTTAAAATGACCCATCAATACCTTTAAAATAATATGAAGTTGATATATATGGAACTTATTTTCAAAAATTCATGTTGCATACATAGTATGGGTAGGAATGCAACATGTGGAGGGTCATGGTCAAGTACAGTCAGGTTTCTAAAATCTTATCTATACAGCCCTATATATAATGATTCCCCCTACCCCACCCCCTCGGGTATTCCACCCACCTGACAACCCTTCTTGTGGTGAAATCCGATCACGACAACATGTAAGACAGGATTATCTTGGCCTTTTGAAGCACTCGCCATGAAGGTTTGTACGCTTATAAACGAGAAGACGCTTTCATCTACACCATTTACAACTTGGACTGTTGCATCCTCTTCCGCAGTAAATCCAACCAGTTTATGTGACGGCTCTATTGATTAGACGAATATCCTGCGTTCTACCCAATCAAAATTTTTATATTATTGAATCAATTATTCAATAAATTCCAGGGAGGTAAATCTAAGCACTTACAGTTTTCCTCAAGCAGAACATCTTCGGCCTTTTCCGTCAAGTCGAGAAAGAAACGTGATTTAAAGACCTGACGGAAATGGCCGAGCAATCGTTTGATTTATTTTTGCTCAGGCCTGAAAGATGGAAGGCACAGGGTCCAGTTCAGAAGCTAAAATATGGGAAGGTGCAGAGCTAAGTTCAGAATGTAAAAATAACCACGCAGAGCTAGAAATTTGTTTTTTTATGGTACGCGGCAAAAGTAAATTTCAGATGTTTACTCTCAAGCCCAAATGATTCCCAATTATTCACATATCAAAATGAAAAGACTGGTGGTCCTTTAACCCATCCTTATACATTCCTGTGTTTATAGCAAGGTTTACCAAACCTGTGCAGCAAAATGCGAAACCTGAATCTCATCAATGACAAATTTTGACTGGTTTACAGAACATTATGAAGACACTTCCCATTTCTAGAATTAGAAACAAATATATTTTACTGTTATCCAGTCTACTTTCGTTTCATAACTTTGTCGCGTGATACCGTACATTTTAGTGCCGTTCGTGCAGAGTGCACGATGTCGAATTTGGTTTTAACGCTTTTCCTCACAGTGGCTGTCACAGCATCTGTAAATGCAGGTCCCTTGCATGCGTCTTGCAAAATTAAATGGTATGTTATAAATTATTTTTGGGGTTCTCGGGGGTTGAGCATGAAAAGTCATAATAGGTATATAATACCAACGACGTAAAATACTTCAAAATTAGGCAGAACTCCCAATTTCCGCAATTTACTCCAGAACGTTTTATTCCCATTTAATCTGTATTTGGCCTAAGATGATAGACTAATGTTAGAAAGATGATAGACCAATGATAGAGCAATGATAGACCAATGATAGAAAGATGATAGACCAATGATAGAAAGATGATAGACCAATGATAGAAAGATGATAGACCAATGATAGAAAGATGATAGACCAATGCCCAATTCTCAATCACTCTAATCTCATAAGTGGTTTCAACTCGGGGGTTATTTGTTTCTGCATTTTCCCTGAAGGGATTATAATCATCAAGGGCTATTGGTAATGCGAATAGGCTTAACTGGGTGGGTGGGTGTGGTATAGCCATATATCACTTATAGTACACAATAAGTGAAAAGTTATAAATTAATGACTTAAAAAACTAATTTAAATGTGCAGGTACAATCTGTTTTATGGAAAAGATAATGGCACTTTGATATTGCATTTTACACGCAATAGATCATGGCATTGAGATAGTATTGAGCTATTGCATTGTAATTATTGTGGTGCATGAACACTAAGCAAGATGCAATGAGCGTTACATTTTTCATATACATGGAGCCTTGTGCATACATGTGACAGAACTAGGATTTCAAACCAGTAGGTTTGCAAATTTTGATCAGTAGATTGGCCTCAAAACCAGTAGATTTTTTATTGACATAAATTTTATGTTTCAAGGGGATGGAAAACGAAACAAATGCTTTTTTGTGCCATAATATGTATTCTCTTCATACTATGATTAAATAGCAAATTTGATAATGAATCAGATTCACTTTCTGATGGAAACTGTTACAATAATAATTACTTATTATGAGTCAGTATATGTTAGAATAATGAAAAAGGAAGAGTTTTTTATCTGATAGTTCACTGCAAAGATTTTTCTTGTATAAAATCCAATGGCATTTTTAGTCTCCTTCACAAGATCACTGTCTAGTGACCACTGATGACATTCATTGTGATTATTAAGCTTCACACTTAATAAGCTTTCAATAGTTCTCTGGTCCAGATTTCCCCTTGAATCTCTTTGCATTTTGCAAAGAAGGGAGAATATCCTCTCGGTATCAGCATTAGAATGCTGTAATGACAGGACAATCATGCTCAGCCTGAAAAGAAGTTCTAACTTCAGTTTTCCTGTTGCTGGATTTGTAAGGTTGCTGACTACTCTCCAATACTCATCAAAGCTATGTTCACCCCGACAAGGAAATTCCTAACTTGGACTTCAGATGTATTCTTGAGCCTCATCCTCAAGGGCTTCTTTCTCTTCATGGCTCAGATCCAAAAATCTGTTAATAAGTTTCACCACTGTAAATTAAAAAAATAAAGATTGATTTAGACTTGAAATAAAAATGAAAAAAATACATGTTGTATTTATGCTTTTATGAATAATTTATCCAAACTTTAAAATTAATTATCTTGTAATATATTTTATCTAGGGCTTGAACTAAATTTATGTGCATGAAAACTTCAAATAGTTTATGAAATACAAAAGATGCATACCTTTGAAACACACAATGCAAACTATGGACTTTTGCTGCTCACCTGCACACACATAAACTCTGATATCCAAGCACCTTTGAACTTGTAATATTTCTTAGATGGCAGTTTCTTAGCATTGGGAGAAAGCACACATTTAGAATTGAATGAAACATATAAGAGCTGTCCTCTTAAAACATCTGGAACAATACAATACCAATTAAACAGGACGAATATCAAAATGCTTACTCTGGTGTGTCTGCTGAAATAATTTTTTATGGTCGGTCTCTTCATTTTATCTCCCCTCCACCAAGGGTCGGCCGATTTTTATCAAAGGCTCAGGAGAGAAGACATCATGGACCACCTTTGATCCCTTTATTACTTATAACACCTCAAAGAACAACCCGCATTTGGCCTAAACTCCTCAAATTCTAACAATAAGGCAATCAATTAGCAGCTTGCTGTGTACACATGTCAGCTGTTCTTTAACAATTCGATTCCTATTACTCTGCAACACATCATCACACCGGTCGTTCTACTGGTGTTGATAGAATGCGTAAAAATACAGTGTTTGTGTATTTTATTAAAAAAATTAAAAATTCTTTTAATTTTCAAAAGCGGTAGATTTTAACTAATAAACGGTATGTGCGGTAGACAGCCTTTAAAATGGTATTTTTGACCTAGGATCACATGCATACAATGCATATGGCAAATGTCACGATGCCATGTAATGGGAGCTGCCATATTAGTCTTCTTCCAGTCAACTTGGTCCCATGACTGACAGTCATATTTAATGCATACCTGGAACCCGATGGTTATCAAATTTTCCATACTGAAAGTTCAGTTGTGGTCAGTACTGTTAAAAGCGAAGAAAATTCATAAACATTCCTGAAATATATAATATGAAATGACTTATTGCGTGTTTACATTTTATTTCTTTTTCACTCTTCTTTCACTGCATGTGGTTCAGTAAATATTACTCCGCTGAAGTTTACATTTTCATTATCAGTCCTTTGTTCTTAATACCAGTCGAAAGACAATGAAAAGTACTTGATATTAGCTAATTCTCCTAAATAAACCTTATATGTATGCATAAATGGGATATATATTGAATTTGCTTATAAGTATGAGAACTATTGTATTTGTTGTATATGTTTCAACTAGTGTGTGAGAAGGCACTTCACCAAAAGCCATGTGTTGTTCAAATTAAGAAAAAGACAAATTTTAACAAAATTACAAACTGAGCAGGTAAGATATATGAGCTGATGCATGCTTTAGAAGAAGGTACTTCATTCAGTTCTGTTGGATGTTATGATTGTCAATAATTGTGAATTTTAAACTAAGTATAGCGCAACATGCTTATTGACGGTGAATATGACATCTATACATGCATATATCCACTTGCTTTTTCTACAGTGGATTCTATGGCGTGTCAAATAAGCCACATGTAAATGTAGAAAGACATGTGAATGGAGAATATGAAAATATTCCAGACTGTTAATTTTGGGGGTCATTATAATGTGTGGGACTGAAAATTGTGTCATTTATATTATTACTAAAATACATGTACAATTGTGTAACTGTCTTCATTATAAAATGCTGATATGGCTAGTGCAGACCTCCTGACCTTTTTGTAGGAACTACCGTCAAGGTTGTTCAGGACTGACAAACCTCCATTTTATTTTCAAACAGTATGTGCATAAAAACAGCTCATGTTCAATTTCTGCAAGTTTTATATAAAATCTACTTCTAATTGCCACTAAATTGATTATTTGTAAGTGTTAGTGACATTTCTTTTTTACTGCATACAGACTCCATATTGCTGAACACTGTATCAAAATCTGTGGTCAAAAATGTGTGGAATTGTTTTTATTATAAGTTATTCTTTCACACACTCACTGCTAAATGTTACAGGATACTTAACTGAAAGAAATAGGACATCACTATTGCCATAATTTTTACCCTTTTCTTCACAATCAGAGTACCATCCCCCACCCACCTGTACTGAATTTTGCATTACCAATAGCCCCTAAATATGGTCTTTACTGCACCGGTGGCTGACGCATGTTGAATAAAAGCAATAGCCAAAAGGAACACAAAATCATACCAAGTGACAAAAGTTTCTCAGATTACCCCTATGTCCCGTTCTGAAACCAGACTCTGTCTGTCATACTATAAAAGAGACAAGGTACCGGTACGTAACTTCAAAACACTCATCGCCGTCAATGAAGGCACCCAGCCATAATCTATAGCTCATTTTACCCCTGATCTATTTTTCTATTCATCATTGGCTTTTCTGAACTGGACCAAACTGAAGTTACAGGTCCCTAAAATTAAGAAGTGCGTGAGTTTTTGCCTGGTCAGACAAATTTATGCTCACCTACAATTGGCCAATACTAACAGAGATATGTGACTCAATGACACATTCCATCATCAGTTTAAGAACAGAGATGGATGCAAAGATAAATTTCTACTTACCATTCACTTGAATCAACTCTCAGAAGAATTTGTTTGCTAATATCCACTTAGTTGTAATTTCGTGAATACAAAATTTACTGCCTTTTGTGTGAAGAGCGCCTTTGCAGCATACGCAAGTCGGCGACGAAGGATGATTGGCTCAAAGGTTACTATATAACATAAAAATGATTGCGGTACATACCATTTCGATTTTAAAAAAATAAGGTAAATAATGAGCCTACTAAATTTTGTTTATTTAATAGTGAATTTTGTATTCACAAAATTACAGATGAGTGGATATTTGCAGACGTGTAATTCTTTCATGGAACAGGATTCTGAGAGTTGAATTGAATGAATGGTAAGTAGAAAAAACTTTGCATCTGCCTCTGTTCTCAAATTGATGAAGGAATGTGTCATAGAGTAAGTATTAATACACTCTCCTCCATTGAAATGTGAATTGAAGGTACTTAGGATCCCACAACATGCTTCTACCTTGATATCTTTGTAATGTTGTTAAAGGAAAACAAATCCTGCAGACACCAAGAAATAGTCAAGTGACTTGGCAGAATTTTACTTGGATTAATTCCTTTCAAGCCTCATGTTTTTATCAATTTAAAAATTACAACGCTTGCCTAACATTCTGGAATAAATCCAGATACCAGCAAGCAGCCATTAAACATGCATAATACCATAGCATTGCCAATAGCAAAAAAATCTTTCCTCAAAGGAATAGATGAAACTAGTTTATGACTTATTTGTACATTTTTTCTTTATCAAAGGACTTTTGGGATACCATGCAGTGATGTCAGGCAGAAGATAGTAAACCAGTTTGGAGCCTGGAGTGGTCCGGAGGGATGCAGTCAAGGAGGAGAGAAGTGCTTATACACGGTAAAAGACACGTTTAAACCATGAATGATTTCTTTACTGTGTTTTTTTGATCCCGATTCATTGTGTACATAATTGAAGCCCTGCATTGATTTGTAGGAGCCCTACAGTGGTCATCTTTTCCATTCATTCATCCCTCCATCTGTTTGTCTGTCTGTCTGTTCACATGGTTTATAAACCTTGAAAAAAATGCTTGAATTTGAAGGGTTTCCTTGAAAACTACTTGAATTTTGAAAAAGTTGGTTTTATCCATGAAAAGTTCATGAATATGTTGAAAAACTCCTTGAATTTTTCCCCAAACTCCTTGAATTTATTTCCCCAAACTCCTTGAATTTATTTGAGGGAGTACAAAATGTTAAAACTGAATATATCACTTAGGGCAGTTCCATTTAAACATACACTGGCTTTTTAGAAATATGTGCAATTGGAGTAATCTGATCACTCGAAGAGTTCATATGAGAATGATACAAAAATCATAATTGCATCTATGGGTGACTACTCCATAGTTAAAGTATGTTTTACTGGAACAGCCCATATCAAATCATGAATTTTCATTATTTATGCATTATCTAACATAATAAATAAATAAATAAAAAGGGATAAAATTGGGTGGATTAAATGATGCATGAGTAGTGTCCCTTTGCTGTAGTGATATACTAGTAAGTTTTGTTTTTCTCTTGTACCTTTGTAACTATATAAGCAGTATACAGTGAAAAACAAAACCATAGAATGAAGTTTAATTTCCATAATGAAAAATACTCCTTGAAAACTTTTGGAAGTCCTTATAAACTAATTGAAACACTACTCTTTGGGTCTGTATGAACCATGTGTTGTAACCAGAATATAACCCTTTCATATAATTCAGTGCCATTTGGTTAATGAACTGCCATGCCATGAATATGTGCCTTTTTATAGATCTCATCATTCTAACTTTATTTTTTTTACTGTAATTTTTATATGCCCACCATGTGGTGATGTTGTCCCATCTGTTGCCAATTTTGTTTCTACACAATAACTTAAATTCTCCACAGTCTATGGTTTTCAGACTTTGTGAATGGCTTGGACTTAGGGTAAGGAAGAAACTTATTGATTTGGGATAAAAAAAAAGTCACAGTTCAGGGTCACTGAGTGAAGAAGAAAAATGGTTTCATCACAATGACATTAATTCTACATCACATACCTAGACCAAACTTTGTGAATGGCTTGCATTGAGGGTAAGAAAGAAGACTATTGATTTTGGGGTCAAAAGATGCAAGGTCAATGCCACTGCAACTGAAAGAAGAAAACTGGCTTTTGCATAAAAACTTTACTTCAAGACCACATACCTTGACCAGAGTTTGTGGAGGTATGGAAGAGGCCTATTGATTTTTGGGTCAAAAGACCTTTTGATGTTGGAGTCAAAAGGTCAAAGGTCAAGCTCATTGTGGTGCAAAGAAAAATTTGTGTTGCATAATAATTTTTGTTCTAGAGTAAGTTCTTTGAACTTTGTGAACGACTTGCATTTTGATAGTTGTAAAATGATGTATCCTCATACAATTTGACTAGAATGCTTTTTTCTAGTCGTAGATGTGCCTGTTAGGCAGTTTCATATTGTCTACTTTATTTTTTAACTATGTGCCTTGTTGATCAATTTCATATCTTCACTAACGGTCACATCATTGCAAGCCATGGGAGACAATCCACTACATTCCTTTATCACCCGTGGCTGCCTGTGCAGAGATTTACTTGTTTTTCATGAGGTCACTGAAACAAAAATACATCATCAACAAAACAATGTAACAATCTCCAACACATAAATGAAAGTTCCCATTTTATCGATTGTGTTTGAAAGAGAAACATTGATTGGTTCATTCAGACAATATGAAAGGCCATGTTGGGTCACAGTGGCGAAAAGATTTTACTTGTGCTCGCAGTGATTGGTTAAGCAGGTCTGTGCATATTCATGAAAAACAAGGAAATCTTTGCACAGGCAGCCACAGGTGATAAAGGAAAGTGGTGGATTGTTGCTCATGGCTTGCGACACTGTAATGGTCATTGTTTGTGATCTGCATAGCAAAGAAACAGTTCAGCATATCATGATGCAGTAATATGATGTTGATGCTGTACCATAATTATGCAATCTTTTCCTCCTGTTTATGTACTTTCCTTACTTTCTGCTGTGATGTGGGGTCCTTTGGACTTGGACATTCACTCTTTCTAGTAAAAATCCTGTCTTGAGAGACCATTTCTTCAGTCAAGAAAAAATGGTCTCATGATAAGTGATCTCTTGATATAGATGATCACACATTAACGACAATAATTAAGCTGTACTTTAAGAATCTGGTCTTAAAAATCTCATATGGTCTTTCAAAACAGTGATCTTTCAAGTTGGGTTTAACATTAGTGAGATAAAATGGACTGCGCTAATCAGAAACTGGCAAGCAAAATAAAAAAAGATTGCAATTTGTAAGTGATTTAATTACTGATTTATTGCTTGTGTCACATTATTATGTCTGTAATTCTTTGTACCCTAATTTTGTAGCATCTTGATTTTATTTGACTGCAAATACACTGTGAAATATTATGGAAAGGATCCTTTTCGTACCTTAAATTATCTAAAAGTTTATGTGACTATCTTGTGTTTTAACCCTTGTGCTTTTATTTGGACATGAAATGTGTAAACTGAAGATTTCAATTAAAATGCCAAATAATGTTTATATTTGCCACATAGGTTAAGCTGTGTGATGCCTTGCTGTATGTTATGTACAATTATCAGTGAAAACTGCTTTTGCAGACACATCTGTAGATTAAACATTTGTCATAAACAACCCTTCCTCCTATTTTTGTATACATATTTCACCTCGACATAAAGGAAGACATGGTGGCTCATTGGTAAGCTTACAAAATCAGTGGGTTGCAGGTTTGAATCTTGCCAAGACCAACCTGGGGTTGCTGCTGCTCTAGTGTATCTCAGTGGCAATGCATTTTACTCCTATTGCCTTGGTACTAAACAGTCTTTCATGTGCTGATTTGCCATTAAAACACTAAACAGTCAGTTAACCATCTTTATATACAGGCCACCTATCCTCAAGAACAAAATGTGTATGGTCTCTTGTGTGTTATTTTAGATAGGTTTCTCCCAGGTTCAAACATTAAGATGATCAGTGGTGAACCAGAGTTCTCCAAGAGCTACCTCTGCATCGTGGACCCTCAAAATCAACTTCTGGATCCATAATTTCCTATGCACTGCGGACCTTCAAACTAGCCCAGTACCCCTTACTTTCAGAGCAATGGAACTAGTGAATGAATAATTTACCAACAGTGTCATCTAAACAAAAAAATATACACAATAAAATTCATGTTTGGAAGTGAATAGTGATTACCGTATATACTCGCTTATAATGCGATACCAACTGCAAACTGCATTGACCCAGATCTGATATTATCTTTAAGGAAAAAAATAACTTGTCAATAAAGATGTTTGTTGCATTTGTCCTCCAATTTCTCAGTTTCTTGTCATTCATAATCATATTTACCTCTAACAGTTCTGGAACCTGACTAAATCAAGAGTGACGAATATATGCATAATGTTATTTTTAGTAAAGGTTATGTTGCATGATAAACTTATTACCATATATACTCGCGTATAAGAAGATACCAACTGTAAACTGCATAGACCCAGATCTGCCATTGCATAATGCGCCGGCAGATCTGGGTCTATGCAGTTTGTAAGGACTAATCAGTAGAACAAACAACATAGACCCTGATCTGCCAGCACATTATGCGACAGCAGATCAGGGTCTATGTTGTTTGCATTTGGACCTGGATTATATACTCAAGTATATATGGTATATGAGAGTTTTAATCTTAACAGGATGACTGTATGTAATACCTGTCATTGTTGATCTATATCTATATGGTACTTGACTACAAAAAGATAAGAAGGTTAAAGGTAAAGTCGATTAGTCTACATGTATATTTATGTGTGGATAGACTCTATGTGTACTTGATTTAACACATTCAGAATGCATGATCAGATACAGTACCAACTTACCTGATCTAAGTATAGTGTTGTAAATCGGTTAGAATTGTATGATCCATCATTAGTTTTTACTAACCAATTAATGATCAAGTTAAATCTATTAAATTGTCCCGACATGACTTTTTGCCATAACCAGAGATCTTATAAAAGACCTTTTTGATCTGATGATGATGCTGATTGATGCTGTTAGTAAAGAAATCCAAATAAAATTTTTAGAATAAAAAAATTATTCAGCAGTTTTGAGAATGTATAATTTTTGCTGTTCTCTGAATCCTTTTTTTTTTCTTCTCAAAAATAAAAGCTTTCAATAATTGGTAAGCAAACATTTCCAGTAATTTATAATAAACTTTTGTCTCCAGATGAATAACATTTTATCCTGTGTGGAACAGGATTTTGACCAAAATTAATCACATGAATTGTAATTGATTGATCAAGGTCTATGTTGTTTCTTATACTGATTACCCCAAAGTAACTGCACAGACCAAGATCTGCCAGCTCATAATGCTCCGACAGATATGGGTCTGTGCAGTTTGCAGTTGGACTCGACTTAGAAGTGAATATATATGCGGTAAGTACAAAGTAATAATTTATATACTGTTTGTTTTCAGCTGACAAGTCAGAGTGATACAGAAGTCAAAGGGGTTCATGAGACTCCAGTCAAACATTACAAGGATGATTTGACCTTCACCTTGAAATCAGATGGAGATATTTGTAATGTGGATGTAAGTAAACATTTGACCATAAAGACTACAAGTGTAATGGATGTATATAACTGTGTTTGAACCTGAGTAGTGTATTTATAAACCTTGTGTGATCTACTCCAAGTGTCAGAATAGCTTGAAAAACACTTTTAGGGATTCTTTTATTTAATATTTTACAACTTAATCCAACATCATAAGCATGCACAATACAGTGGCTTTATGTCTAAGCCAGTTTCAACAATTGGTTTAAATATTTGAAAAAAGTAGATCCACTCAAGCATGAAAACCAGTAGAGATAAATACCACCTATACTTGCGTATAAGCCGAGTCCAAATGCAAACAACATAGGCCCTGATCTGCTGTTGTATAATTCGCCAGCAGATCAGGGTCATTTGTTGTACTGATTAGTCCTTGCAAACTGCATAGACCCACATCTGCTGGCGCATTATGTGATGGCAGATCTGGGTCTATGCAGTTTACAGTTGGTATGGGCTTATACACGAGTATACGGTAGCTATTTTTTTCAGTGTCTATAGTGAGTTTCTTATTTTTCAAAAAAACACTGCTTATTATACATTTAGGGGGAAAACTAGCTTCAAATCAGATTTGTCATCTAGAAAAACACATCGGGAATTTGCATATGGTCATGTGTATAAAGTTCTTGAGCTCTTTCTACACCATTAAAGCTAAATACATGTTGGGTCAATATTAGTCCAACGAGTGTAGATTGCCTACTGGGTTATAACAAAAAAAATATATTAGCCACCACTCTATAATTATATATACACTTCATGGGCAGAAAAAGAAAATTTAAGCATGCAACTGACATTACGCATACATGCCATAACACGACGTGTCATGCGAAAAACATGATTTTGGACTCCCAAACCTCCTGACACGGTTGTGTTTCGAAAAACACCGTTTTGAAAAACACGATTGTCAGCAATCTTGGCAAAAAAAAAATTTTTTTTTTTAAATTTCTTGACCACATTGATATATGCCCGTAATCTGTTGTATGTATAAACAGTAAACAGTCATGCTCAGAGCTCATGTGAAACTATCCTCAGGGCAGTTTATACACCTGTTTTAAAGACAATTAAAAGGTAAGGTGGTCAGAGATAAACCGACACCTTTCAGATATTTACTGAATTGGCTTACAATAGCAAGGGTGATGTGTCGTGTCAAATCCTTTGAGCACTGCTGAGGGAGAGCCCATTAGGCTAATTTGCATAGGTAAAATACACTAAGTGGAACAACCCAATTTGTCTGAAGTTAAGTACATGAAACAGATGCGTGTTGAAAAACAAATGTTATTACACATCACTGACTGCATTGAATGAGAATGTTGAAGCCATCTTTATTAAAGTTTGTGATCAGCAACAACATTTCTTTGAAGTCGGATTTTTACTCTATATATAAAATTCAAAACTTGATTATTTTGGCACCATTCAGTCTCTAATGCAGTGTTCCACCTTGAATCTAAAGGTCATGGGACACACACACTCCAGATTAGGGGGACGCACAACATTTGAAAGGGACAAAGGAAAATTGTAGCACATAATACACTAGAAGTGCTGAAAAATAAAAATAAAAAAAATACAATCAGATAATCTTATTTGCTTCTACATTTTTGCCACCTTAACTTTCTCATATTTTCCTTGGACATTTACATGATTGCAATAAATGTTTTATCATGTGATCAAGTAACTCATGAAAACATTAACATGTTTGAATATCTGGTTAACCTGAAATGAACTGCACCATGGAATTTTAATAATTTAAAAGTGTTAAATCATTAATAAAATGACAAATTGTGTATTTGCATAAATTAGTACCTTTTTTCATTAATTCAGCCGGAGAATAAATTAAATCTTCACTACCATAGTTGTGACTTTAACCTCGAAAATATGTTACAATAGCGGCGGTCAAAGACTTGAACAACTCATCCGACTACCACCTTGAATGTTTTCATTGCCAATTAATTGTTTTGAAATGGATATTCATTGCCATCTTACAGGTTTTATCACTTTTAGCGACTTTGGCCATTTCTTGCGCCAACTTAGACGTGGATGCACATTTGCGATGGAAAAGTGTAGGCATATTTGTGAACACAAATGACACTTGCATTACCATCAAACTAACTACTGAAATATTGAAGCCAGCATAGACTGCGTGTAATTAAAACTACATTCCACTGTCCAATGGATTTTAAAGACAGTAACTTGGTGTATTTTTGTATTTAATGTCTGTGAAGTTGTGACTATGTTTGTGGTGATGTTTTTTGACAATGCTAAGTCTACCCTTTTTTTTTTTTTTTTTTTGTTGTTTGTAAGAAAATTAAATGCTTCAGAGAAAACACATGGTATTTTCTTTATTCAGATTTGAATTTCCAGTTATTTGCTATAGGCTGATTTGAAAAGATAGCTTATTCTCATTTGGATGACGTCGCTGCACTGACCCCCCTTGGGACCTCAAAACACACTTTTTGAGTCTCAAGAAAACCCCAACACTGTCTGGGAATATGGCAAGTATGATTATGCTAGGGTCCATATTTAACCCAGTGGACTTAGCCCTTGGGTCATAACTTTGGAACTGTTGAGATTCCCATTCATAACCATATATGTACACTTACTGGGCATGAAAAGACAGATTTATACATGTAACTGACACTGGCTCCATGGTCCATTCCTATCCCCAGGGACTTGGTCCCTGGTTCAGAACTTGAAAACTAGTGAGATCCCCACCTTATAGCTATTGGGCATGGGAAGACACATTTACACTTACAATTGACATTGCCCCCCAAGAAGGGACTTGCCTCAGGGTCATATCTTAAAAATGATTGAGATCCCCAACCTATAACAATGTTCATACTTGCTTGAGATGCCCAACCTATAACAATGTTCATACTTGCTTTAGATCCCCAACCTATAACAATGTTCATACTTGCTGGGCATGAAAAGACAAAAGCACATACCCAGCTGATATTTGCCCCTGGGACTGTCCTTACCATCAAGGACAGACCCAAGAGATTCAGACTTGGGGTTGTGGTAAAGAGCATGAAGAAATTATGTTTGAAAATAATTAAGGTTGTCCCAAGTTCTGTGGTGTCCAGCACTTGTACACATTACAATAAGTTAGAATCCTGACAACAGACATACGTTACTTTCATTTAAATTCCTCCATGTTCCAGCTAATGTTGGAACTAATCAGTCCATGTAATATCTTTCCTTTATGTATGCACCTACATGCAGATTCAAACAGTGTTAAAAATTACTTTGCACTCAGATCTTAATCAAATCAAATAATAAATTTTCATCAGTTATACTAATTTTCAAATGGCATCTGAATGGTAAATTTTACCAAGGCTGCATCAAAAAATGCATTTCTGCAAATTTCATGAAAAATGGATAAAGAGCTCAGCTCTTTTGACATGGGCTTCAGTAATTTGATATAATTTTTTTTCTCTTTTAATGCAGAAAGTGTGCATTCCATTAATACTCAAAGTTAAAGGCTTCTGTAATGTAAACAGTTGTCACTCAAGAAGAGTGGCCAGAAGTTGGTATAATAACCCCACAGGGGTGATCTACCTTGAATAATCGTGTGCTGCTGTCATCATGTCATAATTTGCAATCATAATTTTTCTGTAATAATAAATCAAAGATCCGTCATGAGGAAAGAAAACTTTTTATGAAACTAAACAAACTGTTGAAGACAAATTACCAAAATAGTTATTGACTGGAAATCAGCTGGGGGGTTGAAGCCTGCACACTTCTGCAAGGAAAAACTATTTGACAGCATGGTGACAGTTTTAACATTAAGAAGGCCTGGACCCTTTGAAGGTGAGTTGAATGCATACTGTCCATGTTAACGGGGAAAAAAATAATATGAAATTATTAATGCTCATATAAAAAGAAGTCTTTGTCCATTAGTGAAGCCATTTGCATTAATAATTTATTTTTTTTTAATTTTTAATGCAACAGCCGGTACCATTTATGATGCTATTTGAAACCAACTATAGTTAAGTTTTTCTTAATACTGATGGAAGGATTAAAACATGGCTTAAAATGAATCTTTTTCTATGGGCATAATCAAAACCAGACTGTCTTTTGTTTACCTATTTAGTACAGATATGCACACATTCCAATATTTAGATGTTGCCAACCATAGTACCGTATAATAAAGTAAGTGGAAATGGGTCCAATTTAGATCAGAGGGTGGCTTCAAGGTCACCTTAAACAGAATGTGCATAGAGTAATGACATTTAAATAACCCTTTCTATGGCAACCCGACATTATGGAAGGTAATATCAACCTCTACCATGTCACAGGTATATAATAATGTATATTTATCAATATAAATTAGTGTTGTCTCGCACTTTATTATTTTCTGTTACATATTTATACATACAAATTCGAAAGCATTTATCACATTGGTTAGTTTAATTATTCTAATATGCTCTCATACAGTTGCAGAGAAAATGAGCCCTCATCTAGCAATGGTATTATTATTTTGTAGGGATATTCCACCTCCGAGTTATGGTATGCAATCCTGGACTCCTCGACCAACTATTGCAACTTGCACAATCTTATCTTAGGTAAGTGATGATATGCAATCCTGGACTTCTTGACCAACTATTGCAACTTGCACAATCTTATCTTAGGTAAGTGATGATATGCAATTCTGGACTACTCAACCAACTATTGCAACTTGCACAATCTTATCTTAGGTAAGTGATGATATGCAATCCTGGACTTCTTGACCAACTATTGCAACTTGCACAATCTTGTCACAGGTAAGTGATGGTATGCAGTCCTGGACTATTCAACCAACTATTGCAACTTGCACAATCTTGTCACAGGTAAGTGTTATAGTTGGAATATCTTAAGCTGTAATGTAATTCAACCAATTTGTTCATCCTTGATATTGTGGAGTCCCATTAGTTGAAAAACAAAACATATCAGTCATTTTTCAGATGTCAGGAAAAACAGCAACAGTAATGGGTGGGTGGGGGTTATCAGTTTTGTAAAAGTTTTGGTTAAAATGTAATTGCAAGCATATATTATGGATTCTGTTTCTGCTTTCGATGTCTCATTACAAAACAAAGCCTTCTGCAACACACTGGCTCACCCCTTTGACTTCTAGATACATGTCAAAGTCATGGACAGAACAAGGAAGATAAAGAAGGTTTACATCCATGTTTTCAGCATGGGGTTAACATGCAGGCTATGAGTCTTACAGAGGAGTTTATCAGCATTTATAACTGATGCTCCTGGCATGTTGCAGAAGGGGGGGGGGGATTTTCCATTTTTGAGGGGGCCAATTTTTTTAATATCAGAATGGTATGAATATACCCAGCATGTGTGATTAATGAATTTTAATGAAAAAAAATAAAACTTAAATTGTTTATCTCCATTATTGGCACAGCAGTATCTTCAGCACAGCAGATCATGTATTTTGATAATGGCACTTCTCCATGTTAATCAGAACTGCTTGTAATACATGTAGCCGAGACACTACCATTTAATACCTACAAGTAAATTTCTGCCATTTACAATCTTGGCAAATACAATTGGTAAAGCACTTTTTAAAAACTAACTAGGCAATGAAATCGTGTCCTTGTTCAAATACAAAATGTAGGCTAAGTCAGTGCTTGATTTTGGCAGATAATCTAGAAATCAAGTGCTTACATGATCAGAATGAACTTTTAATATTGATAAAGGTTACAGATTTTGTTAAAATCACAGCAAATCATCTGTGAGCAATTTCACACAATTTTTTCATTTTTAATTGGGGCCTCATTAAATTTATTAGGGGTTTGCACAGTTGTGCATGCTGGCAAAGACACTGCACTCATGCACACCCCCCACTTAATAAGGGTTATGCATTTATGCCACTTGTTATATACCAATAGTGTTTTAATGAAACATGTATGACTTAAATGTTAGATAAGCATTTATATATGTGGAACAATAAAACATTGTATCAGTTAAATTTTAACATATCCAATATAAAAAAAATATTTTGTTAAAAAGGTGAACAAATTTGAGGATAAACAGAATGATTTTTTTTTTTTTTTTAATCATCACATCTCGGCAACATACAAATTATCTTGAGATATATTACCATATTACCATTTTGGTCTCACCTGCATATGCAAGACATAGGTATTGCTTTTCCCATGTCATCACAGTTGTTATTATTGGCATAGGTGTCAGTATTTAGCTTTTGCATTTAGCGCTATTTCTCTAACACCATTGTATGTACAGTCCTGAAAAAGTAGTCATAGTGACCTACTTTTCATGCCCCAGTGACAGAGATGCTGCCAGGCTGCGGGATTGCGGGTTTCTCGCAAAAGTGATAGAGAGTCACGCAACTTTTAAAAGTCAATGGGGGAAAGATCGCGCAAGTTATCTGTGCTTCCCGCGATTTTTCGAACCCAATGCGTGACTTTTTTATTTTCTGTTTTTTAATTAGGTTGATCAGATCGTCTTTTTTTACTTTTCTCCATGATCTCAATTAATCCTATATCTATGGAGAATATTGTTTGAATACAAGCACCTTTATGATGGAGATCTGTTGGAGTAATGCAGAAACTATGGAGGTATTCCGATTGAATTGTTTCCTGGTGCTGTGTAGTAAATGGTATCACGGTACCAATTGTTTTTCCATAGACCTTAATGTTAATGTTTGGTGAAATAAATATACCTTCTCTTCTACTTTAGCATGCGTGTCACACTCTGTCATAGAGAACAATATTAGATTGTCAATTTGACAGTGACAGAACCAGGTACTCCATTGCATTTAAGAGAGATAACTCTGCTGGAACTAGACAGGGGTCAGAGTTGTCCAGTCACAACAGACACATTTTCAGTGATGTGTATTACATTTTTAAAAAATCATAAAAAATACAAAACATGATCTACATATGAATTAACATAAGCTCACATGTTGCTAAGAGACTCAACTTTTTTTTAAGCCAGACAGAAACTACAACTCTTACATAATACACCAATCACAGCTAGTTTTGTTGTTTATTTCTGAATACAATGTTCCCTACACCTTAAGCTCCGCCCCCCCTGGGCTTGCGCAATTGGTACCGTGATACCAAATTGATCCATCGATCGAAATGTCTAAAGCGCGACAGTAGTGTGTTATGTTGAAACAAAATATAACAGATTTCTTTAGGAAACTCAGCGAGATGGAAAGATCATCTGTTAAGGACAAAACTAGGGAGGATGAAATATCTGACGGTTTGTTGCCAACTAAACATAGCGCAGAAAGCTGTGATACAGAAATAACCGGCATGATGTCGTTTACTACGGTTTAGGCCATGCAGAAATTCAGATACATTGACAGAAATATCCAAGGAACAACATGCCTGAATTGTGGAAAATTGTGTTTTGGATACCTGAAAACCAGTTCGCGAAAATATTCAGACTGGTCATAATTGCAGCAGTTCTTGCCTTTACGAAAAAATGATTGTGAAAGGTGATTCAGTTCTCAAAGCAAAATTCACTACTCGGCGAAATAGGGTAACCACAGATCTTTAAAACTCTATCACTATGGTAAGAAAATGTCAGAATATCTGAGAACAAAACAAAATAAAATCCTATAAAGATATATATTTCGGATTAATTATTTTTTTTCCCCATTTTTTTCTCTCTAAGATATTCTGACATTTTCCTACAACAGTGATAGAGTTTCAAAGGCCATTGGGCTAACATCTGAAACAATAAATAAACTGATGACTATACAGATGTGTGTGGTCCAGTAAATTATCATATTTGAAGGGCAGTGATAAGAAACAAAGAAGAATATTTACCAGCTGAGCAACAATTAGGTATGCAGCTACCTTATACATTTATTGTCAAAGAAGTGATACAAAATCATTAAATGCTTGTTTTAAATTAGGTGTTTCTACACCTTATAATAATGTTGTCACCCATCTTCTACCATTCAGCTTAGTTTACCCTTGCCCTCCTCCCCCAATGATCCCCCCCTCTGAGGGTAGGTGTGGGGGACCTCCCCCTCTTATGAAAATTTCTGGCAGCATCTCTGCAGTGATTACATTAGATTTTGTTCAGTTTCTCTGACACTGTTGTATGTACAGTCGTGAAACTTTATGTGTATGTTCATATTGGAGGGTACTACCCACATGAGCAAAAGCAGGTTACAGTGACATATTTTGATTGCTCTAATGACTTTGCATGTTTTTTGATAATATGCCATGGCAGAACATACGAGACGTAACATTCCATGGAATTCTTGTGATGGTAGCTTTCCATATATGTTACAGGGCATCAGAACCAGTGCAACTTGGGCATGGCTGTCCCACTATTTTTTCCTCCAGTTGTTATGAATATAAAGATTGATTGCCTCCCCTCTCATGTTTAGCTTACCTGACCATCAGACCAATGACTTCTTTTCTAAAACCACTCAAGCAAATTTTACAGAAAGCATCCTGTGATGTCAGCCTTTTAAACATATATAAATGTTGCAGATACACAAAGAAATATGGCCACCATTACAAAAAATAAAATAAAAAACCTTTGAATAATTTATCAAAAACTGCTCAGCATAATCTGGCCAATTTTGACAGAAAGCATCATGGCATAAAGGTGTTTCTAGTTTGTACAGATGATGCCAATCTGGCATCAAATATGGCCACATTGAAAAAAAAAACAAAAAAAAAGAGTAGAAACAACTTCTTAAAAACAGAATTTGACCAGATTTGACAGAAAACATTATGGCAATAAGCCTTTCAAATTTGTATAACAGATTTCAATCCACCATCAAATATGGCTGCTGTTACCAAATATAGAACAAACTATAAATGATTATTCTTTCGAAAAACAACACCCAACAGATTTTAGTCAAGTATGACAGAAAGCATCATAGCGTACAGACATTTCATTTTGCTACACATATTCAATTTGGTACAAATGATGCTGAGCAGCCATCAAGTATGGATGAAGATAAAAAAAGACACCTTCAAACAAGTGTATCATAATCAATAAACAGAATTTGAAGACATTTGCACAGAAAGTGCTGTATCTACCCAGATTTCTTGGCCAGCTGCTCACGCATTTGGTTGTTAGACAGATATCAGTCACGTGATCGATCTCAGACCCACTTGTGTCTCTTGTTCAGAATTTTCCCTGTCCACAAAAGAAGTAGAAACGTGCAGAAAATGTTTTGTCTTCATTTTATGATGAATGATAATTTCCTTTTTACATTGAGATTTTAATATGAAATTCTTAAACCTTTAATTCACATTTTCTTGTGGCTCTGAAAACTGTGGATATATTTTGCCACAGTTTGTTGTGTAACTTTACTCTCTATAAAAAATGGTATCTCAGTCTATAGTTTAAATTTGCTTCTGTGAAAGACTTTACTCTCTATAAAAAATAGTATCTCAGTCTATAGTTTAAATTTGCTTCTGTGAAAGACTTTACTCTCTATAAAAAATAGTATCTCAGTCTATAGTTTAAATTTGCTTCTGTGAAAGACTTTACTCTGTATAAAAAATGGTATCTCAGTCTATAGTTTAAATTTGCTTCTGTGAAAGACTTTACTCTCTATAAAAAATAGTATCTCAGTCTATAGTTTAAATTTGCTTCTGTGAAAGACTTTACTCTCTATAAAAAATGGTATCTCAGTCTATAGTTTAAATTTGCTTCTGTGAAAGACTTTACTCTCTATAAAAAATAGTATCTCAGTCTATAGTTTAAATATGCTTCTGTGAAAGACTTTACTCTCTATAAAAAATGGTATCTCAGTCTATAGTTTAAATTTGCTTCTGTGAAAGACTTTACTCTGTATAAAAAATAGTATCTCAGTCTATAGTTTAAATTTGCTTCTGTGAAAGACTTTACTCTGTATAAAAAATAGTATCTCAGTCTATAGTTTAAATTTGCTTCTGTGAAAGACATTTTCTGACATCACCGGATTGTGTATATGATGGAACACCAATTTTTAAAATAATATTCTAAAATATTATAACCTAATTAAAATAATATTCTAAATATTATAACCTAATTAAAATAATATTCTAAAATATTATAACCTAATTAAAATAATATTCTAAAATATTATAACTAATTGGTTGTTCGAAAAAATGAAAATAAAATGAACCCCTATATCGACTTGTTGGAGCATTATATTAGTCACTATTGTTTGGGTATTATTACCAGAGTTGTCACCCTTTGTCTTAACAATGTTACATTTGTATCTTCTTTTTCTTGTAATTTACAAGCTACCATTTCGTATACAACCATTCTTGTTGATGTACCTTTACAATGTTTTCTTTTTAATTTACTGTAATTTGTAATTTGTAATTTATTTTGTAATTTAGTGTAATTTACAAGCTACCATTTCACATACAACCTTTCTTGTTGATGTACCTTTACAATATTTTCCTTGTAATTTACTGTAATTTGTAATTTGTAATTTACTTTGTAATTTAATGTAATTTACAAGCTACCATTTCATATACAACCATTCTTGTTGATGTACCTTTACAATATTTTCCTTGTAATTTACTGTAATTTGTAATTTGTAATTTACTTTGTAATTTAATGTAATTTACAAGCTACCATTTCATATACAACCATTCTTGTTGATGTACCTTTACAATGTTTTCCTTGTAATTTACTGTAATTTGTAATTTACTTTGTAATTTAGTGTAATTTACAAGCTACCATTTCACATACAACCTTTCTTGTTGATGTACCTTTACAATATTTTCCTTGTAATTTACTGTAATTTGTAATTTGTAATTTACTTTGTAATTTAATGTAATTTACAAGCTACCATTTCATATACAACCATTCTTGTTGATGTACCTTTACAATGTTTTCCTTGTAATTTACTGTAATTTGTAATTTACTTTGTAATTTAATGTAATTTACAAGCTACCATTTCATATACAACCATTCTTGTTGATGTACCTTTACAATGTTTTCCTTGTAATTTACTGTAATTTGTAATTTACTTTGTAATTTAATGTAATTTACAAGCTTCCATTTCATATACAACCTTTCCTGTTCATGTAACTTTGCAATGTTTTCTTTTTTGCTCACCTCTATCAAGTAGAGGTAAGCTATTGTACTACCCCCAGTGTAGGTGTTGGAGTCAGCATCCACACAGATGAAACCATATACATATATATGCTTTCATTGAATGTCAGCCATTCTTTTTTCCTAGGTCCTGGGCAACAGTTTTGACTGGGTTTCATAGCACTTAACCTTCAGGGGAGAGGCCAGAGGGGGCTAACTTCGTACAAAAAAGGACAATAGTTTTACATTCTGTGTCGCTTTTGTGTTAGCTTTGTTTTTTTGCAAACTGTATAAATACTGTTATACCTGGAATTATGAAACTTGGTGTGGAAATTCATCTTGATGTGTACTATACCCACATCACAAACATAGGTCAGTGTGACCTATATTTCATGCTTCACTGACTTTGATTAGATATTGAGTTAACATTTATTTCTCAAGCTCTGTTCATGATAGAATCATCAAACTATATAATTGTATGTATCTCTGTTAGTACCACACCCTCACCACACAGGAAGGTCACTGTGACCTACATTTCGCATCTTACTGGCTTAGGATATGTTTTTGCATTTAACTTATGACCAGTTAGGTTTTTCGCACCCTGTATATATACATGTTATACCTAGATTCATGAAACTTGGTGAAGGAATGCATCTTGATGAGTACTACTCTCTCATCACAAAATCACTGTGACCTATATTTCATGCTTCACTAACTTCGGTTAAATTGTGTTTTAAAGTTATTGCTCAAGCTCTGTTCGTGGTAGAATCATCAAACTAGATTAGTGTATGCATCTCTGTTAGTACCATATCCTTACCACAAAGAATGCCGCTGTGACAAACATATCACATTTTACTAACCAGGGTTCCCACGCTACTGGGAAATCGGGAAAAAGTCTGGAGAAATTATAGCTTTTTTCCTGACTGGGAATAGTCCTTGAATTTTGCAAATATTTATGAAAGTCGGGGAAAAAACCGGGAATTTTCAGCTGCCACTTGATAACAGAAAAAAAAAGTAATTGAGTCATAATTAAACTGATCATGAGTTAAATTTATTGAGTTCCCACTGGAATTTTCGGAAGTTGTGGTATGGATTATTTGAGTGCTTACTTAAACATGTTCGTATAGTCAATCCAAGCACTCAATCGATCGGATTCGTCTAGTAGACTGGTTAGTCCACAGATAGTTTTATATTGTTATCTCTTCTTATGTAGAAGGTATGAAGACCAGTCTAATGTCACAACAACCTAACATGTCTGTGACGCGTGATCTCGGTAAGTTTAAGAGATAAATAAAACAGTTTATCTTCACCTCTCTCCATTTTTATATCGAAAGTTATAGAAAATGCATTGTAATAAAGCTTATTATTTGGTAGTTAGCAAAGGGAACCCTGTGATAAACATTATCGTCAATAGTAACCTTGGCCACAGCTCGTCTTTGTCCTGAATTTTACTATCAAGCATTGCTAAATATGTAGAAATCTACAAACTGCTGGGGCAATTTTCAGTGCTGAATCTGAAGCTCTGGGTGTAATTGACAATGATTGTATTCACAAGGGCTTGTATTGTTGCTTAAAATTTACCGATAAATAATATATATACTATATATAATACAAGGGATGACACTTCTCCCATTTCTCTTGTGACCTATTTAAGAATCGACACTGATATTTCAAGCTGCACATCATGTAGCGTAATAAATTTAGCAAAGATGTTTAGCTCAGAGATTCAACTTTTAGACTCGCATCAAAGGAAGTCAGCACACATAATCTTTCAGAAAATAGCTTGATTGCATGTCGAGTAATAAAGGACCATATACAAAGTGTTGGAGAATTGAAGGTATTAGTGGTGTCAAAGGAACTCCTACAGTCAGCCCAGAGTGCCAGGCAAAAGTACCATGCCCATTTAGAAGCTCAAAAGACAGAGAAAGAAAGAAAAAAGAAATACATGAAGATAAAACTAGTGGAAGAAGAGGTTGGAACAATGAGAAAAAAGATCAGAATGTTAGAGTCTGACATTAAGTTGTCGTTTACAGATTCAGACAAAGCTTCTGATAAAGCTGAAGAATTACATAGCTTTGCTCACATAACAAAAGCCAACACACTGTGTAGAAGAGCTAATGATAAAGTGGAGGAACTTGAGGTTGTTGAGAAGGATTTCAATGAAAAAATGCATTTGCTAAATAATATGTAATATAACTGTTTGGTTATATTCCTAGGCAGAGTTCTACCATGGTCAAGTTGAACATGAACTTGAGGGTATTGCTTCCCTACAAAAGATACATGCATGTTATCAGAGTCTGGTCTCTCAACATTTTCCACTGAATCTCAATCAGCCAAAATGAGTATATAACTGATATTGATTTTAGCTGGCAACCTAATATTTTCCATCTGTTGGTTTTTTTTATACTGTGAAAGGAAATGTTGATTTTTTATATCATGCATATTGATTTCAAGTGGAACTTATACCAATTCCTTGTATTTGGTTTTGAATTTGCTGATATCAGTAAAATTCATATTCCATAATTATATGCTATATCAGTTAATAGATGCTGTACTTGAGACATTGCTATCTTGATTTACAACTGATTATTCTGATTTCTTTAGAATTAAAAGTTTGAAAAGAAAAGAAAACTAATTTCAGTTCATTCTTTTATTATTTCCTCATACCAACACATGCAGTTCAGCAGAGTAAAGTTAAAATTGTTATTCTGTAAATTGAAATGACTTAACATGCAAATTTATATGAATTTCAATAGTTGTACTCATTTCTTGTGATAAATTTTGTGGTTTAGTACATGGTCATATGTCTAATTCAGATGTTATGGGAGAGTCTCAAAATAGAAGCAGGTTTTGATTTGAAAAATGCACATTTTCTAATCTAAAATATTCTTTAATTCCATTCAGTAATTGTCATAAATGAACCTTGAAAAAATTAATTTCATCCTGGAAAAAACCTGGAAAAGACCTGGAAATTTTTCTTTCAAAAAGCGTGGGAACCATGACTAATCTAAGTTAAGTTTTTGTGTTTTAGCTCATGACCAAATAGTTTTTAGCACCCTGTATACATGTATATGCAGGTATACCTTGATTCATGAAACTTAGTGAGGGAATTTTATTGACTTGGGATTTTGCGTATATTTCTCAAGCGTTGTTCATGTATGAATCATCAAACTGGAGGATTGTATGCATCTTGGTTAGTACTGAACCCTTACACAAAAGAATGTTACTGTGACCAGCATTTCATATTTTACTGGCTTAGGTTAAGCTTTTTTGGTTTTGCTCAAAGCATGATAGTTTGTTTTTTTTTAGCACCCTGTATATACACTGTTATACTAAGTTTCATGAAATTTGGTGAGGGGATGTGTGTAAAGCCCTGTCACAGTAGGTAGGTTGCTGGTAGGTATGTGTGTAAGTAGGTAGGTAGGTATGTGCTTTAACAATTACGTCAGCACAATATTGGCTGTATAGAGCCAATTAAAAGATTAAACTTCAAATGTCAAAATGACTGAAAGTTAAAATGTAAAGATGAAAGATTGAAGAAAAATCTTTTGTAGGAAAATGGACCAAGATCACTTTAGCCTGAATTTTTTTTCTGCATGATAATGTTTACAATGGCTACTGGACACTAGTGAAGTAGAGGTGAGCTATGTAATCATTAATTACACCGTGGTGTTGCTTTTGTTTTGCATAAATTCATGACCCTTACCGTATATACTCATTTATAAGTCGAGTTCAACTGCAAACTGCACAGACCCAGATCAGCCATCACATAATGCGCTGGCAGATCTGGGTCTATGCATTTGATAGGAGTAATCAGTAGGGCAAACAATATTTAGCCTTGTCTGCCTGCACATTATGCAATGACGGATCAGAGTCTATGTCATTTGCATTTCCTGCGAAGCTTGTCAACAAGGTTGCACAAAGAACTCTCAAAATAAATAAATGAAATTGGGCTAATATATTTGTACATATATGTTGATGACCTGATTACATCTTCAATCCATTACAGTGATTTTTCTATTTTGTTACACATTTTTAAACCTTTTGCACTTGTGTTTTTTTTGGTACAAAACCTTGTCAGCACAATTAAGCTAATTCCACTTGAGGTAGACAAATGAAATTTGATAGGAATGTTTGTATGCATATGTGGATGACCTGATTAGATTTTCAGGCCATTACAGCAATTTTTCAATTTTTTACACAATTTTTTCTTACATTTTGGACTTGTTAGCATAACTAAGCAAAACCCACTTGAAGTAGACAAATTAAATTTTGTAACCTTATTTGTATTCACCTGTAAATTACCTGATTACATTTTCAGGCCATTACAGGAATGTTTCAGTTTTTTTATTCATATTTTTGTAATTTTTGAACTTTTGCTTTTTTTGACAAACTCCTTGTTTTGCAAAAAAACCACTTGAGGTAGACAAATGAAATTTCATATGCATGTTTGTATGCATGCATGGATCACCTGATTAGGTTTTCATGCAAATATAGCAATATTTCAAATTTGTGTACACATATGAACTTTCTGGACTTGGACTTTTGGGTCTCGTAAACACAAATCTAGTTTACCTTAATGTGGGTTCTTTTGCTACTCAATGGAACCTTCTAATTTGAAATTTATTATTTCACTGAATAATTAATTTATTGTTGTATCACTGAATAATTAATTTATTGTTGTATCACTGAATAATTAATTTATTGTATCACTGAATTAAAATCCAAATGAATATATATCTACTTTCAGGTTCAGGCCTTGATAAAGTGTCTGGCTACACAGAAACTACCAGTGATTCTGTATGCACTCAGTACTCGTCAGCTGACTGTGAGAAGTACTAGTACCTTTCAGACAAGTGTGGAACATTATCCAAACTTGCCTAGCCTTGCAGAGTGTTATCTTAAGATGTAGACAACAGCTGATGGTGTTTTATTCATTATGAAGTTTAAAATTATATCAGAACAGGGCTATGCAGATATGAAAATGTTTATCTTGCCCAAAATTGAGTTTTTCATGAATGCACAGAAATCCTTATATTTTTGTTTTATATTTGCATACAAAATTCTGGGCTCAGCAAACTTGTTTCAGGCAGAGCGACTTTGTTTTTCTAGCACTTTGAAAGATGACTTTACCACAGCATCAGTAAAAATGTCCTATTTATATCAACATAAAAAACAACAACAAAAACAATTTTAAACTTGTGCCTATAGGAGGTTAATTTGTATTTTTATGCCCCTCCATGACAGTGTTAGGGGTCTGTAATGTTACTCTTGTGTATCTAACTGTATGTATGTCTGTCACACCATGGTTAAGTTTATCATTTAGGTCATTTCGGGCACTGTGGTGGCGCATCCACATTCCATGAACATATTTATAGTTTACAATATAACAAGTGATGCTAATCTGCCATCAGATATGACTGAAATTACTAAGAACAGGAAAAAGAAAGGTTTATATGACTTCTCAGAAAGAACTTGATATAATTTTATAAAGTAAAAATAGAGCTTTGTTTAAGCAAGGTCTTTCAATTTTATGCAAATGATCATGGATCCACTATCAGATATGGTTGCTAATACTAAAAAAAAAAAAAAAAAAAAATTTAAAAAAAAAAAAAAAATCCTCAACAGAATTTGATAACATTTTTTTGTTTAAAATGCACTGTTATAAATGTGGAAGGGACATATAGTCCCAAACCAAAATTGCAAGTATGTTTTACAATTAAATGGTGGGTCCGTATTAACGTATGTAGTCCAGAATTCCGTATTTGTCTTTTCAAATGTACGGGAAAATTCACTCCTTGAGTAAATGTGCAGAAATTGGCTAAATTCTGCTGTCTGAGAAAAAAAAAACAAGTCCAACAAAATGGAAAAGCTATAACAGGCATGCATATAATTTGCAAGCCTCGTCACCCTATTGCCAATGACTTATCACACGATTGCATCAATAACTGCAGTTTGACTGGTGTAGCAGTAAATAATACTGATTTGCAAAATGATCAACTCAATGATTATGTGCTGAAAGATTATAAGGTCATTTCATTTACTTAATGTATGAATTCATAGGGGCAAAACAGCACATCAACAATATAAAGTGCCTGCCAAACTGCAGTCCCGCATATCGAACAAAAATTCAACATAATCTTGATTTTACTCACCACATGATATATTTCTGGATGTATGATCAGTTGCTACACATGTATTGGTATTGCTTGCAACAGTATTTCCCAAATTAACGATGAATAAAGCATGAACAAAATCCCTAAAAATTAAAAATGGAGCCTATTTGAGAACAAGGCTCCCGCAATAGTTCTGTATGCAAATTACGGCCTATAAGTTACATGAATATTTCATTTTCAGTAAACCAGTCTCATGGTTGTGAACATGGTGAACAAGGGAAATAACCACCGGTACTATCCATTACCAAATTGGGTCTCTGTAACCAAAACAAACCTGCATTTCGTCAAATGTGATTTTATTATTTAATTTTTTTTTTTTTTTTTTTTAAACCAAAATTTTGTAGCTTAATCTATTATAGCATGCAGGCTGAATTGGGTGGGACTCTCTCTCTCTCTCTCTCTCTCACACACACACAAAACAATAATTATTCCAGGATATATACATTTTAAGTTTCTATTCAGTATGAAAAGAACTGAAAATAATTCAGTAGCAATAACATGGGTAGATATAACATGTTTGATAATGAGAAATAATGAAAAAGAGATTAAGAATGAAATTGTATCAATAATTATTGATTTTTTTCCCTTTTTCAGGTAAGAAAATACTCATATTTTAATCATTGATAATGTACAGAAACTTGTAAGGAAAAAATCACATGCATTTACTTTTCTTGATGAATAATGGAGTAGTTTATTGATATTATTATTAGTAGTAGTATTAGTATTTGTGATATTACCACATTCAGTACTTTGTAATAAACCTGGTTATATTATTAATTGTCTAACAAAATGGAATTACTGGCAATTAAAAGATAATCTGTATGTTTCATGCAGGAATTCTGAATGTGAGTAAAAATTTATATTTCACACAAATTTAGTGATATATAATTACCAAACTCAGTTTCTTCTGTGCTCTGATTAGCCTACATGTACTCATATTGCATTTAAGTTGTAGATGAAGCAAAATTTGCCAAGTAATAACTTAGAAGAAAACACAATTTTTGTATTTATTCCTTTTTTTTGTTCAGAAACTTTTAAATATAGCCAACACATGATTGACCAAACTCACTAATATAATAAATAGCAAGCAATGTATTGACAATCAAATTTGTTCAATAATTGAAATGCATTTTTTTGAGGCATCAGTACCATTTGGTACTGGTGAATTCTATGAAAATTAAAAGTGCTTTATTGTTAATATGGAAGTGATGAACCACATTTATAACCCAATGAAAACAAAAACCATGCTAAATTCTAACATTTTCATAATACTTTTTTGTTCACTTGAAATTGTTTTCATTAAAATTATACAACTCTGCTGTCTGAAGGTTTTGTTAAGTTTATAAATGCAATATTTCTAAACAGAAACATTGGGCAAAGGTTAATAGTAATATATGAAAGAATCTGATTATTCTTGGTGTCATGGTGTAGTGATGCATTAAATCTTGAGATTATAAATGACTTTTGTACTTGTCTGTATAAATTTAACATCTATAAACTGCCTTGTTTATTTTCTTATTGTAATACAGTCAAGATACTATTATGTATTGTATATAAATATATGTGTACATGCTTTCTATAATAAATTCTTTCAGAAAATTATGAGTTTTTGTGGAATTGGAAAGGGAAATTAAGACTTACTAAATGCTGAGAAGGCTTAATGTTCCTTGACCTACCTGCATGTTTAATGATTAAATAACCTAATTTTATAGTAGCAGTGCAGTGGAAAACAAACTTTATCAGTCAAAACATTCATTTAAATTCCAGTGTTCAAGTTTATTCATTCACTGCAAGCTTACCCAAGGTTGCAGAAGTTTTATATGTTCCCTGATTTCATGTGCATGCTAGATGGATATGGTCTCAAGCTTGCTGCAAGCAAGTTTTATTGTATGTAGTAAACAAGAAAGCTTCTGGCTATATCCAGCTAGCTTGCCTTAGCCTGCATGTGCTTGTACAAGCCTGTGCAAGCATCTATGTTAGCTTAAAATCATCAAACTAGCTTATCGCAAGCTTGTGACAAGCTTTCTGCAAGGATGCAGTTTGGTTTGAGGTGTTAACCTTGTTTGTCTATTGGTCCATCCATTGTCACACCTTGGTTAGGTTTTGCATTAGGGTCAGTTTAAGGTCAGTTTGGGCATTGTTAGCCTCAGAGTCATGCAACTTGGTAAGTAGATGCATCTTGGTGAGTACATCATCTTACCAAAAGTAGGTCACTGTGACCAACATTTAATGCTTCATGGACTTAAGTCAAGCTTTATATTTAGGTCACTTTCTTTGGCATTATTGGCCATAGAGATATGCAAATTTTACTGTGGATGTGTCTTGCTTAGTAAAAAGCCACCATACCAAAATTAGGTCATTGTGACCAATACTTCATGCCTTAGTGACTTTAAGTTTTGCACTTGGGTCAGTTTCTTGGGCTTTGTTAGCTACAAAGTTAATTAAATATATGTGGATGTATCCTGATGACAACAACAGTTATATCAAAAATAGGACATTGTGACTTAAATTTCACACTTCACTGACTTAAGTAAAGTTTCACATCAAGGTTCTGTTTTATATGCATATTTGACTGCAGGGTCATGCATAAATCAGATGGTCGGGCACTGGTGTTTCATTAACACATTGCTGATTTAAAAACAAAAATTAAACACATGATGTCAATCTCCTATTAAATATGGCTGCCATTACTAAAAACAGGCAAAACATTACATGACTTTTTTTCAATAACCACCCAACAGAATTTGTTAAACTTTTCGAACTTCCTGGTATCAAGGCCTTTCTAATTTTTTCAGTGAAGTAGAGGAGAGCCATTGTAATACCCCTGGCATGAGTGTCGGCATCCACAAATATAAAAGCATATACACACATACAGCCTCACTGCATCTCAACCTTTCTTTATTCCTAGGTCCTAACCAAAAGTTTAGAGTGGGTTTCATAGCACCTGTTCCCCAGGAGAGGGAGCTAAGGGGCTAATTTTGTACATGTACATTATTATTCTGTACAATCTTGGTTAAGTTTGTGCATTTTGATTGGTTTTTTTTGCACACAGTATACATAATGTTATACATGGAATCATAAACTTGGTGAAGGGATGTATCCTGATAAATACTACAACATCATCACAAAAATAGGTCATTGTGATCCATATTTCATGCTTCACTGACCTTGGTTAAATTTTGTTTTAAGTTTATTTTTCAAGTTTTGTTCATACTAGAAATGCCAAACTAGATGAATGTATGCACCTCTATTAGTCCCACACCTTTACAAGAAAAGGTCACTGTGACCTATATTTAACATTTTACTGGCTTAGGTTAAGTTTTTGCATTTATCTCGTGAACACTTGGGTCTTTTGCACCCTGTATACATTCTAGAATCATGAAACTTGTTGAGGGGATGCATTTTTCTGCACAACATTACTAATTTATTTCAGTAGTTGGTCATTATGGCCCATATATTATGCTTCACTGATTCGGGTTAAATTTTGTGTTTGATGTTCATTTCTTGGGCACTATTCATACTTGATAAGTACTACACTCTTATTTCAAAAGGAGGTTTATTTGTCCTATATTTCATGCTTCAGTGACTTGAAATTTTGTGTTTATAGTTCATTTATTGGATGCAGTTTTAGTTCAAATCACAAAACTTGATAATTGGATGCATCTGTTAGTTCTGCACCCATACAACCAAATGAAGGTCACTGTGACCTACATTTTATGCTTTGCTAACAATGGTTAAGTATTTGTATTTAGCTTATGAGTACCATTGTGAACCCAAATATCCAGAAACTAAAAAATAATTACTTTTATCTCAGTCCTTATAGTTCATGTACTAATGAAAATCTTGTTATCACGATTGTGTATTGATGTGCCGGGCAGATACAGTGTTAGTCAGAAGTCATCTAGGTAGGTAAAATTGGTTGCATTATATCACAGACCTTTTGAAACTTTATTACTGTAGTGTCAAAATATTGGAGAAAAAACAAAACAAAAAATTGTTAAAAAATAATGTATCCAATATATATATATATATATATATATATATATATATATATATATATATATATATATATATATATATATATATATATATATATATATATATTTATATCTGTATAAGACTTGTTTTTCATTTTCTTCTCAGATATTCTGACATTTTATTACTACAGTGATAGAGTTTCAAAGGCCTGTGATGATATCCTTGCTTGCCAATGAAGAGTACCTGCATTACAATGTTTCAGTGTTTTAATTTTACAAATAAAAATAATTTTTTGCAGTTCTGGTGTTTGTTTTTCTGTTCATCATGTACATGTACTGCCATTAGTGATACAAGTCCTGTCTAACATGACCCAGTATCGGTATTGTTTCATAATGTAAAGATTGTTTTTGACAACAGAATTTATCACCAAAATAATATACAGCACATCTACCAGTATTCATATTATCTTACATATGAAAAGGCAAAAGATAATTCATAGTTTCCTTAAAAAATGCTTAAAGCAATTTTCCATGCTATATACATGTACATCCGAGCTTACACGGAAAGCCCTTTCTGGACTATATAATTGAAGGTAGGAATAAGTATGTTTATTCAGTGGTAAACTTTCTATATTGATGACTGTTCAATATTGTAATTCAGTGTATCCACTGCTGCACCACCAACATCATCAGCCAGGACCATCTTTTACTGGTTGTTTCGTCCTTTATACCAGAACACCCTAAAGCAGGGTGGCAGTGTTGATCAGTCACTACATGGTGGTGGTGGGCAGCCAGCTCTTGTCCTCAGACTTCATCCATAGCTGGACACTCTTTCAGCAGTTTTGCCCAGTGCTTGAGCTGCAACTTTACAGTTTTTCCCTGTTATCCCTGGTGCACTGAGCATCTTCCAGACCGATTGAGCAGGAAACCCTCTACTTCCCACCTCTGTTGGGAACAACCAAGTTATCCATCCTCTGCTCTTGCATGTCTCCATCAGCTCTGAATACTTGGTCAAATTTCTTTCATGAGCCTTATCACACCTCTCCTACCAAGGTAGTCAACTCAGTGGCCACCAGCTTCTTCCTAGACTGACCAAATCACTACATCTAGATGTAGAGACATCTGAACAATTTCTAGGAAAACCAATTTCTACCCAAGATCCACATGCATGTCCCAACTCTCTGCTTCATTGAGGATTCCCCTCCTCTGTGGTGAGGTGTTACTGGCTTTCCCTCTTTGACAAAGTTGATAACTCTTGGCCTGGCAATTGGTGTTGGTCTTCGTTCTCTCCCTCTCCAAGATGTCTGTTAGCTCTCGGATGACCCTGTCATGCCTCCATCTGTAGCAACCTTGTATTAATGAAGTCTGGCATGCTGACAGCATGTGCTGTAGGCTACCTCTTTTATCACCAAGAGGACATGCAGGATTTTCAATGAGGCCCCATCTGTGCAAGTTTGTTGAAGATGTCAAAAGATCATGCACTGATCTCGGCAGAAACTGGATCTGCAGAGGCTTGTAATTCCTGATATCAGACCACGTTAGCTTCCCCTCTGGTAAAGACCACCTGGTCCATGCTCCTTGGCTTCCCAGTTGGACAATCTTTGATTGTCGACCTCTTCCTCCACTTTCTGTAGCTCATCCTGGATCAGCTTCCTTCCAGCACTGGGTGTGACCTGCTCCCAAGCCTTGTCTTCCAGAGTAGGTTGTTCCCACTATGTCCTTGTGCTGAAGTCTACTTTCTGCTGATTCAACTGCATGGAACACTGACCACTTTCTACCGGTTCTGATTTAAATACCTGCAGCAGCGATTTCTTGTCCTGCGAGTGCATCAGCATTATAAGTACCCTTGCTTTGGCCACCTTGTGTTCTTCCACCACTGATGTCAATGGTAGCTGGAACATTCCAGACCTGGTTTAGAGCCCAACTCCTGTGAATGAAGGTTGGACTCCAAGCCATCTGCGCAGATACTTGCTGATTGTTCTCTCTAAGCACTCCACGGTTGTCACATAGCATCAATTGCCAGACCAGTCTAGGCAGTAGTCCGTTCAAGTACATCAATGTCTTGAATTTCCAGGGAAGACCTGATCTGTCAATCTTCCACATCCCTTCTTCTACCTGCTTCTTTAGCCATTTGATGCCATTTATGTCTTTCAGCGTCACATCAAACCACTTGCTGAGGCACTTGATTGGATTATCCAGAATAGAAGGGATCTCCTCATCTTGGATCTTCATCACAAACTTGGAGGTTCCACAACCTTTCCTTATCACCAAGCTTCTGGACTTCCTTGGCTTAAATTTCATGCAATTTCATAGGGGCCGGATTAAGACCTTTAGAGGTCCTAAGCACTGAAAAGATTTTTTTGTGTGCCCCTGCTTTGCTGGTGCCCTAAGCACGTGCTTAGTCTGCCTATTGGGCAATCCAGCAATCTCAGGGCCCGAATAAGACTTTTAGAGGCCCTAAGCACTGAAACGATTATGGTGCCCCCCCCCCTTATGTAATTCAAAATATGAACAATACAAAACCGTAATTTCTCCTTTTTTTGTGCCCCTGCTTTGCTGGTCCTAAGCATGTGCTTATTCTGCTTATTGGGTCTCTCTCTCTCTCTCTCTCTCTCTCTCTCTCTCTCTATATATATATATATATATATATATATATATATATATATATATATATATATATATAGAGAGAGAGAGAGAGAGAGAGAGAGAGAGAGAGAGAGAGAGAGAGAGAGAGATATATATAGAGAGAGAGAGAGAGAGACTAAACAGAACGGAAAGTGCTATCCCTGGATTCTACAGGAGAATGCTTGATAACATTAACATAATTTTTAATACAAATAAATAATATCATACAGGTTTAGAATTTTAATTCGTACTCTACGGAGATTCGAAACCGGATCAACGGGTCATGGCACACATCGCCTTGCCTGTTATTTATTCGTATTTAAAAATTATGTTAATGTTATCAAGAAATCTCGAATCCAGGGATAACACTTTCCGCTCTGATTGGTGTACATTTGTAATTCTCTATTTGTAATTCTCTATAATAACTTCTACATACCTTGATTTCTGTAGTTGAATCCAGATGGTCTGTGTTCTTAGATGAGAATTAATTACTGGGTTGACATGTGGGTACTTCTGCTTCGCACAAATGCCTATACCACCGACATTGTATCATCATGTTTTGGTGTTGTGTGCATGATCAAGATGGTATAGGGGTTGGTGCTTACAGGCAAGGCGAGTGTCGTAACCCGCGGATCCGGGTTCGAATCTCCGTAGAGTACGAATTAAAATTCTCTAACCTGCATGATAATATTATTTATTCGTATATATATATATATATATATATATATATATATATATATATATATATATATATATATATATATAGAGAGAGAGAGAGAGAGAGAGAGAGAGAGAGAGAAAGATATATATATATATATATATATATATATATATATATATATATATATATATATATATATATATATATATATATATTGAAAGTGACGTTACGAGTCTGTATTATTATTGGAGTATAGACAACACGCCCTGACAGAATTATGTTACACGTGTTCTGATTGGTGGGATATTCCAATCCGTTTCGATCCTGTCCTAGACTATATAGAGAAGTGCGTTGGCCAGCTGTGTCATATCGTCGTACATGCCCGAATGGGCGCACACGACGTTAATGCAATCATCATCATCATCAGCTGTGTCATCTGTTCTCGAGACAGCCCGACAAGATGTGGGTAAAAGTCGAGCCATCAACCATCATTTACAGTATGCTGTTTAATCTAGACTTCCTGGTATACGTCAAGGCATCTTGGACCATTACTAGGATCACAAATACAGCTTTATGAAACAGACGAATCTATGTGGAGAATCAAGGGTGACTGAAGCGTGTTTTAATCTACAGACCAGCAGTGAGAAGAAACTTACAGCCGTCGAAAATGTGAAACCTATGTTAGCTCTATTTCGTTAACCCATCCCAACGGCCCTTTTCGGGGCCACCCAAATCTCTTCAAATAGAGAGATACTTCTAAACAATCAATACCACTCTATATATTGTATGTTATATATTTGTTCATGTGTATGTCTATGTCTTTGTCTATGTTCACAACCAACTAAAACTTATAGAACCCCTTACCCTCTTGTGCGGGATAGTATGTTTGTGGTCATAGTGTGCATATATCCACTCCTACCCTTTCTTGTGTGCGATAGCGTGTGATTTCATCCCCATCTTTTACATCCTGCCCTTTTCATTTGCTAGCACATGTGAGGTATTGGATAGTATAGTGCAGGGTGATGGGTTGTAGATGACTAAGTATTGGTCACTACAAACAGCGTGTTGGATAATAATCAAAAAGTGGGTGTTGGATAGCAATCAAAAAGTGGGATGTTGGATAGTAATCAAAAAGTGGATGCTGGATAGTAATCAAAAAGTCGTGTGTTGGATTATACTCAAAAAGTGGGTGATGGATAGTAATCAAAAAGTGAGTGTTGGATAGTAGATCACTAGGTGCTGGGTAGTAGATCACTAAGAATTGATAGTAGATAACTATTTCACATTACATTTTCCGTCTAAGCCTACGGTGTAATGTTAAGGGTGCCATTGTGTAAAAAATATATTTATAGGGACAAACGGGAAAATCTTATGTTATTTTTAAAATTACATTTCCCGTAGAGACTTAGACAGCCATTAGACCCGCCCCCAATGTAAACCTACGGCAAAATGTTAATTTCTGTAGAGTCCTAGAATGGCCCATATTACTACTAACTTGGTTAGGGGTTGGTGGAATAAAATCTAATAGTGTACATTAAACGTACCTACAAAAGGCACGTAAAGAGCAAATCGTACGAAAAACTTTCCGACGCCAATAAGTTTGACTTTCAAGTCCTTTCTGATGTTTTATTTTAGATACAGTTTGTGGTATTTTGATGGAAAACAATTGTGTTTGCAATTAGCAAGGTTGTGAAGAAAAGTGTCAAATCTCAGATGCCAAACCTCTTTAAACAAAACTGAGCGGCATTTACAGCACTCTGATAGCGGTATATGTGTAAACATTTTTATCTGAAAAATTTATATTTAAGGATCTCAGCAAAATCTATGTAAACACTTTTGTAAACAAGCAAAGCTATCTCGACACATCCGGGATTTATTATTAAGGGTTCAAGAATGATATATTTAACAATAATGCCTTTTAGTTGAATACTCAGGACATATTTAACAATAATGCCTTTTAGTTGAATACTCAGGACATATTTAACAATAATGCCTTTTAGTTGAATACTCAGGACATATTTAACAATAATGCCTTTTAGTTGAATACTCAGGACATATTTAACAATAATGCCTTTTAGTTGAATACTCAGGAAATATTCTGAACGAATACATGCTTATAAGTTGCGTTGAACACACCGAACCTGCAGTTTGTTCACTCCAGTAAACCTTCGTACGTACCCCCCCCCCCCCCCCCACACACACATTTTTTTCCATACAATTCTTCTGTGTTTGTAAAATTTGACCAAAAAGCGCTATGGAACTAGTTGTTTTGATCATAGATTAACAATAATAATATGAATGGAGGTCCAGGGCACTTGTTAAAAAACGAATATAATTACCAATTAATATTACATTTTTATGCGGATGACCATCACCCCCACTCGTGAAGTGGAAACATTTTGTATTGTCATGACAATACAATGTTTCCTCTTCACTCGTGAACTATTTCCTTATATCTACTCAACAAACGTAGATATCCTCTATCCGTCAACTCAACAAACGTAGATACTTTTTATATATCTACTAAAAAAATACGTAGATATCCTCTAAATAATAAATATCATTACCTCGTTGGAACTATTAAAAATAATAAAATAACAATTAACTTTCACAATGTACTGTACTTGATGACATCATTAGCATGATAATTATAAGTGATTGGATGAATTTCATCTCTTTGTTCTGTGTGTATAGATTTCATTTAAATATGAGTAATGTTAGTACCGTGTTTGCGGGAGTTGAAAACAAATTGATTACATGGACTCTAGCCATATTCCTGTGTTAGACATTTTCATATTATTTACTGTGAAATTATTAACCACAAAACTCGAAAAATCTAGGGGAAAAATGTTCTCTAATGATCTTGATGGCCTCCCCTCCCTCCCTCTCCAAAAATGGCAAGGATGTTACTAGTATATGTATTTATCACTGAAGTCAAATGAAATATAAGGATAACTACAGAGTAAAACAACTCTTCAAAAGAACACGTATATACTTTTGATTCCCTATCTGTGTTCTGTGTAAGTAACCTCGCCTTCCAGGAAATATTTGCCTCCTCCATGGTAGGCATATATGTATGTAGTAGGGATTTACGGCACCTCAGCACAAAAGTGGCTCAGTAGTGCCAACAAAATTTAAAGTTAAAAAAAATGTAAAAAAAAATGTAAAAATGAATTGCAGAACAATTTAGGAAGATAAACCCTTCAAAATAAACGTAAACATGAAAAACTAGAAGATAAAATATAAAATGTAAAGATGTTAAAATTCTGTTCAATTATATAAAATACCGGAAAAAGGTAACATAAGTAAAATCCTTAAAACATGATTATAACGTGTTAGTATTTTACTATACAGAATCAAGCCGAAAGAGCTCTGTTTTAAGTTTGAAATAATTTATTAAAATGGTTGTCAGATGATCACGAATTGTACATTTACATTAAGCAAACAAATATATGTATTTTTTTTTTTCATTTGTTTTAAAGTCAATATTTCCAGCAGATGGGTGAGTGGGGAGGGGGGCGCGGTGTTGTATATAAATTAATATTCCCATCCCACTCCTGTTAGTATAAGATTTACAGTGAACTATATATTTTGCATTGTAGAAAAAATTATGACGGGCATATATGTATTAAGGTGTAAGAAATGTGTGGAACCCCTCGGAGCAGAGTGACGGGGGGTAGGTGGTATGAACAGACGGAAAGAATAACTAACTGTGCAAAGATTGGTTCCTGTGTTTCGTGACCGCAGTTTGAAACAACAAATATATGAATTAGGACGATTTTTATCATGGTGTTACACAAACATCAGTCGAAGTTACTTTCCAAATTAAGATGAATCTACGGTTTCCTTAAGATAATAAATCATCAACAACAAGGGCAGCCCCAAACAGATTTTTTTTTTTTTTTTTTTTTTTTTTTTACTGAGGCGGAGATTTATTGATAACCGCATTGATTGCACAGTACACTATGTGAAGTCCTGCACGTAACTTTTAGTACAGCCAACACAGACTACCGTACTTTTTTTTTTTACTTCTTAATTTTTGATAACAGTTAGATATGGTCATGTAATAATAATAAAAATGTTAATCATAACAAAACTGCAGGCTGACACATACACCAGAACTGGGGTCGTCATGCACTGAAGATCTGGCGTAAATAAAACTCATATCGATTGTTGGAAATAAAACTCATATTGATCGTAGGAAATATAACTCCTATCGATATTTTTTCGAGAAAGGTACATAAAAGCTTTTAATCTCACTTATATCATACACGTGTGCCTTTTGCCATCGTATTTCTTGTATCATGACACAATCCGTTATTCTCTTTGGACAGTTTCCGAACTTTGCCATCGATTCCGTGCATAAATAATTCAATTCGTGACATTTTTCTATCATATTCTCTTGTCATGTCTACATATAGATATCTTTTTTTTCCGCATCGTTCAAATTTTATCCACAATTTTGTATCAAAAGAAGTCAGAAAGATTCACACTGTATAGTTCGCACTAAGCATGCTGATTCACATCTTTCATGGGATAGTCCAGTTTAACACGCGGCTCCTACGACAACATACCTTTTGTGCTTTCTTAGTCAAATTAAAACCGTTAAGCAACACACACACACACACACACACGCACGCACACACACAACTCGATCTACAGTAAATACTTATATAATGTGTTGTCATTATACAGGCAGGTGGCGGATTCTCTCCTGATCGTTTCATCTTACATTGCCTTTACCTTTTGAATAAATCAAGTATATTTTTGATTTTCTGTGCCAACATGTTAATGCCCAGTTGTGTGATACGTTTGTTTACAAACATAAAATTTCGCCCATACAATCTTAAATCTCTATAGTTCAAAAATGTCAACCTCAAAGTACAGTATTTATTGAAAATAATTTGTAAAATGTCAACCTCAAAGTACAGTATTTATTGAAAATAATTTGTAAAATGTCAACCTCAATGTACAGTATTTATTGAAAATAATTTGTCAAATGTCAACCTCAAAGTACAGTATTTATTGAAAATAATTTGCAAAATGTCAACCTCAATGTACAGTATTTATTGAAAATAATTTGTCAAATGTCAACCTCAAAGTACAGTATTTATTGAAAATAATTTGCAAAATGTCAACCTCAAAGTACAGTATTTATTGAAAATAATTTGTCAAATTGTCAACCTCAAAGTACAGTATTTATTGAAAATAATTTGTAAATTGTCAACCTCAAAGTACAGTATTTATTGAAAATAATTTGTAAATTGTCAACCTCAAAGTACAGTATTTATTGAAAATAATTTGTAAATTGTCAACCTCAAAGTACAGGTATTTATTGAAAATAATTTGTAAATTGTCAACCTCAAAGTACAGGTATTTATTGAAAATAATTTGTAAATTGTCAACCTCAAAGTACAGGTATTTCTTGAAAATAATTTGTAAATTGTCAACCTCAAAGTACAGGTATTTATTGAAAATAATTTGTAAATTGTCAACCTCAAAGTACAGGTATTTATTGAAAATAATTTGTAAATTGTCAACCTCAAAGTACAGGTATTTCTTGAAAATAATTTGTAAATTGTCAACCTCAAAGTACAGGTATTTATTGAAAATAATTTGTAAATTGTCAACCTCAAAGTACAGGTATTTATTGAAAATAATTTGTAAATTGTCAACCTCAAAGTACAGGTATTTATTGAAAATAATTTGTAAATTGTCAACCTCAAAGTACAGGTATTTATTGAAAATAATTTGTAAATTGTCAACCTCAAAGTACAGGTATTTATTGAAAATAATTTGTAAATTGTCAACCTCAAAGTACAGGTATTTATTGAAAATAATTTGTAAATTGTCAACCTCAAAGTACAGGTATTTATTGAAAATAATTTGTAAATTGTCAACCTCAAAGTACAGGTATTTATTGAAAATAATTTGTAAATTGTCAACCTCAAAGTACAGGTATTTATTGAAAATAATTTGTAAATTGTCAACCTCAAAGTACAGGTATTTATTGAAAATAATTTGTAAATTGTCAACCTCAAAGTACAGGTATTTATTGAAAATAATTTGTTTGTTAAAGTAACCCAGAAGACTTTCATATTATACAAGTATTTTACGCTTTTAATGAAAAAACAATATTTTTGGTTAAAGATAACAAAAAAAGGTTTTTAGCGGATTGAATGGACTAAAATGTTTAATTAGAATATAATTAGTTCATACCCATGAGGATTTAATAAAAGATATTTATGCTTCCTGTGAAATAAATAATAAATCCAACGAGCTCTTTTGAAAACTGTAAAATAATGCTATTTAATTTTTTTAAGCATATGTAAAGATGTTTGGTGTAACTATCCAGTCAACAGTAGGTTAAATCATAATATATACAGATGATAAAAAAAATTGTATTCTTGACTTACCACCTCATAAAAAATTTTCACAAACTTTTCCTGTAATGTTGATTTTATCGGATTTTTGGTGCATTCAAAACAGGATGAAACTTTTATATAAAAAAGCAAATGAAAAATGAGCAATATTTAGTATACATCCAAGGGTATTACCAACAGTAACTCAGCTAACAATGGATTTATTTATGCCATCAAAATCTTTTTAAAAAGTTTCAAAATCAATAGACATAGTATTTCTATTTTTATTATTATACAAAGGTCTAAGTAGTTTTTATGCTTATGAGATCTCTTGTGTGTAAAATATGTGCCCTACGGTAATTTTTAAAATCATTTTACACATAAATACTCTATTTAAATCTACTTTTATCATACCATCAGGCTCAGCAAATTTGTTTGATATATATATATATATATATATATATATATATATATATATATATATATGTACCGCTCATTTTTTTAAATAAATATTACAATTTAAATGGCTGACAAAAATGAAAAGTACCTCATATATTGATACTACTGACCCTGATAGTCCTGTGTTTTAACACAGAATTGTATTTTTATACACTCACCCATATTGATATACCATATTATCTGCTACTAAAAGTTAATTTTGTTAAACTGGTAGCTTTTTTCAACATTTTCTTTATTAGCACAATCATTAATAATAAACAATGTATTAGCACCGACAAATAATTTTACCCAAAATGTGAAAGAAACATTTGCTTATCCTGTGGATCTGTAAAATATATACTAATATCTTTATCAAGCCATTTTCTGTTATATGTTCTGTTAAACACCTACGTTGGACAGATTATACGAAATACTTTCATAAAAAAAATGTTTATATTCAGTTTCTAGTAAATCAAAAACATATTTAGTTTTACCCCACACACTATCATATTAAATGCCTTTCTGAGCAGGATACTGGTTTTAGTATAGGATTAAATGATCATGGTTGAGTATTTATCGAAGTGTAAAGTTGTACCTAATCACTCACAAAGTAAATAAAGTTCAAAGAACTTTATGTTAACTTTGTGAGTGATTAGGTAACAATATACACCTAGATAAATACCCGATCATGCTCATTTAATCCCCAAAAATTCCATATTTTTTTCCCCTTTCTGTCGTCAAATCAGCAAATTTCATCAATAAATAATTCTATTTTAGGTAGATCGTAGTTTTCTTTCAGTAGCCTCTTCACATTGCACCAGAATACCTAGCCCCATCTTGGCTAGCCAATGGATGGCGACTTTTACAAAGTATTATAGATAGGGTAGAGTGTCAGAGCAGGTCATAGCAGTGATCTTAGGGACTTTGTCACTCGGTATGATTTTTGTTTTACCTGGCTAATGTTTTATTTCAACAATCAGTGTGCGTCCGGCACCTGTTGTTTTTGGCATTCGTTGTTCTTGCTTTCTACACATTTCGATCTTTCAAAACCAAAATTTTGTCTATTTTTAGCGAGATCCCCTGTACTCACGTCATATGACCATGACCTTTAATAATAGCTGGTGAAATATATTGTCGAAGTTGTAATTTTTTACCTCTGAGATACTGTTGATATCTATAACCCTCTAGGGATATATAGTGACTTCGTTCATTTTCTGATATCTCCATTATTTTTTAATGGCTGATGCTTTTTAAGTGGCTATTTTTAAAAAAAATAACATGTCCAGGAGCTGCAAAAAGCATACATTGTATGAGCATCGATATTAGCCTTTCTGGTTATTTTTAACAACATTCCTATTGAACATTTTGTATTTTTAGTCCACAGAGACAGGAAGTTCATTATCATGAGTAGATCTCAAATCAACCCTTATGCAATGTTATTTAGTATGAAAGTCTGATATATTAACAATACTGAGGATGTTATGTTTTTGGACTTCATCCATGAATAATTTTTTAGCCTCATCATATTGATGGTCAAGTTTGAATCCTTGTACATAAATCATATTTGATACTCCCTCAATATTGATTAAAATCAATTTTATTTTTGTCGGTAGCACGCTTACACAGTAGTAATATACCCTTTAGTAATGCTCTAGGACTGTTTAGAGAAATATTTTGATCTAGGGTATTTGTTGATATCTCAATATATCTTTCATGGTTATACAATCATAATAATGACCAACTCCTAAGCTATATTTACTATTTGAGCTATTCCGATGAAGTATTTGTGTCATGCTCAATACATATATCTTTCATTTCATAGTCTTTGTTAGTTCCGTCAGTAACCTTAGACGCTAGAGCCACCTTTATTTTAAATAACATATTCTGCGTAAGTATGGATATAGTGGTCCATGATCCTTGATAATATCACAGTCAAGAGGGATATTTAACCATTTTGCCAATTACAACATTAAGTATTGTTCCCGGATCAGGCTCTATGCAGATTCCAGAGCAAATACTCCTTACTTTCCTAGTCTTTCTGGCATTATTTCCTGTATAATTTTATTGTTTCGTGTTTGTTCAGTTATCCACAGCTCCTTATATACATTGCAAATATTAAAGTCTGTCAGATTAATCGGTGTATTGCTACCATAATCCATTTTTATATTGATTATTTGTCCTCTACCAATATTATTTACCACACAATTACCAGCATCTCAACTAACTTTCATTGTGAATGATATACCAAGCATGCCAGGTACTATTAGCACGTTGGTCCTGGTTGAGGTATTTAAGCATGTTGGGTGTCATTTGGTTAGAGTTGTGCTCGGTACATAAGTATTGCAGTGGAGTGTTTGGTTTAATGTTTAATCCCAAGGAGCGTTCCTTTCAGTCTGCTCGGAATTAATATATTTCCCAGTATTGATTTAAGAAAAAAAACAGCGTGATTACTCCTCCAGTTATTACTGGTACAAATACATACTAATATTAGGTACTATAACGGTACATTTAGAAAACATACTCATACTAGGTACTATAACGGTACATTCACATGTTACAAATACATACTCTTACTAGGTACTATAACGGTACATTCACATGTTACAAATACATACTCTTACTAGGAACTATAAAAGTACATTTACATGTTACAAATACATACTCTTACTAGGAACTATAACAGTACATTTACATGTTACAAATACATACTCTTACTAGGTACTATAACGGTACATTTAGAAAACATACTCTTACTAGGTATTATAACGGTACATTTACATGTTACAAATACATACTCTTACTAGGTACTATAACAGTACATTTACATGTTACAAATACATACTCTTACTAGGTACTATAACGGTACATTCACATGTTACAAATACATACTCTTACTAGGTACTATAACGGTACATTTACATGTTACAAATACATACTCTTACTAGGAACTATAACAGTACATTTACATGTTACAAATACATTTTCATACTTTTTTTCTGTATACGACGACCTTTTGGTATGTATGTGAGAGAGAATTCCTATTAAACCTTCTTGAAAGACGAGGACAACACTAACAACACAAGACTCTTGAGTTGCTGATAAGCATCAAGAGAGATTATTAACAAAACATAGTATTGTACCCTATGTTTGATAGGTCGGGCGCTTCCCGTGTTAATCTCATGCTTAATTAATTTCTTACGATCTAAATCACTATTGGCGCTGGCAAATAGTTTACAATGCCGTTTTATTAAATACTCGCCTTTCCTAAAACTGTTCGCGCGTCAGGCGATCTTTTCCCCGCTCCAACAAAGTCTCAAGGTGTTAGGTAAGGTTTCTCTAATATCTTCAATCTTCGCAATACCACCGCTGTACGTGTTTTTTGTCATGACATCCAAATTAACGTCGAAATCGCCAACACTCTTTGTGCGAAACATCTTTCAATCCGCGAAAAATGAGTCTTCCATTCATGGGCCGTATTTGTGGTCTATCAGCAGAGGGTATGGTTTGGAATGTCTCAGAGGATACTATACAAACTAATGCGCCTGTGTCTACGGTTAAACAGGCCTTGATACCATTAGTTGTTACAGGAACATATAGACATGAGTCTATGGTCTTCAAACCTCCACTCTGTATCTGCATATATTAAGGGCTACTCTTTCTGGAACAAGCTGAAGCTGCATTTTTTCTGATCCATCAGAAAGATTTCGACCCGTAAGCTTGAACTATGGGCATTCTCAACTGATACGCCTCTCCTGACGAGAATTGTAGGACGTCATTTTCCATTCCAGCAATACTGTTTATTCTTATTTTTACTCTGTTGTTCAGACTTCTCTGCATGGCACTGCACTTCTTCTCTGATTTGTTTCTGTATCTCAGTTTCACTATCACTGTCGCTCTCTATTCTTCTCACGCACTGTGCCTATGTATTGCATCTGTCCTCTGCCTTTCCGTGGGCATCTTATTCGACTGCAATCTACAAAGTCGCATCAAACGTCGTCGGTCTTGTACGCGAAACTTTTAGCCGCATGTCGGAATCAGTCAAAGTCTCAAGAAAGGTGTTTTTAGAAAGAATGCCTAGATCTTCCTTAGGAGCTGCAGGGTACGCAAGAGACACACAACACCTTACAGACTGTTCCGATTCATTCAGGAATTCGTCTGGTCGCTGCTGATATCCCCGAAGCTCAGATTTGATCAGTTGCTCAATATTCAGCGACGCAAACCTTTTCTCAAAGGAGTCGATCAGATCTTTGAACTTAGCTGTCGTCCCGCCGGGTACAAAGCTTAACACCTGCTGTGCCATACCTCTTTGCAAACATACAGAGACACATAAGGCCTTCTGCCTTTCATCCCATTCGCTGAGGTCAGCACACTACTGAAAAAGCACCTGTAGTCTATCGCTGCTCTTGTTCCATCGTACGTAGACGTCGTTATTTTGGATCCTTCTGATGAACTGGACCTTTGGTTTAACAAGCAATGATTTCCTCGCTTTCATCAGACTTTCCAACATTAGCTTTTGTTTTCTGCGGTTCGAGCAGCGACCACGGCTCGATTATTTTCAGATTGACTAAAGCAGTGTTGAATCTGAAGCAATTACAGTTGCTTGTGATGTTTGTGTCGAACTCTTCGATATCGCGTTCTTGCGAGGCACAGCTCTTTTCTCTGATGAGGGAGGATTCTTATAAATTGACATTTGCCAAACCTCATCACGCAGGCGAAGCAACGTTTCATTCATAAGATCTAAATCGTGATGTAGTTCGTTCAGATCGGTTGCATTCTTCTCTATTCCGGGTGAGGTGCTATTTCCTATCTCTGGGAGTTCACCAAGACGTAATTGTTGACTGTCCCAAAAAATTATCATGGCAGTGCATGGATCTTGCGAGCGTGATTTGATGATATTGTCTCATTCACATCCAGCGTGCACAATGCATGGACATCATCATTCCTATTTCTCAGGTGGACTCAGTCCTAATTAAAATGCTAATGAAAGGTCAAATGGACAGGCCATTCTTGTCGATTTATATTCAGATTTTGCGCTTGTCAAGGAAAATCAGCCCGTCATAAACCTTACTACCTTAGAAAAAATGTATTAGATCCTATTAAAAACCAAATTAATTACGTGAAAAGTACATGTTTACAACTAGGAGTATGTTTCCATTGTGCTATGACATGGAACACCTGTCATTATTAGTCTATGGCTAGCCATTTTAGGCAACCTTGGTTGTACTCGTGTGACGTCATTGCTCCAGTCAAAGTATAGCCGAATATATCATACACGGTTCGACAGGAGCATGATGGCGGAGACAGGAGGGCCGGCATTTTAATCTGAAAATTTATGCACCGAAGCAGCATGGCGGACAGGAGGTCGCCATCTTTTTCCTACTCAACCTGTTTTCTCACGTGAATCAGACCAAACGTCTGGTCGACTAATTCTCGGTCGGAACAGACAATTTTGGTAAGAGAACCAAACACACACTTCTGCGGAAAGCGAGTCTAATTGTAAAACCTAATTCAAAACCTCCACGTCACTGAATGTAATCAATACTATATTTTGTCCACAACACAGAGTTTCCCTGAAGTGTAAATAAGCTGAACTGGACGATCTGGGTTAGTTTTATTGTTAAGACTACCAGTGTACCTAATTAAAAGCTGGAAAGAACCCCCTCATACATTGATTTAAAAATAGGTCTTGGGAGAGAATGCAGCTTTGAATCATCCATCCGTTTGCAATATTTGTAAAAAAAATAGTTTCAAAAGGTTATGGAAATTATGCAGAAATTGAAAGAAATGATCAATTTAAAACTTTAATTTCTATCATAAAAAGAAAACGCACACACTTTGATTATCCCCCCCCCCCCCCGCATATACGCAATTATGACGATTACTCCGAATTATTGAGAAAAGATCCGTACATGCAGCCAACATGAGAATAATATCATCCACATTACCAAAGTTTCTATTACGATTACCCACGATAAAATAATAAAAAATTTTTTTATCGGATTTCAACGCATAAACTAATAATGATTTTTAAACATCTTTTTTATGAAAATAAGTACCAAAAAAAAAAAAAATACGTCAAGATACGTTATTTTAAATATGGGGAGGGAAGGAGGGAGGTATCATTTTGTATACTATTTTTTTACATCTAATAATTACCTCAAATGTTATCCTAAATTTAAAGTCCTCCTTGCTATTTTAAAACCTGGGATTCAAAGAATTTGCACAAAATATTATAATTAAATATTTCAAGATCTCTCAAAAAACTTGCATGAAATTTTCAGTACTAGCTAACATGTTACCATGAAATATTTTCAGTAATTATTAAGGGTTTAGCTTCTGTAGAGACGGAAGAAAAGCGTTTTTCAGTTTGGTCAAAGAGTAACTTTTTGCGTTTAGGTACCTCTCTTTCAAATACAATGTTATAGTACGAAATTCTTCTAAGGAAAGAGTGCGGTCATACTTGCTTGTTCTCTAAGGCCAACACTCTTTTAAAGTCAACCCCACCCACCCCCACTCCACCCCCTGAAACAAATAAATAAATACAACAAATTTTAAAAATATGAAATACAATATAATAAAAAAATAAAAATGAACAACTGACTTATTTGAGAGCAGTTTCAATTTTCAATCTCACTTTTTTAAACTTTTGAATGTAAAAAGATAATTTAGTCAATATATATCAAAATGTTTTTTGTCCTTGAACTTAAACTTTTGGTTCTGAAGCAAAGCTTTTTAGGGACAATGATGATTAAGTTCGGCCTATTCCGTTTGTAGCCTTTAAACAATTAATAATTGGACAAAATCAGCACAATACTTACTAATATAAACATTGATAGAGCGCCTTTTTCTGCTCTTTTTATTTTCTCTAAAATTCAAATATTTTGTCTCAGTTATTAAACAGTAAACATTAAACATTAAATTATAAAAAAATAAGACCTATCATATGTCCACCTATATTGCAGCCTATGAGATAATTAGAAAATTGTCTAAATTCACCCTCTTGCTTTTTTTTTTGGTGCCGTACTTGAGACCTTTGTGGTTATTGATTCTCTGTAGCAGTTTTATTAATAAAAACGTTAATTTCCTGGACATGAGCTGGTACGATGATTTCAAGCAAACTCTGTGATTTACGGTGGTCTGTTGCCAAAACAAACATTTTATTTTACCGACTTGAACATGACGTGTACTCACTTTGAACCAGAATACATTAACTTAGACAAACAGATAGACAAAGCTAGATGTAATACCTTCATAAAAGTAATGACGATAGTAACAAGTTATTAAGTACTTCATTTTAGTTTAAAAGAACTGCCCTGTGATAAAATTGAATATTTTAAATATGGCTTTAATATATTAACATTGTTATAATCATTTCACATGTAACATAGTTTAATATTTAAGATACAGTGGTTGTAAAATAGAGCCGCATGTGTCTTACCTGAGTGTAAATTTCGATGTATACGACGTGCTTTATTTCAAATTGAAGTTTGTATGTATCTGTTTCTGTAATTGTTTATTTATATCCATGAACTAATACAAAAGTACGTCTCTTTTTTTAGCTAAGTAAAGATCCTGTGTTAATACAAAGAACGTCTATATTTTTCTAGCGGGCTGCTGGTTGTTTTGCGGAGCCGGCTCCTCAAAACTCCATTGATGATCACAGACTTTGTAGATGTCACATGAAGCTGATTTGTTGTCTCGGTGTGAAGCTGAACTTGCTAGTGAACTTAACTGCAGAGCTATATGCATTATATATAACATGTATAAAACATTCTATGCCTAATAAAGACCTTTGTCAAGATTTTTATATTCACTACATGCATACATATATACATAATATCTTGTCGTCTATCTTTCTATCTATCCAGAAATATGAATATCGCCGATATGCTTGTGTTTCTTCAGAAAGTAGAGTATACAGAAAATACACTGAAATGAATTTTAACTTCACTATTAATCAATGACAATGACACATTTCATTTAGTATTTAATTCCACCTGCCCGCATACAATTTATGCTATGAATTATATAACACAAGAGGGCCTCAATATGCATCAGCGTATTCAGTGCTTAACTGCATTCTAATGCTTTGAAATATTCTGAGAGAGAGAGAGAGAGAGAGAGAGAGAGAGAGAGAGAGAGAGAGAGAGAGAGAGAGAGAGAACATAAGGCACTAGAACCCATTAATATTAACATTACAATTGGAATATATCAGACTGATCATGCTTTTGGAACTTCTTTTCTCTTTTGAAAAGCACGATAAAGTAAGATAAATTTCCAATAACATTGGCCTTTTCTAATCTGCAGAAGTGAATAAAAAATTTCTTCTTTGAGAGAAGATTGACAGAATGATTGGAGAAGATCTGATCTTAAATCGGAATAAAATCGATAGACCGTGACTATATGATATTCATCTTCTGCTCGTGAGGCGTCATATAGAGTGCAGATATACGATCATTTGATGGCATTTTATTGTATCTTCCACTTTAAATAAATAAATTATGAGTAGAATATCTAAAGCATGCAATCGCTTCTCTGAAACTTAACTGGAGGCTAATATTAAGGTAATATTCAATATCTAGATAAAAATTAAAATGTCTGTAATGATGAGTTTTCTATATGTTCAAAACCTATTTTTGTAACAAATTATCTTGTAAACGTTGCTAAAAGGACACACTAAAAAGGTTGTTATCACCTACGTCTTTTGAGGTCCACACCTATCCCAAACCATGTCTGTATCGGTGATTTTCTAGACCCAGTTAACTCAACCTGTTTCATCACGTTTCACCAATAGTTTACAACATTTTAAAAGATATTTTTAATTGTTCATTCTGCTCAGTTTGATAAAATACTTCTTCATACATTTTGTAATGTATTGAATACAGAGAGGATATTGGTCACATTCAACTTTAGAAAATGACGAAAACGCATTATGCTGTACTTTCAAATGATTGGCACAAACTCGTCTATGGACATCTTCAATCTGGTTTGAATATTCATATCGCCACAGTTATACTCTAATACATAGGATAGGAGAGACTATAGTCTGAAATCAATTAAAACATTCGCAAATAAATAGAGCTCCAATGTTACTTTGTATCCTATAAGTAGTAATTAATTCTTACCTTGCCTTGTGATGCAAAGCATTTGCCTATGTCCAGATGAGTTTTAGGAGCAAAGAGAAGCCACATATATTTGTATATGCTGACACAGTTTCAGTGTTTCTGACCTCAAGAGTAGCTCATTGTTCCATAGAAAAATTCCGTTCTAAAAACAATAATTTTAGTTTTATCAAGATTATTGTTTTATCCTGTTTCATCGCAAAATTCCTTAACAACCTTGAATTTTTTGTTTGTTTATCACAGCATCTGCACAATTAACACAAAGAATCACAAACATGTCATGGATATCTTCATTTCTCTCTAAATCTGATAATCAAATCGTTTATAAATAAATTATAAATCAGAGGACTTAGAATACAACCTTGTCTATTTCCTATATTACAAGGAAAAAGTTTGTATACTGCTGATCAACTCAGACACATGCGCAAAGACTATTATGCATTGCTGTTATCATACATAAAACTTTCCTCCAATGCCTTTCTTTAATAAACATTCTCTAAGTTTTGAATGATCTATCGAATTATATGTCTTAGGAAAATCGATAAAAAGACAATAGCATCTGCCCCCAGGCCTACTTAAATAGTATGCACCAAAATTTGAAGAATGAACATGTTATCTACGGGAGATAAACACTTACGGAAACCAAATTAAGCTTCATCGATTACAACCCTTTCAGTTTGCGCATGCTGTCAATCTTTTATTCAAGATGCCCCTGAATACCTTGTTTAGCACATCAGTGAGTGAAACGCCTCAATAAGTTTTGGGACCATATACAGCACCTATTTTGTATATTGGCCAAATGATACTTTCTACACATGCACGTCGAAATTGGTTAATACTGAGTAATTGCTGCCACTGTGTACTGTAATATCTCAATCAGCATACTATTTGCCCCCCCCCCTCCCACCTTCCCGCTTTCCAAGATCTAATATTTAGAATACTTCTCACAAGTTCTTCCCGGTCAAAGGACCTCTCATTGATATCATCAACATCAGTGCTAGAGAGAAACGAGTCTACATCGATTGGGAGTAGAACTGTCTATGTATAAAGACGGAACTTTTCCATCTTAGATATAAAAAAACAACAGTTTATTACATTGCCAATAATACCAGTCAATGGTATTTCTGCTTTTATTGGGGAACTGAAACAAATAGTTGGCAATATATTTCATACTTCTTTTAAATTTAATAACGAATAAAATGCCAACACTACCTCAACATCCACAGCCATCACTACCACCTGTTCCTCCTCCTGTTGTTAAACCTTTTACAAAATTTGCTGTGGTTAGCCTGGAAGAAGTAATCTGCTATGACACCAATTGCTGTTTTAAAACCATTCACCAAATGGTAAATTTTATTTAAATTTGGACTCAGTGTTATTAATGGTTACTCGAAAGTTATTTTCTACATCTGTTACACGTCCAACATATTAAGCTCTTTTGCTTTCAGCATTTTGCAAAAGTTCTTGCGATAAATCTATTTTTAATTACATATTTTACTTTACTGATATCTCTTTTTATCTGCTGTATCCGTCTGTCATACAATTCAAGGTCTGTTTTCATTGACAATACTTTTTAATTTTGTTCATTAAGAACACTCACATAACCGCTAAATTCCCTTTCTTCTTGATCGTTAAACAATCTATTAAGATTTCCCTCTTGATAATATTCTTTTTTAAAGTTTGATGTAGTTTTTAAATTTCATTTTTAAGATCAGTATTTCCGTTATATAAATCATTATCTATTATTTTTAGATTATTTGAAATCTCCGCTAAATCTGTTTTGTTATAAATTTATATTGGTTGTCTGTTTGTAACTGTTGGTTTTAATGTCTCATTTGTTTTAAGTGTATTTATTTCGAATTTTTATGTATTTTTAGTTGTTTGCCTATTAGCCTTAGTTAACTGCTAATTATGTTGTTGTAATGGTTTATAATTTGATTGATATCATATATTTCTTTCCTTTGTCCAATCTAATGAATACAACACACTCACTTCCGCCTTTTCGTGTAGCTATAGAGTTAGACTCTAACCCTATATTTAGTTCACCATTTTTAGACATTTGTATAACATATTCGCCTATTACTTGGTAAAACACCGTTTTTCCCTAATAGCTGAATTACGTTAAATTAGATTAAATTGCGTTTCACCTAGTTCAGAATCCTGTATGATAAATTCTTTGTATTCATCAGATTCTCGTGTGTTTAGTAACTGGAATGTTTTTTGACGAGTTTAAACACTTCATTTTATAAAAATTTTCTATATGATTTGCTGTAACAGGATTTTCATTATTATATCACCAGTTTAATATTCAATAGAGTCGTAAAAAAGATTATCAAACTCTTGACCAAAGTGATCTTCTGCCATCTTTTTCACTATTTAAATTGATTAAAAACACCTTGAAGAAGAAATAGGTTTCGCCGAAAAAAGAAAAGCGAAGTTAGCAAAGACAGAAGAGAAACGGACAAAGTTAACGGAAAAGCCTTCTTACGCGATGAAGAATACGACAAACAGGAATTATAAATTTGTATATCAAATGACACATAGAAGGAATTAACTAGTAAACGTTTATCTGACAAGGAGTTGGGTAAAATGGATTCAAATCAAACGAAGAAAACATCTGAAATTTGCGTGAATGCGAGATTTGCTCAACTATCAAAGTCATTGTTAGCTGTAGCCATCTAGGAATAACATTTTTGATGAGTAAATTCCTTCCAATTAAACCCATTAAAATCAAATAGACGTTGATATAACCATAAAGACATTATAACCTTTCTCAAACTTCATTTAAAGAAGATATAGCAGCAAGTGATACAACTATTAAATCAACGATGCATTTTTTTTTAAGTATAACATTTTCGACATGAACAATTTTAGCATTTCTTTTTAGCCTTCAGTTACAAATATATACCACAAAATTAACCAAAATCAGCAGATTTGGGAAGAGTTTAAACATCATGAAGTAAAATACAGTACACACTTCATAGTGTGCGGATACACTGATTTTGAAGATCTCGTTTTCAGAGACATCCAGTGGTAACTGAAGTTTAGATACTCAAACAAATAGAATAATTAGATATACCAACAGTTGTAAAATGCTACAAATTCTACATAGCAAAGCTAGTAGAGGAAATAAAAAAACGAAATACAGTTTACCAGAGATGCAGAGATTGTGCAGCACAAACTCGATTAATATGTAATTACAATGGATGAAATGAAAAGATTAGATGTGGAAATCAACGTAGAATTACAGGTGAGTGTAGAAAAATAATAAATGGAGGATCTATGCATTTGCATAAGAGAAACCAAATTCCACAGAATTTTCTTGATTTTAAATAATTTAAATAAGTTACAAAATATCCAATACAGCAACTTTCCAATGTCCTGCAACCCAATTTAACTCTCAAGTGACCCAGGATATTTCACAAATATTTAACAACATACAAATTTACTACCCTGAAACTCAAGTTATTATTTACCAAGCCACGGAACATTTCTGAAAAGAATACACTGTAAAATTTGACAGCGACGAGTCAATAAAAGATACAGATAACAGTGTAATATGAAAATTATTGGCACAATCAGCTAAACTGGTCAATGTTGACGGCAACATCTGTTTGCGATATTTCATGCTGGCATTTGATTGTCAAAAACATACCAAAGTTAGCCAAATCAGTATACAAATTTCATATTTATTTCCAGTTGCGAAAGATTTTGTCTGAATGCTAGATATTTCTGATGATTATGATACGTTCAAATCTAATATCAACAATATATACTTAAAACACTTTACTTTTATCTGCATAGATTTAAAAATCCCACCACGACATGTCTGGAGATATTCCAAGGGAGAAACTAAATACATGATCGATAATGGAACAGAAGAACATAAAACTGTACAATAAGGTTTTGGGGGAACGTACATTAGCTGTTGTGCTAACCACTTACAAACGTAAATTATAACTTTGGGAAAGGTACGCCTTAACACTGGAAAACATCGCCAGCTGATGAAAGGAATTCTACAGTAGACAAGAAAGAGGCAGCAGGTTGGAAATACTTCTTTCTACCAGATAGTAATAGTCTTACAAATGAGAGAATATCTAGATTGAATCAATGTATTATATGATACGTAATTTGTATATTGGGTGCTCAGATTCAAATCAGAACATCCATACACAGTCCGTTGCGACGGTTTCATACAATATTAAAATGCTAATAGAGCTGCTATTTCTAGGACAGCAAGGTTACGACACAGATGAAAACATAGTTGTACAATTCCAATTGTACATAATATATTCAAACGTGAAATTGGACCATGCTATTGGAGGTGACTGTATCTTTTCATTAACGAGAGACATGCTTATGAAAATGGGTAGTATAGTTCGATACAACAATTTTCAGAAATCAAGTGACTCGTTGAAAGTGGGGTAAACCCTGCCACAGAGAAAAACTGATCACGAAGTGTAAACAACGTCCAGTTCAGAAAAAGCAAAAAGCAACATCGATCATGAAATCAACAAACATTCGATTATTTTGATACTGACGGCAGTTGGAGTTGCAATGATATATATTATGAAAGAGTTTACAAATATTTAACTCTTTTTGTTGCTTTGTTTATCTCTCTGACCATAACTGCGTGCAGTAAACCAACTAATGACAAGAACAGTAATATACCGCGTTCTCAAGGGAACGACACAATTTTTCCAACACTGTTTGATAACGATCCTATCACACTATCAATAATTCAAGCTAATGCTGCTGCTGCTCTTTTGACTAATCCAAAAAAGTTTCTGTAATTTATTTAAGCGTTTCTGATAATTTCATAAAATGATTACCTTGGAATAGGTCGAGTTGGGGAAGGAGGAAACTGTGGAGTAGGAAAAAAACACTTCTTACCAAATTTGCTATAGATAAAGCTACAGTTGATATTGTTACTGTAATCACTGAAACAATTGCTGCTATTGCTATACTCTTTTATTTGAACAGTTGTTTCAGCCTTTCACCCAATGGTACTTTCCCCCTGACTTTTAAAAGTTTTTTCCAATTGTTTATCTGAAATGTCTTTCCAACTATACCAGATATCCTGCTATTTCGTCTCTTTTACTCTGAATATTTTCAACTGTTCTTGTAATACAGTCTTTTTGTATGGATCTTTTTCCTTGCTAAAGTACTTTTTATTAGCCCATCAATCTGTTTTTTATGCGTTCCTACATCAGGTTTCATGAGCCCTATTTTTTATTTCAAAACTTATACAGCACTTACATATCCCTTCAATTCCATGTCCTCTTCTGTAGTAAATGATCTCTTTTCTTCAGGCGGAAGATTTTCACTTTGAAATTTTTAACGGTAACATTTGTTAGACAATAGAGTAGCTTTTTTTGTTAGGCAAATAGTTTTGAGATGAGTGAGACAGCAACACATCATCGTATTTGAGAAGTTACACAGATAAAAATGATTTGGTCAAAGACAATGAACACTACAAAGTCATGAAAAAAAAATACAGAACGACATACAAAGCTTTTGAAATGGTTACAGGCAGGTATGTAAACAGTTTCAGCTGGTGCAGGAATTTCAACAGCTGGATTGTTTTTCATCTGGAATATCTACTGATATAGTTCTTCCACTAGTCTCCACAGGATTTAGGACAATCGCCATGGTAATTGTGTCAAACGCTTTGAAGGAAAGTATAATTCACGACAAAGTTTTCCTACATGATGAAATAGTAATATTATATATTGATAAATTGAACAGTATCGATTAATTGATAAGTACAGGGATCACTGATATTAATATAAGAGATATGAGTTCAATTTCATCATCAAAGAGTACAAAGAGATGCACTATTTAATCAGGAAAAAAAAAACAGAAGGGAAGAGAGTGAAAGGAAACACGGTTAGATAACACTGGTCTACAGCCAAAATGCTTCCGCAATAAATGTTATCAAACGTTACTAATTCTGGGTCACTGAGAACGAAAATGATGCTTAAAATTGTTGATTGGCTCTAGTTTTAAAGATATGATACTGGGTCAGTATATACGATCCTTGACTTGGGAATGGCGGACGATAAGCGAGTTATAAAGGGAAAGGATCTCAATTTAAACCAGAAATGACTAAAATACATCTTTGACTGGATCTATGAATAAATCTATGACTGGGTTTGGACAGTACTTGCCTTTTAGGCAAAACAATGAATGATGCAATCTGAAGCTGGTATTGTGTCATACATGATATGAATAGCATCATGTTATTCCTAAAGTCATGGGTGATGCAAATTTTAACTTAGCTTTCATCACTCTGCTGAAGAAATTGCCCTATATCAGCTCTATAAATCATACAGTGTCGTGCTCTCTTATTTGTCAGTGCTTGATTTTGCAAAGGGCCACATTTCTGTTTAGCCAAAGTGAGCAGAGATGCCTTGCACTTGTGTGAACAATGCAGATAACTTCTGCTATGTTTGTGGTGAAGTGACTTTTGCATCACAAAAGCGCAGTATAACCACTATGGTTAAAAAAAAGCCTATCACCTTTACTTTGGCTGCAAAATTGGAGATCAGGACAAGAGGTGGGTCCCACACATATGCTGCAACACTTGTGCAACAAATCTTCGCCAGTGGTTGAACAGGAAAAGGAAATCTATGCCTTTTGCAGTGCCAATGATTTGGAGAGAGCCAACAGATCATATCAGCAATTGTTACTTCTGCATGGTGACTCCAGTTGGAAAAAGTGGACTGTGCATTATCCAAATATTCCGTCAGCTATACGCCTAGTACCCCACGGAGAAGGACTGCCGGTTCCTGATGCACCAGAATCATTCTCACTTGAGTCAGACGAGGAAGAGGAAGAGGATGAAACTTCTATTCCTGAACCATGAATGTCACATGACCCATATTTTCTCCCATCCTCCTCCTCTGAACCACACCTCATAACACAAGGTGAACTGAATGACCTTGTCAGGGATTTGGAACTACCCAAGAGTAAGGCAGAACTGTTGGGGTCCAGACTACAGCAGTGGAATCTCCTGGCAGGTGATGTTAGGGTTTCCATGTTTCGTGACCGTCAAAACGATCTTGTCCCATTCTTCTTCATGGAAGGTGATCTTGTAGCCTGCAACAACATCGATGGTGTGATGGCAACCCTCAACATCGTTCATGATCCAAATGAGTGGAGACTGTTCATTGATTTGTCTTGCTGAATAATGGCAGTGTTTTGATATCAATTCCAGTTGGTCGTGCAGTTCATATGAAGGAAACCTATGAAAACATGAAACAACGTTTGAGGTGCATAAACTATGACCAACATCAGTGGCAGCTTTGTGGCGATTTAAGGTTCTTGCTCTCTTGCTTGGTCTGCAGACTGGATACACAAAGTACTGCTGTTTTCTCTGCGAATGGGATAGTCGTGCGAGAGATTCCCACTACACAAAGAGAGACTGGCCACTTCGACAGTCCTTGGAGCCTGGGATGAAAAGTGTTCAGCATCCACCACTTGTTGAATCAAGGAAGATTTTGTTACCACCCTTGCACATCAAGCTGGGTCTGATGAAAAACTTTGTCACGGCCATGGACAAAATACAAGGAGCTTTCAATTTCCAAGGTTAAGTGAAGCTAAGATAAAGGAAGGTATCTTAGTTGGTCCTCAGATTCGTGAACTTCTTCGAGATGATGCATTTCACCGTGCACTGCGTGGCAACGAAAAGACGGCATGGAAAGCCTTCCAGTTAGTGGCAACAAATTTTCTCGGAAACAACAAGGCAGACAACTACAGGGAGTTGGTGGAAAACCTCCTCAAGGCATACAAAAGCCTTGGTTGCAACATGTCGCTAAAGATACAATTTTTGCACTCTCATCTAGATTTTTTTCCACCGAACGGCGGAACAGCTATTTCACCAGGACATTGCAATAATGGAGAAACGCTAGAAGGGCAAATGGAGCCCGTCAATGCTTGCAGACTATTGCTGGACAGTGACAAGAGATGCTCCATTTAATGAATACAAGAGACAAGCCAGGAAGCGCCGTGTAGACACTGAATAAGGACTAAACCATGTACTTATATATACATAATAGTTTTTTTTACTTTTGTTTCAATATATTTTTTATTTATATAACTCTTTTGCTGTTTTTAAAGTGTTATATAAACAGGACAGGTGAAATATTATCATGTAAAGCAACCATAAACACATGAAAAGACCTAGGTTTACAATTTATGATTAAAACTCTACTATGTACACAATATACATAGACGTAAAATGTAAAAACTTAAATATCTTGGAAACAGTATCCAATCAGTTGTTTTAATTGTCATATTTGAATTCAGCACATCAAAATCCCTAATAAATAGTAAATTTTTTCTCTGAAGCAGACGACTTCGAAAAAATTGTAGACCAGTGAAAATAGACAGCTCAAATCAAGAGAGTTACAGTACAACTGAGCCGCTTCCTGTAAACGAAATATATTTCTGCAATCCAATTGATAACAAAAATATATTTTGTTTTGTGGTATTACAACAATTTGGATTAACTAGAAAACAATCTCTTTTACTACAGCAACTACAAGAAAGAAACAATGGCTGTCTTAATTCCCGATGCTTATTACAGTCTTGATATGTACACGAAAACAGTCAAAGAAGGAATGACTACAAATGATGACAATGAAGAAAGTATTGATATTAAATGTTTTGAAACACAACTCAAAAGTAAGAATCACTCGGAGTGACAATTATACAATATACATAAATAGGTACTATGCTAAATTGTTAGAAATCAATATCCAGAAAACTATGCAAACAACTACTATATTAAATACAGTTTGCGAGTCTTTGAAACCTCAAAATCTATATATTTTTCTGAACCAACAATCAATAACACTAAAATGTACACTACTGACAAATTAACTGATGCAACAAATGAAAGATTTGTATTGAGAAGAGATGATAGCTAAATACTGAACAATTTAATGAGAACAGTTTAAAAAAGATGAAGATGTGCATGGAACAAGTTGATAAGAAATTGGTTGCTTTTGAATAGAATGGCAACGAAAGAGCTGGAAGAAAGCTCAGAGCTACAAAAGCGGACTGATGAGAACTGAAAAAGTAAACATTTTAGAAGATCAAGACTTGTTCAAACAGAGATTTAATACATTTTCTACTGCTACTAAAACATAAGAAGCAATAAGTGAAAAAGCAGATGATTTACCCGACGTGATGTTATGCAGTATTTAAAACCAATCCAATAGAGGATAAACAGTGAAATAGATGACTTCGGAGAGTGACATGTAAAACATACACATCTCTGGTAGGTAATCTATAGCAAATCTCAGTTGGAGAAAAGAGAGAGAGAGACTTGAATAACGAAATCAAACAGAACGATCAAGAAATTAGAACCATAATGAATGATTTTAACATTCAAATTACTGGCCTGAATAACAAAAGCACAGCTAATACTAATATATTTTTCAGACTTGCCAAAAAGAATTTTCGAACAGAGATAACCAAACAGAAATATGATGTTAACAAAACTGAATGTTAACGAAAGCCGATCATATGAATGAAAACAAAATACACATTTGCCATTTTAGATTCAGGTGATGATATCAAAGAATAAAAGATGTTACAGTCACTTAATTTTAGAACAAATTACAACTGAGGTTGAACACTCTAAAACAGATCAAAAAACGGTATGTTCATTGAGAAGTGGCCAATAATATAGCAGCATTAACGAAATAGACAAACGAAATAAGAAAAAACAATAAAGGATATAAATGATTTGGAACAAAAGTGTACAACAGCTGCAGATGCATTCAAAATTTAAGTAAATAGCAAGACAATTGCGTTATGTGGTAGCATTGATAGAATTACCTGAAATAAACGTAAATATAGAAAAACTCAGAACTGAACTGAACACGGAAATGGTTATAAAGATCATTACATTTAGAGTTTGAAAGGATGAACTGAAAAATGAAATCGATAAAACAAAAAGGAATTTCTTGGAAAATCAAAACTAATGCATGGATGTATACTGCTTTATGATTTTCGTAATGCACGGAGTCATGATAAGCCAGATGGCATTAATTTAGGTTTTAATTTAGCAGATGTAGTTTCAATTGTTGATGAGACACAAACATGGTCTTGGATTCATATACAAGAAAGGGTTGTTGAATGTCTTTAAAACTGAAATTAGTTGACATTTACGGTTTTAACTATGCTCCATCGTGTTTTGATGAATACAAGTCACGCATCGTAGATTGAGTAGTGCACAGTGTTATTCAAGTCAATAAATCAATCTTGTAAACAATGTTATCCAGTTGCATATTTAATCCCCAACTTCCAGATTGTTTGGTCTTTTATGTTGATTCTTAGATTGCATTAGAAGTAAACAATCAACATTTTGCTCACTCATTAGACGTTAAACAAATATATGTGTGAAATCTTTACTGCATAATCAAAACACGTACATAGCATCTAGAAGAGAACAATATTTTTATCATTGGGATAACACACAAAAGAATATTTCTTCAGTCGGGATGCAAAATAAACACTGTCAAAGGTATCTAAGCTTGCTACTCTTAATTACAACGGCAATACAACAGCAGTTGTGACTGGCGAAGCAATAGCTAACTGTTTAGCTACAGGGAGCAACTATATGTTCAAGTTAATAAATCCTAATGTAGCCGTTGATGATCAAATTGGACATCACACCACGATGAAAGAATACCATAGAAAAACTGAAGACTACAATAAAAACAGGTCATCAATTTGCAGACGTCTTTTCGAAATCATTGGTAGCTCTTTGTGTCAAACTTGTATTGAGACCTATGTATAATTTCAGCCAAGGTTTCTGTTCAAACAAGACAACTTTGTGTATTTTTTTCACTTTCAAACCCAACTGCAAGTAAAGCTTTAGGTGGTTTCTGTTACGCATCGCATATTTATCTCCTTTTCATGTACACTACATTTTTCGTGGGGATAAAATATTTTCATCTGTAATTAATTTCTCTGGAGTATGGGGATAGTCCTTAAACTTGTCAATCAGATGTGTTGGTACATCCAAATCAACTTCTAAAATTCACTCAGTGTCTCTAACATCAGAAATGCTTGACATGTTTTTATTTAACCGTCTAATTTGTTCATCACTGGCCCATCTGAAATATTTAATTGGCATGTATTAGCTAATTGCCCAATCATTTAGATTGTTGCAGGAAAATGTGCTGTGTCAAGTTTCTAGTGCGTCATACATACATTCCTGGGCTCTTCACAAATGTCACATAGGATTAGTATGTCATTCTTCGTGCAGTAGTCATGAAGGTCATATATTGTGTTCAATTTGAAGTGTGACATTACATATTGTACATATTGGTAATGGTTATCTGATATTAGAAGCACCCAGACTTGAATCAATTATAACTATTCATATGGGTAAATGTCTTTCTTCCAAACTCATGGTTTCATGTGTTCAAAATGTTCAGTGTTTCTGTAAATTTGTCATCATTGAAAGTTTTAGCCAACTGATGTAGAGATTGGCCCATGAAACGAAAGCTTTCTACAAAATTAATCGTTCTTTTAACTTGTATTACCTTGTAATCTTTCATGATTCTATCTACTTTAATGTATTTTTCTTCATTATGCGGTGTGATTTATACCTCATTGTCTGGATCATTTTTCAAAAGAGATGACTATCATAACCTGATAAGTTATGAAGGAATAGTGGGATGTATTTTGGGCAGCTGAAATTCATCTACAGTCTCTATGAAAAGGAACTCTGTACATTCCATTCAAGAGATCATGGCGCGAACTTTGTCTTTAGGTATTTAACTTTCACAATAAGATATGTACTCGCTGAGTTAAAATACTTCTGGTCTTTATTTGTAAATACCGTAGCTTTGCATTTATCAGTTTAGTGTAAACTAGTCTCGCTCTCCTATCAAGCCATTTATCAAACACCTCAATCAAAACCTCTGTAAACTATTGACCTGTATAATTTGTGAGTTGATACATACAACTGTATAATTTGTGAGTTGATACATACAAAACCTTGATGGTATATGCTTGGTTGCTGGCGTGTCCACAATATACTGGCTTGATTTGTAGCATCATTACAACTTCTTGGCGAGTATCATGTACTCGATAGGATGATAATTTCAAAAATCGAAATAAACGACAAATGGGACTTTCCTGTGATGATAATAATTTCTAAATATGGCAACTGATCCCATTCCATGTACGATATCTATTGAGCTGTCTTCAATGTCACATAGTCTTTGATGATTTGATAAAGTTTCTTATGTATGGAGAAAATTCAAACATTTTTATCATATGAATTTCTTTCCATGATGTTTCCTTACTCGTGATGATACTAATTTTGAAATAATCGTTTATGCCAACAAAATATCATTTTTTCTTTCTATCAAATAGAATATACATGTCAACATGCTTATTTTTTTTTTTCATTTCGGTCACTCTCACCGCTGTAATATATTTCTCTTCAACTGTTTCACATGTATTGACAGATATATCATATTCAACTTCAAATGTTGGTATTCTTTAATTTTTGCCGGACATTTATTAAACCAAACTGTATTTTGATGACTTATAGGGAGTGTATGAGGTGTATTTAGCACCGAATCTTTGGTGTAAAAGAAACATCCATCATCTGCATTTTTCATGTTTATGGAATCCGTTTTATTTTCACACGTTCGTGTATATCTATATATGAGATTCCTCTTATCGATATATACCTATCTACCTATTCCTATCTACGTGGAATGTTAAATATTCCCTTTCACTTATTTCCTGCCCAAATTTGGTATGTAAAATGTCAAGCAATCGTTCAACAATACCATCATCCATTTTATCTCTGTTCCTTGTATCAAAGGTCTTGTTACATGGTAAAGTTCTCTCTATTCAGTCTTCTCTCACTCATGTGTTGACCTCGTCATAGGTCTATTCGTCAGGTTTAGCTGAACGTTTACAGAGCCAAAATTACGAAGTTTTCGGATTATTACTTTTTCAAGTAGGGTTTAGTGCCGTTCAAAAATTCATGCAAGTCTTGATTGTTGCCACTGTAAAACCTGTACTCGTGTACGTTCCTCCTGAAATAATCTGTTAGCCTTTTAGTGATGATTCTGTTTATATTTGCTTATTCATGCGTCTCAATTCTTGACAACTTGTAAACTCATTAATTGAGCATTCATTGGTTTATAACATGCTTTGGAATTGACCAATTAAATACTGAGGCCTTCATCTCTGATTCACGTAACTAACTAAATTTAAATGTAACTCTTTTTAACTAACTCCATTTTTGTACAACAATTCGTTTAATTTAACTAACAAAATTTCAATGCTGCCATAAAGTTTAGCAAAATGCCCACCTCAGTATTTAAGGCCTCTGACACATGGGGTTAATCCACAAGAAGGAAGCACTTACTATAGATGGGACCAAAGGCAGAATCCACACTGTAGAGCTTTCGTTTGTACTTGATAGTACTTTCTCCTCAATTCGGAATCTTTGTGTTGCTAATTTTACGTGGATGCAAGTCATAGATGGGACCAGCACTTTCCTAGCGCTTTTCTGGCTGGCCAAGGCTACACCATTTGTACACATGGTGGCTCATTTGGCCTTTTGTTTACCATTATGCCACGAAGTACACAATTGATGGCCTTTTGTTTACCATTATTCCATGAGGTACAAAATAGATGCAATGTGCTCAAGACCAGCTCCTCTCTAATTTCATTCTGACAACTAGATTGCTTCAAAACGTTTGTAGCAATTTTTCTTTTCTAAATAAAACCAATCACATAGTGTTTTTGATCTGTGGCAAGCTTTAGGTACTTAAGTGAGCTTGAATATTTAAGGATTCAAATTGCATTATATACTGTTTTCTTCACTGTTATTTACAAAACGATATGTGGATAATTACAAACACGCAGTTTTGCTAAATATCTTTTTAAGCGTCCCAATCCGTTCTGCGATTCTTTGAAACAATTTTATACTTTTTAAAAATATTTTCCATTTTCGAATTTGTCACTTTTTTTTAAATTTTGAAATAATATGAAGAAGAAAAAAACCCTCCAAATTGAGCCTATCGTTAAAGATAACTACAAACAAGGGAAATAACTCAAGACAGTAAAATGTATCTCTCTAGATCTGCTTGTGATTTTGCAGCACCACAATTTTAGCATTTGTCTCAGTAGTAACGTTTTAGGAGATGGCTATTAAGATAGTAGGTAGTCCAGTGATTATTCGCTTAAGTTAAGTAGATCATAAATATGATACATTTGCTCTCGGTACACGGCTCACTTGTTTTGAATTTGGTTGGTTGGCAACAGTATTGTATTCCTCTCTATTTTGAACTATATATTTTTCTATCCTGTTTTGAACGTATTCTTCATTTGCATGTTCAAATTGTGTGTGTAAAAAGACACTGGTAGTACCATGCTTGCATGCATTTAAAAAAAAAATTTTTTTTTTACTTTTTTATTTTTATTGTCCTAGACATAGACCATTACCAAGGTTGCGTTGCCTTGTATTCACCGTTTACAAAATCAAAGTACTCTGTGTATAACAAAGCCTAATGTAATTTATACAGTACGAAAACTTTAAAATTCACAATTAAGTATTGTTACGGAATTATATATCATTTTTCTTTTAATAATGGTATAGTTTATTAGTTTGTGATCTCTGTTCTTAGTCTAACAGCTGTCGTCTTGCCGTGAGTACACATGCGGTAAATTGGATCGATATTTCACTGAAATATTAGTATGTCACGTGATCCAGCGCGTGAAGGTATGAACTTCTGACCTAGATTCTATGAGTCAATACTTTATTGACTGTTAAAAACGTTAGTACACTGGTTCTTTAGAGATGTCACGCATAACCTAGTTTCTAATTGGTTTGGAGAAGGTTGTTTCTAGAAGGATTAAATGGGTTTTTATTTCGATTCTGCGTATTAAGAGACTATATAATAGGATTTATAGCAGCATTCTAGCATTCCTAGCATAGTTTGACAGCATGAGAGGTCATAAACAAATATGGTTCATTTTGTGTGTTGATATTCTACTTTTGTGATATATATATATCTTTGTTATATATATATATATATATATATATATATATATATATATATATATTAATACAGTACATTTAGGATTAGTACTGTCTCTTCAATTATCGGAAACATTTCTAGAACTTGTGATATTCCATATTCACGAGGACTATTTGGAATTTAAAAAACTTGGATATAACTGACTCTTATTAACACATCAGTACAGCAAAGGTTTCATTCGGAACCCAACTTCATTCGGAACATTTGGATTAACTTCCGGATCAGTGAACTTTAGAACAATTTAGGACTTTTAAGGATATTCTATACTGTAAGTTATTTTAATTCTTTCACTTTGATTGTTTGTTGAAATCTTTTAATATTTTAGGAAATGAAATATTTGTATTTTAAATCTTGAAAGCTTGTTTGAGTCTTTTTTTTGTGTTACATTACCCCTAGTCGTAACAGTATGCATTGGGTATATCTATTTCACATCCATATATCTGAAGCTTTTAGTTAAAGGAGAAAGAGATAGACAGGTTTAGAGAGAGGGAATAGGATTATATAGTATATGCATTTCTATATTGTTAATCGAAATTAATGGAAAAATATCATAAAATACAAACCTAGTAACTATTCCCCTAATCAGATCACTAAATGTGTGAAAGATTGTATGTATCTGTCTATCTATCTGTACAAACTAACGATCATCTAATTCTGAGACAATTGTTATACATTGTTATACTCATAGAAATGCTTGCAAATAGTTTATTTCAAACCTTAAGTATTTTTAGCATGTGTACTTCTTTAGATGATACGTTTCCTTCCATCACTTCGTCTATTTCTACCTATATGTATCATTCAAAGTAGAAATACCTTCCTAAAAATCAGATAAATTCTAAATTCGTATATATATATATATATATATATATATATATATATATATATATATATATATATATATATATATATATACTTTCGTACATACATACGGTACATACATATACAAAACACACATACAATCATACATACATGCATGCATAAATCCCAAAACTGTCCTATGTAGTCACCTTTAAGAAACCTGAAAAATGATCTTTCAAAGAAGGTGATTACCCAAAAGAAGAAAACTTCTACGATTAACTGGTTCAGGGAGTACATAAAAAGTGATTGTGTAAGACAGGCTGTTGCTTAACAAAGGTGATCTTTTAGCGAAAGTTTGACCATACATAGATAAGTATACTTTTACTGACATAAGAAGATTTTTTTTACAATGTCATCTGGTGTCACAACTATCCCGTTTACGACTGATATATATAGAATACTTTTCAGACATAAAGTTTAACTTCATTTCTTTCTTAGAGGGAACTATGTTTTGTGATTCATCAGTAAATCTACATCTGTAAATGTATAGTTTCAGTTGCAACATAAATAAATTGATGACATCATCAACTTGTCTCCTATTTGCTATACCAAGAAGAAATTGTTTCTTTAAAATTGAAACATTATGGAGATGATTCTGCTGATTCTTTAGCAATTGAGTAAAACTATTAAGGACTAAAGTTTTTATTTGGTGTTTGAAACCACCTAAGTATGAGACACTTTGTCAACGTTATGGTGGGCAAAACGTTATTATTCCATTCATTTTCTCCTAAATCGCTAAATTCTGCACTTCGTTGTCTTTTTGAAGATGTCTCATAATTGTTATAAATCAATTTTATTTCATTGACAGTAATTTGTAGCTCTTATAATAAGTAAAATAGATGAATGTCCAAATGAGCATTGAATATTTTAGTAAATGTAAAAAAACAATTTTATTACTGTAGTTTTTATAGCATTTAAAAGCCCCTAAAATTATAAAGTTTGCATGAAGTCTAAATTTATTGACAAAGTTTGCCACTGCACTCCATGAACCAATTTCATTCACAAAGTCATGTATGCATCAAATTACTTTTTTCAACGCAATTCTTATACATCACACTAGAATTTCCAATTCTATTACTGGGATGTATCCATATTTGTGTTTGTAGCAATTCCTCTGTACTTTGTACTGTAAACTTATTATATAGTTTAATATATGCTGAAAAAACTATATCTAAAATGTATTTTAGATACATGACATTCCTTAAGAATTTGTTTCCAAACATTTAAAAATGGTTTACATGTGAAGTAGAGTGAGAATTTTTTTTTTTTTTTGGGGTGGGGGGGGGGGAGGTGGGGGCTCAGAAGTAATTAATTTTCTAATCCAAGATAGCTTATGGGTATTGACCACTATTTTTATACAATCTTCATGGTCATCCTTCATAATCACTTTTCTTTTAATTCTATCTCTTGCCCCACCACAAGCAAACTTATAAAGAAGAGAATCTATCTCGTTAAGGTACATTACGAAGAGGATTGGGTACTCAATAGCAAATGAATAAATTTAATTATATTCTGAACAATGGCTGACATTACTTTCTGTTCTACTACCAACCCAGACTGCTTTAGTTTTTTCAATGCGTGTGCTAAGGCTTGAAAATTTAGAGTATTGATATATGAGGTCTAAAGCTGATTTACATGACTATTCAGAACCATCAAGGATGAGTGTTGTGTCATCTGTATATTGCCAAAAAAGACAGTCTCTATTATTTACAGTATTTCCCTTTATATTTGAACCATTCCTGATCATATGGAATAATATCTCTACACAAGTAAAGAGAGAGGGAATTTTCTTGTCTACATCCTCATTTAATATCAAGCCATAATGAGCATTGTCCATTAACAATTACACATGATTTTATATTATTGTAAACCATTTGTATCCATTTTGTAAGCTCTTCAAAATTAAAAACTATAAAACATTACCAATGAATGTCATTGCAAGTGAGTCAAAATCTTTATCAAAATCAATTAAGAGAAGAAGTCCAGGTATATTTTCTCCTATGTATCTTCTCTTAATAAAACCAGTTGGTTCGTTATTTACCTATTGTGGTAAGTTTGTTTTTCTTCTTTAGTCTATTTGCAATAAATTTTGATAAATTTGTACGGGATACATTTAATACATAAATCGATCTCCAATTGCTGAAATATTGTTTAAGTTTATTACCTTCTGAAAGACAAGTTATAACACCTTCTCTTTGAGTGGGTGACAGTTCACCAGAATTATATGAATAGTTAATTGCTATGACAAAATAAGGGCCAATATCTTTCCAATACCTTTCCAAAAGAACTTGAAAAAATCACTACTGTTAAACCATCAGATCTTGGACTTTTGTTATTTGGCATATATTTCAAAGCTATAGTCGCTTCAGCTAAGGTTATGGAGCCGTTCATTGTTTCTTTCTTTTATTGTCTATTTTAGTAATATCCTGATAGTTCAGGAGATACTCAACATCTGTCTTATGAATTTCAAGGAATATACTTTTTGATAGCATGATTTTGTTCCTTCCAAATTTCTTCCTGATTTTTGTTATTAAAATTTTTTCCAAAATGTATCCCCAAATATTGTTATTAAAGTTCCATTTAATTTCAAAAAATGAGGTATCACTTACATATTTAACACTGATTTTTTAAAAAAGACAGAACTATTGTGTCACCCGTTATCCCTCCTCAATCCATTTCACTCGTGATCTTATTCTCACACCTTCCATTTGTTTGTCCTGCGAAAATTTCTTCCAACTTGTTCGTTTTGTTCTCTGAAGTCTGGAACTGGTCAGCTTTACCACTTAGTTCCAAATGACTAATTTCAATGATAAGTTGTTTCTCCAGTAGAGATTGGCGTCTTTTTATAAATGAAGAACATGTCATTGTTTGACACTGATTTCTAAAAGTAAACGTTTAAAAAAACAACTCTGATTATTAAAATTCAAAAATGAAACTGGAGTTTGAATTATTAAATTTCCAAATTGTTTTATGCCTTGCAGTTTTCTAAAAGACAACACTATCTTTACAAGAGTGATCAGTCCGATAACCAGTTCTATGACTGTTTCTTCCCACCACAGTGAAATTATTTTCAGAAATACTAAAATTGTACAATCTTTCTTGTTTAATTGGATTGCTTTTTTCTCCAGTTAAATCTTCTAGTTCCAATATTTCTCTCTTTTCAAGTTTCAATTCGATTACATTCCACACACACATCAAAAATTACATTTCTGGCATTAGTATAATTTATAGTGTTATAATTGTAGGTATCACGATGTGGTCCCCTACCTAAATTGAAGTCACCGCAAAAAAACAACATAATCATTACTAAAACATTAGAAAAATAAATGTTTAGTTTAGGATAAAAAATTGGATTATCCCGGTTAGGGCCATAAGTATAAATAAGGGTGAATATGTAGTTTTGTGTCGATAAATCGAGGATAAGCTTATTATCATTATTTATAACTCTTAATTCTACATATAGTGACTTCAATGTTATTATTTGTAAAATAGCTACCCTTCTTGAATTAGATGAAAAAGAATTTATATAAAACAAATTTTAAAATAAAACAAAATTGATACCCACAGGTTTATCTTATGTAATATTGCCACTTTTGAATAAAATGGTCATGTTGTGATAGGTAAATATAATATTTATTTTGCTTTAAATAATTAAAAACATCCCTTCGTTTTAGTGGATTCAATATGTCACGAAATGGTGGGTACTAAAATACCTTTGTATAATATATGAACGAAAATGTACATGAGTTTCGTTGCCGCTTACCGCGTACAGCGTTCCCCGGGGGTGTATAGTTTCAGCTTTAGCTAGTTCAAAATACTGAGTTTGGTTGATCCACCGGTGCACGTACAATGTGCCGACGGTGAGAAACCCGGTTACCTTGAGTTCTTCGATGTTGGATTTGACCATATCTAGGGTTCTTATGGCCCACATTTTTTGTATCGTCACAATACAGATGAGACTTGTCAGGAAGCAATCTTCAGCGGAAGAGCTGTTCACGGGGAATCATCAACCCGGATGCTGCAGTCAATGGTGACATTGGTTCGCAAGACTGGCCTGGTTTACTCAGTGTGAGGGGCAAGAGGTTGTGTACAAGCGGGTCTACGGGATAAAGAGGCAAATGAGGGATCCTTCGGCAGGCTGAGAGGAGAGGACCACGCGAGGCTTTTCCTTCACCATTGGACGGGACTTGTGGAATCTGAAACATCTCGTGCTCATCGACTGGACGCAACGAGATAAATAACATCAAACCTTCCAATTTTAATCAATTTAATTCAATGTCACTATATGAGTGAAAATCAATTATACACCCTTCATACCGGTCGATGTACCATATATCAATCATACACCGATCATACCTAACTATGAACCATAACTAAATCATAGCTGTTATTGATCATATCGTGTCGATAGATCCACATGTGAACCATATTTGTGTATAATTCCATATATTTATCATATTTGGTGATACTTCCGTACGTTGATAATATCCGTTCATATATGGGATTATTTGTGTTTATTCGTTGAAATCCAATGCTTTGATCGGTTCCATTTAGGAACGATATCATTTTCTTATCCATTGTTGATCTTAGTGCGCATCATTTTGTTATATCAACTGTTGGACTTTATGCGCACTAGTAAGGTATCAGATTTATTCATTATTAATATGCATTATAAATAAACATCTCATTCACGTAGTTGTGTTTAGTGTTTACGCTAGATCCATTCCCACCCGGCTCCAATCCTGTTTTACCTAAATCCATGATAATACATTGTTACAATTCTCAATGTGCCACACATGTTGAACCAAAAAGAAAAAAAAAAAAAAAAAAAAAAAAAAGGATATAGTCAAAAAAGTATATATATGATTAATATGTGCAGGGAATGCACATCTGACAACTGTGATACAAGTGATACAATAAGATTCAAAAGAATTAAAGCTCTGATACAAGCTATATATTCTTCACACGTAACCATCCTATACAAAGTACATATGAAATAATGACACATAGATTGAAAAAAAGGAAAAAAGAGAAACAGGCAGACAGAAAGTTGAAAATGGAGGATATCGAAGAAAAACATTATAGAAAAGTAAAATGAGGGAAAGGAAGAAAGAGAAGAAATAAAAAGATGATCACCGTAAAATATGTGAATAAAAAGAACGTTTTGTCATTGGCCATTCACATTCATGTGAAAACAAAAATGATCCGGACAATCAAACATAAACAAAATAACATCCAAACTAAAGATGTCACATACCAATCTACGAATTTTGAAATTTGAAAAATAAAACACGTTACACAAATTGGTTAAACACTGTAAAGTTCAAAAGTCATAGCTACTCACGAAATAAATCATTGAACAGAGCAGATACATACATACAGATAACACTTATCTATACAAATCTAGGTCGAGAGTTATAAAGCAAGTTTGTAATTTGAAAAATGAAAAGAATTTTCTAAACATATTAATAGTCAAAGTTCGATCTGTATCTACTCATGTTCATTATTCACTGAACGTGATATCAATCATCTAAATCTCTATAATTTGCAACAGCATTATCCTGGTTTCAGAGCCAACATTTCAGAAGGTACCTGTGCTAAACCAGTGCACATAATTACTATGCCTCTAACAATAGAATGTTACGTCTGGACCCCCCCCCCCCCCACCTCCCTCCGTCCCCTCTTCTATGTGCATATGTTGGAGAGAGAGAGAGAGAGAGAGAGAGAGAGAGAGAGAGAGAGAAAGAGAGACAGAGAGAGAAAAGAAGAAGAAGAGATGTAGATTGTTATTTTTCTGCGTATGTTTCTAGGTGTGTGTGTGTGTATTGCATATGTGGGGGTAAGGGGAACGGGGGAATTTGGGCTCATTTTTAATCGACCCGAATTTTGTGCATATTTTTGCTTCTTATTTTAGATTTATTCAGTGACATAATGCATTTCAAGAGGCTATAACTTCATGAAAGTACTACACAAATATGTTTTTTCTCTGTACTAGTTTATGTGTCTAAAAATTGCAAGAAGAATTTTTTAAGGTGCTGTTTTTAACTTGTGACTAGTAAGTAAACAGTTTGTTATGTTCGTCATGGAAGTACTTTAAGGATGAATTTCAGCTACATAGTTCATGTAGCCATTGTAAACAAACTGACATTGGGCCGAAAACTGAAAGCATCGGTTCCTATTTTAGCTTCAGCGTTTGAAATGACATAATAATAAGCAAACAATTTGTTATGTTAGGCGTTGAAGTACAAATTGTACATTTTCAAACGACATTTAAACACGTATCAGTGTTCAAAGAACACTGGATGAGATTGTAGAGGTAATGGGGATACACAGCGTGCGAATTGCCGTTGTTAGCTGGGCAATGACACACATATAAACAAGTGAAAATTAAGTCTATTTTTTCCTTAAGATTAAACGAAACAGACAAAACTACTGATATAGTCCTCTTTCAACTTTGATCAATATTTTGATTCCCTTTCGCAAATAATAACGAGAGTATAAATTTAAAAAACAGAAACAAACATAAACAAAAACAATTACAGCAATGTTTTTTTTCGACTCGAAACAGGAAAACATAATCTGTACCTTCAGCTAGGTCGATTATTGCAAAACATCCTGTTTGCAGGACACAAAGTTCAAATGCTGAACGTGTTAGTATGTAAATATATTGCAATTAATGTTTATTTTAATTGTTGTGAATGAATGTTTAAGTGATGATGGAAATCGGGGAGTTTTGGGCAGTTGTGTGTACATAGATCACAGAAGAAGGTCATGTGATGAAAGACAGCAGGCAAGTGATGAAGGATAGAGATATTCCCCATACTCGTTCTACACTGAAAAACACAATCAGACACACGTAACAAAAGCTCCAAAGCTAACATTCTTCAACGAATTATTCTTATTCAAAATGCCTCACAGGTACAGAAAATCTGTGAATGAAGTGTATGTTTCACGAAGAAACCAAGTACAAATTATTATTTTGACAATGTCAGGAAAAGAAGGTAGCGAAGAGCAATGTCACCAGCAACGAAAAATAATTACCCCTGTCTACATTGCTTAAGTACACGTCATAAATGAAACATGAAAACATTCGAATGTCAAAATATATGAATAAAATGGCTAAATGCATACCTTGAATCTTGATGTAGTTTATTTGCTCATTTGACACGTGCCTTTTTCTAAGAAAATATGGTTGATTTTGAATTTCAAAATGTATTATAGGACTACATGAAATTTACCCTTGTATAAATGGAAACCTATGACAATATAATCCTTTTAATTCCAATTTTCCGCTTTTTGTTGTCAAATCAGTTGATACCATCAACAAAAGTTGTGATATTAGTTAACACGTAGTTTTCTCTGATGAGCCTCTTCACATGGCACCAGAATACCGAGCCCGGACAAAATCACAGCACAAGAGACGATAAGGGTCACCTTGAATTTTATTGGGCAATTTCATACTTTACATATTTTGCATTAGTCATTGGCTTTCTACGCATTTCGATCTGTAAAAAAAAAAGAAACAAACAAAGAACAACATTAGTTTCCTTATTGCAAATTTTGATCTAAAGTCACATCGGTTTTGGTGTAAGGAGTTGATAAAGACAAAGCCTGATCGAAAGTACTGTACATTGGAAACCGAATTTCGAACCTACAGTAGTGTCAAGAATTTCCCAATTGGTAAACAATTCCAGATCAGTATTACGTAATTGTTTACCGCCTATCACACGGCAGAAAACGCAGTACAGTCATAAGACTGGAATTATTACAATAAACGAACATTAACCTTTGGAAGATAAATAACTGACGTCATGATCAAACAGTAACATATATAAAGCTCAGTATCACTGTGAATTTTCATATAGAACGTAGAGAGAGGTAAGTGGATTGAGTAATAATTGTATTTTGTCTTTTATTTTAAATCATATTGTCACATTTATGACGCGATGATAACAATATATATATATATATATATATATATATATATATATATATATATATTTGTTTGATTATGGTTATATCATATGGGGGAATTATAATGCTACTAATATTAGTCAGATAATTAAACTCCCAAAACGAGCCGCTAGAATTATTACACGAAAGGACTATCCATCCTCTCTTTTATTCGTTAATTTACAGTAGTTACCTTTCAATTATAGAGTAAAGTAATTTAAAGCTATTTTGACATATAAATCATTTCATAACATGGCTTCACAATATATCAATGATCTTCTAACTCCAGATTCCACTATCCACTCATACAATCTGCAGTGTTGTGGAATGTCATTCACAATGATATTAAACAAACGCCAACACTATTCGTTTAAGAGCGCGCTTCACATATTTCTTCTTTCTGATTATGCAAAATCTCAAACAAATTGAGATACCTAACTTGGATACCCCACCACCTTCCTATCTCCCAAATCTACATGTATATCTTACGTATGTTTTAATCTAATATAAGTATGTATGTGTGTGTATGTATATTTTATGATTACATATAAGTGTGTCAAACACTGTAGTAAGTAGAGTTATATTTGTACACATACATTGCATTTATAGTTTTAATATTCTATTATTGAGGACTACATGTAAAATTGGTTGATTGATACAGAACCAAATGTATTATCCTCAGAAAATAAAGTTAGTATTATTATTATTATTATTATTATTATTTCTACTTTAGGTAGAGAAATAATCATGCTGTTTCATATAACGTTCTAGATACACTTGCTTTTTTATGAAGTCATTATAAATGTTGACAAATAATTGTATGACACTTTGTTTTAGTAAGTACAGGAAGTTTGTCGGAATTATCAATACTAAATTTTATTTTGTCAAAGAAAAAGATATATAGAAAGAGACAATGAAACGTCCACCTAAAAGGCACAGCGTTCTTCATTAAAAAATGTTACGAATTCCTTTCTTAAAAATATAGACACTTTTATGATTTCAGATATTTTTACAGTTTTAATTATTTTTCCTATAATGTTTTTAAAACTCTTTCAGATAACTTAATCAGCAACAAAGGAGACCAAAAACCCAAAACATGCATGTTATGCCTGGAGTCATTTTGCTTGCTGGACTGGTTTGCAATTCCATGGCAACACTAATCGTAAGTTCAGGAGAGTTCGTATTTAAAAATTGTATTCAGTCGTACACAAAATTGTATTTTATAAGATATTTCGATTGTGAAAACCGTTTATGAGTATCTCAAGCTCATTTATACAATAAATAAACATCAATAAGCTTTCCGCATTAGTTTTATAATTTGAATCAATGGAGGCCATGTGTGACATTTTTAATTATTTTTTAAAAAGAAAATCCTCTTTGGGATGTGGAGAATTTTAGTGTTAGATCTTATATTTTAAAATATTAGCATATTTTCCATTCAAACTCAAGCCAGCCCTAACTATTCCTATTAGCTAAAGTTATATCCAATTAAACACCATACCACTAAAACTGTTTTCAATTAATAAAATAATTGAAAAATTAAATTATAGATAATGATATCTTGCGGAAAAATCTCATTGCAAACGAATTGATTATAGACTGTCTCTTTTATTTTAATGTATAAGCATGGCTATTCAAAGAGAATGGTGTACCAGTAAAATGACATTCATTATGTAAATCATTTTCTATTTGAGCCCTCACTTAGTATATACGAAAGTTTTCAAGTAAAATTAGAAGACTGATTCAGGACAAACTTTTCAATTTGAAAAGTGTATCTGAATATAAAGCTACAGGTGTGAAAAGACTAGGTGTAGTTTACATGCTAAAAGGTAGAAAATATAATGCTATTCTCACCAATATCTTCGTATTTATTCATTGATTTCCGTTCTTCAAGTCGTTTTGTCAGTCATAGGTTTAAAACTATAATAAAGGCAGCGTGGAACTGTTTATGGAATTAGAAAGACAAATATTCTAAGGCAGTTAATACATGTAAGACATGGACCATTAAAGGTTCTTTTTGTTTCTTCAGAATAATAGGATTGCCAGACCTGTGGAAATTAGAAATACAGTAAATATGGACATCACCCTTGACACGGACCAAAATACAGGTGTCTATGTTGTAGGATACGATGCCTTGTCCAGCTGTGCAGCTACCGTAAATCTCCACGACTACACTAGGGTGAGTTTAAATTGGCATTCAACTTAAATTGCATGGCCGTAACAGCGAAATTTTTCTTGGGTCCGATCTTAAATTTTTATGACTTCAACAGGGTGAGTTATCTTGTTGGTGTTAATGAATTGCATGACTGCAGCACCAACATTTGTCTTAAATTGCATAGCAGCAAAAGGAAGAGTTTGTCTTAGCCGCTATCTTTGATTGCATTACTGCAACATGGTTGAGTTTGTCTTGGGCGCCATTTAAATTACATGACTACAAAAGGGCGAGATAGTTTTGGCAATCATCTTAAATTGTGCGAGAGTTTGTCTCGTTATACGTGCAGTCTTAAAATGTTTTCGTGAATTACTTTATATTCTTACAACAAAATTTAGTATCAAATTATAAGTACACTTATTTCCTAATACGTTCCAATACTTTCTTCATTTTAGTGAGATGTTATACACTTAACCAAAACTTTCACTATTTTTAAAGTGACACACAATATTTAAAATTAAGAATAGAGTGTTAAATATCATCAATAAAAAGGAAAAGACAGTTAAATGAAATGACTTTATTTATAAAACAATGTAATCTTTCCAGAACCTACCAGATCACAGATGCCAGCTGTCAGTTTCGTAATATGATTCAAAGACAAGAGGCTGGCATCAATAAAATTCATAATTTGTGTTACACCTTCGATTCTGCTTTCCAATGAATATAATTCATTTTCGACACTGATTAGCGTCTTTTTATGAAAATTGGGGGGAGGGGATGATGGAAACGGAAGAGCGGGGTACAATAAGTTGGAATAGAAGTTGATTAAAATATTGGTTGGCTAAGTGATGCAGGACCTAAAAAATACAATAATAACAACTTTTTATATAAATAAATCAGTGTTTTCACTCGACCGTGTACTCCTTGTGCTAATGTTTCTTACAAACTTAAAAAATAGCCAAAACACATTAAGATACTCTGGCGCTAAATTATATGAGACCTTGAAGGTAAGAACAGCTTTTTTTTAAAAAAATAATATAATCCTTAATTGGCATCCATATAAGAGTGTAGAAAAGAGATTATGTAGATGTTAAAATATCTTTGACATTTAAAACCACCCTGGCTGCTCTTTTCTGTAAGCTGTATAATCTCTTCATGTAAGAGGAATTACAGGGTTTTCCCCATACAGTACAGCAGTACATAACATGTGGAAAAGCAACTGTATTGTACACTTTTCAGATGAACTGATCCGACATAAAACCTCCAAACCTTTTTAAATTCCTAGTTTTATGATAATTGTATAAAGAGCATTTCAAATTGGTTGGACCAGGATAAAGTATTTTCAATACGGATACCTACAAGTTTTGCACATTTAATAGTTTCAGTTCGTTTTTCCATTTACTTCTAAGTAAAATTCTCTTCTTCTGGCAGCTCGTCACGCTGAGCAGATAGGCATGAACTGGGTTTTCTGTAAATTGAAGCTAAATTTATTGTCATATATCCATTTCATAGCACATTGTAAATCTATATTTAGTGTGCTCTTAACAATGTTATTATCTTTATCGTTATGAATGTTTCAAGCACTTTGGAAACTCATTTATATAATAACTCATAATATAAAGAAGAGAGCACAAAGAATTTATCCCTGTGGTACTCCAATAGAAATTTCCTTAAAATCCGAAACAGTACTCCTCCAACTCACGGCCTGTAATCTACTATCGAAATCGGATTAAACCATCGCAGTGATGGTTTACCAACATTATATGCTGATAATTTATTTTTGTAGTAAAACTGTATGATCAACAATATCAAAAGTTTTACGTAGGTCTAAGAATAAAACTCCAGTTAATTTCCGTCATCAATATTCTTTAATTAGTTATCAATCAAACCAGTGAGTGATGTCCCACAGGAAAGATTTAGCCTGATTGACACGGGGTAATCAAACTGATTTTTGTAAAATGACAAAAAATGAATTGAAAACGTTCCTTTCTTTAATTTTGCTAGAATAGGTAGAACAGCCACATATCTATAATTATTGACACTCAGTTGGTTCCTGATATAAAAAGGGGGTTAATTATAGTTTTTTTTCTTCTAATCGTCTATAAACCTATATGTGCCTATGGGCATATTAAAAAACCTTTAAGACAGTGGTAAAACAATATAATATATTGACAGTTTTAAGAGCTTCACCGACAAGTCATCAAAGTCAGTAGTTTTTTAATGAGACATATTTATAATTTTCTCTCTAATACAATTCTCAGTAATATCTGGTATCTGAAATAAAGTTCATTTTACATACGTTCAATATCTGATAGAGATGAATGAAAGTCCTTACCAATATTGAACCCAATACTACAGAAGTAATCAACAGTAAAAAGGCTAGTACATGAATGTGTTTTCTATGAATTTAGAAAATCTTTCAATTTTTTTTTACACATTTCTTTAAATTCTAATTTTTACAAGAACCGTATATCCAAAAGTTGTATAAATAGTCCAATGATTTTGACGTTTAATTTTTCTTGCTTTCTAATTTAGGAAATCCCTGGTATGCATGGATGCTAAAATATCATCATTAATCCATTTCTCAGAATATGATCCGATTCTGAGTTCTTTGTATGGTAAATGATGATCAATTATATGAAATTATAATACATTGAAGGCTAACCATGCATCGTTTATATCATCAAAAATCTGAATTGTGTTCCTAGGAACTTGCCTTAAATCTTAATTGTGTCCCAAGGAACTTGCCTTCAATCTTAATTGTGTCCCAAAGAACCTGCCTTAAATCTTCCTTCAAATGTAATTCATCTAATTTCATGAAATCGAGATATTTAATATTTACATGGGCGCTTTGCTTAATGTTTCTTCCTTTTCCTAACTGAATATACTATATGTTGATCACTAATTTCAAGGGGAATAACTCCAGAATTAAGAGAACTCCTTGTTCGAGACAGCAGGATATTTTGTCTTCTACCTGATAGACTCTGAAAGATTAAATTCAGCCTGGAATTTATCTATATCTTTCTGTGCTAATAGGGTACCTGTCAAACCATTGCCTCTATCTGTGATAATTATATCTAGTTTTTTTTATCATTAGCAGATTTATTTTAACATAGATTCAACTGCATACAAGAAACATCTATTATCATTATTCTTACCGTTAATACAGGGTTTCCTATTCGTTATCCATTGTGTTAGATCTATGTTTGACCTTCCTCTGATAGGCCTGTATTCTAACACTATCTAGTGTTAGTGTCTTTATGTTAGCGCACACCCAGTAATATCGGGGAAGATGTATTGCTCGACCTTAACTAGCAACTCATCAAACATTTCTGAAAGTACAGAATTAATTCTTTCTTTGTTTCTTGTTGCTATGGTTTTGTTTCTATGATACCAATTCTCAGCACATATTTTTGTTTGATTCTAGTTATCAGATCCATTTGTAATTTCATACTGGTGTCTCTTCATCATTCTGTTGATTATATTTCGAACCTGACCACCTGTATAAATTCACTGAGACCTTCATTAGAGCCTGCACTGAAGTTGGACTAATTCAATCTCTCATCAAATGCATATGTCGTCTTCTCTTTATATAACTTCTTGACATATTTTCTAGCAAGCCTCTTTAGTTGTTTCTTGCTAGGTAACCTAATAATACCATGTGGCTGTTGTCTAGGTGGCTGTTGGGGCTGCGATCGGTGAGGTTTTTGTGGTTGGTGCGGTGGTGGTTGGCGAGTTGATGGTTGCAGTCTGTCATGCAGTTTTCCAAGTCTATTTGGTCCGGCTAACTAAGCTGACTCCATTTATTCTGATATTAATTTCTGTCAGTAAATCACTTGAATTTCATACATATGAATCTGACGCTGCCGGGTTTCTCTAATATAATGGTATTATACATATTGTCATGTTCCTTTAATTCCTTCACTATGTTTTATATCTCAGTCTGTTCTTCACTAATGTAGCTGTGTGGCATAATACCGAACAAGTTTTCCTCAGATACATTGAGAAAGAATGCATGCTGTTGATAGAAATATGCCATGGGAAGCTAGAATATAATTTTGTTAAGTAGCAGTTTATATCATCACATTTCCAGCATTCAATATGAAGTTCTTTTGTTATCTTCTCAACCTTAATATAAACATTTTGTTCATTGGTAGTATCTGTCATTTATCTTTCAAGGAAGCTGTAAAATGATATTAAGGGGACTTCAGGGTTCCTTAAAGATGGTTTATCGTAATGTGTGTCGTAGTATAGATTGTATATTGCAATATGTTGAAAGATTACTTGTATGAAAATATCAGACGTCATTCAAATGGAGTTTAATGTGTGCTCAATCTGCAGTAAAATTAAGAACAAGGTAACTGCACGTGTTGTATTTCTTGGTGGGTGCAAGGAATTCCCAAGCAAGCTCTTAAAGATCGACAGTCTAAAGGGACCGATCATTTTCGAGGTAGTGTCTAGGGGTGTAGTGGCTATGATTTTTTGAAGGACAAAATGTCTGGCTCTCAAATAGCTTGAAAACATTCTTGCTCTGATAGTTTGGTAAAAAGAACATATTATATCCAATATATTAGTTAAAAAAAAATTATTCTGAAGTAAAAGAAACAAAAATATCCCGGTTTGGAAGAAAATGCCCCCCCCCCCCACCACCACCATTACCACCACTCCCGGAAAATTAAATGATCGGTCTCTAAATCAAGAAAGGAACTGAAGCTAAGTGTACTATACGTAGGATAATCAGACTTGAGATATATTCAAGTGGCAGGTGTAAGCCTTGTATAAAGGAATATAACAGAGATGGTTCAGTAGTAATCTGGAACATTAAAGAGAATACCGAAGAGAATACATACAACAAAAGTATCACTAGGACAAGGAATATAAGATTACATCCAAGACTAGAAACATGGCACGCAATGACCTTTCACTATCTGTCGAAGTCATCATTTGAATTGGTTGGTCTTCCGTCTTGGCTTATGTATGCTAAATGAACGAACTTCAATAAAAAAACATTATTATTGTGATGATGTAGATGACGACGAAGATTATCATCTTGATTACCTGTATTGGATAACTGTAGGAGCTTTGTTCTAACTTATCTGTATAAACACTGGATATGTTTCAACTGGAGAACTACTGGATATTCATCTGCTAAGAATAATTTAAGTAATAGTGGTAAGATGCCATTCATGGATGGAGTAAAAAAAAACCCACTTCAATATCTTATATACATTTAGGATTCTGAATTCTGAGTGTGCTTAGACTGATCATCCTCAGACTGACTCAGTATAAATTTCTTTGTATATAAAAAGTGTCACCGTTATATATACCATGGTATCAGAACTTAAGTTATTCCATCATTTATGTGCAAATGCTTAATGTAGTAGCAACCTGGACACATTTAATCTACAGGAATTTCGTCGTCTGTATCTTGACCTATCTTAATATGTTTAGCAGTTAAGACACTAGTATTTAGTGCAGATAACGGTAATCCATAGTTCGTACTAGCCAATCCAGTCATGTGTCTAATACTCTGTGATGTCATGTCCTTTATCTCTGACTGAAGATCATCTAGGTAATTTCTTGGTAGTACATTACTTATCAGTGTTGTTACAAACGACTTACCGAGTCAAATCCATATTGCACCAGAAATAAACAGAAGGACACTATTAGGGGAAGTAATTATATTGTGACATATGATAATATCAAAGGTTTAAAACTATTTGTACATGAAAGATGTGCTATATATGTTCAAATTAAAGGTAAATAGATTATGATGTAAATAGATTGTTAGCACAACAAAACGTGTATACCACAAACCCGGGTATAGGTGGTGAGACAGAACTTTTATGATGATATAACGTTGTGATCTAGATAACAGAAAACAATGGGAAGCCCAAAAGCTCACTGATAAGTAATATTTTGAGTTATCACCAGAAGACACTACTACTCAAAGGCATGATAACTGGAGAGGATCTAAATTTAACAATTTCTAAAGATTAAACAAACTGAAGAAAACAATATAGAGATGACAAACATTGAAGCCAGTTAATAATCCAACAGACGTTACTTCACTGAAGAAGGTAAATACAGTTTTATCATTAGATCAGCAGGTTGAACTATCACTGGCTGTTATTGATAAGTCTAATGATAAGTTGTAATGAACAGAGAATTAACAATTATCAGTAAATTGCAGGTAAAATCAAGAATATCAAAACAGCAGTTAGTGATACAGAAGTTAAAATAGAAACATATGAAGACCTAATGACCAAATCAATGGATAATGCAAAAATTAAGGCTAAAAGGTAAACCGGTTAATACTCTTTGCTATTTTACCTGTTAAAAAGAGGCATCTCAAAGCGGTTTGCATATCATTTTCCTGAGTATCGCCATTGAATTTTAAAAAAATGTAGTTAATTAAGGGCTTCTAAAACATCGGAAGTAATTTTAAAAGCACTTTTAGCCTGACGATCTATAAGGACACGCAGAGAACCATGATTGTAACACATTGTTACACACCACAAGGTATTTTAAAACTTACAAGTGTGTTCCTGCGTAAATTTATGCGTACAACAGCTCAAACATTTGCATAAGGCAGCAAAATGAAGTCGGTGCTCTGATGATTCAACATAGGCATAAGGCAGCGAAATGTGGTCGGTGCTCTGAGGACTTAAACATAGGCATAAAGCAATGAAATGAGGTCGGTACTCTGAGAACTAATCTTTATTGCCTCAATATAAAAATGAAAATCACCATAAAATAACAATAAATCAAAGACTAACATTAGGTAAAATCTTCTAAATTAGATATGTGGAAGTTTGACTTGTGACTAATGTGGCTGTAAAAATCGCAACAGTCGTTACAAAGATGAATTTCATATATATCTAAGCTTTGGGGCAATTATCGTATATCACGTACGTGAAATATGTGTTATAGTATTCACAATATTGACTATTTAGTCTTCATTTCGAAGATGATACACATTTTTGAAAGAAATACACCTGTTTTTTTATTATTATTTTTTTATTTTTTATATCCATGCCACATAATAAAGATGATACATGTACTGAGCAAGTAAGGCTTACTTTGCATTATTATTATGATTCTGGTAAGAAAATCTAATGAATAAACAATATACACAGACGGTAAGTAGACATTAGCCAATATGAACACATTCACCATACTATTTCTTGAAATTTATTGACAAAATAGCCGAGCCATTTTTTGTTTGTTTGTTTATTGGTTAAAAAGCTTTCTAGAAATTGAAAATACATTTTATTTTCAGAAAATGGTGGCGTACAAGCAAGTAGATACTGGAAGATGTTACATCAAGCCTGCAACTGAATCTTTGAACGAAACAATAGAGATGATCAACGACGTCAAAATGGTATTATTGCACATATTTCTTATTGAAAAATAATGAAGTAACTACTATGTTTACAAGAAAAGCGTATTTATAAAAGGATGGGGTTGGTGGTGAATACAAATATTATACTTTATATCTGCGGTGCTACATTTTGGTACACGTACATCTCACTCGATGATGTATTATGCAAAAGTCTAGAGGTAAACTTCGCCATTTGATCTATTGTAAGTGTGCTTATTTTCACATAACTCTACAACTAAACCATTTAGTGCAGCCATTTATTTGCTGAGCGACGTCTATTGCGTGAACACCTGTCACTGAGTAAAATTTTGCCCTAAAAATGTAGCGGTGGAAAAAAATCCCTGCGTTTCGATCTCAGGCAAATGTTATCCTCAGAGGAAACAAGGAACACACACACACACACACACACAGAGGGATAAATCTTCCGTTCGGCCAATGTGTTCGCATAAAACGTATTTGCTCGAACGAAGAGACGCTCAACAAAAGATTTCCAGAACTCAAAGGGCTCTTAAAATAAGGAGATACAAGAACAAAACTATAGATCTAGCTATGGAAAAAGCTAAGGCCATTGACTGAAGCAGTCTCCTCAGATACGAAGCTAGGACTGGCAATAAGCCAATAAGCATATCCTTTTCGTAAGAACATACCACCCAGATGTATCAAACACAGGACAATTTGTTCGGACATACTAGCACAATACTGGCTTCTCTGAATGCTAAAGGATGTTTTCAAAGAAGCACCTATGGTCGCTTACCGACAACCAAAACACTTCAAAGACCACCTTGCGGGTGCTTATTTGAACTAAGATCATAGTAAGGAAGCAGTAACATACAGATATAAAGACAAACGTTGTCCCATTTGGAGGCAAATGCCAGGAACGACTACTTTCTAGAGTTTATCAACAGGAGTTACAATATCAACCAAAGGTTAATATGTGTAAATAAATACATCATTTACGTCCTGACGTGCAATATTTGCAAAACAGTTACCAAGGGAGAAGGGAATAGTATTTCACATCACGTAATAAGACTTTATACTACGTCGGAGCGTGGCAATAGTGCCTGCTGTTACAGGTGTAATAACCATAGCCAGTTATATTATCATTTAGTCCAGGGGAAATGCATACTGTCCGAAAATAAATTTCTATAGTTAGCCAATCGGAACTCTGGAATTTATCATGTAATGTAATTTAAACTTAATAGAATCTAGGGATCATGCAAGGTTTCATGCATGCAAAAGTTTGCTTGCCAGAACACCGGAGAATAGTTTGAGCCAGAGGGTTCAAAGTCATTCCCAATAGCTCCAGCAAATTTTTGTAAAATGTGTTTAATCGCTATTCTTACGCAATCAATGACTTAATTATTTTGATATTGTGTTGAAAAACATGACACAATACCGTGCATAGGAAATCTAAGTAACGTGCTTTTACAGAGACACCCCATGACCTAGTCTGGCCAGAATGCGAACCTGCACTCTTCTGTTCACAAGTCCAGTGCACTACCGCGAGTCCAATTCTATACAAATATACAAAACACCTGCTTGCACATATATTATTTTTGGTTGTTGTTGTTGTTTTTCAAAACGACTTCACAGAAAGTTACGCGTTAAACCAGCTAAAACCGATACGATCATGAAGGAAGAGAATATGATTGAATAGATTGAAATGGAATGGAATAGATAAAAGAGAAAATAATAGAATAGACTTGAATAGCAATATTTGTATACAGCTGAATATTGATTCAATGAGTGGAATATCAGTAGAATAAAATTAGTTGACTGAGTAATGTGAACTATTTACAGGGCGTCGCAAGCAGTCTACCACATGAACATTGGCGTATGGTCGGGAAAATTCTCACCTCAGATGAAGTAGAGCTATTGGCTGGTCCGTTCATAGCAGAGTTCTGCAAGGATTATGAGGCATACAAGCTTATCCGGGTGATTCGTGGACCCACTCACCGCTCTGCACGCGCAGGTACTACTTCGATCACAATATACGCAAAAGTGGTAAAATATAGGTTGACCACAGATTTTGCAAAACAAAAAGTCCTAAAATTCTTCAGAAAGACAATCAGCATTTATACGAAATTAATAAGGAAATTAGTAAACAGCAAACATAGGAAATATATCGACCATTTTCATGGTATTTTCCCTTAAAGCCGCATCTCCTCACAAATAAAAATCGTAAAATGAGACAAAGACATAACATAATTCGGAATCTTTTTTTAAAAGAGACTAATGAAAAATATTCGGCATAAATATACCCCAGAGTAGAAAAATAAGAGTAACCCAGTAAGTCCCCATACCATCGGGCAGTCGAGATAACATGTAAATAAGTTAGGGTAATTTCCAGTGTAAGCAAAAAAAAAAAAAAAAAGACTCAGTCTGTGTTTTGGCGGTGCTCTGACGCTTCACATTGATGACTAGTCGGCCGTATTGGCGACCTTAATTGCGGTCATTGATTCGACCAATGTATGACTGAGTTTTATATTCGCTTCAACATAAGCAAGATGACGGGCATAGCGGGTCGCCATATTAAGCAATAGTTATGTGCTGAAACAAATTGTGGACAGGATGTTGCCATCTTTGTTCATACTATATCCATTTTTGCAAGTGAACAAGGGCGCGTTTCTTGTTTAGTAGTTCTGTGTCGCAACGTACATCTTCTTTAAGAGCGCCAAAACACACACCTGTCTGTTTACTTTTCAACGGAATATTCGTAACAGACTAGTCTTCTGGAAAAATAGGTTTTGCAGTGCATGCATCTTGCAAGCGTGATTTATTAATATTCTCTCCTTCACATCCAGCAATGACATCATCATTCCTATTTCTCAGGTGGAGTACGTCCTAAATGCTAATGGACAGGTCGACCTTTTTTGTGTTTTTGCGCCTACCAGACAAATTATATCCGGCCTAAAACCTGGTCTACTTAAGAAAAAGTATATTAGCTCCCAGGCAACTAATTATTTGATGAGCAACGCAACCATTATTTAAAAAGAACGAAGGCTGCTAAATGGCTAAAAATAATTACCTTTAAATTGGAACATAGTTTTTTACAAGAGGCCTAGGTATGGGTAAACTGAACGTAATAGTAGGCCTGAACCTAAACCATTTTAATGTTATCGATGTCGCCGCACAGGTACTACTGGATATAAATGGGGAGACTTCACCGGGCCTGATTATGGTTGGCATCGACAAGGAACCTTTTCTCACAAAAATGAGCCGCAGCATATAATTTTCATCGTTTTAAACGTTTTCTACTGAATTGATGGTTCATATAATGTAAGTTTGTTTCGCCGGTCTTACGATGAAAATATAGTAATTAGGCCAAACGTTGACATTACGGTCTATGCAATCGACGCACGACGGGCTCGGGTTGGAAGAATAGGCCCGATGCTTAATCCTGCATGTCGACGAGGCGTCTTAGTGGTGGTAATCCGTTTGCCATGGGTTGCGCCCCGTGTCGTTGGAGGAGAGGATCCAGGTAGTTTAGTCGAGGAGGGGCCAATTGTTGCAACCCCAATGCAACACCCTACTTTGGTCTTAACTTTAGTTAGACATTTGGTCAGAAGGGCTCGATCTGATCAAAGGGTTTGTCACTCCAAACTTCAGAGGTTATGTTACTAACATTCAATTTCACCGATCTCCATACTTTTCAAAGGTCACCATTGCGATTAAAGAAACATACTGTTGTTCTTGGAACGTTATAAAGGATCAAGTTTTTTATCTGCTAAAGATCAAAGAGAATACATACTATTTACCATTAGCTACATATATGGTTTAATAGTGTTGAGAAATTGGCAGAAGAATAGCGTGTCAAAGCTGGTAACCTTACAAAGCCTCCGTTGTTACCGCTGAAAAAATTGCCGATCATACTCCAATCTTTGAAATACATTGCAACTTCCCAAAACACCAAACACCAAACAAATGTTGTCATCTTTTCAGATTCCCTTTCCACACTGAGATCATTGCAAAAACTTAACTTTGAGAACCAGTTAATGTCCCATATCGTACAGAAACATGATATGCTCATACAATCTTGAAAACGCATTCTGTACTGTTGGCTGCCTAATCATATTGGTATTAACGGTAATGAACGGGCAACTAAAGCAGCAAAAGCCTCTTTGCAATCATCCGTTTCTGAATGAAAGATTCCATACATTGAAATCACATATTATATTAATCAGCACGTTCTTCATACTTAGGAAAAACGTTTGATTTTTGAGAGAGTGTGATTTATATAATAAACTTTGAAGATAAGTTCTCAGAATGTTATAATTCTTTTTACTTTTTATCTTCTGTTTTATATACACTTTACAAAATTGTAGCATCTTTACCTTTTAGCTTTTCTCGTTTAGTACCTGATGTTTATGTTTTTCTTCTTGTGTGTTTTTATTTTCTTTCGTGGAAGTCTTTAACTTTCTAGTTCTTTTGCAATTCTTTATATTTCAATTTTCAAAACTTAGCTTGCAATCGGCACTATTTAGCCAGTATTGTGCTGACGCGCCGTTAAACCCGACTACTATTGGATTTGAATTAGTTGTCAGTGCCCTAGAGCAACACATGCAGTCAGTAGAAAAAGACTCGCATAAAATATGTCCATTGCCTTTCACACCCGTTATATCAGCCGATTACGGTGTATTGGTTTGTGATTTTAGGAACAAGTTGTCTGTTATGTAAGTTTTGGACAGTTTTTCTTATAGTATCATATTTTAGTCACGTTGGCTTGTAAAAACAGATATCCCAGGATAGCTTAATAAATTACTGTTTAATGGATTTTCTCAGCAATGATATTAATAACCCGTGACCTCGCAAATTTATTTCTCGTAAATTCGAGCACATAAAAGTCTGATTAACAGTTCTAAACTTTCACATATAGAACGAGATGATGGCAATTATTAAAGGTTAGTGAAAGACAAAGGTACAGTTATTATTCCAAAGCTTGTCTACAAATATTCAGTTTTCCCTGTTTGGTCTACATGGACAAAATCGGACCACTAAACGAGGTTACATGATCACATCTCATTTAAGTTTGGTATATTGCTACTGTAACTTACCAATTAATTTATAATACTTTTTCCGACTTTTTGATAATTCTCAAATGTTTGACTGATTTATTAAGGGTAGATCTATCTCCGCCTCGCGTACAATAATGCAACTGGTCACGGAAATATCTTCCTTTTATAATTGATAAAATATTTAACTTCGGATTGCATTAACACCGAAAGGGAATATTCAAAGGTGTGAAAATTGAAGTTTGTGAAAAAGATAAATGAGTCCAAAATTTACTTCTCTTTTCTATGGAAATCCCTGTACACGCTCACCTTTCATATAAACATTTACCAGACATGCCACACTAAAGGAAAAATGGCAAATGAGACAGATTTTATGTAAGCACATCCAGTAACGTTGAGTAATTTTCGGAGAATTGATAAAACTTTTTAATATTCTATATAGACTTGGAGCCTATCCAACAATTCCAGATTACCTTCCTCTGTCAGATCCAGTTGTTACTTTAAATGCCTGAACTAATACAAAAGCACGTCTCTGTTTGTTTGTTGTTTTTTTTTTTTTTTTTTTTTTTTTTAGCGAAGCTAAGGTCTTGAACTAATATACAAAAACATGTCTCTATTTTTCTAGCGCCCTGCTTGTTTAACTGTGGAATCTGCGGTGTAGTGTTACGGCAGCAGCAGCAAGAGTACTAGTGAGCTGAAGCTGCAGTGTCATATGTATTCAATATTACATGTATGAAAAAATTAAATCTGTAATAAAGATCGTTATCAAGATTTTTATATTAATTCATACTTACATACATACACATACATATATGCATACTATATAGAATAAAATGCTAGTTTCCTCCCCCTTCTCTCTCTCTCTCTCTCTCTCTCTCTCTCTCTCTCTCTCTCTATATATATATATATATATATATATATATATATATATATATATATATCCCCAAATTTGTATATAGGCCATATGCTTGTGTTTTGCGAGAATGAATGAATGAATAATAATAATAATAATAATAATAATAATAATAATAATAATATTTAAATTCCACACAATCAATCAATGACAACTTTCACTTTGTATTTAATGGACACCTGCCCATATTCATGTTATCAATTATATAACACAAGAGGGCCTCAATATGCATCAGTGTATTCAGTGCTTAATTACATTATGATGCCTTGAAATATTCTGAGAGAGAGAGAGAGAGAGAGAGAGAGAGAGAGAGAGAGAGAGAGAGAGAGAAACAATATATCGCAATACAACCAATTGGTTTTAACATTAAAGTTGAAATAAATCAGAATGGTCAAGCTTCTAGAACTTGGTTTCTCTTTTAAAAAGCATGGTAAAAAGAAAGTAAGATATATTTCAGATAATATTTGCCTTTTTAATCTGCGGAAGTAAATAAAACTTTACCTCTGTAAGAAAAAAATGACAGAATGATGGGAGAAGTTTTGATATTATATCCAAATAAAATCGACTGACCATGACCATATGATATTCATCATCTGATTGTAAGACATCACATATAGTACAGATTGGTTCATTGACTTGTATTGTATTGTCTTTCACTTTGAATCATTAAATTATGGTTAGAACGTTGTAGGTATGTAATCACTTGTCTGAACTTTAATGCAATATTAATATAAAGGTAATATATTCAAAATTTAAAATATAATTAATGAAGACCTTTCTAACAATTCGATATGTCCGAAACCCATTATTGTAACAAGTTATCTTTTAAACATTGCTTAAAGGAAAAAATAAAAAGGTTTTCATTACGTACGTTTTGCTAGATCCACACGTATTCCAAGCCAAATGTATATAATAGATCTTTAACTTTCCATACCCAATGGACGCCACCAGCTTTATAATGAATTATTAACATTTTGTAGTATTTTGTAACATTTCGCAAATTACTAGTATCTTTAAGTATTCCTTCTGGTCAGTTTTATACATTTGGTAAAGTATTAAGTACAAAGAGGATATTGACCACATTCACCTATAGAAAATGCAGAAGACGTATTCTGCAGCACGTTTAAATAATTGGTCCAAAATCTGTTATGGACATTCATATCCTCACAATTCTTTTACATAACACAAAAAAGCCATAGTGATCAATAATTTAAAAGATTCAAAAACATACAGAACTCCAGTTTTACTAATCTTATAAATCGTAGCAAATCCTTTTATTGCTTGTGATGCCAGATATTATGTTGCCTCAGTCCAAACGAGTTTGGGAGTAAACAGAAGCCCCATATATGTATCTGCTGATACGGTTTCAACATTCTGACCTCGAAAGTACCATTGCTCATTCTTCCCTAGAACGCCTCCATTTCTAGAAAAAATAACGTTAGTTTTATCAAGATTAATCTTTATCCCTGTTTTATTGCAAAATTTCTTCACAACATAAATTTCAAGTTGTAGATTTAACACATTGTCTACACAGTTAGAATCATCATTATCATACAATATGACAAAAATGTCATGTATATCAGGAGAACAAACATTCCATGTCTTCATTTCTCTCTTAATTTGGTAATCAAATCGTTTATAAATAGATGAAAAATTACAAGACTTCGAATGCAACCTTGTCTGGTTCCTATATTACAAGGAAAAAGTTTGTATACTGCTAAACAACTCGGACACATGGCAAAAGACTATAATGCATTGAGGAAATAATACGTGAAAATGTTCCTCCAATACAGTTCTGCATTAAATATTCAATAAGTTTTGAGTGATCTATCGATTCAAATGCCTTAGAAAAATCGATAAAAAGAAAATACAATTTTACACCATGTCGATTTAAAAATTATGCACCAAAGTTTGAAGAATAAACGCGTTATCTACGGGAGAATATCCCTTTCAGAAACCAGATTGAGCTTCATCGATTATCTCCCTAACAGTTGATCGTGCTGTCAATCTGTTATTTAAGATACTAGTGAATACCTTGTTTGGCACATCAAATGATTCAAATGCCGTGATAATTGTTGTGATCATGTATGGCCCCTTTTACGGTATATTGGGCATATAATACTTTCTCCGCATGCACTTGGGAAATTGCCAAATTTAAACTTTGTGCTAAACAAATGCGTCAGTATTGAAATAATTTCTGCAATAGTGTGGTTTATCAGCTCAATCAACATACCGCCTGTCACTTCAGCTTTCCCAGATCTGATATTTTGAAAATCTTCTCGTAACGTTTTACTCATTAATGGGCGTCTCAATGATATCATCAGCATAATTGCCAGATAGAAGGGAGTCTGCATCGATCGAGGCCGCATTGTTTATGTCTACTGAAGTGATCGTACCACTTTTTCCATGAAATGTCACTTTTATTTGTTGTCTAATATACTTCTCCGTTCTCCAATTATTGCTGGGTTAGTCCGTGCTGCGATTACACTTACACTTTAGTTTATTCTTATATTGTTGCTCCTTCATTTTACACAGAGTTTAAAATTTACTCTTCAAAGTTAAATAATAATTTAATTTTTTCCTGAGCTGTTAGTTCTAAATTTACAGTTTAGATTAGTACATTGGTCATTCCACCCGCGTTTATTGAAGGATGAGGATATGAGGCAAGGGATATGATATTTCGTTGTTTGACCTGATAAGTGACACATATTTGCAATTTTGTTAATAACTTCATCAACACTGACAGATATAGATTCCAAGATTGAATCTTTTGACTGCTTAAAAAGATTAATAAAACAATCAGTAAATACGTCTTTTTTCCAACCCGTGTACATTTTGTGAACCTTTGTGAACCTTTATCATTCTTATGAACATCATTAAAAGATGAATCATAACGATGACAGAAGCTTACTTTATATATTTGTGGAAAATGCACTGAATCACATCTATCTCAAATTTCAACATTTTTAATGGAAGGAAATAATGCACTTGAGGCTATTGTTACGACTCTAGGTCTTAAAAATAAGTAACAGAAAGAAAGTGAAACCAACAATGTATGTAATATCAACAAGAAATTTATTTCCATATAATACAAAGTAAAATTCAATAGATACTTACACCAATATGAATCATATTCCAAATAATCCTAACCACAACGATACAATCCAGAATGTCTTTGAATGAGTTCACAAAAGTCCAAAGTCAATGAGCACTGAGTAATTCCAATGAATGTTTAAATAAATTATTCCTCTTGAATGATATCTGAGTTCAATGGCACAATGTAAAATCTGTCCACAAATGGATTCCCACAGATTGATCTAAAACAGGAATAAAGTAAATGCGTGACAAGTCTCTATTATATTCCTATTTTCTAATGACCCACATCATAACAGGACGTGAGTCATTCTATGGAGAGAAAAAACCCCAGCCTTATAGCAAAAAAGACCGACCTTGAACTCAAATGCTTGTCAACATCCTGTTGACAAGTAACCGTATTTTAAACTACAAATACGTACAACTTTACTATAATGGACAAAGTTAAGAAGACATTATAGATTTAATATACATAACACTATACAATAATCTGCTAAACTTGCACCTTCATTTGCGATGCATGTACAATTTCCAATCTTATCCTCATGCAACCAACCATTGATGATGTAAATTCTATAGGCTTTACATAATACTATGAGTAATATTCCGAAATACCTTACCCATTTATCTTTAGAATTTATATGAAGATTAAAAGCGTTGGATTCATAGTAAATATTTGCCCTTAAAATGAAATCTACATCGTCTGAATGAATCACATCTTACATGTCAATACAGTGGCTATTAAAATCTTCTGACAACAATAAGTTTGCATCTAGTTAAGCAGTATAAATTTGTATTAATCTTTCCATCCACCCAACCACCCACAAAACCACTATAGGACTCTATGGGAATTAATATTACGCCGTAGGTTTACATTGGGGGCCGGTCTAGGGAATTAAGGGAATTTAACATTGAAGCTACACTGTTACTTTGTTTGAAGTGGTTGACTTCAAATGAGGTTACAATGTGGCACTGTTGGAAGTTGCTGACCTGATTAATTGAAATATTTCTGGAGCGTTTCAAGCAACATTACGCCGTAGGTTTACATGAGGGAGGGGGGAGGGGGCAGTCTAGGGCTGTACGGGAAATGTAATGTTAAAATTCACATGAGATTTCATGTTTGTCCCTTTAATTAAATTTTTTTTTAGCACAAAATGGAACCTTTAATATTACGGAAAATGTAATGTCAAAAAGTTTATCAACTATCCAATACTTTGTGAACTACTGTCCAGCACCTAGTGATCTACTATCCAGCACCAACGTTTTGATTACTATCCAACAAACCACTTTTTAATTCCTATCCAACAAACCACTTTGTGATCACTATCTAACCCCGACTGTTTGATTATTATCCAACACGCTGTGTGCAGTGACCAATTTTTAGTCATGTACTATCCAATACCCCGCACTATATCATCCGATACCTCACATATACTTCCAAAGGAAAAGGTAGGATGTAAAAGAAGGGGGATGAAAACACACACTATCACACACAAGCAATGGTATGACTGTTTATATACACACTATAGCAACAAACATACTCTCACACACAAGAGGGGTAAGGTTTTTTTTTAAAGTTTTATTTGGTTGTGAACAGACATAGTAATACACAAAACATGCAACATAAAACATATAGAGTGGCAATGCTCTTGAGTAATATCTCTCTTTTGGAAGGGATTTGGGTGGCCCTAAAAAGGACACATTTTGTTCTTCAGTTGCCATTAGTAGTCGCTGCACCTCTTGGGTCTAGCTCCACATACAACGCGTCTTTATTTTCATCCATCTCCACCCCAAGGACTGATGGAGACAGTGGCCCTAAAATCATGCCCATTTGCTTCCATCTCCCAATCGTCTGTTTGTAGAATGGGGGCTGGTGGGGGGCTAGGATGGGGAATGTTCTTGCAGGTGTTGTTGTTGCTGCTACTGTTCTTCTGCTTCCCTCTGTCGCAGCCTCTCTTGCACCCTTATTCGCCTTTCAATGAGGAGCGGGAATTTCCTCTCTCGCCTCTGGCACTCCCTTTCCCTCTTTTCTTCCGCCCATGATGCCTTGATCTTTATTATTTCCTCATCTATCACTTCTGTAACAAAAGTCTTGACTATTATTAGCGAGATCATCTCCCTCTTTAGATGTCTTATGTTGGGGTATGACTCCAACTCCTTCGCCTGATCAGACTCTCCGTCAAACTTATGCCTTCTCTCAACTTTCCATCTTCGCAGTATTGGCTGGTGGTGTTTCTCTTCGTGAACGAGTCAACGATGAATAGCAACACTGGCAAAGAGCGGACGTGAAGGAAAGCATCCCTGTAAAGTGGAGATGCGGGCGTCAAAGAAAACACACCTAAGCGTAGTACAGAATACAAGTCAAGAGAAATCACTCGGACCTAAAAGAAACTATCCTTCTTTCTTTTCACACAAATCCATTATCACTTATACTGAGAGATTTATGATACAGAAGGTGTATATATAGATACTATACCCACAAACACACTGTTACACTGAGTAGGAGGGTAAGTTTTAGTTTTTTTTGTAGAAGACAAACACAAACATACAAGCAAATAATATACTAGCACTGATAGAGTAGTATCTCTCTTCTAATAGATGTGGATGACCCTGAAAAGGGGCATTTGTTTGTTGTTCTGTATCGTTAATACGTTATCGTCGATATCCAGGACGACTAGACCATACCGTAGGTCTCTCCACGAAGCAGGGATGCCTCTTTTAAACAGTGAGAATAAAATCACTTGTCTCCATTTTCCATTCCTCCCCCTCCACTTCGCCCTGTTGCTGCTGCTGATGCTTCTGCTGTTGTTGCTTCTGCTTCTGCTTTTCTTCCCATTCTTTTCTTTCTTTGCTGATTTTCTCTCGAGAACATGGTCCACTAGATCTTGCGCCATCTTGAGGAAAATGGTGGTCTTGTGCTCCATTTTTACGTGGTATATTATCCTGTGCATGTTGACCAGAGCTTGTTAAGATTTGTGATCTTAGACAGCATAGCTGTTGACAATTCAAAAATGGATTGCAAGACTGGTGAACGCACCGCTTTATGTGTGAGAAGCACGAATACGAACGAAAACATCCCTCAAATTTATTACACGGACGTGAAAGAAAACATTACAAATTTAAAATTGAAATAAAGAGTGCGAAAGAGCATGTAGAAAAAGAATCATATTCTTTAGCAAAGAAACCCCCCAAAAATAAACTAACACCATTTTTCTGAGTCAAACATTTTTAAATAAGCCCCACTCACTGAACCAAGAAAACTAAATGAAGAGGGAGGATTAGGGCTAGTCCCTTTCTCTCCATTTACAAAAGATTAAACATGAGCGTATTTACAAGGTTGACAAGGTTTTGGTGTAAGACTAGCTTTCCAATTATCATCTAGTACAGTGTCATTTTTCCGTCGATGCACACTACGTTTCTGAGCTAAAGGAATTAAACAGCCATAATGTTCACAAAACAACATTTCTATTTTTTTTCTCCCTCGTTTCTTGAGAAATCACGTTCAAAACAAGTCACTACATGTTCTAAGGGAAATCCAAGACTGCGTTAATGAAGAAAATACACACAATATTGGTACGCACAATAGAATCAAAATATTCCACACTGTGGTCGTTGGAAAGTAGATGGCTACCCAGTGGGTTCCTGGGCGATGGCTGTCGTCATTGTGGAAAACATAGGCTTGAACGTCTTTAGGATTTCGATGAGGAATGTCTACTCCAGCACACACCACTGGATTCCCAAAAGCTGTGTACGGACCGTGAGTCAGAAGGTAATGAAGTTCGCAGGTATTCATTCTTTTTATGATAAGTCTATGTATATGTTCACAACCAGCTAAAATTTAAAAGCCCCTTAATCCTCTTCTGTGTGATAGTATGTTTGTGGGTATAGCGTGTATATAAACACTCCCACCCTTGCTTGTGTGTGATAGTGTGTAATTTCACCCCCCTTCTTTTACATCATACCCTTTTCATTGGAGGGTATATGTGAGGTATTGGGTAATATAGTGCTGGGTGTTGGATAGTAGATGACTAGGTATTGGTCACTGCACACAGCGTGTTGGATAATAATCAAACAGTCGGGGTTGGATAGTAATCAAAAGTGGTGCGTTGGATAGTAATCAAAAACTGGCTGCTGGATAGTAATCAAAAAGTGGTGCGTTGCATATTACTCAGAAAGTAAGTGCTGGACAGCACTCAAAAGTGGTGTGTTGAGTAGTGGTCAAACGATGCGTGCTGGATAGTATTTAAAAGTGGTGTGTAGGATAGTACTTAAAAGACGGGTGCAGGTAGTATTCAAAAAGTTGGTGTTGGATAGTAGATCAGTAGGTGTTGGATAATAGATCACTAAGTATTTTAATAGTAGATAACCATTTCACATTACATTTTCCGTCTAAACCTATAGCGTAAGTTTATGAGTGCCATTTTGTAAGAACAAAATTATGGGGCAAACGGGAAAACAAATGCTAAGTTTAACATTACATTTCCCATAGAGCCCTAGACCGGCTCCCCAACGTAAACGTACAGCGTAATGTTGATTCCCGTAGAGCCCTAGAAATGTGTTCAATGGTTGGGGTCAACAACTTTTAACAATATCACAATGTAACCCCATTTGAGGTCAACCACTTCTAACAATGTAACAATGTAGCCTCAATGTTAAATTTCCTTAAAGCCCAAGACTGGCCACTAATGTAAACCTACAGAGTAATGTTAATTCCAGTAGAGTCCTAGAGTGGCCCTTATTACTACTAACTTGGTTAGAGTTTTGTTGGAATAATATATAATGGTGTAAATTAAACGGACCGACAAAAGGCACGTAAAGAGGAAATGGGTACGGAAACCTTTCTGACGCAGATGAATCCTACCCTGTTTTCAAGTCCTTTATACTGTCTTATTTTATATACTATTTTATGGTATCCTTCGAAAAACAATTGTATTTACAATTAGCAAGCTTGCAACGAAAAATATATAGTTTCAAATTTCAAATTTCTTTGAACAAAACTGAGCGGCATTTACATCACTCTAATAGCGGTATAACTGTGAACATATCTGTATCAGAAAAATGCATCTAAGCATCTCAGCAACATAAAAAAACACTTTTGTAAACAAACAATATATTTATATTAATATTTTATTTATTTTCTATTATTAATCTACTTGACATTATTGTTCAAAAATGCCGTTTAAATATATATATATATATATATATATATATATATATATATATATATATATATATATATATATATATATACATATATATAACAATAATGCCTGTTTGTGGAATAGTCAAAGGAAATATGCTGACAACATGCTTAAAAGTTGCGTTTAACACAGTGAACCTGCAGTTTGTTCACCCCAGCAAACCTTCGTCGCCCCATTCGTGTTGAAAAACTCCTCTGTGTTTGTAAACTTTGACCAAAAAGCGCTACGGATTAAGTTGTTTTCATCATAAGATTAAGAATAATAATATGAACGGTGATACAAGGGTCATGTTAAAAAAAAGCTGATATAAGTACCAACGAACATTACATTTTTATGTGAATGACCTTCACCCCCACCCTCACCCAACCCCACCCCACCACATACGACGACGAATATATTCGGATATACAATCAATTGGTCGTTATATGGAGGTGTATGTTGAAATGATGTGTTCCCTTTGATCAGAAAACGATGGCGAGTTTATAGGCAGAAATAGACATCGACAACCTTTATTTAACGTCTGTTAGTATTTAATAATAAATAACATTACCTCATTTGAGCCATTCAAACAATACATGTATAATTAACTTTTGCAATATACTTGATGACATTATTAGACAGTGTACGCTAATTATAAGAGATTTAATGAATTTCCCCTCTTTGTTATGTGTGCATAGCTTTCGTTCATAAATAAGTAATGTTGCCTCATGATCATATACCAAACTATTCAAACTGGCTGATTTCTTGCTATTGTATCAGCAGTTGGGTATCCATAAATTTGGCATAATGATTAGTAACGTGTTTCCGGTAGTTGAAAACAAATAGACTCGGACCTGAGCTATATTCCTGTGTTAACATTCTCTTATTGTTACTCTGAAATTATTAACAACAAAGCCAGAAAAGTTGAGGGGGAAAATGTTCTCTAATGCTCTCAATGGCATAATCTTTTCCGCCTCCCCTCCCTCCCTCCCCGAAAATGGCAAGGCTATCATCAGTATATGCATTTATCAATGAAGTCTAAACAGACTTCTGATTCCCTAACTGTGTAAATAACCTCGCTTTCCGCCAAGGGTTTGCTTCCCCCATGGTATGTATGTATGTATGTATGTATGTATGTATGTATGTATGTATGTATGTATGTATGTATGTATGTATGTATGCATGCATGCATGTATGTATGTATGTATGCAGTGTTTTACGGCACCTCAGCACAAAAGTGGTGTAGTGCCAGCTAAAGGTAAAGTTCGAAAACAGTAGAAAAAGAACAGCACAACAATTTAGAAAGATATCCGTTCCAAATAAATTTAAACATGAAGAACAACAAGAAAAAATATATAGCGTAAAGATGTTAATATCCTGCAAAATTTATATAAAATAACAGATAAAGGTAACACATGTAAAATCCATAAAACATGATTAAAATGGGTTGGTTTTTTACTATACAGAATCAAGCAGAAAAAGCATTGTTTTAAGTGCAAAGTAATTTCTTAAAATGGTTGTCAGTCATCGATACAAAAATTGTGTACTTACATAAGACAAACAAATCTTTGTAGTTTTTTCCATTTCTTTAAACTCAATATTTCTAGCGGGGAGGAACGGGAGGGTGGTGGTGCTGAGGGGTAGGTTGCAAAATAACATTATATATAAATTAGAACTTCCACATCCACCCGTTTGCATAAAATCTGAGCTCCTGGTATCAGATTTACAGCTCACTATATATTTTCTTTTGCAGAAAAGTTTTATCCTAAAATAATATATGCGCTAAAAAGTATACCTTCTCCGATATCGAATTACATCGCTACCTCCATCCCAACACCCTTCCATTCCCCTTTAAACACTGGGGGGGGGGGGGGATGAACAGAAGGAATTTATAACTGTAGAAGGATTGGTTCTTGTGTTTTGTGACTGCAGTTTGAAACAACGATATGCATTACGAAGATTTTTACCATCGAGTTTCACCAACTGCAGTCGAAATTACTTTCTCCGAATTAAGATAAATAAGTGGTTTTCTTAAGCAAATAAGTTAGCAACAACAAGGGCAATAACAAACGCATTTTTAACCTTTAATAAGATAACAGTAATAAAATAAAATTATTTCATAAAAAGTCATAAATATCAAAACATAAATCATGTCCGAATGTAGCGAGATTCCATGTCATATGACCATGACCTACAATAACAGCTGGTGAAACATTGTGGAAGCAAAAATGCAGTAATTTATGCATGCAGAGTGGCTTGTAAAGCCTTCCATATACTTCGTTTGGCTATAGATGTGAGTGTTTGAGTGCAGAAAAGACTGTGCGATTACATTGTTTGAACTTCTAATCGGCGATTTTATCTGGGGTTGCAAATTTTGATCTGAAGTCACGTAGGTGGGAGGCTTCTTGTTGCTATTATAATCGTGTGAGGAGTTGGTATAGACAAAGCTTCACTTAAAGTGCACTGGAAACTGATTGGGAACCGAAAATGGTCCCCTGAATTTACCGATGTGTAAAACATTCCAGATCAGTATCACATGACAGTTTATCACATTGCAGAAAACTCACTAAATTCATGCTAATTGGAATTATATTCCATTTAATAGCTTGATTTCATAATCAATAGACTCAATCTTTATAACCATTTTATTGTAAGCTGCTTTATATTTTGTCAATAAAATCAATAAACTCTTCATGAATCATTGTATTTTTGTGAACATTTTTAGCACTGTCTATTGTACAGTTAATACCTAAGTAATTAAATTTTTTTTTTTCAGAAATTTTATAATTAATACTACCACTGTATCACCTCACAAAACATATAATAAATGTTTTGAACAACTTATATACATCAGGAATGTTTTTATTTTTTAGTTCTCTCATTTTTTTATTCTCTTGTTTATCTCAAATAGTTTGTAATCTTATTTGTTAAATTTATTTTAGTGCATTGGTGATAGCACAAATTTGTTTGTTTAGTTCATTGATTATTTCATCTGATATTGAATGTATTATCAACCCACTCAGTGTATTTTAGATGGATAGACTTATTTTGAAAAGTATTAGTTCTTTTCTTGTTTTCTACCCTCAGAATTTAGTGTAACCTCATACCCACAAATTTCACATTCAATTAATCCATTAAATTAACGTGCCCCATTTTTTTTTATACCTCTGAGACACTGTTGTCGAAGTTGTAATTGTATACCTCTGAGACACTGTTGTCGAAGTTGTAATTTTATACCTCTGAGACACTGTTGTAGAAGTTGTAATTTTATACCCCTGAGACACTGTTGTCGAAGTTGTAATTTTATACCCCTGAGACACTGTTGTCGAAGTTGTAATTTTATGCCTTTGAGACACTGTTGTCGAAGTTGTAATTTTATACCCCTGAGGCACTGTTGTCGAAGTTGCAATTTTATACCCCTGAGACACTGTTGTCGAAGTTGTAATTTTATGCCTTTGAAACACTGTTGTCGAAGTTGTAATTTTATACCCCTGAGACACTGTTGTCGAAGTTGTAATTTTATACCTTTGAGACGCTGTTGTCGAAGTTGTAATTTTATACCCCTGAGACACTGTTGTCGAAGTTGTAATTTTATACCCCTGAGACACTGTTGTCGAAGTTGTAATTTTATACCTTTGAGACACTGTTGATATCTATAACCCTCTAGGGATATATAGTCTCTTCGTTCATTTTCTGATATCTCCATTATTTTTTAATGGCTGATGCTTTTTAAGTGGCTATTTTAACCGGGGGTCTAAGGCGCTCGCCTTTACCGATCACTGCCATCTCACCTCTCTCCGCGTGGGTTCGAGTATTAAGCTCGGCCAATGTGGTTATATGAGAAATCTATTTTTTTTTTATAAAAAAAAAACATGTTCTTTGATAAGGCATAAGGATATAGTGGACCGTGATCGTCAATAATATCACAATCCAGAGGGATTTTAAACATTTTGCCAGATACAACATTAAGTATTGCTTCTGGATCAGTATCTCTTACTTGTGCAGCTGCCAGAGTAATTACTCCATACTCTTTTTGGTGTATCTGGCATTATTCACTGTATAATTATATTGTTTCTTGTTTGTTCAGTGATCCATATCTCCTTATATTACATTGTAAATATTAAAGTCTGTCAGATTAATCGGTGTATTGCTACCATAAACAATTTTTATATCCTTAATTAGTCCCCTACCAATATTACTGACCACATAATTACCGACATCTCACCTAACTTTCATTATGAATGATATATTAGCACGTTGGTCCTAGTTGAGATCCATAAACATGTTGGGTGTCATTTGGTTAGCTTAGCTGTGTTTGGTACATACGTATTGCAGTGGTGTGTTTGGTTCAAATGTTTAATCCCAAGGGGTGTTTTTGAGTCTGCTGGGAATAAATATATTTCCCAGTATTGATTTAATAATATAAGAATATTGTGGCTACTCCTCCAGTTAATACTGGCACAAATACATACTCATAAACACATACTCATACTAGGTACTATAACGGTACATTTACTAAAACATACTCATACTAGATGATACTATAACGGTACATTTACATGTTACAAATACATACTCATACTAGGTACTATAACGGTACATTTACATATACATACTCATACTAGGTACTATAACGGTACATTTACAAATACATACTCATACTAGGTACTATAACAGTACATTCACATGTTACAGAAACATACTCATACTAGGTACTATAACGGTACATTTACATGTTACAGAAACATACTCATACTAGGTACTATATCAGTATATTTACATGTTACAGAAACATACTCATACTAGGTACTATAACAGTACATTTACAAATACATACTCATACTAGGTATTATAACAGTACATTTACAAATACATACTCATACTAGGTACTATAACAGTACATTTACAAATACATACTCATACTAGGTATTATAACAGTACATTTACAAATACATACTCATACTAGGTACTATAACAGTACATTTACAAATACATACTCATACTAGGTACTATATCAGTACATTTACATGTTACAGAAACATACTCATACTAGGTACTATAACAGTACATTTACAAATACATACTCATACTGGGTACTATAACAGTACATTTACAAATACATACTCATACTAGGTACTATAACAGTACATTTACAAATACATACTCATACTAGGTACTATAACAGTACATTTACAAATACATACTCATACTGGGTACTATAACAGTACATTTACAAATACATACTCATACTAGGTACTATAACAGTACATTTACAAATACATACTCATACTAGGTACTATAACAGTACATTTACAAATACATACTCATACTAGGTATTATAACAGTACATTTTCAAATACATACTCATACTAGGTACTATAACAGTACATTTTCAAATACATACTCATACTAGGTATTATAACAGTACATTTTCAAATACATACTCATACTAGGTACTATAACAGTACATTTTCAAATACATACTCATACTAGGTACTATAACAGTACATTTTCAAATACATACTCATACTAGGTATTATAACAGTACATTTTCAAATACATACTCATACTAGGTACTATAACAGTACATTTTCAAATACATACTCATACTAGGTACTATAACAGTACATTTACAAATACATACTCATACTAGGTACTATAACAGTACATTTTCAAATACATACTCATACTAGATACTATAACAGTACATTTACAAATACATACTCATACTAGATACTATAAAAGTACATTTACAAATACATACTCATACTAGGTACTATAACAGCACATTTACAAATACATACTCATACTAGGTATTATAACGGTACATTTACAAATACATACTCATACTAGGTACTATAACTATTTCCCCTAAAATATTTCGCATATAGAGTTTAAGTACCACCTTAGTAAAATTCAGATCAAGATACTTCCGCATTGGAAATAAATAATGCTCCAAACAAAAAAAAAATAATACGAAAATGGAATAAAATAAAATAATACCGCTAACGTATTATAAAACATGACACAGAATCTCAGGTATGCAGAAAAGATACAAGCTGCTAAAGTATGATAAAGTATGACTCCGGATCTCGTGTATGTAATAAAACGAGCACGAATTTCAAATAGAGGGGAATAGGATAAAGATCCTCAAAGGAGATGCTGCCTCCCCCTATGAATGGTAAGTGGTTTATTTTGTATGTACTACATACAGGGGGCGAGGCTTTAGGTAATAAGATGGGCATTTTGCAAATTTTTTTATAAAATAGATCTAAATTATATCACCATAATAAGAGTCTTGGCGTTTTAACCTACTACTGCAAATCATATTAATACGGTCGTGAAACGTATTTAATTAATAATAAATACACCATGAATTCGTTAAATAATTAAATGACATACACTAACCAAGAACAGTATTTAAGGCATCTATGCTACGATCCTAAAAGTTCAGCTGCTTTCACAAATATGAATGAGTTGGCGAGGCGAATTAAACTGGATAAGAAGATTGGTTGATAGAACATTGTGGAAGCAAATTAAACTGGATAGGAGGATCGGTTGATGAAACAATCTAGTTACGAATTCCACGCGCAGGGCAACACAAAATTAAAATATAGAAAGGCTTATGTTCGTCACGCAGACGATCACTTCCAGGCAGATATAGCTGACATACAAGCACATCAAAAGTTTCATAATGATTATAAATATATTTTGACAATGACAGATGTTTTCTCCAAATACGTCTGGGCTAAGAATGTAAACAAAACAGGATAGGAGACACACGACACTTTTAAAGACATATTTAATGAGAGAAAACCAGAGAAAATGCAATTCGATGAAGGAAAGGAATTTTATAACCTAAAGGTCAAGGAATTATTGGGGGAAAAAATATAGAATACTTTTCTGCTTACTCAGACAAAATGAGTCGGCAGTGGAAAGGTTTAATTGAACTCAAAAGAGTAGAATGTGGAAGTATTTTACCGAAAATTATACCAGAAAATGGGTAGATATATTAAGAAAACCCTATTGATGGATATAATAGGGCACATCACAGATCTATAGGCATGTCTCCAATTGAAACCAGTAAGCCTAACAACAACTCAAAAGTATGAATTAACTTTTTTGTCTATCTTACAACAGATGCCTCTGGAAGACCCACATATAAAATTGATGAGAAAGTCAGGATCTCAATATATCAGTCTATTTTTTCTATAATCTATCTTTCCAATTTTAAGGAAGATATGTTTAAAATCAGATGAGTATTTTTAGGAGACCGTGTGGTATATAAAAGTTAGAAGGAGTTATCTCTATATGACAAACAAAATGATGTCTTCAAGATTGAGAAAATTTATTTTAGAAATACAAAACTGAAAAAAAGAAATGCAACAAGTATAATTTTTTTAAACGGAAAGGATATGAATCTTGAGTGGTTGGTAGCCGGAAGGAAACATTGTGTCACTAAAGTAGGTACTTATTAATAGTACTAAGTTCATTTATGGTACTGACATAAAACATTGTAGAGGTCATATGCAACAAATTTATATTATATAAATGGAACCAATTATATTTTATGTCTTATGAAATTAAGTCTACTGATGAAATAGAACATGGAAATATAAACTTCACACGATGTAAATGCTGTGCAAAATATAATAAAATCTCAATGGTATAGAGGAGGAAATAACAAAATCGGCGAATACAACCAAACAATAATTACCTGTGAATGTGGAAAAGCTATATAAAGAAGATGAATGTTTTATCATAAAGTAGATTTTACACTAGTTTTAGTTTAGTTGGAAAATAGTACTATAAACAGACGAAACATTTTACACTAAATTTCTGCACTGAAAATTTACCTGAAAGAAAGTAGTAGTTTATAAGTGGAACACAGTTTGCTTGATGCAAAAATACAAGGAAGCGGTGGTTCCACAGATTTGCCCATTGATACATTTAGAAAAGTATGAAAACTATTGGCAACTATTTGTTTCAGTTAGCCTAAACAGCAGCAGCATTGCCTGTTATTATTACTAGTGTAATAAATAGAAGAGAAATACTACCAAATCTGAAATAAGGAGATTACAACGTTCTTTAATTCGTTCGCCAACTAGAAGAGAATTAAAACGAATTGTGAATGCAACTAAGAAAAGAATTATTACAAAAAAGCTACACGACTTGTTTAATAAACTCTTAAAATGATATATATTTCTACCTGAAAAGTAGACAGTCATCAGCATCAATTGATTGATTAGATTGCGTTTCATAAAGAACTTGAACCAATTAGAGACTTTGGATAAGTCAAATTCAAGTTTGATTGATCTATTACACTCCGCATAGTAGATGACAGAGGTAGATTAATTCATGTACGTTTTGTAGATTGGTATCATAGAACAAAACCTAAAATTATAATGAAAAAACGAAATGAAAATTAACGTTCAGGACATATTTGATGAACTAAATACAAATTTTGGACCGTAAATAGATGTAAATACAAAATGCCTTTTTTTGTAAAAATATGAAAATCATTAGGAAGAAATTCCTACATAGATCTACCAAATAGAATTTAAAAAATACCAAATCTTGACTTAATGTACAGAATAGAGACAATAACTTAATACAAAATACAAAATACTGCCTTAATATACAGAATAGTGACAAAAAAGTTTTTTTTTATGGAATAGAATCTATTATAAAATAACCTAGGGATCATCCGTATGGACCACAAATATGTAACCTTGATAGATATAAACATCGGTTTATTAAATGCCCAATAAATATACAAAATATAAAACCATTCGGAAATGAGTTAGAACAACAGAAAGAAAAAGAGACAGTAACTTAGATATGCTAATAATGTTTGATAAAAAGCAAACACTTATCTTTATTGTACAATAAAAGATTTATTAAAATTGGTGTCAATTCAATATAATAAAGATGGCAAAAAAAGTTGTAAAAAGTGCTTGATATCCATACGAAACCATAGATTCATCTAAGAGATTTAATTGAGCTGAATTACCACTAATAGAGAAATTTTATTCAACCCTCACGGGATCAGATATTATGGAAAAGGATTAGAAATTAAATTATATTGATGCTCTTCACGACGAGAACATAAAGAAAGATGCTTTAATGTTATGCAATATTTTTTGAAGAATTTCGATCTGTGTAACACATTATTTTACTGCACCGGGACCACGTCACGATGCTAGTTTTAAAATAAGTAAGGTAGAATTAGAATTACTAACATATTATGATATGTTTTGAATGAACTGGAATCTGAAGAGGAATAAATGTGATACCTAATATATATGCTAAAGCAAATTATCAGTATCATAACGAGCCTAACGAGAACAAAACAAGAAATAGCAGAGAATAACAACCCCAACACTTTGTATGATCGGGCCATGTGGAAAACAATGCCTGTTAGAAACCTTAAATTGGCAGACAAAGAACTAATAAAAGAAATGAAAGCAAAATTAATGTCTTGGAGCGATGATTGTAAAAAGTACATTTTGAAGTACCAACGCATTTGCACGACTATTTTAAAAAGTATCCTTTGGCACCAGAAAAAAAATCCTAAATGAGGACGAGTAATCTCTATTACATATGAATTTGATCAAATATATAAAGCGCGCAAAACATTCAGTAGATAAAGAATTATGTACGTTAAAAACAAAGAACAATATGTTATTCACCATCGTAATTTGAGCTGCATTTTCAGTTAGGAATAAAACTAAAAAGATACATATAGCAGTTTCACCATGTGATCATAAACGTTATTTAATTGATAACACGAATAGTTAGCCATATGGATATTCTTTCAACTAGCTAATTTATCTCGACAATAAGAGTTTCCTTCTACCACATAGTAAGCAAATGGATATTCCAGCCTCATTACAAGTTTATTTATTTTGTATTCTTTTAACTTGTCAACTATTTCATCTATAATAACCTCTAGTACTCCATAATTGTCATTAAAATATTTTACATAAAGTTTTGATCTTTTGTGTAAAAGACTAATACAAATCTAACACTTCCACGAAGATCTTTTATGACAGAATTACGCTTTTGAACTGTTACCCATATAGATATTCCATAATGCCTACCACTGAATGCTAACTTTGTTAGGTAGATTGCTTTCTTTTGTTTACATAATTTTACAATCGTCTATAAGAAACAAAGTATTGGTTTCCTGATATATACTAATAAATAATTCTGGCTAATTATCCAGTTTTTCACCAGGATCTATTAGAATTACATTTTAGTCTCTATAGTTTTTATATTTTGTTTCAATCAAATATAGTGCAAACTTTGTCTTTCCGCAATTTGGAACACCACAAATAATCATATTATGCGGCTCTTTTATATACTTTTATTTATTGTTTGACAGGGTTCGCCGTTTCTTGAACATGATAAATTTTAATTGGTTGTTCTGAATATTTACATGTGCATCAGAAACAAAATAAATATACATTTGGCGTACATCTATGCTTTCTTTTCTGTTCTTCTGCATGAGTATTGTTTGTTGAGCATTAGCTAATCTGTGCCTGTTATATGCAATGTCTTAGCATGTGTGCTTCTTAAATCAAACCATAAGCAATGGTGATCAGTATAAAATATTGTTTACACTAATATTACCAATGTCCTTTTTTCATCAATGAAATATTTTGTTGCTTCTGTAAATTGTTGACTTAAGTTATACCCCTGTGCATGAATCATGTTTGGTAATCCTTTCACAATCATCATTGTTTTTCTATTGCTAAATTGAAATACTTTTAAGACTTCTTTTAAACTCATTCCTGGTGAATCAATTATTACATTTTTAATGGTCATATTCGCAGCTATTTCAACAATTCTCTCTCTCGTGATATAGTCATAAAAGAAAGAAATTCCATTTATGTACTTATCGTTTGCAGAATTAGCCAATAGATCAGATGTAATTGTATCGTGCTGGAGACAAATATTCTCTAATTCATAATCTTGGTTTGCACCTTCTATCACTTCAGATGTTTCTATACAATGTAATTATAAATCTCAGATCCTGATAAAGAATACAACGGGCATTAATCTATTAATATCCGAAAATCAAGTGGAATTCTAATTTCTTTCCGTATACGTTCTGCATTCGTGTTGTATGTATTAACAGTTTCTGATCTTAACTTTCTCAGTTTTCACTCATTATGCCTTGCTCTATTTTATTTGTTCTCCCAGAATTTGGTAATCATAAATCTCTGAACGTCATCAAAATGTTGTAATCATTCAATTTAAACATATATCATCACTACCGTAAGAAATGCTTATGTTTCTATTCAGCTTTCTTCCAAGATTGTTTGCAACTGAATTAGATACGTTTCCTTTAACCTCTACATCGAACGATGCGAAAAAAACACTGGGTACATTCAATTCATTTGGTCTTAGTATTACCACTTGTAAATATTGTTCAGATTTTAAACTACCTGGAGTGTGCAATACAATGATGTGTGGATTAAGATGTATAACACTCGATGGTGTTTCTTCCTGTTTATTAGGAGTTATATATTTTCCGTATATTGCCATATTTCCAATTTATTTACTTTAAAATTAGTTAAATTTGCTATAGGACGCCTAAGAAAAATTTAGTTTTAGTTCTAAAGAAATATATAGCTCACAAGAACATTACCGCCGATTACAACTGCAATAAATATACTCATAAGTTATCTTTTTTCAGGAGGCTGGTCAAATCATTAAGTGTAGGTTGCCTAGGTTTATCTAAATTAGCGTCGGGATGAGTAGAAGAATATTGAGAAAAAACTTCATCCAAAATGTCTGAATACTGAGTAATTAAACCTTTCTTTCTTAACCGTTCATTTAAGTAATCAAGCGACTATGGTCTGTTTTCATTAAACTCATTACATTTCTCTTCATTTCTTTAAGTGTTTTATCATGTCTTTTTGTTTCACCATCAGCTTCCATTATGATCAGATAACTTGAACAGATAATTACTTTCAGTGAATGCTGAACTGGTAGCAATTTCTCCTTTCATTATTACTGCTGCTGTTGACATGTAATGATAGCAAATTTTTATTTAATCAACAATATTTGAATCTAATTTTATTACGAATATTATCTTCATATATTCAAACTAAAATATTAAAATACTGTTTTCTTCTAAGTATTTTTTTTTCTTCTTATATTTTGTATTTTATATGTTGACCCACTTAACCTGAATTTTTTCTTAATACAATTTCTTTATTCATATTTAATGCAAAATAATAACTTTTATATTATTTACTTTTAATACAATATTAAAGTTGAAATCATCTGTAGATTAGACGTTTCAGCTTTTAAAAATTGAATATAAACCTATTTATTTATTTTACTAGCATAATAGTCTTCGAAATCTATGCGGTGTAACTTGCATCCAGCAAAATGTGATAGAGCATAGTCAAATCCATTAGTATTATCTACTGTATAAGATTTTGTGCAACCAAAACATATATTAAAAGAACCGTTTAAATTAAATTCAATCTCTTTTTCATATCTATAATACACATATGGTTCTCTTTAACCAAAATATCACGATTTGGTACATAACAAAAATCAAAAGGATATATTTATCCAGCGAGTTTATCATCGAATTTATTTAACCTAGTGTTATGATTATTCAGGCTTGTATTATGATCCTTTAACCTTGTATCAGCAATTTAAATACTTTTTTCTCCCATATCTGTGTTAAATCCATGATTTAACAATAGCAATGTTTTTACTTAATGCTAAAATCTTGTTATCTATGCATTATTAATTTCTTTTTCATTTAATCTGATTTGCAGTTATCCTTTGTCCTATAACATTGAAATATTTTCTTAATCGTTAACCTTTAATCTAATTCTCCAATGCGTATTACACACCAAAATTAATAACAAGCGCTTATCTGTATACACTTAATTATATGTTTGAACTTTGTCTCCTTTCTGTTCTCTTTCAGCAGATAGTTCATTTTTAAAAGTTACTAAATCCAGATCTTTAAAAAGTTGTATTTTATTACTTAAATCATGGATTGATAAATCATATGTAGATTCATTAATCTAATCGTAAGTTCACTCACATGAACCTTATTCCCTAAGTCCACTATCTATCGATTGACCTCTTCTAAGTCATTCTTCCACTGTAACTGCAAAAGACTGTTAGTGACAGCTGTCAGTCTATCTTCGAACTTTTTCACACCATCTTTAAAGTCATTTACAAACTTTTTAATATTGTCATCATTTTGTTTCTTCTCATCATTTAATTATATATAAAGTTATGATTATAATGTATTGTACGTTTCTATAGATTTCTTTATTTCCTCCACGTCGCTCTTAAAGGCTGATATTTCAGCATTTATCTTTTGTTCAAATGGCTGTAAGTATTGTTGAATATTTTCTCCACTAATCTAACAGCTTGTAAAGTTATTGAGTAATATATCTCTTGGTAAATAAATCTTGAGCATCTGAAATCTTCTGCTTGTTATCATCTATTTGTTTTTGCAGTTCTGAGAGTTTAATAGATTGTTCTCTGATACTCTAACCACAGCTGTTAATTTATTATTAGCTTGTTTTTTTCCATATTTTGCTATGTCTTTCAAATTATTATCCTCTTACGTATTTGAGTGTCGAACCGTTTTGCTATAAAACCTTTACTCGCTGCATCGGATTTTACTATCGGATCTGCTAAATTTGTAATACGGTTGCTGTTCAAGTTTAAGTCATGGTTTAGTGATTGACTTAATCATTCATCTTTATTATCCTTTTCATCTTTCTATATGAATTTAAAACTGAAATCAGTAGATCCTCTGGAAGATATTTCTGTGATTTATTTTACATGAAACTGAAAATTAATTTGCCTCAGCTATTCTGAAGATATACATAACTAGCCTATCGTTGAAATCTATTACTGTTCGATCCTCATCTTAATCGTGATATTTAATATGCTTATAGTACCACTTTGTAATCGTTTATATGGACTACTAACATAGTATGAGATGAAATCGCTGTGAGATACATTTGTAATAGGTAGAGTAGATTAGGGGCCGTTACAGTAATTATTTGTATTGTTTAGTTATTTAAGTCAAATATGCAAGTTTTTAGGCTTCACAAATTCACAAATTGTATCTGATTCGCTATATGCCTGTATAAATCTCTGACTATTAAATCCAAATAATTTAGACTTCTAGCTGATTATATACACTGTGTAATTATTGTTTGGAGAAATTAAAAATTTCGAGTTTTGTTTTTGGCATTCAATATATATGCTTTCTTCATTGTCGTTATTAGCAGTCATTCTTTTTTGGACCTTTTTATGTATATTATACGATTATATAACCCATCAGATATTCATTTTGTCTTCGTTTCATTCTTATCGTTTAAGTAATAGAATATATATATATATATATATTTTTATTTGACTGTTTTAAATATTGTAATAGCCAACTACGAAATATATTCTCTGTAATTAAATGTATAATTTACCAGCTCTGTTAACAATTGGATTTGAAAATTATATTTCTTTATCCGACTGTCCTTTCACAGTAATGTAACTATCCTTCACTGTTACGTTAATAAGCTTCGCCGTTACGCAGTGGCAGGCTTCCATTGAAGTAACGAGAATCCTTTGCAGTCGTCTTTCTGTTATGATCTTGCACTCATTCGTATTCAGTAACTATCATATTAAATTTACCGAGACTTATTTCATATGGCTAATTGCTTTACTCGCCATTTCATGAATAGTATTGAACTTATTCATAGCACAGGTAATAATCTCATCGTGTTGTAAAACTTTATTACATACTTGCTTGTCTTTTAAAGCTGGTATGTATTAGTATGCAACTAACCCCAGTAAAGTTTCACCAAACCCTGTAAAAGCTAGAGGTATAATAAATACTGTAGCTATTCCTGCAACTTCTAAACTAGCAGCCCCAAAACACATTTAATCAGAAACACTTGCCATACCAACCTCCATACAGTTTGTTTAAAAAATAAAAAAATTTAAAATGCTTTTTATGATTTCTTTTTAAACCTCCGTTGTCTTTTTAACTAAATCACTCTCTATTTCATTTATTTTCATCAAACTAAAGTTAATATCATGGGCGTTAGGTGATTACCACTTCCTGGTGTTAAATAGGTTAACTGTATATTTATTCTATTTAATTGTTTTGTCTGCTAGTATCCTTTGTGCTGTTAGATAGTCAATCGTAAACTGACTCAAAGAAATATGAATAACCAATTTTATTACTTTTTCTATACCCATGCTAGTTGGAGAATCTATTTTAAACTTAAATATCCTCTTCAAAAGCATTTTTGTTAGCTTACTGTAAGAGTTGAAATTATTGCTTAATATAGTGTTAATTATGTTGTTCATTTTGTTTGCAACGTAATAATGAAAAATGTATAAATACAATATTTCTGGAAATGGGTTTACTTTATTGATAATTGGCTTGCAGCCCACTATGACATTAGTAGACTGGGCCGTCCCTGATTCTTTATTAGGTATTTGCTATTTAAAAATACCTCGATTTGAATATACAGCACCTATTCCTATAGCAGCTACACCACCTATCAAGTAATAAATGTTGTTGGAGCTTTTGATGTCATGTGAGCAATATTTTTTAACTTCAGTTCTCTCATAAATCTGTCCTGTTTTTTAACTTTGCTACTTTAGTGTTTTAAATTCTTGTGAACGTTTTCTGAGTGGATCTTTTTGTGAAGTAACCTTCTTTGGTAATTTAGGAACCTTATAATTTTCAGCAGTTTTGATTTCGCCACCTTCCATATATTCTTTAACGAAATTGCGGCTTTCATAAAGAGTTATAAAAGTTGTTTTCCAGTTAGTGTAAATGCTTGTTTATTTGTTTCGGTTGCAGCTAACATTGTTTTATTAACTTACAAATATACTAAAGTAATGTTGAAACAATATATTGTAAAATAATTTCGTCTAGGTTTTCTTCTGTTTGCTTTTAAAACTACTGAGCTTAAAAGTTATGAAACTAGCACACTTAACGCTAAAATAAAACTCCAGCAAGGTTTCTAATTCCCTTTGTTGAGAAGCAGTCTTCTTTCAACTTTTGCTGCAATTCATTTACGTAATCAATTCGAAGATCTTAACTCATCAAAGATGTTATTCCTGGTGTTATTACGTCCTACAATGACTTCGATATTTTAGCTGATCTAGCATTAACAAAATGCTAAGTGTTTACCAGTCATTTCCTTGCATGTGCCATTTATTATACTAATTTATATTTCCTGTTTTTATTCTTCTTATATTTCGTCTTCAGGGAGCCCGGGTGTACCGAGAATGGCGGAGGTTTTGAATGTGTGAGCATCGTTGGTAAAATGGCTTTTTTTAACATGGGACTCAGTAACAAATTCCTATTGACAGGGATAGTTGATGTATAGGTTAGACGTTCATTCACCCTCACCTGAACGGTAGTGAAGAGCACCCCCACCCTCATATTTTGTATTTTATATGAGTAACATTATATACAGACCATTATAAATATTCACTTGTGGTTCGTAATTATATTAGGGGTATACTGAGAGTGAAACACAAACATTGAAAACATACATGCACAGTAATAGCATGCCATGCAAGAAAAATACTCCTAAAGTCTCAATAATGGATACTCGAAAAAATGGAGCAGCAACACCTGAAACTAGAACACCGAGTCCGTCCCGGAGACTGAAGTTAGCGTGAAGGATTTACTCCTTAGATTGGATAATGAGCTCTCCATAGGACTTGCAATCATGGAGCAGAGATTCCAAAGTTTAACTGTGCAAATAATAGCTGAGATACAGAATATCAAAAGAAGATGTTAGCTCAGTAAAGAATGAGACGAAGGGGATTAAAGAGAAAATGTCAGGAGTAGAAGGAGAGATGGGAGTAGTGAAAAATAGGATGAATGAAATAGTGGAAAGCATTGAATTTCAATCCGAAAGAGTGGATATTCTGGAAAACGAAAAGGTAAATTAATTAAAATTATCAAATCGACCAGGATAAGAGAGGGATAGAGGACAAAGTGCTGCTTTTGGAGAAACACGAGAGGAAATATAATCTGTTAATTTCTGGTCTTAAGCAGCTCCCCAAGGAGAACGCATATGATATGGTCAGAACCTTTATGGTAAATGATCTAGGACTAGAAGAGGACATTATAAACAGCATCTACCTCTGCGATGCCCATATAATTCCATATGGGAACCTAAACATACCTGCTCAAAGAGCAATTATAGCCAAGTTTGCAAACTTTGCTGAAAGGGACTTAGTTTTATCCAAAGCAGATAAACTGAGGGGCACCAAGTAGAAAGTTTTGCCCGACCTTCCACCCAACATGAAGAAAGAACGGGCAGCCTGTCTCAGACAGCCTATACAATCAGGGGCATTGGGCATTGGGGTCACCATTGTCCACGAGACTAGAGAGGAAAATGGGAGACCATGGGAAAGAGGAGAAGAAAGAACCTGCCTTGATTGAACTGAATTGCCTGTATATTTTTATGTCTTTGTCTCACTGTTAAATAAACTTGACCCGAATCCTACACTCTCTACAAATCAAAACATCATAACTATGTATAAATAATATGTATGTACATGTTTGTATATGTAGGCATGCATGTATGTATATATATATATATATATATATATATATATATATATATATACATATATATATATATATATATATATATATATATATATATATATATATATGCACTTCAAAAGCATCCAAATACATATATTGATCTTAAATTTGGCAAGATAATATACACGTAGAGATTTTCTCAATGAGGAAAAAATATGTTTTGTTTCCTTTCTATGTATCCCTCTATTTTAACCGAGCTAGTAATATTTAATGATGGTAAAATCTAGACACATTACACTATAACTAGATCGGATGACTATTTTTATATTCATGAGAGTTGTAAATGGCCTTGAGTATTTTTTAACTGATGCAGATTCATGGAATTTATACCATATGTAGTAGTGTAATTAAGTTATACTATACATGCATATAGACTCTCATTTTGATAACTGATACTCAACAAGTGCACAAGAATGATTTATCTTGTACTGACACAGATGATATGTAGAAAGATTGTGCAGGTATCTGCTGAAATAACAGATTTATAATGTATATTTATCTTTTTCAGATATAATTTTAATGACTCTACACCAACAAAAATAGAAGTAAGTAACTGATTCCCAAAGCATATTCTGTTTCCATGTTTCAGATGCTCAATTTTGTTCTCTTATTTGCCTCAAAATTTGCCTTGCGTGTTTATTTTCTGCTTTGTATAATTTCAGTTGCTTTGAAGTATTCAGTTGCTTTAAAAGTATTCATCTTGCTTTACTGTAGCTTGACATATTTTTAATTTACTGAATTTGTCCACAAATTAAATTTAATATCATTATATAATTAACCTTTTTGTGTTAGGTTTAGATTTGACTAGCTCTTTCATAAATAAAATGATGATGAAATGAGGTGTATATTTAGTATACCTTTAGTTTCACTATATTACTATGATATTTATGACGTTAAATGGTTCTTCACCTTTGTACAGCTGAGACTGTTTTAGGTGACTGTAGTTTACTTACATACAGAGCGTAAATTGTTTTATTCCAGTTTAGATAATACAATTTAACATTCAGCTGAAATTTCATTGTGTCGGTATTAAGGAGAGGAGCAAAATCTCTGTATCAAACATGAATAGATAATTTATTGCTACTGTTACTTCAATTACATAAAAGAAAAAATTCTGTATCAAACACTGGAAAGATAACTTAAAGAAATAAATTAAAGAAATGTTAAGTGTCACATGAAGAGAATATATGATCGTTACCTAAAAAGCTAGTATAGAATACAATAACTTTATAACTTGTATTACACTACATTCCACCTTTTTCTCCCTTTGTCTATTCTGTAGACATATTTGATCATAGAAGTTATTCTTAAACCTTTAACTTTGCAATAATAAATTAGAAAAGTGATTTGTTTACTAAAAATTATATTAATATTTATTAGTCTGTTCTCACTTCTCCTTTATTTTACACCTTCACTTTGAAAGTGTAAAATATGTGTCCACGTTTAAAAAAGTGAAATCATATTCTGAGGTTTTCTTGGGTAATTGGGGTTAGGGGGGATGGATTCTTCCTGTTTCTTCTTCTTTTTTATGTTTGCACACCTTCATTTAAGCAAAGAATAATATGTAACTATTTTTGTTTTTTCGATCTTGATTTTTGACAATAGCCTATATCTGGACAAAAGACGTTTTGATTGGGTTTTTTATGTTGTTGTTTTTTCTTGCGTCTTTTTTTTACATTCGATTCCTGTATTAGAGGAAGACAGATGAAGATGTTTCTTTTGCATATGTATGGTATATATGAAAAAGATGATTTTAAAGTCACGAGTTATTGATAGTATTGTATCGTAAGTCACAACTATGTATACTTTTACTTGGTCAGTAATTTACACTTTTTTTAAACAAAAAAATGGATAGCACAAACATTAAAATATCATCTGCACACTGATGGTTAATTAGGAGATTGGGAAAATTGCAAGAATGTGTTTGATTACCTCAGGACAAAGCAGAGTCATATATATTGTTTACATAAGACACATTTTACTGAAGATAAAAATATCATATATCAGAGCTCAATGGGGTTTCGAATGTTGCTTTAACTATATTAGGTCCGATTCAAGAGGAGTTTGCATTTTATTTAATAATAATTTTGAATATGATATAAAAGATTGTAAAAGTGTTCCTAATGGTAATTAGATTGCACAAGATAAAAAAAATAGAATGAGAGTATTTCTCTCCAATTAATATCTGTGATCTACATAATGATTGTTCAGACTTTTACAATAGTAATAATGATATTATAAGTGAATCTGCAAATGGTTCAATTATGATTTGTGGCGATTTCACTTTGGTTCCAGAACCTGAAATAGACTGCTATAATTGTAACAATATAAACAATCCTAATGCTAGAGATGTATTAATGAGTATGAAGATACAGTTGGTCCCTTTTAGAGAACTTAATTCATATTTAAAGATATATACATGAAAAAATACTTTAGAACAAGCTAGATTAGATTTCTTTTTAATGTCAGAGTCCCTCATGCCAAAAGAAGAAACAATAATAATTGAATCCAGTTATAGATCTGACCACTCTATGATAATAACAAACTTATGCTCAAATGATTTAATTAGATGTAAGGGCTTGTGGAAATTAAATAACAGCCTTATTGAAGATATTAAATATGTAAGTTAAATTCAAAGGATAAAATTACTACATGCTTCATTCGATTATGATGGAAATATTGAAAATGTATCAAAAACAAATATATAACTAACTATATCAGACTCGTTATTTCTAGATACTCTTTTGATGGAAATTCGTGGCAAAACCATTTCATTTGCTTCGTATAAAAATAAATGTAAAATAAAACAGAAACAAGAACTCGTTCTTGAAACAGAGTCTTTAAAGAATAGTACTTCTGTTGAAAATACTATTTTAGAGTTATTAGAATAAAAAAGAGAGAAATGGAAAAAGAAAGACAAGGCAAGTTTCGAGAAAGTATCATCCGGTCAAAGGCAAAATATGTGGAGGAGGGGAGAAGCCAACAAAATACTTTTGTCATCTAGAAAATAGAAATTATGTGACAAGAACAATTGCAAAAATAATTAAGGACGAAGACGAAATTATAACAAACCCATTTGATATTCTTAGAGAAGTTCCGGAGTTGTATTAAAAACTATATAAATATGAAAATGAGATAGAGGACAGAGATTTCAAAATTATAACATTCCTAAGTTAGACCAAGATGAGTCTTCAAACTGAGAGGGGAAAATTACCCAGAAAAAGGCTTTAGGTTGTCTAAAAAGATATGAAAAATAACAAAAGTCCTTGATCAGATGGTTTCACGGCAGAATTTTTAAAATCTTCTAGTTTGATATTGGGGAATTTGTAGTCAGATCAATTAACGAAGCATAGGACACTGGATCTTTTTCAACAGTTTTGAAACAACGAATGATAACTTGGATACCTAAGGAAGATAAATCAAAACAGTATGTACAAAACTGGTGCCCTATATCATTCCTTAATATCGTCTACAAATTAGCATCAAAATGTATTGCCAAAAGAATAAAGTCAGTACTGAATGATATACTATCTGATGACAAAACTGGTTTTGTTGAAGGAAGATATATTGGTGAAAATACAAGGATTATATATGATATACTGCATATCACTGAAGAATTACATATGCCTGGTATCTTATTATTATTAGATTTTGAAAAGGTTTTTGATTCCATTTCAAGGAAGTTTGTTCATAATGTTATAACCTTTTAAAATTTTGGACCGATGATAAGACAATGGGTAAAAAATTGTTTTGTAATATCTCTTCAGGAGTGTGTCAGAATGGCTTTATATCTGAATTGTTCAATGCTTTTAGAGGCTGTAGACAGGGCGACCCACTATCTCCATATTTTGTTTTTAATATGTGCAGAACGTTTTTCAATATTAATTTTTTTAAAAACCTAATAAGAGTATAAAAAGTATTAAACTGAAGGAAACAGAATATTTACTCTCACAGTTTACAGATGATACTACTTTAATTCCCGATGGATCTTTCGAATCTATTAAAAACTTCCATTGATCTGTTCGATTTATTTGAAAGAATCGCAGGCCTGAAGCTCAATATTACCAAAATAAAAGCAGCCTGGATAGGAAGTAAGAAGTATAGTGGAGAAACCTTTCATCATAGGTTAAAACTGCAATGAGTTACTGAATTTACTCTATTGGGTTTAAAATTCAATGTCGACTTAAATAAAATGGTACAGATAAATTTTTAAGTAAAACACACATGATAAAGAAGTTTCCAAGGAATTGGGCGAAACGAACCCTAACACCATTTGGTACAAAAACAGTTTTGAACAAAATTAAACCATTTATTCATCTCCTTGCCAAACCCTCCGCAAACGTTTATTAGCGAATTGAATTAAATATTTTTAACATTATATGGAAGCCAAACATGGATACAATTAAAACAGAGATTATCTTTCTGAACATCCACAAAGGAGGGTTAGCAATGATAGATATTGAAATATTTATATTAGCTCTAAAATAACTTGGATTCGTAGACTTCTTACAACCAGAAGAAAATATGTTCACTTCTTTGAATACGAAGTATGGGATATCCAAAAACAGTGCCATATTAGATGAATAAACAGGTAAATTATCAAAATATGTTTTGGCGTGATGTTTAATTGGCTTGGAAAGTTTTAAAATAAAGAAATATGCCTCAAACAGCAGAAGATTTTATGACAACAAACTTGTGAATTAACACACTAATAAGAGTAAAAAAAGTACCCATCATCGTGTAACAGAAATGGATTGTACTATATATATATATATATATATATATATATATATATATATATATAGAGAGAGAGAGAGAGAGAGAGAGAGAGAGAGAGAGAGAGAGAGAGAGAGAGAGATAGAGAGAGAGAGAGCATTACAAATATACTCCAAAAAGAGGGGAAAGTGCTCTCCCTGGATTCTACAAGAGAATGCTTGATAACATTAACATAATTTTTAAATACGAATAAAAAATATTATCATACAGGTTAGAGAATTTTAATTCGTACTCTATTAAGATTCGAACCCGGATCCGCGGGTTACGGCACCCATCGCGTTTCCTGTAAGCACCAAACCCTATACCATCTCGACCATGCACACATCACCAAAAAATGATGCTACATTTAAAGTCAGTGGTATATGCATTCGTGCGAAGTAGACATACCCACATGTCGACCCAGTAATTAATTCTCGCTAAGTAAACAGACCATCTGAATTCCTACTACAGAAATCAAGGTATACAGAAGTTATTATAGAAAATTACAAATATACACCAAACAGAGCGGAAAGTGCTATCCCTGGATTCTACAGAAGAAAGCTTGATAACATTAACGTACTTTTTAAATACGATATATATATATATATATGTATATATATATATATATATATATATATATATATATATATATATATATATATATATATATATATTAGTGATATGCTCACATACCAGGGAAGTTTTCTTGAATTTGAAAGCTTTAATACAAAGTACGACATCAATATAATTTTTCTTGCCTTTCAAGGTGTCATTCAGACTATAAAGTAATAATGTAAAAAATTCAACCTAAAATTGAATACAGGCATGAATGCCAGACCTTTTATCCCTCACGAATTCAAAACGTATTCTTCATAGTAATAAAGGTTGTAAAGAATTTTACAAATTACTTTTGAACTCGAATGTGAAAAAAAGATGGCAAGAAAATATAAACTTTACTAGTGACTATTGACCAAATACACATTCTAAAGTGGTTAAACTAAGAAAACAAATTCAAAATTACAACTGTTTCAATATCGTGTTATACATAGACTTCTGCCAGTGAATATATTTTTGCATAAAATGCATGCTAATGATGCCGATAAATGAACTTTTTGTAATGGTTCTCCAGACACAAGAGTGCATTTGTTTTGGGAATGTAATGCGGTTAATAGGGTATGGAGTGATGTTTCCCATTTGATTCAAATGTACTAAACATAGCACTTACTCCAAGCGCCAGTATGATTTTATTTGCAGATACAGATGTAGAGAACTTGTATGAACAACCTTTATATTTTACTCTTCTTCCTACAAAGTACTACATATACACATACAGGATGAAAAGAGACATACCTACATTAAATGTTGGTCAAAAGCTTCTTTAAATAATATTATATATTCATAAACATATATTGCAGTCAAATCGGACAGGAAAGAAAGTTTCATGATAATTTGGGAACAGTGGAAACCATTGCTTCCTTCCAATCATAGTTGACTTTGTATTATACTCTATATATGCAAACTTACAGATGTGATATAAATTTTAACATACAAATGTATCATTACCAGAGACAGAAATAACAATTACTTACTCCCTCTATTTCTCTCTCGTCCATCTTTATTTATTTATTTATTTTCACATCACTGAACTAGATGTAATATTTAGAATCTATGTTGGTGATTTGTAAGTTTAATAATTGTAAGGGACAAGACTTCAATGTTGTGATAATGTAAGGTCCGATCCCATTGCCAATTTGTACAAGAAACAATGAAATATTTTGAAAAAAAATATTTCGTCTTCAGTTAAATATAGTTTATCCTCTTTTTATTTTTTGAGAAACCTAGTTCTTTTTCAAACTGATTTTGATTCATTTTAATTGTTTAAACTGGCAATAGCTGGTGAGTTGAATTTGAAAACCCTGCTTATGACAAAGCAGATTTTGATGAAGATTATGATGTAAATCAGTGGAATGAAAATTATGTTGCTGCTGAAAATGTATCCTACGAGGAATTCGAAACACCTTAATAAATTTGAAATATATGAAACAGACTATGAGTTACTTAAATCTCATTTAAATATGAAAAATAGAACATTATATTACGAAGAAATGGGTAAAGATGGTATTCAAAATTCTATATAGGTAAACCAATTAACGCTATAGCTAATAAAACAGGTAAAGTTTTAGATTCATTAGGTTGGAAAAAGGAAGGAAAACTATAATAGCATCCACCTAAAGATACAGTATTAGAAAATCGAAAAATATTACAAAATTCCACAGTTACATACAGGCAACCAGTAAGAGTTCATGAGGAAATAGAAATGCAAGAAATTAAAGGAATCATCCATTAAACCAGCAAGTTAGAGAAGCAGCGATTTTAATAGATGAATACTATAAATGAGTTGTCAGTGATCGATCTAATAGATTATTTACGGTGCAATAAGAATGGATAATTCATGGCGGATTTAAGTGCTGTTGATGTAGTACATTCAAAAATAATATCAATAAAAACAGACCTTGATATGTACGACAGAGAAATAGCAAATACAAAAAAGACATTGCTAACGAAAAGATGCAACTGAAAGGTTAAATTGCAAGAACTTTTCAAAACCTGAAATCAATTAAAACACAGATAGTTGGTAATTTAATAGATGCGTTCATTGCAAAATTTAAAAAGAGTATGAAAAATATTGCTGACTATTTGTTTAAGTTATCTAAAAAAGCAGCAGCAGTATGTTCTGGTATCATTACTAATGTAATAAGCTGGCTTTTCACATTAGCTGGAAAATATACTTCTTAAAAAGCTGATTATCCCCTTTTGTTAATTCTTACATTAATAAGCTTGTTCTCTGCAGTTGTGCTAAAAGGATTATTTTTAGTAACAAAAATAATAAAGAACTAATCTATTAGATAGCTATTTCAAGATGTAAATTAAACTAGCTACTGCAACCACCGACATAATTATAAACGCTTGTTTATTTGTTTCATTATCTATATCTTTCATATCATGTGATATATTACTTGTAGTTATAGGTGTCATAATTGTAAATACTGTCGTTTATATTGTTTGTAATATTGTTGGTATTGCAGGTCTTGTTGTTATTGTAAGCTTGCCTAGTCTACATAATTCTTATTAACGTTAATATTTTCGTTTTCTGCCATTTGACGAATTGTTGAAGTCTTTTTATCAAAATTTCTAGTTAGAAATCAGTATATATATATATATATATATATATATATATATATATATATATATATATATATATATATTAGCATTAATTCCTAGTCAAAGTCAAAATAAATGTGATAACTTTTGTAAATAGTTATTGTTACCTACTATGCAACCCATTTTCATAACAATATCACAAGGTAAAGGAAAGATACCATCACCACCAACTACACAGTTAGTCTAACTTTTTGAATCTAAAAAATATTGATGAAATCTTGTTGTGATGTTTTCATCTTGTTCACCTAAAATAAATTTGTCATCTACTATCAGTATTCTTAACATTAAGACAAACCCTCTTATTCTTTGTCCATTCTTGTAGATCTATGCATTATCTTCCTCTGATTGGCCTGTATCTTTCAATACCTAGTGTTAGTGTTCTTGTGTTAACGCACAACGAGTAATATTGTGGCAATTATATTGCTCGAACTTAACTAGCAGCTCACCAAGCATTTCTGAATGTAGAAAAGTAGTTCTTTCTTTGTTTTTTATTGCATTAAACTTATTTCTATGGCACCAGGTCCAAAATATATCTTCATCATCCTCGGAAAAGTATTTTTGTTTCATTCTAGTTACCAGATCCATCTGTAATTTGACTGACTGGTGTCACTTAATCATTCTGTTGATTATGTGCTTAATTTGGGGCGTAACTATTTGTATCAATTCACATAGACTTTCATTGGATCCGCCACTAAAGTTGTACTGATTCAACCTCTCATCAAATGCATCTGTTGTTTCTCTTTATATAATTCCTTACATATTTCCTAGCAAGCCTCTTTAGTTGTTTATTGATAGGTAACCTAATAACACCATGTGGCTGTTATTAGGTTTCTGTTGGGTCGGTGGTTGGTGAGGTGGTGATTGGTGTTATTGTGGCTGGTGAGGAGTTGGTTAGCGAGTAAATGGTTGCCGTCTGCTATGCATCCTTCCAAGTCTATCTAGTACTGTTAACTGCGCTGACTGAATTTATTCTGATATTAATTTCTTCAATGAATCAAGTGAATTTCTTAAATATGAATCTGGCATTATCTGGTTTCTCTGATATAATGGTATCATACATATTGTTATGATTCGTTAAGCCCTTGACCTTGTTTGATATCGCAACCCGTTCTACTTCACTAAAGTAGCTGAAGGGCATACTACCGAACTTGTTTTCCTCCTATACTCAGTTACACTATTTTGTATACATGACTGTATCATGTATTTTTTTATGCAATCAATTATATGAATGCTAGAAGTATTTACTAAAAAAAAGTTTTATTGTATAAAACTGTCTTTTTCCAAAAGGGTGAAGGCGTTACGGAATTATATATCATTTTTTCTTTTAATAATGGTATAGTTTATTAGTTTGATTAGTTTGTGATCTCTGTTCTTAATCTAACAGCTGTCGTCTTGCCGTGAGTACACATACGGTAGTTTGGATCAATATTTCACTGAAGCTTTAGTCGTGTCATGTGATCCAGCGCGTGAGGGTTTTGAACTTCTGACCTAGACTCTATGATTCATTTCAGAGTCAATCCATTATTTACTGTTAATAACGTCAGGGCACCAGCACTTTGGCGATGTCACGCATAACCTAGTTTCGGATTGGTTCGGAGAGGGTTGTAATTTAGAAGGAAATTATTTCGAAATACCCAGTTGTTTATCAAAGACGTAGTTTGGGTTTTATTTCGATTCTGCGTAGTATGAGACTATATAATATGATTTATAGCAGCATTCTAGTATTCTTCATAGCTACACTGGATTGAGAGATCATAAACGAATTTGGTTCATTTTGTGTGTGGATATTCTACTTCTGTGATATATATCAGTATGCTGTACATTCTGGATTAATACTGTTTTCTTAAACTTTATTAATTATACAGCTCCGTGGAAATATCGGAAACATTTCTAGAACTTGTGTTATTACATATTCACAAGGACTATTTTGAATTTATAAAACTTGGATATAACTGATTCGTATTAACACATCCGTACAGTGAAGGTTTCATTCGGAATCTACTTCATTCAGAACATTTGGATTAACTTCCGGATCATTGAACTTTAGAACAATTTAGGTCTTTTAAGGATATTCTATACTGTAAGTTATTTTAATTCTTTCACTTTGATTGTTTGTTGAAATATTTTAATATTTTAGGAAATTAAATATTTGTATTTTAAATCTTGAAAGCTTCTCTGAGTCTTTTCTTTTCTTACATTACCCGTAGTCGTAACAATTATAAATAAACATCTCCCTGACGTAATTGTGTTTAGTCCTTTTGCAAGATCCAATCCTACCCGGCTCCAATCCTGTTACACCCTAATCCCTGACAATTGATTGTTACAATCATCAGTGTTTCACCCATGTTGTGCAAACAAATATGCCGATATAGTCAATAAAGTGGATATGAATTAATATGTGTAGGGAATGCACATCCGACAACTTCGATATAATCAGATTAAACACAATTGAAACTCAGATAAGAGCTATATATTCTTCATATATAACCATCCGATAATAAGTACACGTGAAATATTGATACAATGATTGAAAAAAGGAAAGAAAGAGAAACTGACAGACAGAAAATTGAAAAAGGAGGATATCGAAAAAAAAAACATTATAGAAAAGTAGAATGAGGGAAAGGAGGAAAGAGAAGAAATAAAAAGATGTAAAAAAGAGGAAGGAAAGGAACGTTTTATCATTGGCCATGCACATTCATGTCACAACAAAAATGATCTGGATAATCAAACTTAAACAAAGTAGCATCCAAACTAAAGATGTCACATAACAATCTACGAATTTTGAATTTTGAAAAGTGAAAACACGCTACACAAATTGGTTCAACACCGTAAAGTTCAAAAGTCAAAGCTACTTATGAAAAAAATCAGTGAACAGAGCAGATACATACAAATAACGCTTATATATACGAATTCTGGTCCATAGTTAGAAAGCAAATTTATAATTTAAAAACTCAAAAGAATTTTCTAAACATTTTAATAGTCAATATATGTTCGATCTCTATATACTCATGTTCATCATTCAATGAATGTGATATAAATCATCTAAATCTCTATGACGTACATCAGTATTATCCTAGTTTCAGAGATAACATTTCAGAAGGTGCCTGTGATAAACCAGTGCACATAATTACTATGCCTCTAACAATAGAATGTCACGGCTGGAAAAACTCAGGAAGTTTTATTTTGTCTGGAATAACCTCCCACCCCCACCCGCCCCCCGTCCCGTCTTCTATGCGTATATGTTGGAGAGAGAGAGAGAGAGAGAGAGACAGAGAGAGACAGAGAGAGAGAGACAGAGAGAGAGAGAGAGAAGAGGAAGAAGAAGAAGATATTTAGACTTATTTTTCTGCGTATGTTTCTAGGTGTGTGTCTATTGCATATGTGGGGGTGAGGGGAACGGGGGAATTCGGCTTATTTTTAATCGACCCAAAGTTTGTGCATATTTTGCTTGTTATTTTAGATTTATTCAGTGACATAAGGCATTTCAAGAGGCTATAACTTCATGAAAGTACTACACGAATATGTTTTTCTCGGTACCACTTTATGTGTGTAAAAAATTGCAAAAAGAAATTTTTAAAAGTGCTGTTTTTAACTTGTGACTAGTAAGTAAACAGTTTGCTATGTTCGTCATAGAAGTACTTTAAGGACGAATTTCAGCTACATAGTTCATGTAGTCATTGTAAACAAACCGAGATTGGACCGAAAACTAAAGCATATGTTCCTATTTTAGCTTCAGCATTTGAAGTGGCATAATAATAAGCAAACAATTTGTTATGTTAGGATTTGAAGTACAAATGTTAACTGCGTACTACATGTAGCCGTTGTAAACAAACCGACCTTGAGACGTCAGTGATTTATAGAATGCTTCATATGCATCGATGTTGGATAGGAAATTTCCACTCGAGGGCCACAATTTGTATCTTTCGCAAAATTCTAATCCCGAATGTGAAAAATTCCCATCCAACTCCGATGCGTAATGAAAGATTATTTTTTTCACATTTGTGAACGAAAACTGAGGTCGAAGTTAACATGGCGTATTGTGATTACTGATGCAACTTTAAAATGCAAAAAACACAATGAAATGTCCTCACTTTAAGATAGAACGTCAAAGGTTAGGTTTACACGACGTTTAAACACGTATCAGCGTTCAAAGAACACTGGATGAGACCGTAGAGGTAATGGGGATACACAGCGTGAGAATTCCTGAAGTTAGCTTGGGCAATGACACACATATAAACAAATGAAAAATAAAGTCTATTCTTTTCCCTAAGATTAAACGAAACAGACAAAGGTACTGATATAGTCATCTTTTAACTTGGATCAATATTTTAATTTCCTTTCACAAATAATAATGAGAGTATGAATTAAAAAACCAAAACAAAACATAAACAAAAACAATTACAGCAATGTTTTTTCGACTCGAGACCGGACAACAGAATATATACCTTCAGCTAGGTCGATTATTGTAAAAACATCCTGTTTATGGGACACAAACTTCAAATGCTGCACGTGTTAGTATGTAAATATGTTGCAATTAATGGTTATTTTAATTGTGGTGAGTGAATGGTTAAGTGATAATGGAAATGGGGGAGTTTTTGACAGTTGTGTGTACATAGATCACAGAAGAAGGTCATGTGATGAAGGACAGCAGGCATGTGATGAACGATAGAGATATTCCCTATCGACGTTCTACACTGGAAAACACAATCACACACACGTATCAAAAGCTCCAAAACTAAAATTCTTCAACAAATTCTTCTTATTTAAAATGCCTCACAGGTACAGAAAATCTGTGAATGAAGTTTATGTTTCACGAAGAAACCCACTAAAAATTATTATTTTGACATTGTCAGGAAAAGAATGCAGCAAAAGCAAACTCACCAGCAACGAACAATAATTATCCCTGTCTACATTGCTTAACTACAGGTCATAAATGGAACCTGAAAACATTCGAATGTCGAAATATATGAATAACATGGCTAAATGCATACATTCAATCCTGATGTAGCTTATTTGCTCATTCGACACGTGCCTTTTTCTAAGAAAATAGGGTTGATTTTGAATTTCAAAATGTATCATAGGACTACTTGAAATTTACACTTGTCTAAATGCCCACCTACGACAATGTAATCCTTTTAAATCCAATATTCCGCTTTTTGTTGTCAGATCAGTTGATACCGTCAACAAAAGTTGTGATATTAGGTGACACGTAATTTTCTCTGATGAACCTCTTCACATGGCGCCAGAATACCGAGCCCGGACAAAATCACAGCACGAGAGACGATGAGGGTCACGTTGAATTTTATTGGGCATACTTTACATATTTTTCATTAGTTATTTGCTTTCTACGCATTTCGATCTTTAAAACAAACAAAGAACAACATTCGTTTTCATATTGCAAATTTTGATCTAAAGTAAAAGGGTGTTGGTGTAAGGAGTTGATAAAGACAAAGCCTGACCGAAAGTACTGTACATTGGAAACAGGATTCGGAAACTACAGTAGTGCCAAGAATGTCCCAATTTGTAAACAATTCCAGATCAGTATCACGTAATTGTTTACCGTCAATCACATGGCAGAAAATGCAGTACAGTCATAAGACTGGAATTATTACAATATTACAACATTAACCTTTGGAAGCTACTAATATTAATCAGATAATTAAACTCCAAAAACGAGCCGCTAGAATTAAAACACGAAAGGACTATCTATCCTCTCTTTTATTAGTTAATTTACAGTAGTTACCTTTCAATTTTGGAGTGAAGTAATTTAAAGCTATTTTGACATATAAATCTTTTCATAACATGGCTCCACAATATATCAATGCTCTCCTAACTCCAGCTTCCAAGATCCATTCATACAATCTGCCGTCAATTTCGTACTCTAATGTTCATTTGCCTAAATTGAACAAAGCACTCTGCAGTGTTGTGGAATGTCATTCACAATGATATTAAACAAACGCCAACATTAGTCGTTTAAGAGCGCGCTTCACAAATTTCTTCTTTCTGATTATGCAAAATCTCAAACAAATTGAGACACCAAATCTACATATATATATATCCTTCGTATGTTTTAAACTAATGTATGTATGTATGTTTGTATGTATATTTTATGATTACATGAAATGACCTTATTTATAAAGCAATGTGATATTTCCAGAACCTACCAGATTTCAGATGCCAGCTGTCAGTTTCGTATTTTGATTCAAAGACAAGAGGCTGGCATCAATAAATTTATTAATTTGTGTTACACCTTCGATTCTGCTTTCTTATGAATATAATTAATTTCGACACTGATTAGTGTCTTTTTATGAAAATTTATTATCATTATTATCCGACATAAAACCTCCAAACCTTTTCTAAATTGCTATTTAATATTTATATGAGTGCTTTGCTGAAATTATGAAAATTGGGGAAGGGAATGATGGGAAGGAAAGAGCGGGGTACAATAAGTTGGAATAGAAACTGATTTAAATATTGGTTGGCTAAGTGATGCAGGATCTCAAAAAATACAATAATAGCAACTTTTTATATAAATAAATCATTGTTTTCACTTGACCGTGTAGTCCTTGTGCTAATGTTTCTTACAAACTTAAAAAATACCCAAACACATAAAGATACCCTGGCGCTAAATTATATGCGACCTTGAAGGTAAGAACAGCTTTTCTAAAAAAATAATATAATCCTTAATTAGCATCTATATAAGAGTGCTGAAAAGAGATGATGTAGATGTTAAAATATCTTTGACATTTAAAACCACCCTGGGTGCTCTTTTCTGTAAGCTGTATAATCTCTTCATGTAAGAAGAATTACAAGGTTCTCCCCATACAGTAGAGCAGTAGATAACATGTGGAAAAGGAACTGTATTGTACACTTTTCAGATGAACTGATCCAGCAAAAAACCTCCAAACCTTTTCTAAATTCCTAGTTTTATGATAATTGTATAAAGAGCGTTCCAGATTGGTTGGACCAGGAGAAAGTATTTTCAATAAGGATACTTAAAAGTTCTTGCACATTTAATAGTTTCAATTTTTTTACCATTTATTTCTAAGTAGCATTCTCTTCATTTAGCAGCTCGTCATGCCGAGTAGATACGCACGAACTGGGTTTTCTGTAAATTGAAGCTAAATTTATTGTCGTACATCCATTTCATAGCACATTGTAAATCTCTATTTAGTGTGATCTTAACAATGCTATTATCTGTATCGTTATGAATGTTTCAAGCACTTTGGAAATTCATTTATATAATAACTCATAATATGAAGAAGAGCGGACAAAGAATTTATCCTTGTGGTACTCCAATATAAATTTCCTTAAAATCCGAAACAGTACTTCTCCAACTCACAGCCTGTGATCTACTATCAAAATCGGACGAAACCATCGCAGTTAGGGTTTACCAACATTATATGCTGATAATTTAGTTTTGTAGTAAAACTGTAGGATTAACAATATCAAAAGCTTTACGTAGATCTAAGAATAAAACTCCAGTTAATTTCCGTCATCAATATTCTTTAATTAGTTATCAATCAAACCAGTGAGTGCTGTCTCGCAGGAAAGATTTAGCCTGATTAACACGGGGTAATCAAACTGATTTTTTCCCAACAAGTGATCAAAGCCAGTAGTTTTTGAATGAGACATATTTATAATTTCCTCTCTAATACAATTCTCAGTAATATGTGGTATCTAAAATAAAGTTCATTTTACATACGTTCAATATCCGATAGAGAAGAATGAAAGTCCTTACCAATATTTAACCCAATGCTACAGAAGTAATCATTGAAACTAATGCAATTTTAGTAATCAACAGTAAGAAGGTTAGTACATGAATGTGTTTTCGATGAATTTAGAAAATCTTTCAATTTTTTTTTACACATTTTTCTTTCAATTCTAATTTTTACAAGAAGCGTATATCTAAAAGCTGTATAAATAGCCCAATGATTTTTACTTTTACTTTTTCTTGCTTTCTAATGTAGGAAATCTCTGGTATGCATCGATGCTAAGATATCACCATTAATCCATTTCTCAGAATCTGATCTGATTCTAAGTTATTTTTATGGTAAATGATGATCAATTATATGAAATTATAAAACATTGAAGGCTAACCATGCATCGTTTATATCATCATAAATCTGAATTGTGTTCCAAGGAACTTGCCTTAAATCTTAATTTTGTCCTAAGGAACTTGCCTTCAATCTTAATTGTGTCCCAAGGAACCTGCCTTAAATCTTCCTTCAAATGTAATTCATCAAAGTTTATGAAATAATGTTATTTAATATTTACATGAGTGCTTTGCTTAATGTTTCTTCCTTTTCCTAACTGATAATACTATATGTTTATCACTAATTCCAAGGGGAATAACTCCAGAATTAAGAGAACTCCTTGTTCAAGACAGCAGGATATTTTGTCTTCTACCTGATAGGCTCTGAAAAATTTAATTCAGCCTGGAATTTATCTGTATCTTTCTGTGTTAATAGGGTACCTGTCAAACCATTGCCTGTATCTGCGAAAATTATATCTAGTTGTTTTTTTTAGTATCATTAGCAGACTTATTTAACATAGATTCAACTGCATACAAGAAACATCTATTATCAGTATTCTTGCCGTTAATACAGGGTTTCCTATTCGTTATCCATTGTGTTAGATCTATGTTTGACCTTCCTCTGATAGGCCTGTATTCTAACACTATCTAGTGTTAGTGTCTTTATGTTAGCGCACACCCAGTAATATCGGGGAAGATGTATTGCTCGACCTTAACTAGCAATTCATCAAACATTTCTGAAAGTACAGAATTAATTCTTTCTTTGTTTCTTATTGCTATGGTTTTGTCTCTATGACACCAATTCTCAGCACATATTTTTGTTTGATTCTAGTTACCAGATGTTGTTAAATATAATTTTATATCATCACATTTCCAGCATTCAATATAATGTTCTTTTGTTATCTTCTCTACCTTAATATGAACATTTTGTTCACTTTGTTCATTTTGTTCGTTGACAGTATCTGTCATTATCTTTCAAGGAAGCTGTAAAATGATAAAAAGGTGACTTCAAGGTTACTTAAAGATGGTTTATCGTAATGTGTGTCGTAGTATAGATTGTATATTGAAATATGTTGAAAGATTACTTGTATGAAAATATCCGACGTCATTCAAATGGAGTTTAATGTGTGCCCAATCTGTAGTGAAATTAAAAACAAGGTAACTACACATGTTGTATTTCTTGGTGGGTGCAAGGAATTCCCAAGGAAGCTCTTAAAGATCGATTGTCTTAAGGGACCGATCATTTTTGGGGTGGTGTCTAGGGGTGTGCTGACTATGATTTTGTTTAATGAAAAAATGTATGGATCTCAAATAGCTTGAAAAATTCTTGTTCTAATAGTTTGAAAAAAAGAACGTATTATATCCAAATACATTAGTTCAAAAAAATATCCTGAAGTAAAAGACAAAAATATCCCGATTTGAAAGAAAATCCCCCCCCCCTCCAGGACAATTAAATGGTCGGTCTCTAAATCAAGAAAGGAACTGAAGCTAAGCGTACTATGCGTAGGATAATCAGACCTGAGATATATTAAAGTGGCAGGTGTAAGCCTTGTAGAAAGGAATATAACAAGAGATGGTTCAGTAGTAATCTGGAACGTTAAAGAGAATACCCAAAAGAATACATACATCAAAAGTATCTCGAGGACAAGGAATATAAGATTACATCCAAGACTAAAAACATGACACATAATGTTCTTTCACTATGTGTCGAAGTCATCATTTGAATTGATTGGTCTTCCGTCTTGGCCTATGTATGCTAAATGAACGAACTTCAATAAGCAACAGCATTATTCTGATGATGTAGATGACGACGAAGATGATTATGTTGATCACCTGTATCGAATAACTGTAGGAGCTTTGTTCTAACTTATCTGTATAAACACTAGTTATTTTTCAACTGGAGAAATACTGGATATTGATCTGCTAAGAATAATTTAAGTAATAGTGGTAAGATGCCATTCATGGATAGAGTAAAAAACAAAACACTTCAATATCTTATATACATTTAGGATTCTGAATTCTGAGTGTGTTTAGACTGATAATCCTCAGACTGACTCAGTATCAATTTCTTTATATGTAAAAATATTTCACCGCTATATATCAACTTAAGCTATGCCATCATTTATGTCCAAATGTTTATTGTAGTAGCCACCTGGGCACATTTAATCTACAGGAATTTAGTCGTCTTTATCTTGATCTATCTTAATATCTTTAGCAGTTAAAACACTAGTATTTAGTGCAGATAACGGTAATCCATATTTGGTACTAGCCAATCCAGTCATGTGTCTAATACTCTGTAATGTCATGTCCTTTATCACTGACTGAAGATGATCCAGGTAATTTCTTGGTAGTACCTTACTTTATCAGTATTGTTACAAATGATTTTGTCTCATCAGACATAAACTTTAATATCTTGCCTGCCCTTGCGTTAACACATAGTTCGTGTCTTCTTTAATTTATTTCATCAGTTTTGTTTAAATCTTTTTCTGTCAATACCTTACACGTTTCCTCTTTATTAGTACACGTGGCTATTGCTATAGCAAATTGTTTGTATTCTTCTGTATATTCAGTCTTGGTGCCAGTTTCTTCTTTCTCTTCCTTTAAATCTAACACGATCTCGAATTCCTTTTGATTCGTGTAAATAAACAAAACAATAGCGGAAAGAAGGGACCCTGTATAATGGACAATCCAAGAATATATGAATATACATTTGACTATTATAACAGAATAAAACGTTCTTATATCCACTATTGTCTATGATACTAATTAAATTTGGAGATCACTTTCCTTCGTCAGCATCAGGAGAACGACTTACCGAGTCAAATGCATATTGTACCAGAAATAAACTGAAGCACACTATTAGGGTAAGTAATTATCTTGTGACATATGATAATATCAAAGGTTTACAACTATTTGTAGATGAAAGATGAGCTATATGTGTCCAAATTAAAGGTAAATAGATTATAATGCAAATAGGTTGTTAGCACAACAAAACGTGTATACCACAAACCCAGGTATAGGTGGTGAGACAGAGCTTTTATGATGACATAACGTTTTGATCTAGATAAAAGAAAACAATGGAAAGCCCAAAAGCTCACTGATAAGTAATATTTTGAGTCATCACCAGAAGACACTACTACTCAAAGGCATGACAACTGGAGAGGAACTAAATTTAACAACTTCTAAAGACTAAACAACTGAAGTACAAAACAATATCGAGATGACAAACATTAAAGCTAGTTAATAACCCCACAGATGTTACTTTACTGAAGAAGGTAAATACAGTTTTGTTATTAGATTAGCAGGTTGAACTATCACTTGCTGTTATTGATAAGTCTAATGATCAGCTTTTATGAACAGAGAATTAACAATTATCAGTAAATTGCAGGTAAAATCAAGAATATAAAAACAACAATTAGTGAAACAGAAGTTCAAATAGAAACATATGAAGACCTAATGACCAAATCAATGGATAATGCAAACATATTAAGGCGAGAAGGTAAACCGGTTAATACTCTATGCTATTTTACCTGTTAAAATGAGGCAGCTTAAAGAGGTTTGCATAGCATTTTCCAGAGTATCACCACTGAATTAAAAAAATGTAGGTAATTATGGGCTTTAAAAACATCGGAAGTAATTTTAAAAGCACTTTTAGCCTGACGATCTATGAGGACACGCAGAGAACCATGATTGTAACACATTGTTACACACAATAAGATATTTTAAAACGTACAAGTGTGTTCCTGCGTAAATTTATGCGTACGACAGCTCAAACATATGCATAAGGCAGCAAAATGAGGTCGGTGCTCTGAGGACTCAAACATAGGCATAAGGCAGCGAAATGAGGCCGGTGCTCTGAGGACTCAAACATAGGCATAAAGCAATGAAATGAGGTCGGTACTCTGAGGACTAATCTTTATTGCCTCAATATAAAAATGAAAATCACCACAAAATAACAATAAATCAAAGACTAACGTTAGGTAAAATCTTCTAAATTAGATCTGTGTAAGTTTGATTTGTGACTAATATGACTGTAAAAATCGTAACAGTCGTTACAAAGATGAATTTCGTATATATATGTATATATATATAAGCTTTGGGGCAATTATCGTATATCACGTACGTGACATATGTGTTACAGTAGTTACAATATTCACTATTTAATCTTCATTTCGAAGATGATACACATTTTGGAAAGAAACGCGCCTGTTTTTTTATTTATTTTTTATTAATGCCACATAATAAAGATGATACAGGCACTGAGCAAGTAAGGCTTACTTTGCATTCTTATTATGTTTCTGGTAAGAAAATCTAATGAATAAACAATATACATAGACGGTAAGTAGACATTGGCCAATATGAAAAAATTCACCATACTATTTCTTGAAATTTTTTGCCAAAATAGCCGAACCCTTTTTAAATTTTTATTTTACATGGTGGGTTAGAAGGTGGCGTACAAGCAAGTAGATACTGGAAGATGTTATATCAAGCCTGCAACTGAATCTTTGAACGAAACATTGGAGATGATCCACGACGTTATTTCATATATTTCTTAATGAAAAATAATGAAGTAACTATGTTTACAAGGAAAGCGTATTTATAAAAGTATGGGGTTGGAGGTGAATACAAATATAATACTTTATATCGACGGTGCTACATTTTGGTACACCTACATCTCACTCGATGATGTATTATGCAAAAGTCTAGAGATAAACTTCGCCATTTGATCTATTGTAAGTGTGCTTATTTTCACATAACTCTACAACTAAACCATTTAGTACAGTCATTAACTTGCTGAACGACGTCTATTGCGTGAACACCTGTCACTGAGTAAAATTTTGCCCTAAAAATGGAGAGGTGGATCTCAGGCAAATGTTATCCTCAGAGGAAATAAGGAACACACACACACACACACACACACACACACACACAAATACACACACACAGGGTGAAATCTTCCGTTCAGCCTATGTGTTCGCATAAAAGGTATTTGCTCACACGAAGAGACGCTCAATAAAAGACTCCAGAACTCTTAAACATAAGGAGATACAAGAACAAAACTACAAATGTAGCTATTCGCAAAGCTAAGGCCATTGACCGAAGCAGTCTCCTCAGATGCAAAGCTAAGACTGGCAATAAGCGTATCCTTTTCGTAAGAACATACAACCCAGATGTATCAAACACAAGGCAATTTGTTCGGAGATACTAGCACAATACTGGCTTCTCTGAATGCTAAAGGAAGTCTTCAAATAACCACCAATGGTCGCTTACCAACAACCAAAACACTTCAAAGGCCACCATGTGGGTGCTTATTTGAACTAAGATCATAGTAAGGAAGCAGTAACATACAGATATAAAGACATACGTTGTCCCATTTGGAGGCAAATGCCAGGAACGACCACTTCTAGAGTTTATCAACAGGAGTTACAATATCAACCAAAGCTTAGTATGTAAATAAATACATCATTTACGTCCTGACGTGCAATATTTGCAAAACAATTACTAAGGGAGAAGGGAATAGTATATAGAGTATTTCACATCACGTAATGAGACGTTATACTACATCGGAGCGTGGCAATAGTGCCTGCTGTTACAGGTATAATAACCATAGCCAGGTATATTATCATTTAGTCCAGGGGAAATGCATACTGTCCGAAAATAAATTTCTATAGTTAGCCAATCGGAACTCTGGAATTTATCATGTAATGTAATTTAAACTTAATAGAATATAGGGATCATGCAAGGTTTCATGCATGCAAAAGTTTGCTTGCCAGAACACCGGAGAATAGTTTGAGCCAGAGGGTTCAAAGTCATTCCCAATAGCTCCAGCAAATTTTTGTAAAATGTGTTTAATCGCTATTCTTACGCAATCAATGACTTGGTTATTTTGGTATTGTGTTGAATGGCACATAAAAACATGACACAATACCGTGCATAGGAAATCTAAGTAACGTGCTTTTACAGAGACACCCCATGACCTGGTCTGGCCAGAATGCGAACCTGCACTCTTCTGTTCACAAGTCAAGTGAACCACCACGGGTCCAATTCTATACAAATATACAAAACACCTGCTTGCACATATATTATATTTTGGTTGTTGTTGTTTTTCAAAACGACTTCACAGAAAGTTACGCGTTAAACCAGCTAAAACCGATACGATCATGAAGGAAGAGAAAATGATTGAATAGATTGAAATGGAATGGAATAGATAAAAGAGAAAATAATAGACTAGAATTGAATAGCAATATTTGTATACAGCTGAATATTAATTCAATGAGTGGAATATCAGTAGAATAAAATTAGTTGACTGAGTAATGTGAACTATTTACAGGGCGTCGCAAGCAGTCTACCACGTGAAAATTGGCGTGTGGTCGGGAAAATTCTCACCTCAGATGAAGTAGAGCTATTGGCTGGTCCGTTCATAGCAGAGTTCTGCAAGGATTATGAGGCATAAAAACTTATCCGGGTGATTCGTGGACCCACTCACCACTCTGCACACGCAGGTACTACTTCGATCACAATATACGCAAAAGTGGTAAAATATAGGGTGACCACAGATTTTGCAAAACAAAAAGTCCTAAAATTCTTCAGAAAGAAAATAAGCAATTACACGAAATTAATAAGGAAATTAGTAAACAGCAAACATAGGAAATATATCTACCATTTTCATGGTATTTTTCCTTAAAGCCGCATCTCCTCACAAATAAAAATCGTATAATGAGACAAAGACATGCCATAATTCGGAATCTCTTTTAAAAGAGACTAATGAAAAATATTCGGCATAAATATACACCAGAGTCGAAAAATAAGAGTAACCCAGTAAGTCCCCATACCATCGGGCAGTCGAGATAACATGTAAATAAGTTAGGGTAATTTCCAGTGTAGGCAAACAAAAAAAACAAAAACAAAAAGACTCATGCTGTGTTTTGGCGGTGCTCTGACGCTTCACATTGATGACTAGTCGGCCGTATGGGCGACCTTAATTGTGGTCATTGATTCGACCAATGTATGACCGAGTTTTATATTCGCTTCAACATAAGCAAGATGGCGGGCATAGCGGGTCGCCATATTAAGCAATAGTTATGTGCTGAAACAAATTGTGGACAGGATGTTGCCATCTTTGTTCATACTATATCCATTTTTGCAAGTGAACAAGGGCGCGTTTCTTGTTTAGTAGTTCTGGGTCGAAACAAACATCGTCTGTAAGAGCGCCAAAACACACACCTGTCTGTTTACTTTTCAACGGAATATTCGTAACAGACTAATCTTCTGGAAAAAAATAGGTTTTGCAGTGCATGCATCTTGCAAGCGCGATTTATTAATATTCTCTCCTTCACATCCAGCAATGACATCATCATTCCTATTTCTCAGATGGAGTACGTCCTAATTTCAATGCTAATGAAAGGTAAAATGGACAGGGTCGACCTATTTTGTGTTTTTGCGCTTACCAGACAAATTATATCGGCCTAAAACCTGGTCTACTTAAGAAAAAGTATATTAGCTCCCAGGCAATTAATTATTTAATGAGCAACGGAACCATGATTGGCTAAAAATAATTATCTTGAAATATGAACATAGTTTTTCAGAAGAAGCCTACGTATGGGTAAATTGTACGCAATAGTAGGCCTGAACCTAAACCATTTTAATGTTATCGATGTCGCCGCACAGGTACTTCTGGATATAAATGGGAAGACTTCACCGGACCTGATTATGGTTGGCATCGACAAGGAATCTTTTCTCACAAAAATGAGCCACAGCTTATAATTTTCATCGTTTTAAACGTTTCCTACTGAATAGATGGTTCATATAATGTAAGTTTGTTTCGCCGATCTTACGATGAAAATATAGTAATTAGGCCAAACGTTGACATTACGGTCTAGGCAATCGACGCACGACGGGCTCGGGTTGGTAGAATAGGCCCGATGCTTAATCCTGCATGTCGCACGAGGCGACTTAGTGGTGGTAATCCGTTTGCCATGGGTTGCGCCCCGTGTCGTTGGAGGAGAGGATCGAGATAGTTTAGTCGAGGAGAGGCCAATGGTTGCAACCCCAAATGCAACACTCTACTTTGGTCCTAACTTTAGTTAGACATGTGGTCAGAAGGGCTCGATCTGATCAAAGGATTTGTCACTCCAAACTTCAGATGTTATGTTACTAACATTCAATTTCACCGATCTCCATACTTTTTAAAGGTCACCATTGCGATTAAAGAAACATACTGTTGTTCTTGGAACCTTCTAAAGGATCAACTTTTTTATCTGCTAAAGATCAAAGAGTATACATACTATTTAGAACGAGCTACAGATATAATCTAATAGTGTTGAGAAATTGGCGGTAGAATACTGTGTCAAAGTTGGTAACCTTACAAAGCCTCCGTTGTTACCGCTGAAATGTTACAACCATACTCCAATCTTTGAAATACATTGCAACTTCCCCAAAAAAACAAACACCAAACAAATGTTGTCATCTTTTCAGATTCCCTTTCCACACTGAGAGCATTGCAAAAACTTAACTTTGAGAACCAGTTAATGTCCCATATTGTACAGAAACATGATATGCTCATACAATCTTGAAAAACGCATTCTGTACTGTTGGCTGCCTAATCATATTGGTATTAACGGCAATGAACGGGCAACTAAAGCAGCAAAAGCCTCTTTGGAATCATCCGTTTCTGAATGAAAAATTCCATACATTGACCTCACATATTATATTAATCAGCACGTTCTTCATAATTAGGAAAAACTTTTGATTTTTGAGAGAGTGTGATTTATATAATACATTTTGACGATAAGTTCTCAGAATGTTATAATTCTTTTTACTTTTTATCTTCTGTTTTATATACACTTTACAAAATTGTAGCATCTTTACCTTTAAGCTTTTCTCGTTTAGTACCTGATGTTTATGTGATTTACAGTGGTCCTATGCCAGAACAGCATTTGATTTTACTATTTGAACATTTGATTTGAACATGACTAGTACTCACTTTGGACCAGAAGACATTAGCATATATTAAGAGCTAGACAAAGTTAGATGTATTACCTTCATAAAGGATATGACAGAAGTAATAAGTTCATACTTCATTTTGTTTGAAAGAACTGCCCAAGGAAAAGATATTGAACATTTGTTTGTAATAATCATTTTAATTGTAACTGAATTTATTATTTAAGACAGAGTGGACAGACAGTGGAGACGAATGTGTCTTATTTAGGTGTCAATGTCTAAGCATACATTGTGTTTTGTTTCAAACTGAGCTTGGTATGTATCTGGTTCTAAAAGTTTTACATTATATGCCTGAACTAATACAAAAAGCAAGTCATTTTTTAGCGAAGCGAAGGCCCTGAACTAATACAAAAACGTGTCTCTATTTGTCTAGCGCCATGCTGGTTTAACTGTGGAATATGCAGGGCAACGATAAAAGAGCTGTAGATGTCACGTGAAACTGAGTCGTTGTCTAAATGTCAAGCAAAACTACTAGTGAACTGAGTCGTTGTAACAATGTCAAGCAAAACTACTAGTGAACTGAGTCGTTGTCTCAATATCAAGCAGAGCTACTAGTGAGCTGAAGTTGCAGAGTTATATGTATTCAATATTACATGTATGAAAAAAAATCCAATCTCTAATAAAGACCGTTATGAAGACTTTTATCTTCATTCATACTTACATACATACACATACATATATGCATACTAGATAGAATAAAATGCTATCTTCCTCTTTCTCTCTCTCTCTCTCTCTCTCTCTCTCTCTCTCTCTCTATATATATATATATATATATATATATATATAGATAGATAGATAGATAGATAGATAGATAGATAGATAGATAGATATATCCCCAAACTTATATATAGGCCATATGGTTGTGTTTTGGGAGAATGATTGAATAATAATAATAATAATAATAATAATAATAATAATAATAATAATAATAATAATAATAATAATAAAAAATAATAATGATAATAATAATATCTAAATTCCACTATCAATCAATGATAATGACACAGTTCATTTATTATTTAATTCCACCTGCCCGCATACAATTTATGCTATGATTTATATAACACAATAGGTCCTCCATATGCATCAGCGCATTCAGTGCTTAATTACATTCTGATGTCTTGAAATATTCTTGTATTGAGAGAGAGAGAGAGAGAGAGAGAGAGAGAGAGAGAGAGAGAGAGAGAGAGAGAGAGAGAAACAATATATTGCAATACAACTCATTGGTTTCAACATTAGAGTTGGAATAAATCAGAATGGTATAGCCTCTAGAACTTGTTTTCTCTTTTAAAAAGCATGGTAAAAAATAAGTACGATATATTTCAAATAATATGTGCCTTTTTAATCTGCTATAGTGAATAAAACTTTACGTCTGTTAGAAAAGATTGACAGTATGTTGGGAGGGAGAAGTTTTGATATTATATCCAAATAAAATCGACAGACCATGACCATATGATATTCATCATCTGATTGTAAGACACCACATATAGTACAGATTTGTTCATTGACTTGTATTTTATTGTGTCTTCCACTTTGGATCATTAAATTATGGTTAGAATACTGAAGGTATGCAATCACTTGTCTGAACTTTAATGCAATATTATTATGAAGGTAATATATTCAACATTTTAAAATATCAGTAATGAGGACTTTTCTAACAATTCGATATGTCCGAAACCCATTATTGTAACAAATTAATATTTTAAACATTGCTTAAAGAACAAAATAAAAAGGTTTTCATTACTTACGTCTTGCGAGATCCACACGTATACCAAGCCAGATGTATATAATAGATCTTTGACTTTCCATACCCAATGAACGCTACCAGCTTCATAATGTATTATTAACATTTTGCAACATTTTGCAAGGTACTAGTATCTTTAAGTATTCGTTCTGGTCAGTTTTGTACATTTGATAAAGTATTAAGTACAGAGAGGATATTGACCACATTCACCTCTAGAAAATGCAGAAGCCGTATTCTGCAGCACGTTTAAATAATTGGTACAAAATCCGTTATGGATATTTTTAATCTTGTTCGAATATTCGTATCCCCACAATTCTATTCCATAACACAAAATAGGAGAAACCAGATTGATCAATAATTTAAAAGATTCCAAAACAGACAGAACTACAGTTTTACTAATCGTATAAATCGTAACAAATGCTTTTCTTGCTTGTGATGTCAGTTATTATGTTGCCTTAGTCCAGAGGAGTTTGGGAGTAAACAGAAGCCCCATCTATTTATCTGCTGATACGGTTTCAACATTATGATCTCGAAAGTACCATTGTTCATTGTTCCTTAGAATACCATCATTTCTAGAAAAAATAATGTTAGTTTTATCAAGGCTAATCTTTATCCCTGTCTTATTGCAAAATTCCTTCACAACATTAATTTCAAGTTGTATATTTAACACATTGTCTACACAGTTAGCGTCATCCTTATCACACAATATGACAAAAATGACATGTATGTCAGGAGCGACAAACATTCCATGTCTTCATTCATCTCTTAATTGGGTACTCAAATCGTTTATAAATAGATTAAAAATCAAAAGATTTAGAATACAACATTGTCTGGTTCCTATATTACAAGGAAAAAAATTGCCCACTGCTAATCAACTCGGACACATGCCCAAAGACTATTGCATAGGTGAAATAATACGTGACGCGAAAAGGTTCCTCCAATAATACCATTCTGCACTAAATATTCAATAAGTTTTGAGTGATCTATCGATTCAAATGGCTTTGAAAAATCGATAAAAAAAAACAATAAAATTTGCCACCAGGTCTATTGAAATATTATGCACCAAAGTTTGAAGAATAAACGCGTTATCTACGAGAGAGTATATCTTTCGGCGGAAACCAGCTTGAGTTACATCGATTATCTCCCTTTCGGTTGATCATGTTGTCAATCTGTTGTATTGAAGATGCTGGTGAATACCTTGTTTAGCACATCAAATGATTAAAATGCGGTGAAAGTTGTTGGAATCATGACAGCCCCTTTTAAGGTATATTGGGCATATAATACTTTCTCTGCATGTACTTGGGAAATTGCCAAATTTAAACATTGTGCTAAACAAATGCGTAAGTATTGAAGTAATGTCTGCAATAGTGTGGTTTATCAGCTCAATCAACATACCGCCTGTCACCTCAGCTTTCCCAGATCTAATAGTTTGAAAATCTTCTCATAATTTTTTCCTCATTAAGGTGAGAAGGGAGTCTGCATCGATCGAGGCCGCATTGTCTATGCCTACTGAAGTGATCGTACCACTCTTTCCATGAAATGTCACTTTTATCTGTTCTCTAATATACTTCACCGTTCTGAAAACATTGCTGAGTTAGTCCGTGCTGTGATTAACTTACATTTTAGTTTATTCTTATATTGTTGCTCCTTCATTTTACACAAATTTTAAAATGTATTCTTCAAAGTTAGATAAGAATTTAAATTTTCTGTTGAGCTATAAGTTCTAAATTTACAGTTTAGTTTCCTACATTGGTCATCCCACCAGCTCTTATTGGACGATGAGCGTACGATGCACGAGGTGTGGCATTTCATTGTTTGACCTGATAAGTGACACATATTTGCAATCTTGGTAATGACTTTATCAACACTGACAGATATATATTCCAAGATTGCATCTTTTGACTTCTTAAAAAGATTACAAAAAGAATCAGTAAATACTTCTTTATTTTTTTATCCCCAACCAGTATAAATTTTGTAAAACTTTGTGAACCTTTATCATTTTTATGAACATCATTGAAAAATGAATCATAACGATGACAGAAGGTTACTTTACATATTTGTGGAAAATGCACTGATTCACATCTATATCCAACTTAAACATTGTTAAGTGTAAGGAAATAATGCACTTGAGGCTATACAATAATCTGCAAAACTTGTACCTTCATTTGCGATGCATGTAAAATTTCCAATCTTATCCTCATGCAACCAACCATTGCCCATTTAAATTCTATAGGCGTTACATAATAACATAAGTAATATTCCAAAATACTTTACCCCTTTATATTTAGAATTTCTATGAAGGTTAAAAGCGTTGGATTCAAAGTAAATTTGTGCCCTAAAAATGAAATCTACCTCGTCTAAAGGAATCACATTTTGCATGTCATTACAGTGGCTATTAAAATCTTCTGACAACACTAAGTTTGCATCTGGATAAGCAGTATAAATTTGTATTAATCTTACAACCCACCCACCCATCCCCAACAACCCAGTCTCTGTGACCTATATTTAGTTCTTCAGTGCCTTTGAATAGAGACGGACCGAAAATGTTAAGTTCATATATCCTTCAATGATCATATCACATGCATGAAACCTGAGTAGTAATATGGGCCACTCTTGGGCACTACGTGAATTAACATTACGCCGTAGGTTTACATTGGGGGTCACTATAGGGCATTAAGGGAACTTAACATTGAGGCTAAACTGTTATTTTGTTAGAAGTGGTTGACTTCAAATGGGGTTACAACGTGACACTGTTAGAAGTTGTTGACATCAATAATTGAAATATTTCAGGAGCGCTTCGGGATTCAACATTTCGCCGTAGGTTTACATTGGGAGGAGGGGGGCAGTCTAGGGCTGTACGGGAAATCTAATTTTAAAATTCACATCACAAAATGGCACCTTTAATATTACGGAAAATGTAATGTCAAATAGTTATCTACTATCCAAAACTTAGTAATCTACCATCCAACACCTAGTGATCTACTATCCAACACCCACTTTTTGATTACTATCCAGCACCCACTTTTTCATTGCTATGCAACACACTACTTTTTGATTACTATCCATGAAACCGCTTTTGATTACTATCCAAAAGACCACTTTTGATTACTATCCATCCCCACTGTTAGAGTCTTATTCAACACGCTGTGTGTAGTGACCAACATATAGTCATTTACTATCCAATACCCCGCACTATACTATCAGATACCTCACATATACTCCCAAACAAAAAGGTATGATGTAAAAGAAGGGGAATGCAAACACACTATCACACACAAGCAAGGGTATGAATGTCTATATACACACTGTACCCACAAACATACTATCACACACAAGAGAGGTAAGGGGATTTTAAGTTTTAGTTCGCTGTGAACATATATAGACATAGACATAGACATACGCAAACATACAACATAAAACACATAGTATGGCAATGATCTTGAGTAATATCTCTCTTTTTTCGAAAAGATTTGGGTAGTTCTGAAAAAAGCCCATTGTTTTTTTTTTTTTTTTTTTTTTTTTAGTTGTCATTAGTAGTCGCTGCACCTCTCATGTGCTTGCTTCACTTACAACACGTCTTTGTTTCCATCCATTTCCTCATCAAGGACATAAAAACAGTGAGCCTAAAATCAGGCCCATTTGCCTCCATCTCCCAATCTTTTGTTTGTAGAATGGGAGCGGGTGGAGGTGGGGATGAGGAATGTTCTTGCAGGTGTTGTTGCTGCTGATACTGTTCTTCTGCTTCCGTCTGTCGGAGTCTCTCTTGCACCCTTATTCGCCTTTCATTGAGGAATTCCCTCTCTCGTCTCTGGCACTCCGTTTCCCTCTTTTCTTCCGCCCATGACGCATTGATCTTTATTACTTCATCATCTATCACTTCTATAGCAAAAGTCTTGACTATTCTTAGTGAGATCATCTCCCTCTTTAGATGTTTTAGATGTTTTCTGTTGGGGTATGACTCCAACTCCTTCGCCTGATCAGAAGGTGCTCCACACTCTCCGTCAACTTATGATAAACTTCTCTCAACTTTCCCACTTGGCAGTGTTGGCTAGCGGTTTTTCTCTTCGTGAACGAGTCAACGATGAATAGCAAGACTGGCAAACGCACCACGCTATATGCTTTAAGAGCGGACATGAAGAAAAACATCCCTATAAAGTGGAGATGCGGGCACCAAAGAAAACGTCCTTAGGTGTAATATAGAATAAAAGTCAATAGAAATCACGCGGACCTAAAAGAAACTATCCTTCCTATTTTTCACACAAACCCATTATCACTTATACTGAAAGACTTGTGATACAGAAGGCTAGGAGTGTATATGCAGATACTATACTCACAAACACATTATCGCACTGGGTAAGGGTCTAAGTTTGAGTTTTGTTGGAGAAGACATACACAAACGTACAAGCACATACTATACTGGCAATGATAGAGTAGTATTTCTTTTCTAAGAGATGGGGATGACCCTGAAAGGGGCGTTTGTTTCTTGTTCTGGATCGTTAATATGTTATCGTCGATATCCAGGACGACTAGACCCTACATTAGATCTCTCCGCGAAGCAGGGACGCATCTTTTCAACAGTGAGACTAAAATCACCAGTCTCCATTTTCCATTCCTCCTCCTCCGCTTCGCCCTGCTACTAATGCTTCTGCTGCTGCTTCTCTTCCCAATTCTTCTCTCTCTCTCTCTCTCTCTCTCTGCTGATTTTCTCTCGCAGGACATGCTCCACTAGATCTTGCGCCATCGTGAGTAAAATGTTGGTCTTGTTTTCCATTTTTCTCTCTATTACGTGGGATTTTTCCCTGTGCATGTTGACAAGAACTTGCTAAGTTTTGTGATCTTAGACGGCATAGCCACTGACAAGTCAACGACGGAGTGCAAGACTGGTGAACGCACCGCTTTATATGTGAGAAGCACGAACATGAAAGAAAACATTCCTCAGATTGACACACGGACGTGAAAGAAAACATTACAAATTTAAAAATCGACAGAAAGAGTGTGAAAGAGCATGTAAAAAGAATTATATTCTTTGGCATAGAAACCCGCAAAAAGCAAACTAACACCATTTTTCTGAATCAAACATTTTTAAATAAGCCACACTCACTGAACCAAGAAAACTAAACGAAGAGGCAGGATTAGAGCTAGCTTCTTCCTCTCCATTTACAAAAGATTAAACATGAACGCATTTAGTATGTTTGTGGGTATTGCGTGTATATAAACACTCCCAGCCTTGCTTGTGTGTGATAGTGTGTAATTTCATCCCCCATCTTTTACATCATATTCTTTTCGTTGGAGGGTGTATGTGAAGTATTGGATAGTATAGTGCAGAGTGTTGGATAGTAGATGGCTATATATTGGTCACTACACACAGCGTGTTGGATAATAATCAAACACTGTGGGTTGGATAGTAATCAAAAAGTGGTTTTTCGAATAGTAATCAAACAGTGGCTGCTGGATAGTAATCAAAAAGTGGTTCTTTGGATATTACTCAGAAAGTAGGTGCTGGACAGCACTCAAAAGTGGTGTGTTGGGTAGTATTCAAAAGGTGGATGCTGGATAGTAATCATAAAGTAGGTGTTAGATAATAGATCAGAAGGTGCTGGATAGTTGATCAATAAATATTGGATAGTAGATAACTATTTCACATTACATTTTCCGTCTAAAACTACTGCGTGATGTTAAGGGTGTCATTTTGTAAGAACAAAATTATGGGAACAAACGGGAAATCAAATGTTAAGTTTAACATTACATTTTCCAAATGATCCTTTGTCAAACTATTCAAACTGGCTTATTTCTTGTTATTTTATCAGCAGTTGGGCATCCATAACTTTGGCATAATGGTTTGTACCGTGTGTTCGGTAGCTGAAAACAAGTAGATTACTCGGACCTTAGCCATATTCCTGTGTTGACATTCTCTTATTATTTACTCTGAAATTATTAACAACAAAGCCAGAAAAATCGAGGGAAAAATGTTCTATAATACTCTTGATGGCATAATCTTTTCCGCCTCCCTCCCTCCCTCCCTGAAAATCGCAAGGCTCTTATCATTATATGTATTTATCAATGAAGTCGAAGGAGATTTTTGATTCCCTATCCGTATAAGTGACCTTGCTCTCTGGCAACAGTTTGCCTCCCCCATGGTATGCATGTACGTATGTATGTATGTATGCAGCATTTTACGGCACCTCAGCACAAAAGTGGCTATGTAGTGCCAGCTAAAGGTAAAGTTCGAAAAATGTAGAAAGAGAACAGCACACAAATTTAGGAAGATATCCGTTCCTAATAAATTTAAACATTAAGAAGAACAACAAGATAAAATATAAAACGTAATGATGTTAAAATTCTGTAAAATGTGTTTAAAATTACAGATAAAGGCAACACGTGTAAAATCCGTTAAACATGATTAAAATGTTTTGGAATTTTACTCTACAGAATCAAGCAGAAAGAGCATTGTTCTCAGTGCGAAGTAATGTTCTTAAAATGGTTGTCAGTCAGTCGATACAAAAATAAATGTGAACTTACATAAGACCAACAAATCCATGTAGTTTTTTCATGTTTTTAAGTCAATATTTCCAGCGGGGAGGAGGGAGGGGTGAGAGGCGGAGAGCAAAATCACATTGTATAGAAATTAGTACTCCCACGCCACCCCTGTTGCATAAACTCTAAACTCCTAGTATAAGATTTACAGTGCACTATGTATTTTCTTTTGCAGTAAAGATTTTACCCAAAATTTATATATGCGCGAAAAAATATACCTTCACCGATATCGAATTACATCGCTACCCCCACTCCCCCATCCCTCCCATTCCCCTTTAAACAATGGCGGGGAGGGGGATGAACAAAAGGAATGAATAACTGTACACGGATTGGTTCTTGTGTTCGTGACCGCAGTTCGAAACAACAATATATGCATTTGGACGATTTTTATCATCGAGTTTCACCAACTGCAGTCGAAATTACTTTCTCTAAATTAAGATAAATATGTGGTTTCCTTAAGATAATAAATCATCAACAACAAGGGCAACAACAAGCACATTTTGTCTTCATTGAGGCGGAGATTTATTGATAACCGCATTGTTTGCACAGTACACACCGTGAAGTCCTGTTAACTATTTTCCATACAGCTAGCAAAGGCTATCGTACATAGTTTTTTACTTTTTAATGTAATACTAACAGTTAGATCTGGTCATGCGATATTAATTAAAATGTCAATCATAACAAACCGACAGGCTGGCGCCTGCACCAGAACTTGGATCATGCGCCACTGAAGAGCTGGCATAAATTTTAATATGAATTCAACAATGTAAAGATTGTTGGAAATAAAATTCATATCGATTGTTGGAAATAAAACTCATATCGATTGTAGGAAATAAAACTCATATCGATATTTATTCGAGGAGGATACATATAAGCTTTTCATGTCAGTTATATTACACGCATAGCAAATATATTCATAGGATAGATCTTCCTTATTATCAATAAAATCTTTTGGTACACGAAAAACAAATGTATCCATATATATTAATAACAGATAAAATCCATCATCTGTTAAGGGTTGATCACTAACATCCAAAGTAGTTTTTAGTTTAGAAATGTCAATCTCAAAGTAGAGTATTTATTAAAAATAATTTTGTTTGTTAAATTAGCAAAGAAGACTTTAATTATATTATAGAAGTTGTTTGTGATTTTAACGAAAAGCGGTATTTTTGGTTAAAGAGAGCAAAATAAAGATTTTTTACCAGATTGAATAGACTAAAAAAATGTACGAAGAGTAAAATCAGTTTAGAACCGACAGGATTTTTTAAAAAAAATATTGATACTTCCTGTGAACTTTTTTTAAAAAAAATGCAATGATTTTATTATAAAAACTGTAAAACATTGGTATTCAACCTGTAATCTATTGAGTGTAACTATCCAGTCAACAGTAGCTTGAAACATAAAATATAGTAATGAAAAAATATATTCTTGATTTATCACCACATAATAATTTTTAATTTTTTTCTTCCTGTAATCTTGATGATTTTATCAGTTTTTTGAAGGCATCCAAACAGGATAAACAATTGAAATAAGAGCAGTTAAAAATGAGCAATATGTAGTACACAACCAATGGTAATTACAACTGTAACTCAACTAACAATTGAATCTATTTATGACTCAAAAATCTTCTTGAAATGTTTCAAAATCAATAAACATTCAATATATGATGATATCATAATAAGAAGCAGTAATGATAATATTATTACTATTTTTTTTATTATAGCAAGACCTAAGCAATTTGTATACTTGTTAGATCACTTGTGTGTAAAATATGTACCATAACCTAATTTCTAAAATCACATTTACACATAAATGCTCCATCTAAATCTATTTTTATCATATTAGCAGGCTCAGCGATTTTTTTCATTTTTCCCCATGATATATGTATCTCTCACTTTTTAGAAATATTAAAATTTAAATGGCTGACTAAAATGAAAATTACTTCAGATATTGATACTATTTACACTGATATTCCATTCTTTTAACAAAGAATTGTATTTTTATACAATCATCCATATTGATATACCATAGTGACTGCCATTAAAAGTTAATTTTGTTAAACTGTTATCTTTTGTCAATATTATCTAGATCATTAATAATAAACAATGTATTAGAACCAACAAATACTTTTACCAAAAATGTTAAGCAAACGTTTTGGTTTATCATGTGGTTGTGTAAAATATGAACACATATCTTTTTCAAGCCAATTTCTGTTATATGTTCTGTTATACGCCTAAGTTGAACAAATTATAACAAATGCTTTCATAAAAAATGTTTGTATTCAGTTTCTAGTAAATCAAAAACATATTTAGTTTTAACACAGTTTGTTACCCCACACACTATTATATTAAATGGCTTTTTGAGCAAGATATTGGTTTAACTATAGGATTATATGATCATGGTTGGATATTTATCGAAGTGTAAAGTTGTACCTAATCGCTCACAAAGTATATAATGTTCAAAGGACTTTATGTTAACTTTGTGAGTGATTAGGTAACAATATACAGTTCGATAAATACCCAACCATCGTCAGTTAATCCTTTTAATTCCAATGTCCCTCCTTTTTGTCGTCAAATCAATTGATTTCATCAACAAAGCATTCGATTTTAGGTAGCTCGTAGTTTTCTTTCAGTAGCCTCTTCACATTGCGTCAGAATAACTAGCCCCATCTTGACTTGCCAATGAACGTCGACTCTTATATAGTATTATAGATAGGGTAGAGTGTCAGCGCAGATCATAGCAGTGATTTGAGAGACTTTGTCACTCGGTATGACTTTTAAAAATCTGGCTATTGCTTTATTTCAACAATAAGTTTGCGTCCAGCACCTGTTGTTTTCGGATTCTTTGGTCTTACTTTCTACGTATTTTGACCAACAAAGCAATCGATTTTAAGTTGCTCGTAGTTTTCTTTCAGTAGCCTCTACACATTGCACCAATATATCTAGCCCCATCTAGGGTAGAATGTCAGAGCGGGTTATAGCGGTGATCTTAGAGACTTTGTCACTCGGTATGATTTTTTTTTACCTGGCTATTTCTTTATTTCAACAATAAGTGTGCGTCTGGCACCTGTTGTTTTGGAATTCGTTGTTCTTGCTTTCTACGCATTTCGATCTATCAAAACCAAATTCGTGTCTATTTTTAGCGAGATCCCCTGCGCTCACGTCATATGACTATGACCTTTAATAACAGCTGGTGAAACATATTGTCAAAGCAAAAATGTAGTAATTTATGAATGTAGAGTGGCTCGTAAAGTTTGACATATTCTTTGTTTGGATACGGACTTGACATTGTTTGAACTTCTAATCGGCGATTTTATCTGGGGTTGCAAATTTTGATCTGAAGTGACCGGGATGGGAGGCTTGTTGTTGTTATTATAATCGTGTAAGGAGTTGGTATAGACATAGCATAAGCTAAAGTACACTGGAAACCGATTGGGAACCGAATATAGAACCCAGTATTTTCCGATGTGTAAAAAATTCCAGATCAGTATGACATGATAGTTTATCTCCAATTACATTGCAGACAACGCAGTCAATTTATAACAATTGGAATTATATTCCATTTAATAGCTTGATTTCACAATCAACAGACTCGGTAGTTATACCCATTTTATCGTAAGCTGATTTATATTTTGTCAATAAGGTCAATAAACTCTTCCTAGATCATCATATGTTTCTGAACAATGTTACCACTGCTTGTTCTATAGTTATACCTAAGTAATTAAATACCTTCTTTAACTTTTGTCATATGTCACGGAATTGTGTATACTGTATATCAATGTATATATGTGAACGAAAATGTACTCGGGTTTCTTTGCCGCATACAGCGTTACTCGAGGGTGGTTTATTTTTCGGCTCTAGTTGTTTCGAAATACTGAACGCGATTCAACCCATTCTGCATGTGCAAATTGCCTGCAGTGAAAACCCAAGTACCTCGAGTTCTCTAGCTGCGCATATTCATCACTGCTAAGGTACATATAGAGCAAATTCTCTATGTACAAATTACATTACGACGAGTCTTGTCAGGAAGCTTACCACTTTACGGAAGCAGTCTTCAGCTGTAGAGGTATGTAAAATTTAAGATTGCATTCTTTATTACTATTTGTTTTATATGACAGAATTGCTTCATATATTAGATATTTTAGAATTTATTCTAAATTCTACAGAGAGTCAATACCTAGGTCATATAACGTTATGCTATTAGCAATACTATAGTCTGGTTCAAGTTGGTCATTTGTTATAACTGAACAGAGGGATTGAATTTAATTATACGCTGCATGCATTGAATGATGAAATGTAATGTGTAACGAAACGAATTCATGTGCGCGCATGCGCAACATATATCGATGCAAAAGTACTTAACCGTGCATAACTCTGTAGGGCTCCTTGTGACGTGTACGCTGTGTCTGGTGACGTTGGCTCGGAAGAGAGTACTGGTGTTCTCGATGTGAGGGACCAAGGCTTCGCGTCCAGCGGGTCTGTGTTGAATGAGAAGGCTCTCGAGGGATTCTTCAACAGACTGGGAGGGGCGGACCATGCGTGGTGGCTCCTTGACCATTGACTAGAGCGGTGGAACCGGAAATACATCTTGGTGGTCAACTGGACGCCACGATATATATATGTGTTCTATGTTGTAATTAGTTATGCCAATATCGCTATATGAGTGATACATTCGTAAATGCATAATTCAAATATCGCTAAATGAGTGGTAAATTCATAGATTCATAAATTCATGCATTCATATTTCAATATCGCTAATTGATTGATAACGTCATGAATTCATATTTCAAATATCACTAAATGAATGATATATTGACAAGTTCATAATACATGCGTCCTACTTGTGGATAAATGATATTAATGATACATTATTCGTAGTTGTATATAAATCACATTCTTTGGTCACCCTTGTTGCCAAATAAGACCTTGTTTGTATTAGGGTGTCAATCATATACTTTCATTCGTTGATTGGTGATAGAACGTTATTCACGTTTGTTTAAATTCCATTTGTTTATTCATCTTTGATTTTCTCGTTAAAGTTACTTGTTGTTGATTGGTTCCATGTTGGGAACTATATCATTTTCCCTATATCTTTTTGTTACAATGGTGTCAGAATCATTCATCTTTAAGTTACATTTATAAATAAACATCTCATTAATGCAATTGCTTTCGGTGTCTTCGCTTATCCAATCCCAACCCGGCTTCATCCTGTTACATCATAATTAATACTGTTACACGCAAGGGGTCCCAGTACCGAGCGAATCAAACACCTGCGTGAGTCTAGTTTTTAAGTCCATCTTTTCACTATTTCCAAGGACCTCAAAACAACAGTCGATGTCGACTGAAGCGTTCTTAAACGCGCGAATACTACAAATAATTTTGTTCTAATCACATAACGACCAGACATCACAAAACTCTGAATTGACACTTGCATGGTTTTTCTTGTTGACATTTGTATGGCTTATTAGTTAAAATTTCCAAACCGAATATTAACGCGATACAATCAAAAACATGACCCAAACACTCAATACAAACAATTATTCCTATCTCAAATTACTAAGCAAGAATGCCTAAAATATCGAGAGAATTTCCTACTTTAAGAGATTAGAGAGGGCCTATTTTACGAGACTAATCCATGCTGTCATAAAGTCTCGTGAAAACTGTACATTATAACGTCTGCTCCTAGAAATTGGCTAATTACTCGGGTTGAGAAATGTCTTACTCGGGTTGAGAAATGTCTTCCCAACACCTACTCCCCATAATCAACAAATAATCACTAAAATCTAACAAAGCTATAAACGGAGTCGTAAATACAATAGCACATACCCTAGGTTTATTACAATACTATCACTGTATCTACTCACAAAGCATAAAATGTTTTAAACAGCTCATATACATCAGGAATGTTTCCATTTTTTTGTCTTTTAATTTTATATTCTCTTGTTCATCTCAGGTTGTTTATAATCCTTTTTGTTTAATGTTTTCTTTCTCGGTGCATTGGTTATATCACAGATTTGTTTTGTTTAGTTACCTGATTACTTCATCTGATACTGAATGTGCTATAAATTGATATACTTTTTCGAAAAGTACTGTTTAAAAAAAAAATCTACCCTCAGAATTTTGTGTAATCTCATACCCACAAATTTCACATTGAATTAATCCATTAAATTCCTGTGTTCCTTTTTTATACATCTGAGACACTGTTGATATTTATAACTCTCCAGACATATACAGTCACTTCGTTCATTTTCTGATATCTCCATTATTTAAAAATTGCTGGTGCTTTTTAACTGGATATTTTCAAACATAATCTGCCCATTAGCTACAAAAACATTTATGAGCATCGATATTAGCCTTTCTGGTTATTTTTAACAATATTCCTGTTTAACATTTTGTATATGTAGTCCAGATAGATGAAGTTAATAATCATGGGTGGATCTCAAATCAATCCATAAGCAATGGTATTTAATATGAAAGTCTGATATATTAATAATTCTGAGGTCGTTATGTTTTTGTACTTCATACATTAAAAATTTTGTAGCCTCGTCATATTAATGTTCAAGTTTGAATCCTTGTACACAAATAATATTGAGTACTCTCTCAATATTAATAGATATTTTCTCAATTCCTGGACTAAAATAAATTTGTATTTGTCAGTATCGCACTTACACAGTGATGCTTTAGGACTGTTTAGAATTATATTTTGTTGATAGGGCATTAGTTGATATCTCAGTATGGTTATGGTTATAACCATAGCTATATAATCATAATAAGAAGCAGCTCCTAATCTATATTTATCATTGATTGTTTGAGCTAATTTCGAGGAAGTAATTGTGTCAAGCTCAATACATATATCCTCCATTTCGTAGTCTTGGTTACCTCCGTCAGTAACCTTAGACGCTGAAGCCACTTTTATTTTAAATAACATATTCTGTGATAAAGCATAATGATATTGTGGCCCATGATCCTTGATAATATCATCAATAAAATCAAGAGGGATTTTAAACATTTTGCCAAATATAACATTAAGTGTTGTTCCCGGATCAGGCTCTATGCAGCTTCTAGACAACATACTCCTTACTTTCCTAGTTTTTTTTTGGCATTATTCCCTGTATAAATTTATTGTTTCGTGTTTGTTCAGTTATCCACAGCTCCTTATATACATTGTAAATATTAAAGTGTGTGAGATTAATCGGTGTATTGCTACCATAAACCATGTTTATATACTTAATTTGTCCTCTGCCAATATTATTTACCACAAAATTACCGGCATCTCACCTAACGTTCATTGTGAATGATATACCAAGCGTACCAGGTAATATTAACACGTTTGGTCCAAGTTGAGATACATAAGTATGTCGGGTGTTATTTGGTTAGCTGTGCATGGTACCTAAGTACTCCAGTAGTGTGCTTTTTCAGTCTGCTCGGATATATATATATATATATATATATATATATATATATATATATATATATATATATATATTTTTATATATATATATATATATATATATATATATATATCCCAGTATTGATTTAATCAAATGAGAATATTGTGGTTACTCCTCCAATTATAATGGTCTACAATTTTTTAGAAGTCGTCTGCTTCAGAGATAAAATGTGCTATTTATTATGGTTTTTGATGTGCTGAATTCAAACATGACAATTAAAACAACTGGTTGGATACTGTTTCCAAGATATTTAAGTTTATACATATTACGTCTATGTATATTGTGTACATAGTAGACTTTTAATCTTAAATTGTAAACCTAGGTCTTTTCATGTGTTTATGGTTGCTTTACATGATAATATTTCACCTGTCCTGTTTATGTAACCCTTTAAAAAACAGCAAAAGGATTATATAAATAAAATATATATTGAAACAAAAGTAAAAAAACTATTATGTATATATAAGTACATAGTTTAGTCCTTATTCAGTATCTTTATTGACATGTTGCAACCAAGGCTTTTGTATGCCTTGAGGAGGTTTTCCACCAACTCCCTGTAGTTGTCTGCTTTGTTGTTTCCGAGAAAATTTGTTCCCACCAACTGGAAGGCTTTCAATGCCGTCTTTTCCTTGCCACGCAGTGCACGGTGAAATGCATCATCTCGAAGGAGTTCACGAATCTGAGGACCAACAAAGACACCTTCCTTTATCTAAGCTTCACTTAACCTTGGAAATTTTCCACGGAGGTACTTAAAAGCTGCTTGTGTTTTGTCCATGGCCTTGACAAAGTTCTTCATCAGACCCAGCTTGATGTGCAAGGGTGGTAACAAAAATCGTCCTTGATTCAACAAGTGGTGGATGCTGAACACTTTTCATCCCAGGCTCCAATGACTGTCGGACTGGCCAATCTCTCTTGATGTAGTGGGAATCTCTCGCACGACTATCCCATTCGCAGAGAAAACAGCAGTACTTTGTGTATCCAGTCTGCAGACCAAGCAAGAGAGCAAGAACCTTGAAATCGCCACAAAGCTGCCACTGATGTTGGTCATAGTTTATGCAGCTCAAAAGTTGTTTCATTTTTTCATAGGTTTCCTTCATATGGACTGCATGACCAACTGGAATTGATGGCAAAACACTGCCATTATGCAGCAAAACAGCTTTAAGACTCGTCTTCAATGAATCAAGGAACAGTCTCCACTCATCTGGATCATGAACGATGTTGAGGGCTGCCATCACACCATCGATGTTGTTGCAGGCTACAAGATCCCCTCCCATGAAGAAGAATGGGACAGGATCCTTCTGACGGTCACGGAACATGGAAACCTTAACATCACCTGCCTGGAGATTCCACTGCTGTAGTCTGGAGCCCAACAGCTGTGCCTTACTCTTGGGAAGTTCCAAATCCCTGACAAGGTCATTCAGTTCACCTTGTGTTATGAGGTGTGGTTCAGAGGAGGAGGATGGGAGAAAATATGGGTCATGTGACATTGATGGTTCAGGAGTAGATGTTTCATTCTCTTCCTCTTCCTCGTCTGACTCAAGTGGGAATGATTCTAGTGCATCAGGCACCGGCAGTCCTTCTCAGTGGGGTACTGGGCGTATAGCTGATGGAATGTTTGGATAATGCACAGTCCACTTTTTCTTCTTTGACACACCTTTCCCAACTGGAGGCACAATGCAGAAGTAACAATTGTTGATATGATCTGTTGACTCTCTCCAAATCATTGGCACTACACAAAGCATATATTTCCTTTTCCTGTTCAGCCACTGGCGAAGATTTGTTGCAGAAGTGTTGCAGCATATCTGTGGGGCCCACCTCTTGTCCTGATGTCCAATTTTGCAGCCAAAATAAAGGTGATAGGCTTTCTTAACCATAGTGGTTATACTGCGCTTTTGTGATGCAAAAGTCACTTCACCACAAACATAGCAGAAGTTATCTGCATTGTTCACACAAGCACGAGGCATCTCTACTCACTTTGCTAAACAGAAATGTGTCCCATTGCAAAATCAAACACTGACAAATAAGAGAGCACGACACTGTATGATTTGTAGAGCTGATATAGGGCAATTTCTTCAGCACAGTGATGTAAGCTTAGTTATGATTGCATCATCCATGACTTATATGAATAACATGATGCAATTCATATCATGTATGACGCAATACCAGCTTCAGATTACATCATTCATTGTTTTGCCTAAAAAGCAAGTACTGTCCAAACCCAGTCATAGATTTATTCATAGATCCAGTCAAAGATGTATTTTAGTCATTTCTGGTTTAAATTTAGATCCCTTCCCTTTATAACTCACTTATCGCCCGCCATTCCTAAGTTAAGGGTAGGATATACTGACCCAGTATCATATCTTTAAAACTATAGCCAATCAACAATTTTAAGCATCCTTTTCGTTTACAGTAACCCAGAATTAGTAAAGTTTGACAACACTTATTGCGGAAGCATTTTGGCTGTAGACCAGTGTAATTATTCATTAATAGATTTTTGTTAGACAGGTTTGCGTCAGTTTTGTAGCTTGTTTAATCACAACTTATTAGTCTTGTCCATAAAACCTTCTTGTTCTTTTTCGGAATCTTACATTTGTGCTAACGAAGAGCCTACGTAACAGCATTTTGTGATAGCAAGTTGGTACTTTTCAAGTTCTTGATCTGTAATTATTGAAAGAGCAATTCTAGTCTGTTAAGATGACAGTAACCTGGTCTAAAGCCAGAAGGTTTTACTTGACCAAAACATTATTTGAAATTGGATCTTTCAAGGATGGAATTCTTATGGAACGTAAAAATATTATTCAAGCAGTGGTGTATCTTCACCGGCCACGTAGAGCTTGAAAGTCTCAGAGGACAAGGGATGAGGCGTACCACATTGTAGCAACTGCTGTAGAAGATCATTGCATTTGGTGTTTGCTCATGACAATCAAGAGCATTAAACTGCTGATCAACAGTGAGAATGAAGATTTCACGAGGAGAGTATAAACAAAAGATGAACTTAAAACTGAAAAGTGGAAATAAGAGACTGAAATATACTGTTCTTCACTTTGTTAACTATTTGATGCTGCGTGCATAGATGACGAGTCAGCAACTGCTCGTCGAAAAAACATTGGAGAAGTTGTATGATGTAAAAATACAGAAAGAAGAGTATGCTTTTCTAGAAAGCATGAGCGAAGAAGGTGGCCCCAAACAACACAAGAATGTTGAGATATTTTAAAACTTACATATGTCTTCCGGCGTAAGTTTATGTGTAAAACAGCTTCAATATAGGCATAAAGCACTATGATTGTAAATCATTCTGGACCTAACGATCTACAAGGACCTGGGAATAACCATGATTGCACAGCATTATGGGCCTTACGATCTCTAAGGAACTGGAGAGAATAATGATTGGAAACAATCTGTGATGACCTGGGGATAACCGTGACCGTAAGACATTGTTACCCACGATAAGATATTTTAAAAATTTGCAAATGTCATCCTACGTAAATTTATGCGTACAACAGCAAATACATAGGCATAAAGCTGTGAAATGAGGTCGGTCCTCTGAGGACTAATCTTGATTGTCTCAATCTTAAAACAAAAGTCACCACAAAAATCAAACACCGACATTAGGTAAAATCTTCTAAATTAGATCTGTTGAAGTTTATCTTGTGACTGATATGGCTGTAAAAATCTCAACAGTCGTTACAAGATGAATTTCAGACATATATAAAAATTTTGAGCTATTATCGTATATCAAGTAAATGAAATATGTATTACAATAGTCACAATATTGACTATTTGGTCTTCATTTCGAAGACGATACACATTCTGGAAAGAAATGCACCTAACTTGTTTTGTTTATGCCACATACTAAAGATGATAGATGTACTGAGCAATTAGGGCTTACTTTGCTTTCCTATTATGTTTCTGGTACGAATATCTAATGAATAAACAATATACATAGACGGTAAGTAGAACTTGAAAACAATTACTATACTATTTCTTGAGATTTTTAGCCAAAATAGCCATTTTTTTCTTGTTTATTTTATATGGTGGGTTAAAATGTTTTCTAGAAAATGAAGTTTCTTTTCAGAAAATGGTGGCGTACAAGCAAGTTGATACTGGAAGATGTTACATCAAGCCTGCAACTGAATCGTAAACGAAACAATAGAGATTATCCATGACGTCAAAATGGTATTATTTCACACATTTCTTAATGAAATTAAGGACATATTTATAAAAGGATGGGAGGTGATGATGAATAAAAATATTATTCTTTATATCTACGGTGCTACATTTTGGTACACCTACACCTCATTAGATGATGAATTTTGCAAAAGTCTAGAGATAAACTTCACCATTTTATCTATTGTAAGTACTTTTTTTCACATAACTCTACAAGTGAACCATTTAATGCAGTCATTAATTCGCTGAGCGACGTCTATTGCGTGAACACCTGTTACCGAGTTTAATTTTGCGCTAAAATGGCGCTGTGAAAGAAAACAAAATCCGTGCGTTTCGATCTAAAGCAAATGTTATCCTCAGAGAAAATAAGGAACAGGCACAGTCACACACACACACACACACACACACACACACACACACACACACACACACACACGTACACAAAAGGGTGAAATCTTCCGTTCTGCCTATGTGTTCGCATAAAACATATTTGCTTAAACGAAGAGACGCTCAACAAAAGACTTCCAAAACTCAAAGAGCCCTTAAACAAAAGGGGGTACAAGAACAAAACTATAGGTCTAGCTATGGAAAAACCTAAGGCCATTGACTGAAGCAATCTCCTCAGATACAAAGCTAGGACTGGCAATAAGCGTATCCTTTTCGTAAGAACATACCACCCAGATGTATCAAACACAGGACAATTTGTTCGGAGATACTGGCACAATATTGGCTCCTCTGCATGCCTAAAGAATGTCTTCAAAGAACCGCCTATGGTAGCAAAGACCACCATGCGGGTGCTTATTTCAACTAAGATGATAGTACGGAGGCAAGTAACATACAGATGTAAAGACAAACGTAGTCCAATCTAGAGGCAAATGCCATAGACGATTACTTTCAAGTGTTCATCAATAGAATTTAATTACAATATCAACCAAAGGTTAGTATGTGCAAGTAAAAACGTCTTTTACGTCCTGACGTGCAATATTTGCACACATTTACCAAGGGAGAAAGCAGTAGTGTATCGAATATTTCACATCACGTTTTGAGACATTATACGACGTCGGCGCGTGCCAATGGTGCCTGCTGTTACAGATGTAATAACCATAGCCAGGTATAGTATCCTGTAGTCTAAGGGAAATGCATACTGTCCGAAAATAAATATTCCTATAGTTAGCCAATCGGAACTGTGGAATTTATCATGTGTGTAACAGGATGAAGCCGGGTTGGGATTGGATCAATCGAAGATACTGAACACAATTTTGTGAATGAGATGTGTATTTATAATGTCATTGAACGATGAATGAATCTGACACCATACTCGTGCGCATAAAGTCCAACAATTGATTTAACAGAATGATTTGCACAGAATTCAACAACGGATATGAAAAAACTATATCGTTCCTAAATGGAACTAATCAGAACGTGTAACTTCAACGTGTAATCAAACGAGAATCAACGTATGGAACTTATAAACAAATATGATAGATGCATGTATTTATAATCAGGGATGATCAATGTATACCATTTATAAACCAATATGATTGATATATGGATCTATCACCACAGATAATCAATGTATATAATTTATACACAAAAATGAACAATCATTGATTCTATCACCAAGGGTGATTGTTGTATAGAATTTATAAAAAATATATGAACAATTTATGTTTCATCCACAAGTAAGATGTATGTATAAATACTTTTCACTCAAACAACGATATTGAATTATATTTTCACCCATATAGTGATATTGAAAAATATTGATTCAGAAATAAAACATATGTATCTAGTGACGTCTAGTTGACGATCATGATGTATTTCCGGTTCCACCGCTCTCGTCGAATGGTCAGAGAGCCACAACGCATGGCCCACCCCTCCCAGTTTGCCTAATGATTGCTCGAGAGCCACCTTATTCCCTGCAGCCCCGAGCAAACAAAGGTGATATATCAACCATTTTCATGGTATTTTCTCTTAAAGCTGCATTTTCTTGCAAAAATAAATCGTAATATGAGACAAAGACATGACACGATTCGGTATCTCTTTTGATAGACACTAATGAAAAATATGAAATATACACCAGAGTCAAGAAATAAGAGCAAGCCAGTGAGTCCCCATACCCGTCGGACAGTCGAGATAACATGAAAATAAGTAGGGTAATTTCCAGTGTAGGGCGACAAGAATTTCTTATGCTGTGTTCTGGAGGTGCTCTGTTGCTTCACTTTGATGTCTGCTCGGCCGTATGGGCGACCTTAATTGTGGTGGTGATGAGGTCATTGAATCGATCAACGTATGTCCGAGCTTTTTACTCGCTTCAACAGAAGCAAGATGGCGGACATAGCGGCTCGCCATATTAAGCAATAGTGTATGTGCTGAAACAAATTACGGACAGGATGCCGTCATCTTTGTTCTTACTATTACCGTTTCCGGAAGTGAACAAGAACGTGTTTCTGATTTAGTCATTCTGGGTTACAACAGACATCTTTGATCAGAGAGCCTGTCAGTTTACTTTTCAAGGGAATATTTCTCAGAGCTTATTCTTCTGGAATAATAGGTTTTGCAGTGCATGGATTTTGCAAGCGTGATTTAGTCATATTCCCTCCTTCACATCCAGCATTTACATCATCATTCCTATTTCTCAGGTGGACTACGTCCTAATTACAAGGCTAATGAAAGATAAAATGCACAGGTCATTTTTATCGGCCTATATTGTGTTTTTGCGCTTACCTGACAAATTGTGTCCGGTCTTAAACCTGGTCTACCTAAGAAAAAGTATATTAGGTCGCAGGCAACTAATTATTTGATGAGCAACGGAACCGGTATTTAAAAGAATGAAGGCGGCTTATTGGTTAAAAATAATTATTTAGAAATATAAACGCAGTGTTTTTAGAAGAAGCCTAGGTATGGGTAAATTGTACACAATAGAAGGCTTTAACCTAAACCATTTTTATTTTATCGCTGTCGCCGCACAGGTACTATTGGATGTAAACGGGAAGATCCATCTGGAACGGATTTTTAAAGTAGGCACTGACAAGAAAACTTTTCTCAATAATGAGCCGGCAGCATATCATTTTCATCCTTTTAAAAGTTTCCTACTGAATAGATAGTTCATATGATGTAAACGTGTTTCCCAGTCGTACCATGAAAATATCGTAAGTTGGACAAACGTTAACATTACGATCTATGCAATCGACGCACGAAGGGCTCGGGATTGCAGAATAGGGCCGATGTGTCTTCCTGCATGTTGTAAAAGGCCAGTTTGCCACGCGCTGCGCCCCGTGTCGTTGGAGGATAGGATCCTGGTAGTTTAGCAGAGGAGAGGCCAATGGTTGCCTCTCCAATGCAACACACTACTTAAGCCTCAACTTCAGCTAGACGTGTGGCAAGAAGGGCTCGGTCTGATCAATGGGCTAATCAAGCCAAGATTCAGGTGTTATGTCACTGATATTCAGTTTCACTGATCTCCATTCTTTGCAAAGGTCATCATTGTGATTAAAGAAATATACTGTTGTTCTTGCAACATTATAAAGGATCAACGTTTTTATCTGCTATAGATCAAAGAGTATACAGATATGCTTCAATCGAGTTGAGAATAGGTAAAAGAAAACCGTGTCAAATTGGTAACCTTATAAAACCTCAATTTTTACCACTGAAATTTTAAAACATTACTCGAATCTTTGAACTACATTGAAACCTTCCAAAAACAAATTTTGACATCATTTCGGATTCCCTTTCCACACTGAAAGCCTTGCAAAAACTTAACTTTGAGAACCAGTTAATATCTAAAATCTTACAGAAACATGATATGGTCATACAATCTTGAAAACTTATTCTGTACTGTTGGCTGCCTAGTCATATTGGTATTAATGGTAATGAAAAGGCAACTAAAACAGCAAAAAGCTTCTCTACAGTCATCTGTTTCCGAATGGAAGATTCCATACACTGACCTCAAATATTATATTAATCAGCATGTTCTTCCTACTTGGCAAAATATGTGGAATGAAAACTTCAGAAACAAGCTTCAGAACATCAAACCCATCACTGAAGAGTGTCATCCCTCATATAGAACAAATCGCAGAGATGAGGTGGCATCGTGCCGATCGCGTATTGGACACACATACCAGACTCATGCATACCTGCTGAAGGATGTAATTTGACCAGAGTGCACACCCTGTCAGTGTCTACTGACAGTGGAGCATATTCATTTCAAGTGTGTCGACTTCCACCCTGTGAGACAAAAAGTTTTCTAAGATGAACTAAATGAAGATCCTTTACAACAATCTACCACCAGAGAAAATCTTTGATTTTTGAGGGAATGTGATTTGTATAATAAATTTTGACCATATGTTCTAAGGATGTTACATAGTTGGCTCCTTTTATCTTTAATTTTATATATACACTTTACAGAATTTTAGCATCTTTACCTTTTAACTTTTCTCGATTAGCACCTCATGTTTATGATTTTTTGGAAGGTTTTATCTTCCTAGCTCTTTTGAATTAGTTGTATGTGCCCTATAGCAACACATGCAGCCAGTAGAAAAGGACTAGGTTAAAATATGTCCATCCCATTTCACACACGTTATATCAGAAAGTTACGGTGATTTGGTTTGTAATTTTAGCAACAAGTTGTCTGTTGTGTAAGTTTTGGACGGTTTTACTTACAGTACCAATTTTTAGTTACGCTGGATTGTAAAAACAGGTATCCCAGGATAGCTTAATAAATTGCTGTGTAACACATTTTCTCAGCAGTAATATTAATAACACGTGTCCTCGCAAATCTATCTGTCGTAAATTTGAGCACATACCTGTCTGATTAACAGTTCTGGACTTTCAAATATGGAACGAGATGATTGCAATTATGAAATCTTAATGAAAGAAAAATGTACAATTGTTATTCAAAAGCTTGTCTAAAAATATTGCATATTTCCCTGTTTTGTCAAACCAGGTACATCTACATGGACAAAACCGGACAACCTAACGAGATTACATGATCACTATCTGTTAAGTTTGATATATTGCTTCTGTAAATTGTCAATTAATGTATGACAATATTTCCGATTTTTTCATAATTTTCAAATGTTTGATTGATTTATAAACGATGGGTCTCTCTCTGTCTCGAGTACAATGACGCAATTGAGCAGGGAAACATCTTCCCTTTATAATTGAGAAAATATTTAACTTGGGGTTTCATTAACACGAAAGAAACTACTCAAAAGTGGTGAAAATTGAAGTTTGTGAAGAAGAGAAATTAATCAAAAGTTTACTTCCCTTTTCATTGGAAATCCCTTTACACACACACTTTTCATATAAAAATTTGCCACACATGCCCTTCTAAAGGAAAAATGGCAAATACTACCGATTTTAAGTAAGCACATCCAATGACGTTGAGTACATTTTTGGAAAAACGGAAAACTTTTGAATATTCTATGTCGACTTGGAGCCTTTGTCACGTTCACAGATGACCCCCTTTTGTCAGAATCCTGTTGCATTGTAAATCGTAATTCATTTAACTTAGGATATACTCTACATACATAGGAACAAAACCACTTCTTTTTGCAGATAACAATAAGTTTCAGAAAGGAAACTTATTCTTTTGTGGACAATTTTATCAATTTATCATTACAGCATGTTCCCAAATTAAAATAAATTCCTCGATATCTTTAAAATCAGTAATTCGAGACAACTATTCTTTTACAGAAAGTTTAAAGAATACATGATGTTGACTATGAATAATTATTATGAAAGTAAAACTGTATTATTAGATCCTATCAACAACTAAAACAGTCATGTGAAAACATTGCATGTTACAATCTGGCCTGCGTTTTGGCCCTTTTCTGACCCTGATCACGTTCCATTTTTTATTTTATAAGATCAACCGTTTTGGGCGACCTTGGTTGTGCTCGTGTGGTATCATTGTTCCAATGATAGTGTAACCTAGGTTCATTCTGATATACCTTCTTCGGATCTCAAAACATAAACATATAATACTTTTTTAAAATTCTTTTTTTTTTTTAAATTAAGAAATACCAAAATTTTTGTTTTTCTTTTAAGTTTGAACAAAATGTGCCATTTTAAAACAATAAATATTGAAAGCTTTTTCAGGTCACTTTTATTTAAAGAATATACCTTTCCATTAGAAGAAATGGCCAAATGGATTGAGGAGGGAAGCAGGGAAGCATAAACTTTAAACTATTTTTCACAGCCACTAACTTCCTAAAACGATATACTAAGTTTGAAGTCCTCCTAGCTTATTTCATACCTCTGATTAAAAGCATTCACGCAAAACGTTAGAATGAACTATTTCAAGAGCCACCCAAGATATTTGCATGCAATTTTTAGCAGTAGTTACCATCTTACCATTAAATATTATCAATATTTGTCGAAGCTTTAGCTTCTGTACAAATATGCCCCTGTACAGAGAGGAAGAGAAAAAAAAAGAATTCCAGAGATTCCATTACGAGACCTCTGTCGCACTGTCAAGGCATTGATTTAAACAATAGACAAAATACGGTTTGTTTATTTGGCGAATGACTACGATAGTAGTATGAGTTACAAACCGCATTGTCCAGTTTACTCAAATAGTAACTTATTTTCTTTAACATGCCTATGTATTTATCTTTCAAATACAAATTTTATTCCAAATTCTTTGGAGGAAGAAGTGCAGTAGTACCTGCTTATGGTCAAAGGTAAACATTGTGTACAAAAAATAAATCTTATCAATCTTCAATCTCACCTTTTCGAAATTGTCGAAAAAAAATGATTTATTCAAATTATATATATAAATGAGTTTTTTTATCCTTGAAACTTAAACTTTTGATCCCGAAACCGAACTCTGTTGGGACAAATGCGGTTAAGTTTGGCCTAGTCTTCTTGCAACCATAAAGAAATGTTATTATTGGACAATATCAGCACACAAATTACTAACCTAAACATTGACAGAGAGCCTTTATCCTGCTCTTTCTGTTGAGGTATATTTTATATTTCCTGGAAATTCAAAGATTTTATCTAAGTTTTTAAACACTCAACATTAAACATTGAATTATATAAAATAATAAGATTTTTATCATATATACTCCTATATTTCAGCCGATGACATCATCAGAAAATGATCTAATATCACCCTCTCGTTTTTTTCGTTTGTGCCGTATTTGTTAGCCTTCGTCGCCTTTGATTAGCCTGTCGCGGTTTTATTCATAAAATAACTTGAAGAGATCATGTTTTGCACATGAGTTGTTACAACAATTTCAGTCAAACTATGTGATTTACAGAGGTCCTTTGCCAAAACAAGCATTTTACTGATTTGAACATGACCAGTACTCGATTTGGATCAGAAGACATTAACTTAGACTAGGATCGAAACAGTAGACATTAACATACACTAAGAGCGAAACAGAAGACATTAATATAGACTAAGAGTTAGACAGAAGACATCAACATACTCTAAGAGTTAAACAGCAGACATTAACACACACTAAGAGCGAAACAGAAGACATTAACATAGACTAAGAGTTAGATAGAAGACATTAACATAGACTAAGAGTTAAACAGAAGACATTAACATAGACTAAGCGTTAGACAGAAGACATCAGCATACACTAAGAGCTAAACAACAGACATTAACATAGACTAAGAGTTAAACAGAAGACATTAACATAGACTAAGATAGACGGAAGACATTAACATAGACTAAGAGGTAGACAGAAGACATTAAAATAGACTAAGAGATAGACAAAATTAGATGTATTACCGCCATAAAGGATATGACAGTAGTAATTGGTTCATAAGTACTTAATTGTTGTTTAAAAGAACTGCAGAAGGAAAAGAAATTGAACGTCACAAATATGGCTTTAGGACTTGGACATTCTTTTTTTGTATTGTCAATTCAACTGTAACAGAGTATATCATTTAAGATACAATGGATAGACAGTTGAGACGCTTGTGTCTTACTTGGGCTTCAATGTAGTAGTATAGGACGTGCTTTGCTTCAAACTGCCATTGTTATGTATCTGTTTCTCCATTTGTCAATTTATATTCCTTAACTAATACAAAATTACGTCTCTTTTTTTAGCGCCCTGCTGGTTTAACTGCGGATACTGCAGCTCAAAAGTCATTTTATCACGAGAGGAGGCGTAGATGTCACACGAAATGGAGTCGTTGTCTCAATGTCAAACGGAACTGCTTTTGAGCTGAAATTGTAGAGTTATATGTATTCAGTATTACATGTATGAAAAAACCCAGTCTCTAATAAAGATCGCTATCAAGATTTTTATCTTCATTCATGATTATATATATATATATATATATATATATATGTATATATATATATATATATATATACATATATATATATATATATATATATATATATATAAGATACAATAATATGTTATCTTCCTATCGATCTATTTATCTATCGATCTATCGATCTATCTGTCTGTCTATCTATCTATCTATCTATCTATCTATCTATCTATTTATCTATCTATCTATCTATCCACAAACATGTATAGAGGTCATATGCCTGTATTTTTGGATAAGGAATAATAATAATAATAATAATAATAATATTAATACAATATTATGACAATGACAGATTTTATTTAGTATTTAAGGCTGCCGGTTCATATACAATTTATGTTATGAATTATGTAACAAAAGAGAGCCTCAATAGCATCAGCGTATTCACTGCTTAATAACATTTCTGATACTTTGAAATATTCATGTAATAAGAGAAAGATAGAAAGAGAGATTAAAAAATGATATATGGCAACTCAACCCATCGATATTAGGACTACAGTTGGAATATATCAGGTTGGTCAAGTTTCTACAATGTATTTTCTCTTTTGAAAAGCATGGTAAAGAAAAGAAAATAAATTTCCAGTAATATTGGCCTTTTGAATCTGCAGAAATAAATAAATGTTTTCTTTTGTAAGATAAAATTGACAGAATAATGGGAGAAGTTGTGATTTTAAATCCGAATAAAATCGACATACCATGACCATATGATTTGTATTCCTTATTTGTAAGGCATCACATAGAATACAGATTCGTTCATTTACTGCTATTTTATTGTGTCTTATACTTTGAATTATTAAATTATGAGAAGAACATCGAAGGCATGTCATCGCTTGTCCACACTTTAACGGAAAACCAATAGAAACGCAATATTCAACATTTAGATGAGATTTAAAATATTATCAATGAAGAGCTTTCTTACAATTAGATATGTCCGAAACACATTATCTTGTAAGCATTGCTTAAAGAACAAGATGTAAAGTCTTTCATCACCTACGTCTTGCGAGATACACACGCATTCCAAGTCACCTCTTTAAATACATCTTTGACTTTCGAGACCCAGTTAACTCGGTCAGCTTTATCAAGTTTCAATAATATTTTGTAACATTTTGCAGGGTATCTGTAATTGTTCATTCTAGTCGGTTTTATCCAGGACTTAATATATTTTCTAATATATCGAATACAGAGAGGATATCGGCCACATTCACCTCTATAAAATGCAAAAAAGACCGTATTCTGCAGCAAGTTTAAATGATTGGTACAAAATCTGTTATGGACTTTTTCAATCTGGTTCCCATATTCATATTCCCACAATTCAACACCGCAGCATAACATAGTAGAGACCAAAGTGTCGAATAATTTAAAAGATTCAAAAACAGATAGAGTTCCCGCCTTATAAATCGTAATTTAATGCTTTCCTTTCTTGTGATGGCAAACGTTATATTTCCTTAATCCAGATGAATTTGGGAGTAAACAGAAGCCCCATATATTTATATGCTGATACAGTTGTAATTTTCTGGCCTCCGAAGTACCACAGTTCATTGTTTCCTGAAAATAATCCTCCATTTCAAGAAAATAAAAATAGTTTAATCGAGATTAATCTGTATCCTTATTTAATTGCAAAATTCAATCATAACCTTAATTTCATGTTGCAGATTTATCAAAGTCTCTACACAGTATCATCATCATCATACAATATGACAAACAATGTCATGTATATCTGGCGAAGCAAACATTCCATGTCTACATTTCTCTCTTAATTTGGCAATCAAACCGTTTATAAATAGACTACAGCTCAGATGACTTTGAACACAACCTTGCCGGATTCTTATATTATCAGGAAAAACGTTTTATGTATTACCGATCAACTCGAACACGTGTACAAAGACTATTATAAATTGACGATATGATACGTAAAAAGGTTCTTCCAGTACCCTTATTCACTAAATAGTCAATACGTTTTTAGTAATCTATCGAATTTAAATGCCTTAGAAAACTCGATGAAAAGTCAATAAAATCTGTCATAAGGTCTACTTAAATATTATGCACCAAAGGTTGAAGAATAAACGCGTTAGTTACGGGAGAGTATCCCTTTCGGAAACCAGATTGAGCTTCATCGATTAACTCCCTTCCAGTTGATCATCAAGTCAATCTCTTATTCAAGATGCCGGTGATTTAAATGACTCGATAAATGTTGAGATTATTTACAGCACCTTTTTAGTGTATTAAACAAATAATAATTTCTCAGCATGCACGTGGGAAATTGCCAGATTGAAACATAGTACTAAACAAATGGGTTAATATTGGAGTCATTTTCTGCCAGAGTATGTTTTAACATTTCATTCAAGATACCGTCTGTCACACCAGCTTCCCCAGATCTAATATTCTGAATACTTCTCATAACGTTTTCCTCATTAATGGGCCTCTCAAGGATATCATCAGTATTGTTGCCATAGAGAAGGGAGTCTGCATCGATTGTGGGTAGTATTGTCTATGAATAGATGCCGACTGAAGGGATCGTACCATTTTTTCATGTAATGTCACTTTTATCTTTTTTCTTTTATACTTCACCGTTCTCTAAACATTGCTTGGTTAGTCCGTGCTGTGATTAATTTACATTTTAGTTTATCCTTATATTGTTCCTCCTTGATTTCACACAAAGTTTTTAATTTACTCTTCAAAGTTAGATAAGAATTTAAATTTTCTGTTGAGCTATACGCTCTAAATTTACAGTTTAATTTCCTACATTGTTCATCCCACCAGTGTTTATTGGAAGATGAGGGTACGAGGCACGGGGTGTGGTATTTCATTGTTTGACCTTTAAAGTGACACATATTTGCAATCTTGTTAATGGCTTTATCAACATTGACAGATATAGATTCCAAGATTGAATATTTTGACTGCATAAAAAGATTATGAAAAGAATCAGTAAATACATATTTTTTATTTTCAACCCGTCCAAATTTTGTAAAACTTTGTGAACCTTTATCATTCTTACGAACATCATTGAAAAATGAGTCAACACGATGACAGAAGGTCAGTTCAAATATTATTGGAAATGCACTGATTCACATCTATCTCCAACTTAAACATTGCTAGTGTAAGGAAATAATGCATTTGAGGCTATAAATATAATCTTTAACACTTGAACCTTCATTTGCGATGCATGTACAATTTTCATTCTTATCCTCATGCAACCAAACATTGATCATGTAAATTTGATAGGTTTTACATAGTAATATTAGTAATATTCTGAAATACTTTACTCCTTTATATTTAGGACTTTTATGAAGGTTAATATTGTTGGATTCGTATTAATTTTCTTCCCTAAAATGGAAATCTACATCGACTGAAGGAATCACATCTTGCATGTTATTACAGTGGCTATTAAAATCTCTCGATAACACTGAAGTTGCATCTGGATAAGCAGTAAAAATATGTATTAATCTTACCACCAACCTCAGTTCCACCCACTCTCCACCTCGCAGTCTCTGTGACCTATCTTTAATTCTTCAGTGGCTTTGTTTAAAGGTGGACAGAAAAGTTTAAGTTCATATATCCTTTCATGATCACATCACATGCATGAAACTTGAGTAGTAATAAGGGTCATTCTAGGGCTAGACGGGAATTAACTTTACGCCGTAGGTTAACATTGACGGCCGGTCTAGGCTACATTGTTACATTGTTAGAAGTGGTTGACCTCAAATGGGGTTACATTGTGACAATTTTAGAAGTTATTGACCTCAATAATTGAAACAATTCTAGGGCTGTACGGGAATGATCATCACGCAGTAGGTTTACATTGGGTAGGAGGAGTCTAGGGTTCTACGGGAAATGTAATGTTAAAAATAACGCGAGATATCCAGTTTGTCCCTAGAATTTTTTTTTTTTCATTTTTTTTGTTGTTTTTTTTTTTTCATTTTTCAAAATGGCATCCTTAACATTACGCCGTAGGTTGAGACGGAAAATGCAATATAAAATAGTTATCTACTACCCAATACTTCGTGATCTACTATCCAGCACCTAGTGATCTAATATCCAACACCACTTTTTGATTACAATCCAGCACCCACTTTTTTAGTACTATCCAACACACCATTTTTGTAGTGCTATCCAGCACCCACTTTGTGATTACTATACAACACCCCAGTTTCTTTATTACCATCCAACACCCACTCTTTGATTACTATTCAAGCCCCACATTTTGATTATTATCCAATAGGCTGTGTGTAGTGAGTAATACTTAGTCAATACTCTGCAACACCCTGCACTATACTATCAAATGCCTCACATATAATATCCAACGAAAAGGGTAGATAAAAAAGAAGGGGGATGAAATCACACATTATCACACACTAGCAAGGGTAGGAGTGTTTATATACATAATATACCCACAAACATACTATCACACGCAAGAGGGGTAAGGGGTGTTTATGTTTTAGCTGCTTGTGAACAGACATAGACATACACAAATATATAACATAAAATCCATGGAGTGGCAATGAGTGTGAGTAGTATCTCTTTTCGAAGAGACTTGGGTGGCCTTGAAAAGGGCCGTTTTTTCAGTTACCACGCTCTATTAGTGTCGATGCACCTCAAGGGTCTGGCTCCACATACAGCACATCTTTGTTTCCATCTCTAGGATTGATGGAGACAGTGAGTCTAAAATCAGTCCCATTTGCCTCCATCTCCCAATCTTCTGTTTGTGGAATCGGAATCGGAGTGTTGGGACTGTTCTTGCAGTTGCTGTTGTTGCTGCTGCTGCTGCTGCCGTTCTTCTGCTTCCTTCTGTCGCAGCCTCTCTTTGCACCCTCATCCACCTTTCAATGAGCAGTTGGAATTCACTCTCTCTCTCTCTCTCTTTCTCTTTTCGCGCTCCCTTTGCATCTTTTCTTCCGTCCATGCTGCCCTAATCTTTATTACTTCCTCATCTATCCCTTCCCTTACAAACGTCTTGACTATTCTTAGCAAGGTCATCTCCCTCTTTAGATGTCTTCTGTTAGGGTATGAATTCAATTCTTCCATCAAATCCAAGAGGTGCTCCACTCTCTCCATGAAACGTATGGCTTCTCTCAATTTGCCCTCTTGATAGTGTTGGCTGGCCATGTTTCCCGTCGTGAATGAGTCAACGATGAATATAAGACTGTACTTACTTAATTTGCATTCGAGACACCTGCTGTCATTCGGCCATGTACGTCTGTTTAAACATGGAATGAGTGCACATCACGCTATTCCACGATTTACTGTGTGCACAGCACACTACTTAATTAGTTGTGTCTGGACGAGACAAAAGAGGAAAAGACATAGCCAGAGTCACCGAGTGGCAGCGGAAGTGTTTCTGAAATGCCATAAACGTACTTTTGATCAAATTATGCCCAGTTGTCTAATTCGGGCTGTCCCTATCAACCAATTGTGTCTAAGCCACATATTGTAATTGTGATCATGCTATCTATCAGTTAAAAAATTTACCTAGCCTATACAATTTTAGGATTTAGTGAACATAGCGTACTTAATATGTCCGAAAAATTGATAAATATCGGGTGAAAATAACCCATTCCTATTTTAGTTGTCTTAATTTGGTATACAATGTTATCGAGTAGTTTTGGAACGATGGTCGAATGGATTAAATTTGTGCATGTAAAAAAGTTTTAATCAAAATTGGTTTCCAATGCCAAAACGAAAATCCTTAGGCATTATTGAATTATTTAGCCCGTAAACAGCTTGGGTTGTTTCCCCGGCTGCAGTTACTTCCGGACTGGCGATTTTGGCTTGGGTTGTGGCTCACTCCAAGATGTGTTGAAGGCTCGTGGGTCTCGTGTTGTGGGTCCACCCGTTAGAGTAGTTCGGCAATTGATGATTCATACCTCATTGCCGGTACTGCTACTTCGGTACGGTCGAGCTTGTGTTATCTTATCAGCTCGTTGCAAAGGGGTAGTGTACATCCGCTGTAGTGTTGACCATACCATTGAATGTTTTCAATGGACTATACTAGTTGGACTTTCGATGCATGTGAATGTTTCTTCCAGTCGAATAGAAGATCCTCTGCATATCGCTGATATGCGAATTGGCTGCTCCAAAGATTTCCTAGGCCCATTGCGCTTAACTGGTCACGAAGATTTTTCCCTCATTGATGCTTTAATGTTTACTGGGGCATTTGTTTCTGCGCGACCACGTCTGCTGCTGCCTGTTGTTGTTGTTGTTGTTGTTGTTGTTGGGGTTCATTGTCGGCTCTGGGAGATTGAACCCTCGTTCCGATCCTGACTGCTTGGTGTCCCCACTTTTTTTTGCGGGGGGGGGGGGGGGGTCATTGTCTGCGCTGGGGTGGGAGGTTGGGTCCCGATTCCTGTCCTTGCTGCTGGGTGTCCAAACTTTTTTCTTTCTTTTCTTCTTCCTTGCTTCCTTTCCTGCCTTGCCCCTGTTGATTTGTTAATGTTGGTGGTGGTAATGGTGGCAGTGAAGCTTCCTTGGAAGGTTGCTCACTTTCGGGTGCTCCGGGTCGGGTACTTGGCTTCTAGGTCTGCTGTATTAGCTGCCTCTCTGCCGGCGGTCTCCCTCTCCTGCTTTCCTGGGGCTTTTTTCTGTCGTTGTTAATTCTTCTCAGATCAGGAGAAGAGTCGTCCTCTTCTCCTAGTCTCGCAGGCTCCAGCCTGAGCCGACGGTCAGGCCTAAGCCTTTCAGCGCGCTCAAAGCTTGGGCGGGAATCGTGTACATCGCTAGCGTCATTATTTTCTACGTATTACTTCTTATATCATTCTTATATTTCACACAAACCTATGATCACTTATACATTTAAGATTTATGATACAGAATGGTAGGAGTGTTTATACACAAACTATACCAGCAGACATATTAATACACTAGAAAGGGGTTTAAATTTAAGTTTTTGTAGAAGACATACACAAACATAAAACACATACTACATTGGCAATGATAGAGTAATGTCTCTTTGTTAAGAGATGCGGATGGCCCTGAAAAGGACGGTTTGCTTGTTGTCCTGCTTGTTGTCCTGGATCGTTCAGATCTTATCGTTGATATCCAGGACAACTAGACCTTACCAGATGTCTCACCACGCAGTAGAGATGCCTCTTTTTAACAGTGAAACTTAAATCACTTATTCCCTTCTTAAATTCCTCCTCCTCCTCTTCGTCCTGCTGCTGATCTTGCTGCTGCTGCTTCTGATTAAGTCCTTCTCTTTCTTTATTGATTTCCTCTCGCATGATATATTCCCCTAGATCTTCTACCATCTTGAAGAAAATGGTGGTCTTATTCTCCATTTTCCTCTCGATTAAGTGGTGCCTTACCCTGCGCTTGTGCATCAGGTCTTCACTTAATTTTGCAATCTTAGGTGAAATAGCTGTTGTCAAGTCAGCGATGGATGGCAAGACTGGTGTACGTACCACGTTATATGTGAGAAGCACGGACGTGAAGGGAAAAATCCCTCAGATTCGGTACGCGGGCGAGGAAAAAGCCCCACAAAAAGCATAAAAAATTTAAAGATGGACAGCAAGAGTGTGAAAATGCATGTCAAAAGAGAATTTTAAAGAAAAAAATAAACAAGAAGGTAACACCATTTGTTATAAATCAACATTTGTTTTAATAAGCTGCCCCCTCTCCCCTGAAACATTAAGAAAACTAAATGAAGAAGGAGGATTAGGGCTAGTCCCTTCCTCTTCATTTATAAAAGATTCAACATGAACGTATTTACAGGTTGACAACGTTGTGGAGCAAGACTAGATTTCTAATGATCATCGAGTACAGTGTCATTTCGCCATCGACGCACAATTTGTCTCTAACCTAAAATAAATAGATAGATATCCATAATGTTCACAGAACCAACTTTCTATTTTCTCATCGTTTTAGAGAAATCACGTTCAAACAAGTCAGTACATATTATATGATATCGTCTTCCAGAGGAGATAATCTATAAGAATGATACTATTCCACAATGTGGTCGTTGGGAAAGTAGACAGTTACCCAATGGGTTCCTGGGCGATGATAGTCGTCTGTGCTGATGTCATAGGCTTGTACTTCTTTAGGTTTTTAATGAGAAAGTTCATCTTTAGCACACACCACCGGATTCCAAGAAGCTAGGTATAAACTGTGAGTCAGAAGGTAATGAAGTTCCCAGGTATTCATTCGTTTCACAGATAATGATAAGTCATGAGTTCACACTTGACTTTTACCTTGAAAATATATGTCAAGTAAGTCGATGAACTGGAGTCTACGTACTCTGTTGCAAGAGAGCATCGATGCGTTTCGTTTCCAAAGACGTCAATGAAGGCAAGGAATGGTCACTAGAGTCTATATACCACTCTGTCAAAATCTTCACTTCAGAGATGAGGGTCCATGCATTCTAACTTGTCTTCTTGACTCATCATCAAGCATTTGTTGCGTTGTTTCTGACTAGGATGATTGGTTTGGCAACCATGAACATGTTCTCTAGTCAGGCTTGTAATTCTATCAGATAATGACGAGGAAAACAGGAGATTAAGTGTTGTTCTAGTAATTGACATCATGACTGTACTTTTTTCTTCTTTTTCTTCTTCTTTCGCTTGTGCTTTGTGACTGCAGTTCATTTGGATAGAAAACATCCTCTTCTCCTTTCACCATAGGTTTGTGTTCCATCCGTTTTAATAATCTAGGATCACTTCTACAAGATGACGTTGACTGTGTTCGCTGGAGCTAGTGAAAACTGAAGTTCCGCACGAAGTTGGCCTAACTTTATACGGTAGAAATGTTCCTCGTCGCTGCCGTGGTCTAGAGTGAAATCAAAGCCCCACAAAACATATCCTCCTGGATGTTCATCGTACGAAATGCTCTGGCTACTGCTGATTCCTAATTGTCATGTGGCTTCAAACAGTTCAAGGAATATTTTAAGTAATTGTTCTGGGTAAAGTTAGGTTCAAAATGTCTGGTACACAATGTATGGCCATCCCGGGTGACTTTTGTCTTTGACACGTTGAGGTGTTGGAACTGGAAAGGACTGCATTGCCGACGATGCCAATGAGCAAACGTTTAGGCAGTTGACCTTGGAAAACATGATTTTCAATCTTGGATCGGAGTCCAGAGGCAGTAGTGAAGATTTTGACTCCCACTAGTCGTAGATGATACTTGGCTGTCGTTCTGCTTAGAGTTTGACTGATGTCGTTTTCAACTTTAGGTAAGACTTCCACACGTCTGGCTTCTTCCATGTTCGTCTTGTACTCGTTAGCATTTGCCATAAAATGGAACATGATGCTACTTCGATTCAGTCTCAGACTTACATCCACCCCAGTCAGCAAAACCATCCATCATTTTTAAACTAGGCCTTGTTTTTTTTTTTTGTCGATCGTTAAATCCAATATTGTGAGCATCGTCATCCGCAGTCTAAGTTGTGTCATTGAGCTTGTCCAAAGTGTCAGGTGTCCACACCACTGAAGCATCCAGATGTTTGTGAGTCAATGGATAAGATCAATAGATGGGTACGCGAATGACATCGCTTTCGCTCCTAGAGCGGCAAGATAGTGCTGTATCGCTTATGCCGCAGGGTACGGCATCACTCTGGTCGCAAGACACATCATCGCATTTGAGTTCATTAAATTTGGAGCCAATAGTGGGTCCATCACACGGTTGCTGTGTTGAATTGATCATTCTCGGCCAGCGTCTCTAGTCACAATGATATTTCTGTCTTGGCATCGGCGTGTCCGTAAGGTAACGTGTTGTACTCGGGAATTCGCACTAGCTTCTAATAGATGATCAGATACATTTTTTCCAATGGTCGACCGACGATTTGGTGATCATTAAAACGTTTGTAAGAATCGAACGTTTTCACGCGAAAGACTTGACTGTGTCCTGACTTTCAGGCATCTTTTAAGATGCCAAAGGTAATCACTTGACTGGAACAATAGTTCAGTGTGAGTCCTGTCACTTTTCATTTGGTATGAAGTTGTCCTTGTTTGTCTCGGTACTGGTAGCCGTAATCATTTGGTCAACAACTGGCCAAACTCAAAATAGTGTCATCGGTCCAATCTCGTAAATGTTCGTCTTCGATGTGTGGGTAATAGCTTCCAGAGCGATCGATGTAAATGCAGCTATCGGTGTCATAGTAAAGGTCTCTATCTTCCAAAAGTTACCAGACAAAATACAATTTTAAACGGGTATTGGCTGTCACGTAAGCAGCAATGATGACATTACCAAATTTGTCGGCTTGTGCAAACTTCGCTACTTCTTCATAATTCACCAAGATCAAATCTTCGCTTATGATTTCCACGTGTTTAATGAGTTTTCTTTTATTGTCGCTGAGTTGAAAGTGTCGACTTGGATCTAACAAGTATTCCGTCTTTGGCAATACAGGACGTTGAGTCAATTTTCTCCACAAACACTGCAGCATGACTTTAGCAAACGAGCTTTCTTCGTTCTTTTCGACGTGTTCCAAGGTGATACCTTCCAGGGATTGGTAATGTTCTTGGAATTTCTCTTTGTCTTCCGGAGTCAGACACCAAGAAGCACAGCCGTTATCTGTTTGCTTCAGCTGCAGAAATTCGTTAATGTAGCCTAAAATAAAATTCTTACCTGTTGGTATTGTTCTGTGGTAGGAAAGTGCCAAATTTAGTATACTTTTAACAAGCGGTATCCGCGATCGAGTGCATGAAACAATTCGACACTCATCCACGTTCCTGTCAAGGCTTGTTCTTGATCATCGTGGCTATAAAGGCTTGTCTTGATTACACGTTTCAACACACGTACGGCATAAAGAAAACATCAGTTTCCGTGGAAATGATGAAAAGGATGGTACAAGTTCGTCCGTGGTAACACTTTGTATTTTATGAAACTTTTGTATTGACGAGTGTGTTCCACGTCGATGTGTTCTGTCACAATTTCAGGATCACTGGTGGTAAATCGAGCATATTCACACACTCAAGGATACAAGGAACAAACATCGATGTATTTGATTTGCTCTCCTTGAGATTCGTCCACGTCGTAAAGTAAGCGTGTAGCATTGGTTCGTCATATAAACAAACTATCGTTTGGAATTAGAGGTTCGATGTCTACCACATCGTAATCTTAGACGATGCGTTTAAATTCTGGATCTGTTTTGAAACGTTGATCGTAGTCGTGTTCTCACATTTCTATCACTTAGTATCCTTGACTTTCTAAACTCTGGCGTCGTTGATATATGTGTGTGTAGAACTCTTCCATGGTTAATTCTGAGATAGGATTATTCGGGTCTCGTTGAGGAAACTAAGCAAGATATCCATGAAATAAACATCCTTGAAATTCATAGACTATCTGTGGTTTTTCTAAATCCCAACCATCCATAGAAAGGGTTCCAATTTTCTTTTCTCCACCGTTTCTAACATGTTGTATCCACTATTCTTGCATTTCACACAAGTAATGCAACCAACGCAAAGCTTTGGCTGAATATTGACGTCAAGCAAAGAGATATGATTGAGGCGGTATGATGAACAGTTTTTTCTCAGGCATGAACTTTGTTCGATAGACTAATCCATAGGCTTTGGCAATGGCAGAAGCTTCATTCAAGGATCGATACCTCCGTGATCTATAAATAATTGTCAACATTTTCCACAGCAACGTCTTAAACTGTCCAGATCGGATGAATGTTTCAACATTTCTTCTTGAAAATCAAAAAATGGTCTGATGAGTGTGTTTGGTACCAAGCGTAGAAAGCTTCTTGTTGTTCTGTTCGCATACCGAGTAGTATGTATAAAGGCGGAACCTGAAACACTTTTTTGTCTTTTTCATCATAGAGGTTTTCATTTTGCAAACAAATTGCTCTATTCAATCTCCATTAGGTGCCCCAAAAACGTGGGCATCAAGGTGTGATTTTCGCTGGAAACAACTCCGGCAAACACCACCAGTCAACTGCTGAAATTATTTGTTTTAATGTAAAAAATCCCCTTGTAAAAATTAATTTTGTGTGCATTACGTTGTTTTAAGTAATAAAAAGTCTAGTTCAGTGCTATTAGCACCGAATTGAGGGTTAGTTTTATAATGACCGATCGCGTATGTGTTTATTCCATCTTCGCACCATCGTTTGTCATCATAGTTGTTTAATCCTGCTTTGTTTATCACCGATGTAGTAATTTTATGTTTATCAGATCGTATTGTTGTCATTAGAACATGATCACGCTTTCCAGCTAATGCATCTTTATAGTCCTCGAAATTTATCTTTTTTTCAACAACAGCCTTTTGTATTCCTTTAGCACGTTTTTTTACTGATCCATCAGCGAGTTTAACACTGTACAGTTTACTTCTTAACCCAACAAATTCAGATATTGGAACGAAGTTTGTTTCGTCCTTGAATTCTCCTATCACTTTCTTATTTTCATCTGATTTAAATCCGCTATTAGCAGGATAATCTGATAGATCAAACCATTGCCGATTATCGTACATGTCCTGGTAAACATCATCGGTGAACACGTGAATACAAAGAGAATCAGTGTCCGTGAATAATAATTGCGATTTATCGCCTGGATATAGTTTTTTAATAACATTATAGTAGAAGTCATACATTAATGTTTTTGAAAGGTCTAAAACAGCTGCTCCATTTGCAATAGGTTTATTCAGTGTTAGGTTTGTTTTACGCATATGTGCTGCTATTAAATTTTCATTAAATATTTTTCTTGAGATAAAATTATCTTTTGCTATTACTTTATCCCGCCGTTCCTCGTTATTAATAAGTTCAATTTGCTCACGTTTTCTTAAGTTTTCCATTGTTTTTCCGTACACGCTGTTGTTCATAAGCTTAAAAAGATTTTTATCAAATTCTGTTGTTGCAGCTGCCCTCTGGGATGTGTTAAATTCAACATAATCTTTTAGCCAACAAGATTGCTTAAACTTTAGAACCCGGTAAACACGAGTTATTTTTAAACCAGCGTCAACTGCTTGTTTTAACGCTTTGTAATGTATTATGTATCTGGTTTTGTTCATTAGGTTTGGAACTAACTTTTCTGTAGTGCTTTTACAACCGTTTTGAATCTGAGTGGGAGAAAGCCATGCACTATTGATTTTAATTTGTTCAGCGCAGAACGGATAGTCGTTATGTAGATCATGTAGCGCAGATGGATATTCAAGATCAACTTCTATGAAATATCCGATTTTATCGTCATTGACTTTGTCAACGGGTTTTTCTTTTAAGTATTGTTCTTCTGTTATCTACTTGTAGTTTCCAACTGGTAATGATTGGCACATTGCCCAATCATATAGATTATGTGAGTCCAAATAGATTATATGACTTGATTCCTTGCTAGAATCATAATCTGCCAAATATTTGTTGTTTGCTTTTGCGTATTTCTTTGTTATTACTGATATTCCTCCACGGATACCTTTTTCAATAAACAAATACATATCAGCATCTGTGAACAAATTCAGTGTTATATTACTTCGTTTTAATGCTGCATCCCAAGCGAGTCCTGGAGATGAAAAATACCATAATGGATCTAATCCATAATTACTAGTGCACCTACTACCAAATTGCTCAAATACATCAGCTAGAAGGAGAACATCGGTTATCAAATACAGATCGTGATAATCTCCAATGTTTTCGCATTGAAATTGTTTCCATATTTGTTGAGCGTATTCGTATTCGCTTTGACTTATTCCCTCGATACGAACCTTTGAATAAAATTTTGATATGTCAGGCAAGGATGTTTCATCAAATCTTGAAAAAGCGTCCATGTACTCGTACGGATAAACACCTTTACGTTTGAAATAACTGGAATCAGTGCCAAAGTACTCTTCTAGGTTATCAAAAACAGTACAACCCTTTACAAGTTTATCCAATGATTCTGCCATAAACTGAAAGCTATCGATGAATCTAAGTTGTTTTAAAGTAACCGATAAATACTTTTCAGTGCTATTTGGAATGCATTTGATTGTTTTAACACTAAAATTTTTGTTTCCAAGCGCGTCAACGATAATATGCGCATCATATCCTCTAAAGTTGTGAAAAACTACTGGAACAAACCATTGTGATTTATTATACTTGTTATCGGTGATTAATACTTTTTTAATTTCTTTTACATCGTTTAGCAAATTAGTTAATAGCCAATCTGCTGGTTTAATACCGCGGTATATCTCAATGTTCTTTGATTTTGAATTATCGTACTCGCAAACAACCTTGTAAGCAACACTACAAGGGATATGATTATGAATTTTTGTTGTTGATGATATATTTGGGTTGTTTATTGCAACATCAATTGTTTCCAGCAATGACTCAAAATCGGCGTATATCACAAACGATATTTTTTCACAGCGTTCTGGATTTTTAAAACTTAATTTTGAGTGTTCGATATCCGGCATAGTGATTTTTTGTTTGTTTGAGCAGCATTCTAAATGTCGATCTAATATTTCATGTGAGGTAAACCTGCTTAAGCAACGATAACAGAAATAAAGTTTTCCTTTATGTTTATTGTTTTGACTGCTATTAAACCCATTAAAGTTTTTGATCCAGCAGTAGTGATTTTTATAAAATAGCAGGTTAATTACATCGCTCGCCTGTACCTTTTTATCTTCTAAATTTTCACTTATTATTAGTGGATACGAAAATATGTCTCCAGTGATTTTTACACGGTCCAAGCCAAATACGTTTATAGTTAAGTCATTTTGTCTGGCAAACTTTTCGATCTTGTTGATTTGTACTGGAAATTCAATTTTATTAAAATTTAATCTATTGACATGTTCTTTGTAATTTGATACTCTATTTGGGTTTGAATCAGCTGGATACAATTTTGAAAGAACCGCCCACTGAAAACACTTGTCGTCGTTATTCTTAACGTTTACAATGCACTTTGAGTTTTTGTAATATCCAGGCAACTCAATAAAACTTGATCCACCTGCTGGTTTAACATTGTGTGTGCTAAGCGAAACTGATATAACAGTCCTGAATTTCCATCCAGATCCAGCTCCTTCATGGTTTTCAATCTGGTCACTAAGATCTTTGTGCAATCTCATTAAAATCTCATCGACGTTTAATCCGCGGGTTATTAATGTTGTTTTAGTTGTTTTATATGATTCGGATTCTTCCTCTAGCACAATAAGCTCTCCGATTACGAACAATACGTTATACAGAATATTAATTTTTATTGCGTATTTTTGGCTTACCTGATTGTTTATTATTGGTTTAATCATTGCGATCATATCTTGTGGCCTTATTCCAAAACTACCTGTGTTCAACGTGTACGTCTCCGAAGATGCGTTTAATACTTGTTGGTCATCAAAAATAAAATTTTTGTCAGAGCCAGCAAACGCCTTATCAGTCTCTCACATCTTAAATTTTGCCTGTCCCAATACTGTCTTCATTGCTTGTTCACGCAACGATTTTAGCATTATATAACAGTGCGCAAATATTTAAATGAAAAATATTTAAATATTTATTTAATTTAATTTTTTTATTTTTTACAGCCAAGTATATAATGACAGAAATTTTTTACTTGCACCCAGTTTATGAAAAATATGAGTCGAATTCACTAGGTGTTATAAGGCACAAATATCATCAGCGACCGCTTGGTAATCTAACCAATACAGGATATCTTAATGTAAGTGTTTATGATGGTACGCATAAGAAATCTGTTTTAGCTCACAGATTTGTTTACGAGGTTTTTAATGGCCTTATTGGTCCTGGATTAGTTATTGATCACATCAACAGTATTAAAACAGATAACAGGATCGAAAACCTGGATATGGTTACTCAGAAGGAAAACTGTCGCCGTTGTAAAAGTGCAAATTCTTGTTTTAACCCTCCTAGGTCTGTAATGTCTACAGATTTGATTACAGGTGAAAATCAATTGTTTAAATCAATTAGATCAGCTGCATCATATTTTGATATTCATCATAGTTCTGTGAAACGGGTTGCCGACCACGTATGTAAATCAGCTTACTCAAAGAAATACAATTGTAGATTTTCTTTTGCTTATATTACCAATGATGCAAACGACACTGCTGATATTGTTAATAAAACCATTACTGACAAAATCGTTGATAGGGTTATTAACACCGATGGTAAATTCATCGTTGATAAAGTTGTTGATAAAATTGTTAATAAGTTATTTTGAATCCAGTATTCGCATTAAATCCTCAACCTTGATACAGCTATGGCTGTAGTTCATTATTGCGTCAGCATCCCAAGTGGTAATAATGGTCCCATTTTTTTGGAACATTTTCATTTCATCAAGTGTTAAAAGTACGTTATTTGGCTTAACAGTGCTAATATCAGAGTTGTCAGCTTGTTTATCGTTTATTTTAAGTTTAAGGTGTATTGGAACGCAAAAACAAACCCGTATTGCTTCGTTTAGATCTTCAATATTCTGTATATATCCAGTTGTTTGATATTTTGTCATATTAATATGTTTATATTAAAATATAATTATATTAAATATAATGTCGTCGACAACAACGCTACTCGAAAAATTAATTTTGTTAATTTATGATGAAAACGGTGCCAACAGTGTTATTGATACGTCTTGCCCATTGGCAAAGCCAACGAAGCCGTTGGTAGGTTATTCATATTTTTGTGACTATTTAAATGCTTATCCAACTGATCCATTATTATATGATGATTATTCACTTAAAAACATTTTGGATGGTATTGATAGTAATAACAAAGAATTTCAATTGTAAAGGACAATGGCAGCGCCGATGTTAAAAACGTCGTTGACTCAAATTCGTATAAGTGTTACAGGTAGCAACCACAACGATACAACGTTAAATATCATCTTAGATCAAAAATAGAAAAGTTTGGTTTGACTTTATCTGAGCAGGAAGCATTTAGCGAGCGCATACAAATATTTATGAATATTAATATTCCAGGAAGACAAAAAAATATCAAATTTGATTTTATTTTTGTTAAGATATTTTTATTACTCGTTGATACTGGTATTATGGATTCAAAACGAGCAAATACGCTGATTAAGATGTGCAAACCATTAAAATCAAATCGACTGCTACCAAAGTATAACAAGATATACGACACTGTAATTTCTAATAACATTGACATGTCAACGTAATCTGGTTTTTAATAGTTCCTGCTCATAAAAGCTTCCTATGATAGGTTCATTTTGTAAATCCTTGATTCTGTACGTTACTGGAATCGTCAAAAGTATTTTATCTACGATAAATATTTCGTCAGTATAATTAGGCGTAAAGCCCTTTTCAAATTGTTTTGTTACCACTGAAATCCTTACCCGATCACCAACGTTAAATTTATGCCTCCGATACAGATTTTCATTTGCAAGAACAGGATTAGTTACTGCTTCATTTGGCGTTATTTTAATTGTACTGTGTTTTGTATTATTGTAGTCGGAAACAATCGTCTGCAGGTCATCTATGTATCTATCAGTGTTCTTTGCTGTCATTTTCTTGTAGATCTTTTCCTTAAGTGTTCTATTAAATCGTTCAACTATTACACTTTTTCCTTCGTTGCCGGTAGTATATTTTTTGATATTATGTTTATCAAGCCAATCGTTGAACTGCTTGTTATAAAATTCTGGGCCATGATCGGTCCATATTTTGTTTGGTTGACGTCCACGTTCAGTAACAATTTTATTTAGTGCGATTAAAACTGTGTTACCCATCTTATTTTGTATTGGCTCACTAAATGCATATCTGCTTTGTACATCTACCGCATTAAGCAAAAAATTTGTGTTATTGTTGCTAGAAGCCAGCGCTGACATATCCGTTAAATCAATAGACCAAATATCATCTACAGCATTTGCTACAACACGCCTTCGTAGAAACTTTTTTTTATTGGTGCGTGCAGTTCATCAGAACGAATTTGATCAGCGTTTTCAACAGCATCATAGATGCCGTCGCCAGTGATCCCATCACCATATAAACTATCATCATCAATGTTTTCAACATCGTCTCCGACAACGCCGAACACGTTTTCAACAATGTCATCAGTTCCAAGCCGAGACTCGCCGAGTCCAAGTTTATATTTTGCTCCGATTACACCTTGTACAAATCGTCGATCAATTCGCTCTCTCATATTTTCTGGTTGCATTTCTCCGAGCTTGTCCAGCATTTCTTTGTCACACATGTGCTTATCTGATGGATTATCCCGATAGCAAATATCATGTTTCATAGCAATTGCATCAACCTGATTAAAAGGTTCTTGTCCTGGTAGCGGTTGATCATTGCTGTCAAGTTGTTCATCTAGTGGATTCCAAGGTCCAGTGTACTTATGTCCTGGCAGTGTCCATCCTCCTTTTGGTTTTGGTAGTTTTCCGATTAGATTATGAATATCAATAGCTCCTCCAAGTATTTGGCGGTTTTCACACTTGACGCAATAGCAGACAAGTTTATTTCCCTCAATTGAAAGCATTTTACTGTGTTCACAATTGCACATCATTGTTTTATAAATACACTTTTATTTTTCTTACAAACCGTACAAGTACTTTTCATCATAGTTCTATTGTTTTTTGTTCTAACAGCAGTTTCGTTCAGATTACCGGTTTTTTTCTTGCATTTTAGGCAATACGTTTCATCCATGTTAATATAATCAACGTTTTTATAAAAAACGATTACACAAAAAATCAACGGCAATTCGGTCATTGTTAGCACTTCCAGCGTTTCCAAAAGAAACGGGATCAAACTGTGAAATAAAGTCCAGCATTGATTTACCTTTGGAAAGCTCTTTAATAAACATTATACAGTAATATCCGCACACATTGGTGCCATTTTGTTGAATTTGATTACTAACGTATTTGATTGGTGTACTAGTAAATTTTGGAAACGAATGAACATATCTTTTAATGTGATCGCTTGGAGGAAAGCCATAACTATCAAAATAATTGTTGTCGTATAATGCAACCCAGTGAGTTCCTGAGCCGTCATTGAAGTTCTGTATGTTTACAACACAGTGGGTGGTTGTTCCGTTGCTATTTTTTTCTTAATTGGTCTTTGGAAAACACACCATTGAATCCTGTGACCTTTTTAAGCTTATCACTGATATCAAAATTATTTAGTGGCAACAACGGCAACGGTGACTTTATCATCATCGTCGATTCCAATGCGGCTAATACATCCCTGGTACTGTTCCTGGCAATGTCAGACCGTTTCCAAGCAGTTTTGATATCAGTGGGCCTCCAAGTAATCCTGCTAGTGCTGGAAGCATCATCTGAAGGAAGCCACCCTTCTTTTCCGGTGTCACTAGCTTGTCCAGCTTGGTAAACAGCGGCATCATTTTTTTTACTATTTGCTGAACTTCTCTGGCTTTTTTTTTTACCTCCGACGATTTAATCGCTCGTGGTACGGTTTTCTTTGCCCGTGGTGCTCTTGGTGTTTTTTTATTTACAGCGCGGTCTGCTTTCTTTTTAGCAGCTGCTTCTTTCTTTAATTTTATTGCGGCTCTTTTTACAGCTAGTTCTGCTCTCTTTATCTCCATTTCCGCTTTTGTTGCTCTTTTCTTTCTTGGTTTTTTTACCGGTGCCGATGACATTAACGACATATTATTAAAATCGTTATATAATTTAACACGACACTGTCAAAGACATCGTTGATTACAAAAGCGTTGTTATAACCACATTGATAAATCAATGGCTAAAGCGTTGTTATAACAACGTGGCAGTTCTGATCCCAGAACCTTGTACAGCCTTATTTGTTGCACCGGATATTGCACCAGATGCCGCAGCCATTCCAAGTGTTCCGAGAACTGCCAAAACCTTTGGTAACAATGATTTGATCAAAACAGATGCTGCTGGTCCAATAAAACCGCCGGTCTTTGTAATATCGTCTGCTAGTATTCGCTCAATTTTACCTGTCAAAGTTTTTATTTGCCCAATTATTTTTATTGTTTGTTTTATTCTTGTTAGATGTCTTTTTTCAAGTGCACTCAAGGATCTTGACGCTGGTTTAACTTTTTCGTCGGCATTTATAATTAACCCATTGATAAAATCGTTGTTAAAAACAACGGTTACACAACTTGTACTGACATCTTTCCCTTCAGCACATCAAGTGTAAGATATCTATCAGATGTTACAAATGCAAATGCTTGATATCCTGCGCCAGGCGCTACTATAAGCTTCCATGATACCTCAATATCAGCTATTGAATTTATTCTAGCTGTTATACTTGTAACGCTCATATGATCAAATATACGCTTGTTAATAGTTTGATCACCTGTATACCTTACAGCGGTTTGAAACACTATAAATATATGGCGTGGTAGCTGTCCTGATGGAGATGTTGTTATTCGCCATGTGTAACTTTGTCCATCTGGTATTGTCAGCGTGTATATCTTATTTTGCTCAAAATGAATTTTCTTTGTAAACGCTTCTAACTTGCTTTCAAGCTCAAGTTGTTTTGCCAGCGATGGAATTATTTTTGGGATCCACAGTGAAAGATTGCTAATAACAAATTGTCCATCATTTCCACCAATTCTTAAAACGATGTTATTGTTGGTATTTCTGTTAAAAATGACAGTATGCTTTATACCTCTGAAAACTTTGTTTACATCGCGGCAAAACCCGAATATTGAGCTTACTGGAAGTAACATCGTAATTTGATTTCCATTGTCAGTGAATTTTTGCCGTTTTATATGCCCATCATTGTTAACCGCTACAAGTGATTGCCTAATATTATTGATCATAGCACCAATTGCACCGCCAGGATTTAGTGGCGCAATAATATTAGCAGCTATTTCTGTAGCAAGCGTATTAACTGATACTCTAGCTGCTGGTAAATCAGCATAATTAGCTGCTATTGCAGTAAGCGCTGTTAAATTACCGTACATAGCATTTAAATCCCCAGGAATAGCTGTTGCTTCACCTGTAGCAGTGTCCTTAAACCAAAACATATTTGTCGCAGTTGATCTCGAGTAATCTTCACTAAATGACAAAATATTTAAAATGGTGCTTGCAATTGGTAAATTATCTTGTATGTCCTCGATTGTCTGATTGTTCAGCTGGTAACGAGCATTTTTAAACAATCCAAACCCATTGTTTTGTAGTGTAATATTTGTGCCAGCAGGAAACGCGTTTGCAGCATTAGCCGCTGTCCTTAAATTCCCACGAATCTCAATATATCCTTTATGTGGTAACAGCCAAACGTCTTCATCTCGTGTGCTTATTTTTCTTTCAGTGTTTATGTTCATGTCGTTTACACCTTCAATGTACTCAATGTACTCAAATTCCACAGCAGTGTTATCAATCATGTACGGCTCATCAATATTAAAATAAATGCTCGTTGATGTCATTATATAATATCGTTTACATAATATCACCGTTGTTAAAATGCTGCAACGTCAGCAGCGGTGCCTCTGACCGTCGGCCTGCCGACGCTGATTGGATTATTAGAAATTGAGATTTTATCGCCCAGCGATTTAATAATTCGCTCACTATCATTGGACAATAATTTTTTTGCTGTTTTAATCATTGCTCGTGCTGCTTCTGGTGATGGTGCTATTTCCCTAATCAGTGCTTTGTCCAGCGGTGGCGGCTTTGGTTTTAGCAACTTATCAGCGATCAGGTTTCCAGCAGCGTCCCCAATTTTACTTGCAGATGCTGTTGCAGCTGATTCCAATGCTTCAAATGCCACCGGTGCTAATTTTGTGGCAATTCCAGGTCCATGTTGAATTATCTTTGAAAATATGTTTCCAAGTAAGCTTCCACCAATTGTATGTGGACGATATATTTTTCTTCTATTACTCGCTGTCGTTATCGACTGCGTCGACATTGAAAACGGTTGCGTTGTTAATGACGATGTTGAAAACATTGTTGACATTATTTATAATGTTATATAATCAATTGTATATTAAATTCACGCATTGATAAAATCAACGATGATTATAAAATCAGCCCTGTTCAGCAGTGATGGCGTTGTCAACGTTGTTATTAACAACGAGGTGTAAATAATACGTTACTATTTCATTATTGAGATCTAGTTGACGTCCAGTTTGATCTGTTAGCTTCATTGTGATTGAATTTATCTGCGATTCAACGTTAATCGGGTAATAAATAATTTGCCTTGGGCTAACCTGAATTAATGATCAAGGTGGGACATCAAGTGAAAAACTATAGATCGCTCGATTACGTGATCCAGATGCTAAGTACGATCCATTTGCAATCCTGCAGTCGATCAGGATGGAATTAACATCAGTGATGTTCACAGGTTTTTCACCTTCAAAAGAAGCTGTACCACCGCCTGCGGGTGCACTATACTGTTTTTGTTCAAATCCTAACAGCGTCGCAAGTGAAAGTGCTGCTCCAAAATCAACAGCAAATCCATTTTTAAGCGTCATTTGAGCACATAGTATATTATAGTTTGCTTCAATGGTGCAGTCGGTTAACCCAAATACTGTTGTAATAATACGATTGATACCAAGTAAATTATATGCTCCAGGTGTAATTATTTTAGTAATCCATGGTGATGCATTACTTAACCTGTATACAAAATTGTTGTTTACATCACCTTTGATGTTAAAAAAACTGTTCCACAACGTAGCAGAAATAAGCCCAATCCGGTATTTACGACTTTGATCAAGAATAACCGGTGGATTAAATGATACAGTAAAATTTGCGCTATTGTCTTTAGTCTGAGACGAATCAAGAAAAAATGTTTCTTCGTTCATAGTCGCTATAAGCATTGCTTTTATATAAAAAACTAAGTGCGCTATGACAATTGTTGTTGAAAACAACGATGATAAAAACAATGTCAACGTTGCCTAGTCAATAAGGTCTCTGCTAAGAACCTGATATTCATCTGTGGTGATAAGGTTATTTGACCGAAAGTAATCCAACATCTCAGTTATTTCGTTGTCAATTTCCACACCAGTGTTCCCAGCGCTTTTCGATGAGATAATTAACATATACCAATCAAAAACATCAGATGGAGATGAAAACACTTTTATTCCAGTTCCTGTTTTAACCGTTGCATATTTTACATATTTTATGTACGCGCCTTTGTATTTCTCATTAAGCCATTTTAAGTATGTTTTGTGGCTATTAAGTACATCTTCGGAAACCCCTTCTCGTCTGCTTATTTTTGGATTATGTTTTCTCATTATTTCGATTATTTTTAAGATGTCATCGGGAATCATACGATCAATCTCATCATCACCAGGTAAATCATCAATAATATTATTTTTACTTTTTGAAGCATCGTTAACACTCTGTATTAAATATGCAGCTTCATTAGGGTTCATAACATTAACAGGATCAGTAACATTTTCAATTTGCTTATTTCCAAAAATTTTTCTTAAACGATTATAATCATATTCTTTGCCTTTGGCTTCCTGTTTTTCTTCAATTTCCTTTATTTGTGCTTCTTTAATCTTTTGTTCTTTTTCAAGTTCTAATCGTTTTGTTTTATCTGTTTCTGCTTGTTTTTTGGATTGAATATCCTGTAAATCACTTTTAAGTTTCTTTATAATCACATTAACATCTTGTTTTGTGATCATTTCAGATAAGGTTTCTTCTTTAGCATCATGAATTTGCTGGCCTAACTCTGCTTCAATGTCAGCCATTAGATCCTGTGTACCTAGTGTTGATTCCTGCAACTGTTTTATAAGATTCTGTGTTTCTATTTGCTTCTAGTTGTTCCTGTTGAAAGTAAATTGATTAAATTCTTTATCGCATCAGTTTTGCCTGTTAACGTTTTATCTGATGCTTCTTGTGAAGCTGTAACAGCACTAGTAACAGGCTTAAATATTTCTTTCAGTTCTTCCTCAGTTCGAGCCTTTCCAATGGCTGTTTCTTGTATTAATCGTTTATTTCGTTGCCTAGCTTGAATCAATCCCTCAAGTACTTTTTTATCAACGGACATTTTTATACGTTTATATATTCGATTATACAATAATTGCGTTGATAAAATCAACACGCGTTGTTTTAACAACACCGATGTCGTTGACAATGTCAATGTTGGCGCAGGTGGAGACACCAGTGTCCATTGGCAACGCCGTTGTCAAAGACAACGATGATGACTTTGTCATCGTCTACGACATTGGCGATGAATAAAATCAAAATGTCAATCTAAACAGCTACGAAACATCTTATTAGCATCTGTTGTTATTCGATCAAATATGAAAAACTTGTGTAGTCCATTAGTTGCCTCATGATAGTGCTTAATAAACTCTTCCTTGGAAATAGCTCCGCAAAAGTCATGTGCGATTTTTTCAATATCAGTGTTGTCAAGGCCGTTAAAAAGTATGAAACAACCAGTATTACGTCTAATGAATTTATTTACGTTAAAAAAGCCCTGAGCTAAGAAAATTGAATTACAACGCTTATTTCTCGACATCAAAAAATAGGACTTAATCTTTTCAATTTCATTGTGCTCAAGTGGAATATCATCAAAGACAATAATTTTGTTTTCATCAGCGTCAAGTTCTGTAATCGGAATAACGTCCTCAGGATCTTTTATAATAAAAATATCTTTGGCGGTGCCGTTGACACTACCCATTGCTTCCTTAAGTGGTTCATTGTAATCGCTTAATGTATTGTATTTATCTTGCTGTGTGTTAACCGTATAAATGTAGACGCGATCGTAGTTCAGCTTGTTATTCAGCAAAAGATTAAGTAAAAGATTAGTTTTACCAGATCAGGTTCTCCCTACAATCAAATAATGGCAGTTAGGTAGATCACAATTATGTTTGTTCGTTATTACGTCGCTCGAATCAAAATTTATTATTGGCATTGTTGTTTATACGTTAAACGATTATAGTATAAACGTTGATAAAAAATCAATGTTGACATAATCAATACAATGTCCTATTACACAAAATTTGGAACAACAATCTCGGCAACTTCAACAGCGGATACAAGTAAACCCACAGATCTTACCAATTATTTAAAAAGATCAGGTGATTCAATGGTTGGGGTACTAAACATGTCAGGTAATAAAATTGCTGGTTTGGCAACAGATTATCCGCCAGCAGGCATTGATCCAACGCAAGCGGTCATTCTAAACCAATTGGTATCATCTGATAACTCGCATGTTAGGAAAGCTGGAGACACAATGGAAGGAAACCTTAACATGGGTGTAAATAAAATAAAATCTGCAGCGTTACCTACACAATCTACTGATCTTGTAAATAAAACGTACGTGGATGACATTACATCACAGTACATCAATCGTGCAGGAGATATAATGGTTGGAACATTATCAATGACAAACAGTGCTAAAATAACCGGATTACCAACAGCTTATCCACCAACCGACCAAAGTGATGCAACTTCTTATGCACAAATGCTAACTAAGTTCGCGGACTATGTGCCACGTAGAGGGTCTACAATGATCGGATCACTAAACATGGGTGGATTTGTTCTGAATGGGCTCAACACTTACTTATCATGGGCAGTTGACAATGCTGTTAACGTACAGTATATGCAAGATAATGCTGTACTTAGAACCGGCAGCACAATGACAGGAACACTGGACATGAACAATCGAATACTAAAAAACTTACCAGTTCCAATTAATCCAGGTGATGCCGTTCCGTATTCATCTCTGTTGAATCTCAGTAGCTCAGTTGTGAACAAGATCGGAGATACAATGACAGGAAATCTCGTGATGAGCGCAAACTCAGTTGTAAAGTGCAAAGCAGCACCAACAGCATCAGATGATCTCGCAAACAAATCATATGTTGATTCACGAGTACTTGGAAGCGTTCGGATCAAAAACAATGTTGGTTATATTCCACCGATATCAGGAAACACTGGTAATCGTAATGGGTTTATTGTATCAGCATCGTCAGCATATTCTTGTTACGCTCCTTTTAACGCATTTGCTTATCATTTACAGTCGACGTTAAACACAAACGAATGGGCAACTAATGGCACAACAACGAACTTCTGGATCAAAATCGAATGTCCTGCAAGTGTGGCAGTGTGGAAACTTCAACTTCGTGGTCGAGCAAGTGGTGCAGAACGAATATACAACTGGAAATTTCAAGGCTCAACCGATGACGTCAACTGGACAGACTTACACGTAGCAACTAATTACTACATTTCAAATTCTGTACAAAGTTTTAATATTGCAGCAGCTAATACAATTGGTAAATATTGGTTATTTAGACTATTTGTGGTCGCCGCAGAACCAACAAATCCAGGGCTAACCATGATGCAGATATTCACGGCGGACGATTTAATGTAACCGCTGTTTTCAACATTGACGTTGTCAATGATTATATACCCGTTTATATATAAACGTGTATATAAACGCATAAATGAACACAACGAAAGAAATTGTTGAAGTGTGCCGTGAGTTCTACAATAAAATATTTGAATTTGACCACTCACAATTAACTAAACCTGAATTCAATGCTCCAACAAATAAACAACCGGAAATAACTTCTCGAACAGCTATTCGTGATCTAGCAAATATGTTAACCAATACAGATGAAATCACTGATAATATTACTAACCTAAGATCGGTTATTGCGATGAGAAAGACTCAGATGAAAGAATTACTGGATAGATATGACATGTTCGTTAAATTTTGTGTTCCAGCGGAAACGGAAAAGCTTGAGGAACAAATTAAGAATTTCCTTCATGATGTAATTTTAGAGCTAAATAAAGATAATTCTTTGACAATAATGAGAACAAAATTAATACAAAAACTAAAATTTGAAAAAGGTAAAGAACAAGAGCACAAAAACAGATCTGAATGCTTAGAGAGTATTTTTGAAAAGAAACGACTCGGTGCAGGAAGAAATGTTAAAGCGTTTAATAATTTTAGTAAACGACGGGTTTTCAAAGAACTTGGATTAGATTAAAACGACGTTGAAACAATTCTTGATGTACACAATGAACCTGATGATGCACACGCGCTGGCCACAAGTTATTTAGTACTAGTATCATCAAAAACAAAAGGGTTTAAAAACAAATATGATGGCACAGATATAGAAATAGCATTTGATACAATAGAAACAATTGAAAAGAAATTAAAGCCAGCAACAGATGCTGAGAAAAATGCTTTTTACAATGAATTAAGTGGTTTTACTGAAATACAAGAAAAAATAACTTGGAAGCCTGATAAAAACTCAAAAACGTATAATATTATAATAACAAAAGGAGATGAAAATCGTGTATTACAAGCCTTCATGAACGAACCACTATACGCCGATTTACGTGAACTAATAAAAGAAAAATTAAAGGTGAACGAGCTTTTGTCTGAAGATAATATACTAGGTGATTACGCTGCAGCATACACAATATTATATCAATACATGTTATTAGATACTATACCAGTAGGCGTCGCAAAAGCAGCTGCTGAATTTATCGAATCAAATAAAACTGTTAATGTTAACAAATTACATCATGTTCCAGAAACATTTGAGTTTGAACGTAAATTAACCCTTACAGAAGAACAGGAAAATATGATAAAAGATAAAAAATCTGATGTTTTCACCAGATACAGAGACCTTATCAATGATCCTGCAAATAAAAAGTTTAAAGACTTGATTACAAAGGCTGCAGAAACTTTAAAATTCGAGGAAGTTATCGAACGCTATGATATCATTCCTAAATTAACTGATGCGATTTTTACTATTTTTGTAATCAATTGTTTAGAAACATTACTTCCAGTTAATTAAGATCCTTTTACTAGTAATCTTTTCGCAGCTATTGACTTTTTAAACAAAAACATAAAATTAGTAGATAAAGTAAGGTTAACCGATCTAAATAAATTAAAAGAGCCTATAAGTTTCAATGATCTTAAAAAATATCTTTTTTCTTATTATAAATTAACACTAGAACAAATACAAAAACTGAAGACATTATCAAGTGATATTATCAGTGAAATATATCCTATCATCTTCCGTACTGGAATAATAATACTTTCGGCTACAACAGACATAAAAACACTAGAAATTGAGCTAAAAACAATAATGCAGTTAAAAAATGAACAGCAAAATGATAAACCCGTTATTCTAGATCAATCACATATAAAAGAAAGATTCGCAACCGCATACGTAATATTCCAAAAATACTTTATTCCAAGTAATATTAACATCGACTTTATAAAAGCAGCTACAGAGTTCATTGACCTGCATGAGCATAATATCGGTGAAATAATGATATTGCAACGTTTTCAAAAACACTAGATCATAAATCAACAAAAGAATACGATGATGAACAAGACCGACGACTGCGAAATATTAAATCCAAATTGTTCGACAAATACCGAACAGTTCTTTCTGATGTTAAGAACGCAGATTTTCGAGCATTAGTTTTAAACAATGTTGCAACTTTTAAAATTACAAGTTGATCGATTAACATAATCATTATCATAATGAGGCAAATTATTGACTTTAATCATATTTCTAAATCGTTACCAGAAGATCAACGAGACCAGCTAATATCATACTTTAAAACGTATCACAAAAAGCTATACTGTGCAAAAAAAGCAAGCAAGTACTACAGCAGGATAATAAAATTAATCTTCTATACGCCATTATTGCTAACAACAAGTGGAATTATATCAGCAGGTAGTTTATTTAATCCTCTTCTTCTTATATTATCAGCAGCTGGTATATTTATCAGTACTGGATTCAAACGACTCGAACCAAAGCTCGAACACAAAAAGTGATCATGTAAACTAGCAGCAGCTGGTATATTTATCAGTACTGGATTCAAACGACTCGAACCAAAGCTCGAACACAAAAAGTCATCATGTAAACTAGCAGCAGCTGTATACTCAAAAATACTATCGCAATTACAAGCGTATCTTAGAGGCAGACAATATGACATTATAGGATTAATACATGAACTACAAACCAAGGAAGATTTATTAATCGATATTGTTCCTAGTAGAACATCAAAGTATGCCGACGAGTACACAAAAAAATTTGTTTGATAGAACTATTAATTTGATGATCTAAATCTAAATTTCATTATTAACAATCAATTAAAGATATAATTTTATGTGCATTATGTATAATGAAAACACAACAAAAAATCACGCTCGTACAAAAATATGGAGATAATCATGTTATGATTGAAAATAAATTTTACACACTGGAGATAACCTCAATGGATGTAAATAAAATCTATCATAATTCAGGAAGAACTGAAATAGAAATCTGTATCACAGATACGGATAAATATTACAAGGATATAGAAAATCTTGAAACAGAGATTAAAACTATGGTAAAAAATTACACTGGAGAAGTAATCAGAAAAAAATCAATTCGCAAAGATAAACATAGACAACAGCTCAAAAGTATTCGAAAAAGGTGATACAAAAACAAAGATTCCACCAAGGGATTATTCTATGTTACAATCACAAAATCTTAAAGTAACCGGAAAAATTGCCTTTAGGGTAAAAATATACCAAAATAAAAACTATCTTAATGCATATGCTGCAGAATTAGATCTTGTTTACAAATACGATGATTCTGAGGATGAAAATGATGATGTTGATAATAAAAATTAATTTAAAACATAATACGCTTACATTTATAAAACTTTTCATTTCATTAAAAAATATTTTTTAGCAACTTTGTGGATCGTTTGCCGGAGTTGTTTCCAGCGAAAATCACACCTTGATGCCCACGTTTTTGGGGCACCTAATGGAGATTGAATAGAGCAATTTGTTTGCAAAATGAAAACCTCTATGATGAAAAAGACAAAAAAGTGTTTCAGGTTCCGCCTTTATGCATACTACTTACCGTCGTGGTCGTAGTAGCGAACTTCAGGCAAATGCTGGATCACGACGTGTTGATTAGCTTCGGTATTGAAAAGTGTGGAAAGTAGCCTTTACCCATTTATGTCACTCCAAACATTTTAGGCATTCCACTCAAAGGCATAGCCAAATATCTCATGGAATCCTTAAACTGTACGTATCTAACGTTTATGTAAATGATTTTGGCTCCGTTCATGGTCACTGTTAGAAATTCTGTTCCTTGTTCTGAACAATATTTTAAAAGAAAATGTCCGTTGTATCATGAGAAATTGTGAGCCATGACCATAGCGTATCGATGACAGTTCCCGTAACCATGGACTTCCTCTTCCCTCCAAGTGTCGTCGGTTGGGTCTAAAATCCACTCAGCAAAATCAGAAAGAGTACAAGAGCCCCGAAATATCTTTACTCGTCCTCCTGGAATCACGCTACAATTTGAACAGTGATGAAAAAAATGTTTTTGAATGCATTTTTCACAAGCTCTTTGAGCGACACAATATTTAGAGATCTGAATTCTAGTTTTTTGTGAACATCGAAAGCAGAAAAAGAACAAAATCTACACGCTTCTTATTATTTTTGTTCTCATCATCATTTAATACTTCCTCTAATTCATTGTCATATTTTTGAATGTAACATTAATAATTGAAGTCAACGACTTGGTCACAAAAACGACATGTTTTCTTTCCTGGACAAACGTGTGACTTTTGGTTATTTGTTTGAACAAGATGTCCACAATTCGGGCACACTCTAAATAATTCGCAAGCACTTTTCTGTTGTAGGAATTGTTTCATGCGATGTCGCTTATAACAGGTTGTACTGACGAATGTTCGCTTGCAAGTAGAGCTATGAATTCTTTTTTTCCCTTCAAGAATGCATGGCCTGGAAGCTAAACACCCACGACATCTCTCTGCATAGGGAATATGTTGCTCCCGACTGTTAAATCCTTGTCACATTTGGTAATTGTATCCAAGAAATCCAGAGACGGCAGTAATGACATCGAAATGATCTTTGTGATAGCAAAAGTGATTGCATTTTCCATCTGGGAAATCAGGTCCTTAAAACAGGAGAGCTCCGCAAACGACTTGAGGGTATACTTTCAACGTATAACGAGTTGCCAACACGTCTTCACGTTTTTGCATTTCAGGAACTCCAAACACAGGCTCTTTGGAAATGCCGGCTTGCTGCAAAAGGAGTTCTGCTTCTCTCCGTTCTTGGGTCTCTCCAATCATCTAGTGTTATCCCATAATCTTTTCCATTCTGCTGTATCATGTTTCTCTGCATGAGTTCGAGCCACTATGATGGCACGAGCTAAACACATTTGATCTTGCTCGCTGTTAATCTGGACGATACTGCGAAGGTGATCCACTGATACAATTTTGCTTGCGTCGTGCGCTACCTCTTGGAAGTGAAATGTATGTCATGTGAATAGTGGCTTTTCCATCGGTCATGTCAAACTAGTCGTTGGATTGTTCGACGTGTTGAATTTTGTCCAAGATTTTGGAAGAAGTAAATTCAGCAAGTGTACTAAACTCGATCCACACAGAAAATTTCTAACTGTCGTGAGTGTGGATAGTCTCTAAGGATCTTGATCTTTAGCTTGACATAGTTGTTTCAGTTTCTCTAACATTGACTGAAATAAATCCGTAATAAAGACAGCTGCTTTCTCTGCTAGAACTTGAGACTTAAACTCTTTAAATTTAACTTTGTAAGTGTACGCCGCCGTTCTAAATTTTCTGGAAGTCACTTTTTGGGTAGGTCGAATGTAAAAATAATCTTCAGGAGCTACAGAACGATTTTCTTTCTTGGCTGATCTTGATTCGCTCGGTCTTGCAGTGGAGGTAGATGGTGATGGCTAATGATCACTCATGTCTTCTTCAAAATCGCTAGCGTGAACTTCTGCTAACACTTCTTGAAGCGTGCTGGGTGATACAGAAAGTCGCCGCCGCTTGGCTTCTGGTTTCTCGTTGGAAAAGTGTGATCTTTTCATGTTGATTAAAAATGTGATTTGACTAAGGTACACACTCTGTCCCTATATATAGACAGATCACCTCACCTTAAGAGAATACACTCATTCAGTTTCAATCTGGGATGATTGAAGAGTCGCAAGCGATCACACTTCTTGTCAGAGATTTACAGAGAGCCATTCGAAAGTATACTTCCTACAAGACTTTGGCAATCATTGGATAGTATATTTTTTCTAAGAAATGTGGGTGACCCTGGAAAGGGCTGTTGTTTGTTTGTTTGTTTTGTTTGTTTGTTTTTTGTTGTTGTTGTTGTTTTGTTTTTTATTTTTTAATAATTAAAAAAAACGTATGGACTTGATATCATCAATTGCATGCTGTTGGAGTCTCATTGGTGGTGGAGAACGTAGATGTAGTCATAGAGGGTTTAGAAATCATGGATCCTGAATGTCTCTTTCTCTTCGGTTTGGCTAAAGAAGTTTGCTACATTTCTCTCCGTCAAAATGTCTTGTAACAGACTGACCGTTTTGTTTTCACTCTCATCCACCTTCTTACTGTTCCAAGTTTTCCTCTTCTCCTCTTCTTGCTTTCTTTTTCTTGTTATTGTGGTTGTTGTTGAACAAATACTTCTTCTTCTTTCTGATTTTGAAAAAAAACTCCAACTCTTCCTTCTGTTATTTTCTGAAATCATCAGACACTGGTAATTATGGAGAAGGAGGTGAAAGTGGTACTACCGGCAAAACTTCTTGCGAAGAAGATAATAAATCGCACAAAGTCAAATTGAAGTTATTCTCTTCTAGAAGAATACTAGCAACAACAGCAGCATCAGTAGTCGTACCAAGCAGGCGCTGCCCAATACATCGTCTTCATTTCAGCAATAGGTATTGTACTTGAACGCTTTATCAATGGTACATCGTAGGAACGCTGGTGTACACACACACACACACACATATATATATATATATATATATATATATATATATATATATATATATATATATATATATATATATATATATATATATTGAAAGCGATGTTCCGCGTGTGCTGTATTCAGATTGGAGGATAGACAACACGCCCTGACTGAATTATGTTACACGCGTTCTGATTGGTGGAATATTGGGTGGAATATTGGAATCAGTTTAGATCCGGTCCTATACGATATATAGAGGTGCGTTGACCCATTGTGTCACCTGTTCTCGAGACAACCAGACAAGATGTGGGTAAAAGTGGAGTCTTCGACCTTCATTTCCAGTATGCTGTTTAATCCAGACTTCTTGGTGTATGTCAAAGCATCGTGGGTCATTACTAGGATCACAGATACAGCTATATGGAAGAGACGAATCTATGTGGAGAGGCAAGGGTGTGTTTTAGTCTATGGACCCGCAATGAGAAGAAGCTTACGCCGGACAACAGGGAAGCGTGTCACCTATGTTAATCTTCTTTGGTTAACCCACCCCAACAGCCCTTTTCAGGGCCACCAAATCTATTCGAATAGAGAGATACTACTAAAAAATCATGGCCACTCTATATGTTTTATGTTATATGTTTGTGCATGTGTAGTGTATGTGTATGTCTATGTTAAAACAACCAACTAAAACTTACAAACCCCTTACCCCTCTTGTGCTTGATATTATGTTTGTGAATATAGTGTGTATATAACCACTCCTACGCTTTATTGTGTGTGATAGCGTGTGATTGCACGCCCCCTTCTTTTACATTCTACCCTTTTTGTTGGCTAGTATATGTGAGGTATTGGATAGTATAGTGCAGGGTGATGACTAAGTACAGGTCACTTCACATAGCGTGATGGATAATGATAAAAAGTGGATGCTGGATAGTAATTACAAAGTGGGTCTTGGATAGTACTAAAAAAGGGGGGTGTTGGATAGTAATCAAAAAGTAGGTGCTGGATAGTAATCCAAAGTTGTGTGTTGGATAGTAATCATAAAGTAGGTGCTGGATAGTACTCAAAAAGTGATGTGTTGGATAGTACTAAATTAAGCATTGGATGTTGGATAGTAATCAAAAAGTGGTATGTTCGATAGTACTCAAAAATTGGGTGCTGGACAGTAACGAAAAAGTGAATGTTGGATAGTAGATCACTAGGTGCTGGTTAGTAGATCACTAAGAATTGGATAGTAGATAACTATTTCACATAACATTTTCCGTCTAAACCTACGGCGTAATGTTAAGGATGCCATTTTTGAAAAAAAGTATTTCTAGGGACAAACGGGAAAATGTCATGTTATTTTTAGCATTACATATCCAGTAGAGCCCTAGACTGCCCCCCCCCCCCCCAATGTAAAAACCTGCGGCGCAATGTTAATTCCTGTAGAGCCATAGGAATTTGTATTATTGCGGTCACCAACCTTTAATAATGTCATAATGTAACCCCATTTGAGGTCAACCGCTTCTAACAATGTAACAATGTAGCCTCAATGTTTAATTCCTGTAGAGCCCTAGATGTAAACCTACGGCATAAATGTTAATTCCTGTAGTGCCCTGGAATGGCCCATATTACTACTAACTTGGTTAGGGGCTGGTGGAATAAAAATTAATGGTGTTCATTAAACGGACCGACAAAAGGCACGTTAAGAGGCAATAGTAGGAAACCTTTCTGACACTAATCAGTTTTACTCTGTTTTCAAGTCCTTTATGATGTCTTATTTTAGATACTGTTTATGGTACCCTTGGAAAAACAATTATGTTTACAATTAGCATGGTTGCCAAGAAAAGTGTCCAATCTCAAATTTCAAACCTCATTAAACAAAACTGAGCTGCATTTACAGCACTCTAATGGCGGTATACGTTTAAGCATATTTTTATCTGAACAAATGTATCAAAGCATCTCAGCAACATCTAAATAAGCACCTTTTGTAAACAAACATCGTGGTTTTGACACATCCGGGAACTTTATGATTTATTAATCTACTTGACATCAAGGGTTCAAGAATGACATATGTTAGAATAATGCCTTTCTGTGGAATAGTCAAAGGAAATATGCTAAACGTATACATGTTGATAAGTTGCGTTTATCTCACTGAATCTTCAGTTTGTTCACTCCAGCAAACCTTCGTCCTTCCCTATTCTTGTTAATAAAACTCTTCAGCGTAAACTGTGACCAAAAGGCACAATCGAACTAGTTGTTCTGATCATAGATTAACAATAATATTGTTAATGGAGGTCCAGGGTACTAGTTAAAAAAAATGAATATAAGTACCAATTAAAACTACATTTTTATCTGGATGACCATCAACCCACCCCCACCCCACTTCCATATGACGGCGAATTGATTAGGATATACAATAAAATGGTCGTTATATGGAGGTGCATGCTGAATAGATGTGTTCCCTTTGACTACAAAACGATGGCGAGTTTGAAGGCAGAAATAAATATAGACAACCTTTATTTAACGCCTGTTACCATTTTATCATAATTAACATTACCTCGTTGGAGCTAGTAAAACAGTAAAATAATAATTAACTTTCACAATATACTTGATGACATCATTAAAAAATTGTATGCTAATTATAAGGGATTGAATGAATTTCCCCTCTTTGTTCTGTGTGCATAAATGTCATTCATAAATTAGTAATGTTGCCGCATTATCATATACCGAGCTATTCAAATTGGCTTATTTCTTGCTACTTTATCAGCAGTTGGGTATTCATAACTTTGTCATTATGGTTAGTACCGTGTTTCCAGTAGTTGAAAACAAATAGATTACTCGCACTCTAGCCATATTCCTGTGTTAGCATTTTCATATTATTTATTTTGAAATTATTGACAACAAAGCTAAAACAATCGATGAATAAAAGGTTATCTAATGCTCTTGATGGCAAACTTTTCTCTCCTCCCCTCCCTCCCTACCCGAAAATGGCAACGTAATTATAAGTATATGTATTTATCACTGAAGTCGAAGGAGATGTAAGGATAACAGTGGAGTAAATCAACGTATCAAAGGAACAAGTGTCGACTTCTAATTCCCTATCTGTATTCTGTGAAAGTAACCTCACTTTCCGGCAAACGTTTGCCTCCCCCATGGTATGTATGTATGTAGTGTTTGACGGCACTCTAGCATAAAAGTGGCAATGTAGTGCCAACTGAAGGTAAAGTTAAAAAAATGTATTAAAAAAAGAGATTTGAACAAAAGTTATGAAGATAAAACCTTCTAAATAAATGTAAACATTAAGAACAACAAGATAAAATATAAAACGTAAAGACGTTACAATTCTGTAAAGTGTTTATAAAATGACAGATAAAAGTAACATATGTAAAATCCATAAAACATTATTAAAATGTGTTGGTGTTTTACTATACAGACTCAAGCAGAAAGGGCATTATTTTAAGTTTGAAATAATTTCTTTAAATCGTTGTCAGTCAGTTGATAAAAAAATTGTGTACTTACATAAAACAAAGGAATCTATGTATTTATTCCCGTTTTTCTAAGTCAATATTTCCAGTGGGAAGGGGGGCTGATTGCAAAATCACATTGTATATAAATTAGTACTTACACCCCCACCCTCGTTGCATAAAATCTAAGATCCTAGCATAAGATTTACAGTGCACTATATATTGTGCTTTTGCAGAATTTTTCTTTTAGCCTAAATTTATACGTGCGCGAAAAAGTTTACCTTCTCCGATATCGAATTGCATCGCAACCCCACCCCCCTCCCGTAAGCTTCCCCTGATCTCCCACCCCACCCCCATCCCTTTAAACACTTGCCATTCAGTCATTAGAGATGGCGGGAAATTATGTTTAAGGAGTAAGACAATTTTAACACCCAGAGACCAGAGGGGCCTGGGGGCGGGGGAGGGTATGGACAGAAGAAACGAATAACTGTACAAGGATTGGTTCTTGTGTTTCGTGACCGCAGTTTGAAACAACAATATATGCATTAGTACGATTGTTATCGTCGAGTTATACATACTGCAGTCGAAATGACTTTATAAAAATTAAGATAAATATGCGGTTTCCTTCAGGAAATAAATCATCAACAACAGGAGCAAAAACAAACACTTTTTTTCTTGACTGAGGCGAAGATTTATTGATAACCGCATTGTTTGCACAGTACACTCCGTGATATCCTGTCTGCTACTTTCCGTGCAGTCAACAAAAACTACCGTACATGCTATTTTACATTTAAATTTTTGCTAACAGTTAGATCTGGTCACGCGATACTAATTCAAATCTTAATCACAACAAAACTGGTAGGCTGGCACCAGAAGTGGTATCATGCCCCGCTGAAAATCTGACGTAAATTTTAATATGAATTCAGAGATGTAAAGACTGTAGGAAATAAAACTCATATCGATTGTAGGAAATGAAGCTCATATCGATTATAGGAAATAAAACTCATATCGATTGTAGGAAATAAAGCTCATATCGATTATAGGAAATAAAACTCATATCGATTGTAGGAAATAAAGCTCATATCGATTATAGGAAATAAAACTCATATCGAATGTAGCAAATAAAACTCATATCGATTGTAGAAAATACAACTTATATCGAAATTTATTTTAGAAGGTACATATAAGCTCTTAATGACACTTATATCAGACACGTGTGCTTTTTGCCCTCGTATTGCTCGTATCAAGAAACAATCAGTTATTCTTTATAGATAGGTTCCGAATTTTGCCATCGATTCCGTGCATAAAGAATTCAATTCGTAACATTTTTTTCTATCGCATTCTCCTGTCATGTTTATATCTAGATATATTTTTTTCCCGCAGAGTCCAAATTGTATCCAGGATTTTGTTCCAAAAGAAGTCAGAATGTTTCCTACTGTGTAGATCGCACTAATTACGCTGATTCACATCTTTCACGTCATGGCACAATTTAACACGTGTCTCGAACGACAACACACCTTTTGTGCATTCTTAGTCAAACTGAAACCTTAAAACACACACACTCACACACACACACACACACACACACACACACACACACACAATCTAATGTAAATACTTATGAAACTTGACGTCGTTATACAGACAGATGGCGGATTCTGTCCTGATCGTTTCATCTTTCATTGTTTTTACCTTTGAATCATTCAAGTATATTTTTGACTTTTTGTGCCAACATGTTGATGCCCATTTGTGTTATGCGTTTTTGTTTACAAACATAAGGTTTCGCCCCTACAATCTTAAATCTCTATATCTCTTAATTGATTTAAGATTTTAAGCTTTATAAATATCTTCACATTTATTATTACTCTTGTTTATGTCACTATCATCTGTGACAAAAAACAGAATGAAGATATTGGATTTTATTAAAGCAAAAGTCCATGAAAATGTTCAGTCTTTATTATTTGATAGATATTAGTTTCACAAACACGGAAAGAGTAAATGAAGTTCGCAAAAACTCGTGCTTATAGAAATACTTAATTCGAACGTTTTAAAAAATAGCATAAGTAGTGTATATACGCCATTTCCTAACCCATTAAAAAAAACCTCCACCTTTCTTGGGCATACCCACAAACAGACAGTTTTTGTATTTTTTAATTTTTTTATTTTTTAAATTTAGATCCAAAAGCAGACCTTCCACTCTGGTCATAAACGTCCAGAAATAAACAGAAAACTCCCATTCACAACAATCAGTCAGTTAACTGTTATTAACACTAAAACAACAGTCAACTGCTGATTATCAGCACTGTCACAGCAAAGTGACATTAAGCAAGTGGCCCTTACCCATAAACTAAAAAAATTAACTATTACTATCATAAGTCAAAAATCAAACAAATAACTGTCATTGACATCATTGGCCAAATAATTACCAAACAAATACATTTAAAAAATCCACTAAATATGTATCTTTTTTATTGATAACATAGCAAATGTATTAATAACATAGTTTTTTTTAAAAAGTATCAATAAAATCGTTTTGTTACATGAATAATAACTGTATTCATATATCTTAGTAACAGGTAAAATCCATAATCCGTTAAGAGTGTATCACTAACATCCATAGTAGTTTTTAGCTGAAAAATGTTAATATCAAAGTACAGCACTTATTGAAAATACCTTATTTGTTTTAAAATGGAGAACATGAAAATTAACAAAGAAAACTTTCATAACCTTATACACGTTTTTTCGTGGTTTTAATGAAAAAGCAATATTTTCGGTTGACGATAACAAACTAAAGGTTTCTACTGAAATGAATGGACTAAAACTGTTTACTGAGAATAATATAAGTTCAGAACCAACATGATTTGTAAACAAAATATGGATTCTTCATGTGAAAGAAATAACAACTGCAATGAGCTGATTTTAAGAACTGTAAAACAATGGTATTTAACCTTTTGTAAACACATGTAGAGCTAAAAACAAATTATTTTGATGAAAAACATATTATATTCTTGATTTATCACCACATAATAATTTTCACAAAATGTTCCTGTAATCTTGATGAATGTATTGAATATTTGGTAGCATTCAAACAGGATACAAAAAAATGTATATAAAAACAGATGAAAAATGAAAAATATTTACTACACAAAGTTGAAGGTTTGAGGTTCAGATACAGCAGCCAAGGGAACTAACAATGAATTTTAATTGGCACTAAAAGCTTTTAAAAAGTTTCAAAATCAATAAACATTATATATGTCTTGATATCATAATAACAAACAGTATTGATTACAATGAAGAGGGAGATGAAGCTGAACTCGTCCAGCTATCATCAAATTTGGAGGAAGATGTGGAAATTTCATATACCCGTACAGGTGCTAAAATACTCCCAAACATTCCCTTTGTTGAGGATATAGTTTATTTTCATAAAGTGTCTCTAAGGGGAGGAGAGGAGATGAAAGATGTCCTTAGTGAGAGAAACAGTGCACGTGTACCAGTAAGTATCGAACATGATTAGGTGTACGAGGAATGAAGTGGGGGCATACATTCCACAGTCTCTGTAGCAAAAATATGGACAAGTCAATATATAAATTTGGCTTTATTTTTTAAAGGAAACGCCGAGTTGGATGATTTGTTTTCTGGCGGCATTTTTGTTAGTGACACATACCTCCTGGAATTAAAGACCAGGGTATCAAACGAAAAAATACAGTTAATACAGCAATGGACTGATGCCTTTTTTTGATTTTCATATACGTTTATTTACACAAATATAGTGGCAAAGTGTTTGAACTGCTGCAGTATGTTTTAATTAGGAGAGGAACAGCAGCAATGGGGGAGTGATTAGAGTGGCGGACTTATGAGAAGCAGTTTCGTATTAGAAAAAGTTTATAACTTAGTTCATGGGAAAAATTGCCACCGATCTTTGGCTAAGAGTTATGACATAATCTAGTCTTACTAGCCCAAGAGTAACCCAACCACAGTTCAAGTGATACACTAATCTGGCTGACCCAAGTCCATGCAAGGATTTCAATAAGGATTATTGTGGTCGGTATCGATGCAAATTCAGACATGTGAGTTGTGTGGCATTTCTCAATCATGGCATGTTTCACTGCCAAACACATAAACTAGCAGACAATCAGGTTTCTCGCAGTTCCTCCGAGGACTGGTATGGTGGTTTTCTGTATGAACGGGACAGAGAGCAGTCCTTTACTTTCACCAAAGTGGCATAAAACTCCACATCAGGAAAAAATACATTGTTTGAACTTGCTAGATCCCCTATCAACTTTGCAGTTTTGAAGGATGAACTTAGATATTGTACGGATGAAACAGTTGCCAATGGATTCTTGCAGGGCTTTCAGACAGGTTTTCCATTGCATTACACTGGTTCAGTGTTACCTACTGAATCTAAAACTTTTAAGTCAATTGAAGAAAATGAAAAAGTGGTAGCCACATGGGAATATATGTTTAGTCACCTAGTATCTTATTCGTCTTGTAATTCAGTAAAGGATGCTATTGATCCTAATCTGAGTTCAGTTTAGTATCCTATCGTTGATGAAGTTGTGCACACTTTTCAAGAGATGGGTCAGAGTTTTTTATTAGGCAAGGCATACATTAAATCAGCTTTTTGTTTATTGCCTGTTAGGCCCAGGATTTTGGTCCACTTGTTTTCAAATTTCAAAGATATTAAAATTATGACAAGTGTTTGTCCTTGAAATATGCAATTAGCTGTGCTACATTTTGAAAAGTTTTCAACTTCCTTAAAACAAATGGTCATGAAACAAATCTACATATGGAAATCTGAAGCAGTACTTAGATGACTTCGTTTTCGCTGGAAAGAAAGATACTGATCTTTTTAGGCCAATAATACTAACCTTTTTCAATTCTCATGCCAAACTGGGGATACCGATTGTAGATGAAAAAACGGTATGGCCAACTACTGTAATAGTTATCTCGGGTCTCGAGTTCGATTCTGTTGCAATGGCAGCAAGAATGCCTTTGAGGAAAGTGAAAGAAATCAGGAACAAAATAAGTGAGATACTTTCTAAAGAGAAGTTCCAGGCAACCCAATTTGCAGGAGGTTGATAGATGTTACCAGAAGATTATCTCAGCCTTATCAAACCTGATTGATGTTTCAAGACAATTTCAATGGTGTATCTGTTTTCCATAATAAAGTTTAGGTTTTAAATGAAGATGTTAACTTGTTTACCGATATTCCACCTGGTATAGGGCGTGGTTTTAGTGCTTATTTTAATAGGAAGTGAGGCAATGAAGCTTGGTCTGATAGGTAGCACATTGAGTGCATCACACAAGACATCACAGTTTTTAAATGTTTCTAGTCATGCAGATACATTTGGAGAAAGGAATTGGCAAGCACGAAAATCATTGTTCGGTGTGATAATCTCGCTGTTGTATATATATTGAATAATATGACCTCGAAATCAGACAGAGTTATGGTTTTGATCAGAGCCTTTACACTGAAATGCTTGCAACTTATTATGTATTTAGAATTAAAGCATGTTAGCGGGGTACAGAATATTTTATCTCATAGCCTTTCATATTAACAGATCAGCAAGTTTCATCAATTAGAACCTTATACAGAAACCACATCAGAAGCAATGCCAGGCAATTTATGGGGATTATTTGAGCTGGAACCCAGCAACTTCTGAATCCCAGTGTTTCTTCTACAACAATGAATTGTCAGTTTTTGAACAGTTGTGTGCTGCATACCAAAAGCGGTGTTCTTGACCAGCGCCAAATATTAGTTTTTCTGCTGGAAAAATTTCTACATACTTATCAGGTTTAAGCTCCAGATACGAAATAAATAATTTTAAGGACCCAACAGAATTATATGTAGTCAGAAAATACATGAAAGGTTTCAGACGTTAGAAAAAAAGTAGAAATGTAAGGGTTCCTATCACAGATTAAGTGTTGGTTAAAATTTGTCTCATCCTAAAGTCTGTCTGTACAGACAATTATGAGGCTATTTTGTTTGAGGCAGTCTTTTGCTTGGATTACTTTGGCTTGTTTCGCGTGGAGAGTTAGTCCATACAAACAAATATCAACTAGATTAAGTTTTAAAATTAGATACATATTTTGACAACAAGTTGGAGTACATCATTGTTCGCAATAGAAAATCCAAAACCAATCAAACTGGTAGGCCAGTCTATTTAAGAATTCCCGTGAGAAGGGTAGCAACATTTGCCAGTCATGTCTTTATATAGGGAAGATCCAACGTTAATAGCAATTTATTCTGTCATGCCAATGCTGAGCCATTAACCAGGTATAAATTATTTGTTGTATTGTCAAAAGCAACAAGCCAGTTGGGTTTGCCCACAGGTCAATTCAAAAACCATTCTTTCGGGAGGGCAACTGTTTTGTCAATGCAGGATGTATCCGATGATGTCATTAAGAAGGTAGATAGATGGCAGTCAAATGCATATACTGCATATATCAGAATGGATAAGATTTTTTTTACAGTTAAGTAAGAATAATACTTTGATTACTAGCATTATTTCAAATGAAATAATTTCTTTCTTTAAGAATAAAAACAAACAACAAACCTGATATTAATTTACGTTGAAGTGCATTTTCAGAGATTTGGTTTGTGGGATCATCTATCGTTTATTGGGCAGAAAAATAAGTTCAGGAACATGGAGGCCGAATCTAGGTTTAGACGACAATGGGTTCTTTACATGGATAGGGAAGATGGGTATGTGCTGGCATGATCTGCTCATTGCATTAAGACTTCACTTATTGTATCGAGGATCTCCTGCTATGCTGTTGATTCATTTTGGTGGTAATGATAAGATTCAACATAGCTAACCTTTGTAGACTAATGACTCGCAACCTGTCTTAAATAGCCAAGCTGTTGACGAAGGCGTTTATACTGTGGTTTAATATCCCGCCAAGGTTGCTTCGGAAGGTAACTGATTAAACGCAAGCTGGGCGATTAAATCAGAATCTGGCATTGGAAGAGAGTGATAACTAGTTATGTCAATGGCATATATATTGCTCATGACATCATCAGAGATACACCAGGCCTGATTCGCGAAGATGGAACATATTTATATGATATAGGGCATGATTTATTTCCAAATTCTTTACACTGTGGCATATAAACATTTTTCAAGAAGCCAAATCATAAGTTTGTTTCTTTTTTAAGTTACTTAGCATCTTGATGATTAGCGATGGACTTATTATTTTGATATGTGGAAGGACATGTATATAGTTTACTGCAACATATTATTTGGCCACGTTTCATAATTACTTCAGAAAGTTCGCTCAGAATTGGGACAAATTTAGAAAGTAATCAAATCTGAGTTGCGGAATTCTGGCAATCAAGAGTTGAAAGCTAAAAAGAAGTTACTGTAGCAGATTGCTGTCTTTGATGTGGCTCTTGTTATACAAACCAGACATGATCATAGCGGTCTGTGGCACTTCATGTTGTCCTATTTTGACTGCAAACAGCTATATATAAAGGAAAATGTTGAGGATGGAATATAATAGGTTTGGATGTGACTCCCTGTGTGCATCCCAGGCAAGCGCAATAATTGTCTGTGGCCGAAGATATATATCACATGCATGCTGGAATCAATATATATTTTATTATTGAATGGAACTTTTGGGATTATGCATAGATGTGCATAATTAAACGGATATGATTATCCTCTTCAACAATACCGCTTTTAAAAGAGACTACGATGTTTGCATGGAATACTCTTGTGGTGTGTAAACATCTGTGTAAATCTCTCGAGAATTACAAAGGATTTGTACAATTTTGGTTGTTAGAGGAAAGTATTAGTAAAACTTGATAACTGGAATTCTTGTCTACATATGATAATATCCGACTCCGGCCACATTTTTCCAATACAAAAGAATTTTATCAAACTTCCTGTGTTCTGGTTTTCATTTAAAATTGTTTCTTAAAATAAAATACCTGTGTTAAGACTATTGATGAGTAATAGTAGGCTGATGTAATAATATTAAAATCTTATGAAAAAGAAAATAATGGTTATGGATATTTACCAACATTAATTTATGTTTTCAAAATTTATATAGGATAAAAAAAAAAAAAAAAAAACAAACAACAAAACAAATCGAAAGATTGATGGCTTGTATATATATTTTTTAAACAAAGGCTGAAAGTCCAATAAACTCTAGTTTGATAAAGGCAGATAATTTTATAGCATGGTGTAAAAAAACTTCTTAGATGAAAATGATGTTGTTTTCACCAAAAAGCGAAAAGATGTTTATGAAAGTATGATTGATTTATGCAATATGTCCCATCGCCTCAATTGATATGACAAAAACGGTATGGATACATTTGTATTGGTTGTATAACCTTCAGTATGTATAGAAAACCAAATTTTCAAATTGGTAATTTAGTGAGGAGACAAAGAGTTAAGGAACTATTTGAAAAAAGGCTTTGAACAAAACTTTTCAGACAAAAAACAAATGTATAAAATAAGACATTGTTGTTGGGAATCCAATTCTTTGCAAGCTTGGGGATATTGGTGGTGATAATATTGATGGCACATCGCATGAGGAGAATCTAACCCTTTATGACAAACAGTCAAATGCAGCAATATCAATAACAATTCTAAAATGACAAAATATGAATGATGAGGAGTATTCTTCCATTAAACTTTCAGATTGGTGATTTAATAATAAATATCCGGGAATTATCAGCTATCTACCCTAAGGAAAATTACCAGAAACAATAATTACTATATCCATTAAATAATTAAGCTTAAACAAATGATGAGAAAAACAAATATTCCTGTAAGAGAAAATGTAATTCCGAAAATAAATATTTACGACAAACTGAAAAAGAAAGCTTAAAAAGCTCACAGGACAAACTTACTTGGTTAAAGGGCGGATGATTCTTTTAACAAAAATATTAATTAATTTGTTTTTAAACCATCTCCTGAGGTAGAGTATGTTCATGGATTAATCGATGAAACCAGAGAGACAATTGAGAAACTTATCAAGATAAAGTTTAAAACAAACCAATAAAATATCAGAACATCACAGGCAGCAAGAATGACCAACAGAATGCAATCAATACAGGTACAAATTGATGTAGGTATAACAATCCAACGGAAATTTATGGATAATGTCGAATACCTGTTAGAGCGACGAAAATGGTAATATATATCTCATATGATAAAAATTATGACTTCATCACAAATCGATGGAGTACTGGAGATCTTTTTCGATGAAATACAGAATAAATATGTAAATTATTTTTATGATAACACTAATTTTGGGTTTGTAAGGGTATATATTGACCAGGTAGAGAATCCAACTATATTGTTCTACCGGATTTGATTAAACCCAAAAAGATTGTATTAATATCCAGAATAATCAAAATAGATGTATATATATATATATATATATATATATATATATATATATATATATATGCTATTCAATGAATGCAAACTGTAAGTAGAAAAAATTCATATGGCGGAAAAAGACACATTTATCTAGTTTAATAAGTATGAAGCCAAGCTTCTATTTTCCATTTTCTATCTTTTAAATTTTTTTCTGTTATTATTTTATTTTGTTTGGTCTTTTTTTGTATGATTTTGAGTCAATAATAGTATCAATATAGGCTAATAAACCAAATCCAAATTTCTCATGGACAGAAAAATCAAATCTGCCAAACATATACCATAAGGATACAGTTTTCTTTTAAAAATCAACAGTGTATCGTTAGGTATAGGTGAACTAGATGATGCAATTGTAAGGATGTGAGAGGATTGCAATTAACATGTTTATATAAATTTACATCAGATTACAAAATAAGTATATCAGATAACAAGACCAATAAAAAGTATCTCAATAAAACGATGATACAATTAGATGAGAAGCATTATTTAGGTACACATGTGTGTCATATTTGTGAAAAATTAATCGTTGATGATCTGATAAAATTAAGACCAATAAAAAGTATCTCAATAAAACAATGTTACAATTAGATGAGAAGCATTATTTAGGTACACATGTGTGTCATATTTGTGAAAAATTAGTCGATGATGATCTGATAAAATTAAAATGTGTGTCATATTTGTGAAAAATTAATCGTTGATGATCTGATAAAATTAAGAGATAATTATCATCTAACAGGTAAATACAAAGGACCAGTTCATCAAAATTGTAATTTAAATTTTAAATTCCAAAAATGTATACCAGTGATAATCCACAATCTATCTGGATTGTATTCTCATAATTTTATAAAATGTTATCTAATAAATATCCTGAGCAGACAACTGATTGATGACTGTCTAGCGGAGTAAGATCCGGGAGTGAGTTCATCTTGATAGTACTTTATATTTTTCATGATGTCAGGCAACCAATGTATACAAAACAATTAGCCTTGTTTTAACAATAAAAACAAAACTGTTAAGTGTGCAGACATATGATTTTAAATTTATGACTGTATAGCGCAGTTAGTTCCTCTTGAATGAATAGATACAGTCAATATATTTTTAAACATATGTGTAATTAAATGTGTATTTACCTCTCAGAAGGTTCTTCTAGCACTTTGGGAACTGAATGCAAAAACCGATTCTTACGTACAGACGTACATTTGCCACTAGTTGAAACACCAATGTATATAGATCCAACGAAACATGATACATCGCGGACCATGAACATGTTTTATGGGAGCAAAACTCCAATAACGTTTGAAATGCTTATGATTACTTGATGTGATAACTTGACCTCTCTTCAATTCTCAACAAACACTGAAAATCTGGTGACATAAACATAGTGAATTCAGCAATATTTACATTCATGCAATATTTAAACATGCTGCAAAAATACTTGTGTCTAATAAAATTGTTCATTTATAACGCTGGTTATTTCATAAGAATAACTTTCATTTTTTGGTCGGCTGATATTTGTGCCTGTATTATAAAAGGAAAGTCAGTTGAAATGTTATTAATACAGGACCTTAATAGAAATGAGCGATAGCCAAGACGCTAACGGAATTTAAAGTTTGTTGGATTTTCTCGTGGTCCACGTCCAACAAACAAAATGATATTCTTGTATTTAATTATTCATGAATTTCTTTGTACTTTCTGAAAATATGGAATAGGTTGTTGGATGCGGACCACTTGAAATTGCAGATAATAGCTCCAAATTCTGTCCAAAAATGGCTATTTCATAGCCAAACGTGACGTCATAAGCATGTGCATTTGACGTCATGTTGAACGCTTCCAATGCTGATCCTTTTTTCCCCAGGAGTTATCTAAGTTCGAAGGTGCTTTTGAATAATTCTCACATTTTGGGCAAAATATGACCTTTATAGAACCTCCCCCTTATATATATATATATATATATATATATATATATATATATATATATATATATATATATATATATCAGAGGCGTTATAAAAACTGGTTTGGTCTGGGGTTTTCTTTTTGTGTAGGTGTGGGTGTGCTTTAATCCTCTCATCCTCTTTGTCTAAATAATTGATGCATAGCTCATCTACATACCCCGTGCCATCCATTCCTCTGCTAACCAATAGTGTTTTCTAGTAATTTGTTAAACAAAATGTTATTGGTCTTTCTGACATGATCATGATATTCGTCAATCCCTTTTTATATTCCATTCTCTCTGTTTATCTTTTTTTTTCTATCGCTGCCCTATGCCCTTCTGTGTCAAATACTTCACCAATCATACTAGCACCTGTAAAAGCAAATGCTGAAAATTTTCATAATGCAAGAGAAATCATTTATAGAACAAGTATTATCATCTAACACTTTACCGTAGCACTATGAGTATTACATTTAAATAATATTTCTCTGAATTGTGGACATCTAAAAGAGATATATAAAATTTGCATGTGTCAAGTCTTTTTAAGCACACAATTGGCATGAATAAACAGGAATATATTTTTCCTTTTTGCCGAAGCAACAAAATAAATAGCATAAATAAACTATTCCGTCAATTTTTTCCTACTAATGTTGGGGAAATCCTTTCGCCATTAAAATTAATAATTTCAATATTTAGATCAGCAAGTGCTCGATTCCATAATAATTTATGTCAAGCCCAAGATTATACATTCCTTCTTTTTTTGGCAAACAAAATTGCGATTATGCATATCAATAATATAACTGCAATCTTCGGGTAGACCAGGGATCCTACAATGTATCTCAATCTTTCTTCTATGGAAACATATTATATCAACTAACGATACATAATCTATGTTTTCAAAGAAATAAAAAGTTTTAAGTTCTAATAAATATCATATAGCTGAATAAGCCGAATTTTGCGTTCCAGGAACTTATCAATAGTAACGCCAGTTGTTACTGTTTATATATATATATATATATATATATATATATATATATATATATATATATATATATATATATATATATATATATATATATATATATGATGCTATTATATTGACCTTGGTTTTTCAGCTCTATCCGTTACTCTTTGGGTTTTTGATTCAGTATCAAAAATCTGCTTGTTAATAGCGAGAATATTTCTTACTCTGTTATCAATTTATGATTTGTAAATAGTGGGAATAATATCTATATTTTCTTAATATCTCTTTGTATTGATCAGTTGTGGTTTTTAAATCTAACCAACTTATTTATTCTGATTTCAAGTTTGTTTATTTTCTCGGTTTTCTGATTCACCCTTCAATCGTATCACTGATATGATGTAGCATTTCTGACAATGTTACAAAGTCAACAGCTTTTTAGCATTTTGGTCATCAATCATTTTATTCAGTTTCAAATAATCATTACGTTCTGCCTGATGGTTTTTTTTGTGTGTGGCAATTTTGTATTGGCAGCAATTAAACTCATCAGCTCATCAAATGTTTTCTTAATTCTCTAAGTTTCTGTCATATCCTCATCAATTTCTTTTTCCAAATCTATTCTTAGTTCATCAATTTTAGTTTGGATGGCTGCAAATATTTCGTTTAGCTCACTTAGTTTGGTTATATCTTGTTTTAGTAGCTCATCCTCCTGGTTTACTAAATTTATGATTTGTGTATTATCGTAAACCAGATATTAGGGTTGTGATAATATTCAGGTTCTCTGATCGAAAAATGTATTCTGTACATCTGATATTAGTTGTGTGTTGACATTGATATGTTTCTGTAAATCCTTGATTCTGTTATTAACTGTTTTATTGGCATCCTGTAGTTCCTCGGCGTAAATACACCAGCCCTGAATTTTCTGATTCCTTATTTTTGTTACCTGATCAACTCGTTTGTTTACATAACTCCTGCTAGTAGCATCATCCTTATTTATCTGTTGGCTCAGTAAGATTCTTGATTTTAGTTTGTTCATAATAATATCATCAGTGTTATTGTTCTGTCTGTCAGTTATTGCCTGTTCTTGTTTGACAACACCAAAAGTAATAATTTCATACCCTTTCATAGATATCATTTAGTGAATATGAAAAATATACTTCAAATCAGCAATAATAAAATGGTACGCTATCATAGCGCCATAAAAATCAATAATATTATCATTTTCATCTCAAATAGATACAATGAATATGTATATAACAGTATTTACTTTTCTCAGAGGGGGGTGGGGTGGGATATACCGCCAAGTAGCATTGATACGAAATATCTGTGCTTAATATTAATAAATTGGAAAACTGCTGGAAGTATATTTTGGAGCTGTCCATGGTGTGGTGTCTACATGTTACTAATTTCGTGAATATGGATATAACAATTCCGTTTTTGCCTGAATAGTTAGCTGAGAGTAAAACCCGAATAGTTTGATATTATGCTCTGTGATATACGCTAAGTAATTATTGTGTATTGTTTTTTATTTATATATTGAGCACCTCATATCAATATTTTCTTCGCCCATTCTAATGTTTTATTACCCTAACATACATATCGAAATTATAGTATTATTTGTACCCTACTTTCTAATTCCGGATCAGCATGATACAATATAATGTTGATTAGTTTCTCGCTGTTGTTATAGTATCGAGCAGTAAAAGCAGTCCTCTTTAGTACTTAATACCATCTCGGTTGTGAATAGAATATCTGATGGAACATGAATTCTCAGCGAAACCTCTTCATTTCGTTATCAGCCAAGTTTTTGGTATTCATATATGATACCCGTTCTTACACATATTAGATTGTAAGAGTGGGTGTTGACTTTTAAGAACGCTAGTTTGTCTTTCAGAGTGAGTCACTGAATGAAATTACATGTGCATTTTCTGTCTCTCCACCATGTTACATTCCCATGTTAAATTTTCATAGGATCCCATAGTGACATCAGTAATGTTAGATTCCCATAGGCCCATAAAGACCCATCCAAATGGTCCCATAAGGGCCCCTAAAACTATTAACGTTGCTTAATTCAGACCTTGAATCTTGCTGTAGTTCATTTTGCTCATTTTAAATGGGACTTTTCCTTGAATTTTATTTTTAAAAATAAAACAATTATTAGAAATTTACATTTAAATCTAATTAATATGCCTTGAAAATAATTAATCATGTCATGTGGGATAATAGATTAAATGTCAAAATTGCTTAGAATGCATTACCTGTAAAATATTAACAACTGACATCATGATCAAACCATCACATATAAAAAGTTTAGTATCGCAACGAATTTTCATACAGGGCGTATACAGAGAGGTAAGCGTAACGAGTAAACAATGTATCTTTTCTATATATTCATGCTGTTTCAGATAAGGTTTTGGACGCTATTTTCTGAAGTCATTGTAAATGCACATGGAGAAATGTGTGTTTTAGTACAGCAGGTTGTCGCAATTGTTATTAATAAATTTTACTTTTGCACAACATTATAGAAAGAAGCGATGAAACGTTCACCTAAAAGACGAAGATTTTTTCTTCAAAAATGTTAAACGTTCTTTCCTTTATCAAATATTTAAAAATTTTACAGTTTTAATTATGTTTCATCATTAATTGATTTTTAACAACTCTTCCAGATAACTTAACCAGCAACAACGGAAACGAAAGACTCACAACATGCATGTCATGCCTGTGGTAACTTTGCTTGCTGTAATGGTTTTTTGCTATTGTATGGCAACAGAAATTGTAAGTTTCGAAAAATGTATTTTTAAAGTTTCATTTAACCGTAAATAAAACGGTATTTTACGACAGATTTCGATCATGAGAACAATTCCCAAGCCCTTTAAAACAATAAGTAAACATCACTAAGCTTTCCTGATCAGTATTATAATTTTGAATCAACTCGAAATTAATGATCACTTTTGTCATAACCATCTAATACTCCTAATAAATTTGCCTCTATTTACTTTGTTTTAAAATTGAGGCCAGATGTGTTATTCATTATCACTATCATTATTATTATTATCATTATTATTATTTATGTTAGACTTTTTAATGTTAGATCTTATATTTGAAATACTTTAATTATTTCCATTCAAACTCAAGCCTGGCTTAAATTTCTATCGTCATCTGAATTCAAGTACAAATAAACATGATACCACGAAAACTATCTTAACAAACGGAAGTTGTTCAAAACAGTCAATTATATATAATAATATCTTGCACAAAATCCCGCTGCAAAGGAATTCATAATAGACTGACCCTTTTATTCGAATTATAATAACGGCTATTAAAAGAGAGTGTTGTACCAGTAGAATGACATTCAATAAAATAATTCGTTTCGATCTGATCTCTAGCTTAGAATGTATGAAAGCTTTCAAATAAAATTAGAAGACTGGTTCAGAACCAACCTATGAATTTAAAAAGAAATGTATCTGCTGCTAAAGCTAAAACTTTGAAAAAGTTAGATGTAGTTTAAACACTAAAAAGGTAGGAAACTTCATGCTATTCTCACCAATATCTTCAAATGTTTTCATTTATTCTTTTTTTCAAGTAATTTTGTCAGTCATAGATTCAACACTGTAATGATTATAACGCCAAGGCAGCGTGGAACTGCTAATGATATTAAAAAGGAAAATATTTTAAGGCAGATAAAAAATGTAAGACATGGACCATTAAATGCTCTATTTTGCAGCACAATAGGATTGCCAGACCTGTGGAGGTTGGAAAAACAATAAATATGGACATCACCCTAAACACGGACCAAAACACAGGTGTCTATGTTGTAGGATACGATGCGTTGTCCAGCTGTGAATCCACCGTAAATTTCCATGACTATACTAGGGTGAGTTTGAATTGGCATTCAACTTAAATTGCATGACCATAACAGCAAAAATGTTCTTGGCTTCAAAAGAGTTAGTTTTTATTTCCGCTATATTGAATAGAGTGACTCCAGCACCAAAATTTGTCTTCAGCGCCATTTGAAATTGCATGACTGCAACAAGTGGAATTTCTCGTAGCAGCCATCTTAAACTGCAGGGTGAATTTGTCTTGGCCGCCATTTTAAATACATGATTACAACAGGGCGTTTTATCTTGGCAGTCATCTTAAATTGCATGACTACAACAGAGAGAGAGTTTTCCTCATTATACATTCAATCTAACACAAATATTTTAGTGAATTACTTTGCATTCTTACAAAGAAATTTTCGTATTTCGTATTCAAAGATAAATATACTCATTTTCTTATTCGTTTTCCTTAATTTTCTCCATGTAATTGAGCTCCTGCACACTTATACCAATACTTTCACATTTTTTAAAGTCACGCAGAGTATTTGAAATTAAAATTAATCATAGCGTATTAAACATTCTCAGGAAAAGAAAAAAGACAGCTAAAGGAAATAGCCTTATTTTTTTTAAAACAACGCAATATTTCCAGAACCTACCAGATCTCAGATGCTAGTTGTGACTCAGAGACAAGAGGCTGGCATAAATAAATTTAATAGTGCGGGGAGGGGGAAGGAGAATGGGAGGGGAGGGCTTATAACAATATGTTGAAATAAAACAGATTAAAGTATTGGTTAAGTGATGCAGATCCTCGAAAAGACAATGTTTAAATGTTTAAAAGTTGTTATATTTTGCTCGAGAAAAACAGCAAATTATTATATGGTCGTCAATGATAATGTGTGCAGTCAGTTCTGCAAAAAGCAGCAATACCAGCTCAAGCTAACCACGGGTGCAATGTCTGAAACTGGTTGCCTTTGACTACCCAAGAATGAACATAGGAAACCCAGAGCTGACTTGAGTGGAACTGGTAGGTTACATGTCGCAAAGAGGAAAAATATTCAGTGTAAGTTAGAAAAGTAGATTGAACTATTGAAATAAATTAAAACATTATTATTCTAGTTTCTGTTTCAATGATCATTTCACTAACTCTAGATTTAAAAATAATATGAATGTTTCTGGTTTCATACTTACAAAAAGTACGGGTGAGTCGCTCGGTCGGATTATCAATTTAGTTTACTTTTTATCTCAGAAAATGACAGATTTAATTTCTTGGCAAACAAGCAAAGTTTGCTTGACTTACTGTCTTTATACCTTTTCCTCTTGGCAGTAGTTAGTGATATTCCGCAGATCGATGTTATAGTTTAAAAAGGGCTCAAGCTGGATATTCAAAGTTGACAACAAGCAGAACACAGCGCGCCCAGGTAGCAATTTTCCTTCGATCCTGCTTTTTAATCTTTGTGCAGTAGACGTTTAATAAAGATATTTTAAAAATGTACTGTAAAATATAGCGTCTTTGTGATCCTAACACCTAATACTTTTTAACCATAACTAATACAGGACAAATCCGATTGGTCTGAACATTCATCAAAACCGTATTGGTTTTCTTTTAATATAGAACAAAAAATATGTTTAGTGTCAGTAGTATAGAAAGTCTAGATCCTGGGCTAGTTACCCCATTGTTTTGACCCATATTGTGCTTTTTTGGTCAATTGTTAAACATTTTTGCTAGCAACACTGTTTTAAAACACTTTCTACTTTAAATCTTGACTTTTTACCTTTTTTGTACAAAACTATGAACAGACTTTTAAAACAATTCGTCTAAAAAAACACATTCTAAAGCACTGTCACCCACAGTTTGTATAAATCTTAATTATTTCCTGAAATTTTAAGTGTTAGTCGACCGATGTGTTCATGAAATGTACTGAAAAAACTAGATCACTTGCCATCAAATTTATTTTACTAACAATTATCCTCTGGCCATCTAAATGTTTAGAGATAAAACACCCCTATTTGTCATCAGAATGTTTTGCTCAAACCTTCCACTGGTCATCAGGTTGTTTGCTCAGAATCCACCACTTGTCCTCAGAAATGTTTACTCCAAATCCTCCACTGGTCATCAGAATTTTACTGAGAAAACCCTCCACCTTTCATCGGATTGTTTTTACTGAAAATACTAGACCTCTTGTCATCAGAACCTTTTACTGAAAATCCTCCATTGGTCATCAGAATAATTTTATCAAAATCCTCCACATGTCATCAGAGTTTGTTTTTTTATTATAAAAGCTTTAGTCTACTGGTCAGCAGAAATTCTATGAAAAACTCTACCTACTATATGCTTCTGTCTTCATGACTTCTAATTTCAAATTTTACCCATGAATTTCAAATATCCTTACCTGAACCTGATTTATTAATTATTCAAAAAAAAAATCTAGGATAATAAGCCAAGGCGTTGCGAAGACGAGGCTCTTACCCCGTCAACTTTATATCCTCAGTTTTATTATTTTCAAAGTCTGTAAATCCAAAATAAAAATTGACATATCCGGTTTAGAAACATGACTGTCACTGAAGGCCAAACAGCAAACTATTTTTTATACAGAATACTGCTTAAGTTACATAGCTCTTTTCTCTCTTGGAAACAGTCGCAGAACAAGTTGCCGCCCTTCATTTATTGAAACTATCTCATTCCACGAAACTACATTAATAACCAACGTCCTAAAGAAGGCGTTATTATTTTCAAATTTTGTAAATATAAATTATTAGTCAAGTAAATCCAATAACAATGGCTGTTTTAGACACAAACACTCCTAAACACCAGTATAATGACCTTGAGTTGTTTATTCAGACGATACTTAACACATGTAGCCGTAGGTGACCTTGACCTTTGGTTGTTCTTTTCAGACTATAGTGAACACATGTATAGACCAATATTGTCTGGAGATAAATACGTCGCATATAATAGAAGATATGAATAGATCTATTTTATTAAAATATCTAACCTAGACAACTGATTTGTATAAATGTATGATGACAGTACGTACGTATATATCATTTGTAAATAATAATGATAATACGAATTAACCCATTTCCTTGACGCAAAACTTTATATATAATAGATTAGCCTGTCCTGTTTTAGTGTATATTGTAAGAATTTATAGTCATATTTTAATAAAATACATAACAACTAGGAAGTGAAATGCAATCATTATATAGGTTAGAAATGATAGTATTAGTAACTGATTGACTAATTTTCATATTTGTAAACCAGATGTTGGCGGATAGACTTTCCACCAAAAATATTTTACACATATAATTTCAGTACCACCTTAGTAAAATTCAGATCAAAATACCGCCGCATTTGAAATAAAATAATACGAAAATAAAATAATACCACCAACGTCTTATAAAGAATGAGACAGATTATTGTCTGCAAAATAATAATACTGCTGAAGTATGATAAAGTATGACCGAGGACCTCGTGTATGCACACACACACACACACAGACACACATGGAGCACAAATTTCGATAGCAGAGAGCAGGAAAAAGATCTGCAAAGGAGATGTGGACTCCCCCTGTCGGATAGTAAGTGTTTGTTTTTTATTTCCTATTGTAATATCGACAGCGGGAGAGGCTTTAGGTAATGAGGTGGGCATTATGCAAAAGTAATTATAAGATATAGGTATCTAATATCACCATAACAAAGAGTCCTAACGTTTTAACCTAAGACTGTAAATAGTATTAATACGGTCATAAAACTTATATAATTAATGACAAATACAACATTACTTCTTTAATTAAATGACACACACTAACCAAGAACAGTATTTGAGGCACCTATCCTACGCTCCTAAAAATCCAGTTGCTTTCACAAATATTAAATAACTGTGGAGGCAAATTAAGCTGGACAAAAAGATTGGTTGATAAAACAGTCTAATTACTAATTACACAAGCAGGGCATCACAAAATTCAATATAGAAGCGTTTATGCTAGTCACGTAGATGACACATTCCAGGCAGATATAGGTCATTTTAAGCATATCCAAAATTTAATAATGGTTATAAATGTATTTTGACAGTGACAGATGTTTTCACAAAATACGCCTGGGTTAAGAAAGTAAAAATAAAAAGAAGACATACACAACGCTATTAGAGAACTGTGTAATTAGAGAAAACCAGAAACAATACTGTTCGATGAAGGAAGAGAACTGTATTGCCTAAATGTCAAGGAATTGTTGGAGAAAGAAAATATAGAATAATTTTCTACAAATTCAGACAAAAAGCGCCGGTAGTGGAAAGATTTAATTGAACTCTGAAGACTAGAACGTGTAAGTATTTTACTAAAAATGAAACCAGAAAATGGGTAGATATATTACGAAACCTTATTGATGGATATAATAGGTTACATCACAGATCTATAGGCATATCGCCAATTGCAGCCATTAAAAGCTTGAACAAGTCAAAAGTATGCATTAACTTATTTGTCCATCTTACAGCAGATGTGTATGGAACACCCAAATATGAAATAGATGAGAAAGTCAGGATATCAAAATATAAATCTTTTTCTGCTATAGGCTATCTTTCCAATTTTACCGGAGACATTTTTATATCAGATGAGCAATTTTGGGAGACCCTGTGGTATATAAACTGGAAGACTTAAAAGGAGAGCATACCGAGTGAATATTACACGAGGATGACTTATCTATAAACGACAACTAGATGACGTCTTCAAGACTGAGAAAAGTCTTAACACTAAAAAATTAAGCCTAAAAATATGTGTTGGTAAAATGGAAAGAATATTATGAATCGTTTAGTAGTTGGGAGCTGGAAGTAGGCTCTGATTAATAGTCATAATGTCCTGAGTTCATTTATGGTACTGACGTTAGTACTAAAAACATTGTAGCAGTCTTATATACAAAATGTATATAATATAAATGGAACGAATGGTATGTTATATGTGAAAAGAAGATTACTAATTACTCAAGTGACGGCAAAGCGTACTTAGGTATTGACGAAGAAAACGAAGTTTACAAAGAAATCACTACAAAAATACAAGTAAGATATCATAATCACTTAACTTTAATATACAGATATCCTGCATATATAAGAAAACAAAAAGGTGAAGAAGTTTGTGTGAAAAGAACAATAAGATTTTTAGATAGACCATCTTTCTAAAAATCTAAACGATGACAAATTCACAGAAACAATTAAAAAATTTGAGGACATAGAACCCACATTTTTGAGAAAAGATATGTATCCATGCGAATACGTAGATTCATCTGAAAGATTTAATTAAACTGAATTACTACTAATCTAGAAATTGTATTCAAATCTCACTGGATCAGGAATTATTGAAGAGGATTACCAGCATGTAAAACATGTTATAAATTTTTCAAATTAAATTATATTGGTGATCTTTATGACTACTATGTAAATAAAGATACTTTAATGTTATGTGATATTTGTTGAAGAATTCCGATCTGTGTGTATGAATAATTACAAACTAAACCCAGCACATTATTTTACTGCACCAGGACTATTTCACGATGTAAGTTTGAAAAACAGTAAGGTTGAATTAGAATTGCTAACAGATGATGATATGTTTGAAAGATCTGGAATTTGAAGAGGAATAATTATGATACCTGATAGCTAAGGCAAACCATGAACATCATGACGAACCTACCAATAACAAAATCAAAAGTAATGGAGAGTACGATACTTCAAGGTCAAGATCATATATTATGTATCTAGACCTCAACATTTTGGGTCATGTGCCAATCAATACCTTAAAAGTAAGCTATATGCTATTCGAACTAACATACACGAAAAACAGTATGCAAGGGTATTGATTAATATGTTGTAAAAATTTATCCAAAATTCGGTAAGTGTAATGATTGCTTATTTAACCAAACTATACATTAATATGAGATGAATTTAATTAGATCTTAACATCACGAGATATGCAATATCACGATAAATTAGGTTGCTTTTTCACCACATGATTTTAAACGTTATTTGATGGATAACATGGATAGTTCGTCATACAGATATTTTATTAAAGACCTTTTACATCCAGATATTACAAGTTTCCTTTTCCCACCTTGTAATCAAACGGATATTTCAGGTTCATTAAAAACGTATTTCCCTTGTTGTCTTTTAACTTTTCAACTATTTCTTGCATAATAACTGCTGGATTACATAATTTTCCATAAAAATGTTTTCCATGGACTTTTTTATTTAAACATCTTTTGTTGACCTAATTATGCTTTTTTACTTTTACCCATATATATATATTTATATAATGCCTACCAATGAATGCTAGCTTTGTTACGTTGGTTGCTTTCTGTTTTACATCATTTAGATTTGCACAATCGTCTATAAGAAACAAAGTATTAGTTTCATGGAATATACTAATAAGTAATTCTAGCCATTTATTCAATTTTTCATCAAGATCTATAAGAATTGCATTACTATAAAGCCATGTTATAACACTAAATCTAATTGCACATAAGTGTTGGACTGATAATTACAATACAATGCTTCAAAAAAAGTTTTATATTATGTTTCAAAACAAATCTAGGGCCAGCTTTGTCGTTCCGCAGTTTGTAACAGCATATATAATCGTATTATGTGGTTCTTTTACAAACATTTATTTAGTGTTTGACAGGCTTCGCCGTCTTAGAACAAGATAGATTTTAATTGGTTGTTTTGAATATTTACATGTGCATTGGAAACAAAATAAATATACATTTTGTGCATCTATTTTCTTTTTCTTCCTCTGCATGTGTTTTCCTTGCTGAACATGAGCTAATCTGTGCCCTGTTCCATGCAATGTCTTATAATGTGTGCTTCTTAAATCAAGCCATAAGCAAAGTTGATCAGTATAAACATTATTTACACTGATATTAATAATATCCGTGTTTTTTGTTGTTCATCACAAAAGTATTTCGTTTCTTCTGTAAATTGTTATTTTAAGTTGTACCCCTGTGAATAAAAACATATTTGATAATCTTTCCACAATAATCATTATTTCTTTTGTTGCTGAATTGAAATACTTTTCAGAATCAGTTTCTCTGTCCTTTTTGTACAGTATCAAGAAGTCTTTAAAACTCATTCCTGGTGAATCCAAGTATTACATTTGTTAAGGTAATATTAGCAGTTATATAAATAATGCTCTTCCTTGTGATATAATCATAAAATAAAGAATTCCATTTCTGTACTTATCGTCTACATTATTAGCCATTGGATCAGATGTAATTGTATCGTCCTGGAAACAAATTTTCTCTAATTCATAATCTTAGTTTGCACCTTCTATCACTTCAGATGCTTTTTGCAGTGTAATTATAAATCATAAATTCCGAGGAAGAACAATAGGAGACAACGGACAATGACCTGCCCAATATCTGAAAATCAAGTGGAATTTAAAATTTTTTTCCATATAAAAAAAAAAACAACGAATAGCTTCTGCTTTTGTGTTTTGTGCTTTACCAGCTCAAGATCTTAACATTCTCAGTTTTCATCCATTATGAATTGCTCTATTTCATTTCTTCTCACAGTGTTAGATAACCATAAATCTCTGAACGTAATCAAAATGTTGCAATCATTCAGCTTAAAAATATCACCACTACCGTAATAAATGCTTGTGTCTTTAAATAGCATTCTTCCAAGATCGTTTACAACTGAATTATTTGTACCTTTACAACAAACGATGCGAAAAGCCACCAGGTTAATGAATATATTTGATCCTAGCTTAGGTATTACAACTTGTAAATGTTGATCAGGTTTTATACTAGTTGAAGAGTGTGTAGGATGTTTAACACCCGGTGGTGTTTTTTTTCCGGTTTCTTAAGAGTTATATATTTTTCACATATTGAGATCTTTTGTATTTATTTAGTTGAATTCCGTTATGCTTGTTCTAGGACTTTCAAGAAAAATGTAGTTATATACTTGTTTTCGTTCTAAAGAAATGTATAGCCCACAATGATATTAGAACCCATTAGAACCGCAATAAATACCTTTTTTTCTCTCAGTGAAATGTGATGACTTGTGATCTAGGAATTTCAATAATTTTCTTATGACCAGTGGAGGATTTTGAGCAAAGAATTCTAATGACCAGTGGCCGAGAGTTATCATTATTTCATAAAACACATGGCTACTAACACTCATAATTTAGCAAATTAGTTAAGATGTAAACGCTAAAAGTAAGACAATTATTCACGAAAATGTTAAAAAATGTGGTTTCTAGTGATATTTAAAAAAATATAGTTACTTATTTTGGAAAACACGGTACAAAGTTAAGATTTAGGACAAAAGTTGAATTTTAGTAGAAAAATGCTTTAAAACTGTGTTTGTAGCCAAATGTTTCAAAACTCGAAAAAAAAGTAAAAAAAATGGGTAAAAAAAATATCAGATAACTGGCCCAGGACTGAGGCTTTTTATACTACTAGGATCTGCAGGTAAAAATTAGAGACGGTAGGGGAAACTGAAAACACAACTGACTCTTCGGGCCATCACTTTGAACCATTATTCTTTTAAGAAGCCTAAGCGACGACATTCTATGGCCCTGTAAAGCTACCTAGTGTATTAATGTACTAAAAGTATGCTAAAAGATTCATCCAATTCCAGACTTAATGTAATTGGTAAAATCAAAACATTAGGCAATAAAAGATAATTATCATAATGCACACAAGGTTGGCCCTTAAGTACAAATGAGTAGGTGATGATACTTTTCAGTGTTATGCTCTTGGTATAAGTTATCTTAGTCGAATTTTTAGCTTGCCTGCTCGAAAGTACAGGAGACCTTATATTATATCCCACGGTATGTGCATTCAGCTTGACGAATAGTACACCACGTTACCAAACCTAGGTCACTGTCACCTATTTTCATCCTCCATTGATTATTACTGGTTTACAATTTTTTAGATGTCGTCTGCTTCAGAGATAAAATGTGCTATTTATTAGGGATTTTGATGTGCTGAATTCAAATATGACAATTAAAAGAACTGATTGGATACTGTTTCCAAGATATTTAAGTTTGTACATTTTACGTCTATGTATATTGTGCACATAGCAGAGTTTTAATCAAAAATTGTAAACCTAGGTCTTTTCATGTGTTTACGGTTGCTTTACATGATAATATTTCACCTGTCCTGTTTATGTAACACTTTAAAAAACAGCAAAAGGGTTATATAAATAAAAAATATATTGAAACAAAAGTCAAAAAACTATTATGTATATATAAGTACATAGTTTAGTCTTTATTCAGTGGCTTGTCTCTTGTATTCATTAAATGGAGCATCTCTTGTCTCTGTCCAGCAATAGTCTGCAACCATTGATGGGCTCCATTTGCCCTGATAGCGTTTCTCCATTGTTGCAATGTCCTGGTGAAATCGCTCGCCGTGCTCGTCGCTCACCGCTCCGCAGTTCGGTGGAAAAAATCTAGATGGGAGTGCAAAAAATGTATCTTTATTGACATGTTGCAACCAAGGCTTTTGTATGCCTTGAGGAGGTTTTCCACCAACTCCCTGTAGTTGTCTGCCTTGTTGTTTCCGAGAAAATTTGTTCCCACTAACTGGAAGGCTTTCCATGCCGTCTTTTCCTTGCCACGCAGTGCACGGTGAAATGCATCATCTCGAAGAAGTTCACTAATCTGAGGAGCAACAAAGACACCTTCCTTTATATTAGCTTCACTTAACCTTGGAAATTTTCCATGGAGGTACTTGAAAGCTGCTTGTGTTTTGTCCATGGCCTTGACAAAGTTCTTGATTATACCCAGCTAGATGTGCAAGGGTGGTAACAAAATCTTCCTTGATTCAACAAGTGGTGGATGCTGAACACTTTTCATCCCAGGCACCAATGACTGTCTAAGTCGCCAATCTCTCTTGATGTAGTGGGAATCTCTCGCACGACTATCCCATTCGCAGAGAAAACAGCAGTACTTTGTGTATCCAGTCTGCAGACCAAGCAAGAGAGCAAGAACCTTGAAATCGCCACAAATCTGCCACTGATGTTGATCATAGTTTATGCACCTCAAAAGTTGTTTCTTGTTTTCATTGGTTTCCTTCATATGGACTGCATCACCAACTGGAATTGATGGCAAAACACTGCCATTATGCAGCAAAACAGCCTTAAGACTCGTCTTCGATGAATCAATGAACAGTCTCAACTCATCTGGATCATGAACAATGTTGAGGGTTGCCATCACACCATCGATGTTGTTGCAGGCTACAAGATCACCTTCAATGAAGAAGAATGGGACAAGATCCTTTTGACGGTCACGGAACATAGAAACCCTAACATCACCTGCCATGAGATTCCACTGCTGTAGTCTGGAGCCCAACAGCTCTGCCTTACTCTTGGGTAGTTCCAAATCCCTGACAAGGTCATTCAGTTCACCTTATGTTATGAGGTGTGGTTCAGAAGAGGAGGATGGGAGAAAATATGGGTCATGTGACATTGATGGTTCAGGAGTAGAAGTTTCACCCTCTTCATCTTCCTCGTCTGACTCAAGTGAGAATGATTCTGGTGCATCAGGAACCGGCAGTCCTTCTCCGTGGGGTACTGGGCGTATAGCTGATGGAATGTTTGGATAATGCACAGTCCACTTTTTCTTCTTTGACACACCTTTCCCAACTGGAGGCACCATGCAGAAGTAAAAATTGCTGATATGATCTGTTGGCTCTCTCCAAATCATTGGCACTGCAAAAGGCATAGATTTCCTTTCCTTTTCCTGTTCAACCACTGGCAAAGATTTGTTGCACAAGTGTTGCATCATATGTGTGGAGCCCACCTCTTGTCCTGATCTCCAATTTTGCAGCCAAAATAAAAGTGATAGGCTTTCTTAACTATAGTGGTTATACTGAGCTTTTGTGATGCAAAAGTCACTTCACCACACACATAGCAGAAGTTATCTGCATTGTTCACACAAGTACGAGGCATCTCTGCTCATTTTGGCTAAACAGAAATGTGTCCCTTTGCAAAATCAAGCACTGACAAATAAGAGAGCACAACACTGTATGATTTGTAGAGCTGATATAGGGCAATTTCTTCAGCAGAGTGATGTAAGCTTAGATATGATTGCATCATCCATGACTTATAGGAATAACATGATGCAATTCATATCATGTATGACGCAATACCAGCTTCAGATTGCATCATTCATTGTTTTGCCTAAAAAGCAAGTACTGTCCAAACCCAGTCATTGATTTATTCATAGATCCAGTCATAGATGTATTTTAGTCATTTCTGGTTAAATTGAGATCCCTTCCCTTTATAACTCACTTATCGTCCGCCATTCCCAAGTCAAGGGTCGTGTATACTGACCCAGTATCATATCTTTAAAACTAGAGCCAATCAACAATTTTAAGCATCATTTTCGTTCTCAGTGACCCAGAATTAGTAAAGTTTGACAACATTTATTGCGGAAGCATTTTGGCTGTAGACCAGTGTTATGTACATTTTAATATTTAGGCGATTTTCTCAGACACTGTTGCTTGTACAGTCATGATACCTGACACCAGTGCATGCACCCTTAGGAGTACAATACTGTGATATTATAAAGGTCAAGAGTAGGTCACGTTGATAACTTTTTACCCGCAAGTGATTATGTAAAACGTTGATGTTTAGGTGAGTTTCCAGGACCCTCTTAATTGTGCAGTAATCAAACTTGATACGAACATACATGCTGACAAGTACTGCATCACCATATCTAACAAGAATTAAATGTAACCTTCATCAACCACATTGTTTATCTTCATTATCACTCATTCAAGGTCTTTTGAAATTGTTTTAAATTTGTGATCTAGAGATTTATGAGAAATGAAAATTATGGTACTTGTACCTTTATACCAGTCGTTTTAATATATTTTTTTTTGTCAAGGGTCAACGAGCTTAACGTGGATAGAACAGGGTATGTGGTTTAGGATCAGTGGTATCTATCTACACATGTTTGTACTGGTTTTATTATAGATTAGAAACAACAGTAAATAGCAAACGGTACCTTCAGCTGAAGTCTGAACTTCTTAAACTTAGCATTGGACCATTCGCTTGGCATCAAGTGTATTGCTTTACCGAAATTGTTGCACATTACCTCTTGACTCAATTAATTTTCATTGTGATTAGTAGTAATTCATGCACATCCCGCAGATTGTTTCCTGTTATATTTCTTGTTGATCTGTGATGATATTAGGTTCGATCTCACGGGCGGATCTAGGAATAGTGTTTGGAGGATTGAATGCTAGAGGGGGCCCAGGGTGCGAAGCCTTTGGTAGCTCCTGCATTTTAGGCCTTTCCAGGGCATAAGTTTAACCATCTAACTATAAAGAAAACTTACTCTAGAAAACATGCCGTTTATTTCGCGCTCATTGATTTTTTTAGGGGGGGGGGGTGGAGAGCGCCGATTCTGTCTCTCCTCCCCCGTGATCCGTCTGTAATGCCTACATAGTGATGACCTACATCTTCACTAAATATAATCAACCAGTCAAACTGAATGTCGATGATGTTCGCTGTTCTTCTAATAACCTCACAGATATTGATAGATTAAATTCAGCCTCACATTTAGCTATATCCTCTGTGTTAATATGGTACCTGTCAAGCCTGTGTCTGTCATGATTATCTCTAGCTGGTCTTTCGGGATTTTTAGTGGATGTATTTAACATATATTTAACTGCATACAATCAACATCTATTATCAGTATTTGCAACATTAATACAGGCCATCTTATTCGTTGTCCATTCGTATAGATCTTTGCATGGCCTTTCTCTGTATCTATCAATATGTAGTGTCAGTGTTTTTATGTTAACATATACCCACTAATATCGTGGCAATTATATTGCTCGAACTTAACTAACAGCTCACCAAACATTTGTGAAACTCCAAAATTAACTCTTTCTTTGTTTATTATTGCTTTGGACTTATTTGTATGGCACCAAGATGAAAATATATCTACATCATTCTCGGAAAAATCATTAAATATATATGATGTCTTCTCTTTACATAATTTCTTGACATATTTATAAGCAAGGCTCTTTAGTTGTTTCTGCTAGGTACCTAATAACACCATGTGGCTGTTATGTAGGTGGTTGGTGAGGTGGTGATTAGTGCGGTGGTGGCTGGTGAGGAGACGGCTAGCGAGTAAGTCGTTGTTGTCTGTTATGCAGCCTTCAGAGGCTAGGTAGAGTTGTTAACTTCTCTGACTCAATTTATTCTGGTATTATTTTTTTAAAAATGAATCACTTGAACATCTTACATATCAATCTGGCATTATTTGGTTTCTCTAATATAATGGTGTCGTACATATTGTCATGTTCCTTTAATCCCTTCACTATGATTGATATCGCAATATGTTGTCCTTCACTAAAGTAGATGCATGGCATAATATCGAAACTGTTTTCCTCATATATATTGACAATATTCTGTACACTGTTGATAGAAATCTGCTTGTAGATATCAGAGTGAAAACTTCCTATACAGCTATAGGAAGTTAGAATATAATGTTTATTGTAGCAGTTTCTATCATCACATTTCCAGCATTCAGTGTCAGATATTCTGTTGTTATCTTTTCAACCTTTCTGTTCATTGGCAGTATAGGTAGTTTATCTTAGAAGGAAATTCTAAGTTGATGATAAGGGCACTTTAAGGTTACTTAAAGATAATTTACCATAACATGTGTCGTGGTCTAGATTGTAAGTTGAAATATGCTAAAGATCATTTGTATGAATAGATCAGACGTCATTCAAATGGGGTTCATGTGTGCATAATATGTGCTGCAGTTAATAACAAGGTAACTGGAAACTGCAAGTGTTGCATCCCATGGTGGGTGCAGGAAATATCTCAAGCAAGCTGTTAAAGATTGACAGTCTTAAATCACCGTATCTATGTGCACTATGTATATGATAATCAGACCTGAGTAATATTCAACGGCAGGTGTAACCCTTTTGACAGGGAACATAATCAGATATGGTTAAATAGTAACAGGGAACATTAAAGAGAATACAGAAGAGACGAGGAATATAAGATTGCATCCAGTACAACAAATATGAAGGTATACTCACATCCAGTTATGTATCTAATACTCTGCGATGTCATGTAATATGCGTTCATCTCTGATTGAAGATCATCTTGATAGTACCTTACTTATCAGTGTTGTTACAAACGATATTATCACATAAGACATATACTTTAATATCTTCGCTACCCTTACATTAACAAATATATAATGTTGTATTTAATTTATTTTCATCCATCTTGTTTGAATCTTTCTCTGTCAGTACCTTACCAGTGACCTCTTTATTATTACAGCTTCATATTTCTATTCTCTTAAACCTAACAAGATTTCAAATTCGTTCTGACTCATTTAAATAAACAAAACCAATGGCAGAAGGAAGAGACCCTTATGATCCAAGTGTGCATGACGATACATTTAGAAGTTAAGATTTTAAGGGAATATATTGTATTGATACTTATAATAAGATTGTCCATGTTACTAATTAAACTTTGAGATATAATTTTCCTTCTCCAGCATTAGGAGAACGACTTGATAATATGATAAATGATAAACCGTAGGGTTACATATTATGACTCGGGTAAGTGTTTTAGTACCAGAAGGCATGTATACTATAAACCCAGGTATAGGTGGTGAGATAAAGTTCTTTAAGATGATATAACGTTTTGAGCAAGATATGACCAAAAAAAAAAAAAAAAACGGGAAGCCCAAAAAGACACTGCTAATGATAAAATATTTTGTAACAAAGAATTAGCATCTATCAGTAAATTGGAGATAAAAATTAACAATCTCACAAAAACAATTATTGATGCAGAAGTCAGAATATACAAATATAAAGATAAATTCAGCAAATTAGTTAGGATATAAACAAATTAAGGCGAGATGGTGAACTGGTTAAACACAGTATAATTTACAATACAAAACTGTACGTTTTAACTGTTAAAATAAGGAAAAGCACGATGCGGTTTGTATAACTTTGCGAGAGAGCATCACGATCTAGATCAAATTAGATCGATATTTTAGGACTTCTAGATCATCGGAAGTAATTTTGAAAGCACTTTGTGCCTGACGATCTATCGGGATCTGGGGAGAAACATTATTTTACAGAATTATGGACCTGGCGATCAGCATGTACAGCATGATAGCTTGTACGATCTCTGAGGACCTGGGGAGAACAATGATTGTAAAGAATTTTGGGTCTGACGATCTATGATAACCTGGGAATGACACACATTGTTATCCATGACAAACTATTTTAAAAATTTACAATTGTCTTCCTTTGCAAGTTTATGCTTACAACAGTTCAAACATAAACATAAAGCAGCAACATGAGGTCAGTGCTCTGAAAACTAATCTTTATTGTCTCCAGTCTTAATATGAAAGTCACAACAAAGTAACAATAAATCATGGACTGACATTATATAAAATCTTCTAAACTAGACCTGTTGAAGTTTGACTTGTCGCTTATATGTCTGCAAAAATTGAAACTGTCTTTACAGACATGAATTTCAGACATATATGAGTTTTGAGGCAATTATCGCATATCAAGTACATTTAATATGTGTTACGATAGTCACAGTATTGGCAATTTAGTCTTTATTTTGAAGATAAAACACATCCGTGAAAAAAATCACCTGATTTTGTTTCATGCCATGTAATAAATATTATACATATACTGAGCAAGTAAGATTTACTTTCCTTTCGTAGCATGTTTCTGGCAAGAATAGTTAATGAATAAACAATATACACAAAAAAGAAGATATTGGCCAATCTGAAATCATGTATTGCATTATTTGGGAACTATTTCTTGCAATTTTGAGTCAGTATAGCGGAGTGCATTTTTCCTTTTCTTTTTATATGGTAAGTTAAAAAGCTTTACAGAAAAACGAAATACATTTTCTTTTCAGAAAGTGGTGGCGTTCAAGCAAGTAAATACTGGAAGATGTTACATCAAGCCTGCAACTGAATCTTTAAACGAAACAATAGAGATGATCAGCGACGTCAAAATGGTATTATATATATATATATATATATATATATATATATATATATATATATATATATATATATATATATATATATATATACATATATATATATACCAGTTTATCTGAGAATTTTTCCCATTTTTTAAACTACTGGTACATTTATATGGTCAATATTTGTGGTCAATTTATATGGCCAATTTTTGTGGCAAAAATATATGGTCAATTTGTTTTTGTCAGTTTAAATGGTCAATTTTTGTGGTCAATTTATATGGCAACTTTTTGTGTCAATGTATATGGAAAAATTGTGTGGTGGTCGGATTTGTGTAAAATTTTTGTGGTCAATTTTGGGGACACATTTTTGGGACAATTTCGATGGAATTTTATGGTCAAGTTTTGGACAAAATTGGAAGGGAATTTTAAAAACTATACATTTGAAATGTTTAAAAACTATATAATTGTAAAGTGAGTAGGGTATTGATAAGGAAGTAAAACAAATAGGGTTTTATGGTAAATACAAGCAAATTATTTCATTTTATTGCTCCAAATACGTACAATATTTGTGTCTTCGGGTGAATATCGGACGAAACTATATAATTGAAAAATGAGTTGGGTATTGATAAAGAAGCTAAAAACAGTCTGCAGATAAAAAATAAAACAGATTGATCCACATCATTAAATGTGACAAAAACAATCTTATTTTTGGCTATTTTTGTGTCCATAAGCATAAATTTGTATGCCATGTTTTCTGATATAGTTTTGGTGTCTAGTAGTGACAAATATGTTTTGTTTATCTTATATAATCCCATTTAATGATTAATACTTTTATTATTATACATGGTGAGTTTCATTTAAATTTTTCTAAATAATGATTTTTCGTAAAGATCATGATTTAATTATTTTTTAACAATTTGTCTTGCAACACCTTTTGCTATACTAATTTGTCTATCATCAACTATAGGCGAGTACATTTTGGATCTTAAACCGAACAATTCTTTTCCTTTTTTACATTATTTTCATGTTTAAATTTTCCTACAACTTTTTTATATTCTGTAGTAAATAAGTGATGATCAGTAGGATAATCATTTTTCATATCATCACATATATTTAAATTTATAATAAAAGTCGTAAATGAGCAATTTTGATACATTTAATATGGAGTGGCCAACATAAATTGGTCTGTTTAGCATTAATTTAGATTTAACACGATGGACATCAATCAGTTGATCATTTAATGTTTTTCTTGTTATAAATCTAGGGTATGCTACTAATAGTCTGATTTTATCAGTTTAATTGGTTCTAATTAGCTCCATTTCAATTCTTTTTTTAATATTTTCCATGTTTTTTCCAAAAGCACTTCATCAACTTAAAAAATCTTTTCCAAACTTTGATTTAGATTGAGTTTGAAGACTGGTATCTAATTGAATATATTTAGCCATCCAATTTGATTTAATTAAACTCTAAGACCCTCTGAATACCCAGATCCAAATATAATTTTTAATATATATTTTAATATATCTTTTCTTTTTCATACAATTCGGCAGCAAGTTATCACAATTAATAAAACTACTATTTGGATCTTTTGGTAACTTGGTTTTATAGCTCCTCATCCATTCCTCTTTAACATATAATGATTCAACAGCAAGTGGTTAGGAATTATAGTGATCATGTAGATTTTCTAGATACTCTGAATCAACTTCCAGTATATATATATATATATATTTGGTCATCTGGAATGTAATCTGGTAATTTGTCTGTGGAAAAAAATCCATTTGATTCCAGAAATGGATAGAGGTTGCATCATAGTCCTTTATATAAATTGCTAGAATCTAGAATATATATATATATATATATATATATATATATATATATATATATATATATATATATATATATATATATACATGTCACACATCTTATCTTTGTATCTGGCTATTTTTGAAGATGATGAATCAATCAGAAAATGTTAGTACGCCGAATATTTGACAAGTGATAGGAATAATAGTAATAAAGATGGTCAACATATCGTTGAGACGATGGATAGAGATATGTGTATGTTGCACCATAATATGTTTTATTGGAATTAGGGGTAGATTACAAACAGATGCAGCCCCCCCCCAGTCTCTTTCATAGTATCCAATATTTGATGGATGGTAATAATTCCTTATATATTCCACAATCTAGTGCCATACTAGGACTTGTATAATATTTAAATGATTGTGCTAACAGCAGTTCCACTAATATGTTATGATCTAAAGATAGTGGAAATGGTGGTTCTGATATGAGAGAATTTAAAAATGACTTAGCAGCAATCATACCTGCAGCAACTGTTGCAAATGCAACTGAGGAAACTGGAGTAAAGTTTTGTACTGCATTTGATGATAATATAAGCAACAGACCATAATTCTGGTTTTGCTAAACTACAGCTTATCACTACTGGCAGGAAACAAGTTTAATTCATTTTACCGTTATCTAGTATATTTGGTGTATGCCGTGATATAAATACAGTAATCCGTGGTGTTAAACACTCCATAATTTTAGATAGGAGTATATCCAGACCATATATTTTGAAGGCTGTTGGAACAGATGCACCTGCTAAAGGCAAATTTAACGTCTCCCACATTAGAATATGGATTCCAAAAGTTGAATTATCACTCTCAGTGGCAAGCGATATTAAAGCAAAATTGGTCGGTGGGTATGCCAATAAGATGTATTTTGAATACATGTTGCGAGTCAACTCTGTGCAATATCCCAGCTGGTAATGAAAATTTTCAAGAGGCTGTAAATAAGTATTCCAACTTTGACACTGGCACAAATGTAAATGTATTTGATTATGCAACTCTATACCCCATATTTTATGTTGATGTTAGTAAACATGATGAAAAACTTGTAATGAGTACAAGTGATATTGCAGTCACATGGGGAATACGAGGTAGATGTGAATATCCCACTGGTACACATGCCCCATATCATTGTTATGCTGTTATATTAATTGACAGTTACATGTCATTAAACGCAATAAATGGTAAAATGCAAATTATTATATAACTATATAATTAATGAATTATACCAAAGTTAGTGTGTATCTTACACATAAACAAAAACAAATGTTAAAAAATGACTTTTTCAAAAAACAAATCAGTAAAAGTAATATTACAATCGCATCAGATCAAAACAGGGCATGGTCAAATTATCCTTAACAACACACAATATCATAAATATATGACTCCAAATAGAAAAAAAAAATCTTAATTTTGAATACAGAATATGATTTTAAAAAATAAAGCAGGGTGAATTCGCATTTGCAGCAATTATACTATTGCTAAAAATGGCTGCACCTTTTTTAAATTGAAAACAGCGTTACAGGCATTAGGGCTAGCAGCTGCTACGGAGCCAATTTCTGGTGCAACACAAAAGCAGTAACGAGATCTGGTTTGTCAAAATACAATAAGAGAATATGCACATAAACAACAATCAGTTGCCATAAGACTTTAAAAGGACCAACTACATGGTTCAGACAATCTTACGTTAACTATAACACAAATTACACGAATTATGAAAGCAAAAAGTCAGATTCAAGATGTGGATATACAATTCTCAAAAGCACAACAACAAAAAAAAAAAAAACAACAAGGCGGGATCATCTTTTCACCTGGCGCAGCTAGTAGTCTTCTGCCGGGTTTGTTTGGAAAAATGTTTGGTGTGAGAAGGTTATCATTCCCAGGAATGGTATCAAAGGTAAGTGTCTTTTTTGACCTGGGACAAAGAAGTAATAGACCCTCTTAGTAATAATCAAATTGAACAAATTGCGAAGAAAAATAAAATAAAACATTTTAGAGGCTGTTTTAGTAAGGATATACTCCCATGTAAAATAAAACCTAATTAAAGTATTATTATTAATCTTAATGATTTTTTTAAATGGAAATGGCACACATTAGGTCACTGTTTATAATAACCCTAAGAGTCACGAAATAGAATATTTTAACTCTTTTGGGTTACCCCCATCTGATATCATCAAAAATATATGAAAAGTAGAAAAAAAGAAATTATTTATAACTCATCAGAGATACAACATTCTAATAGTTTGATATGTGGTAATTATTGTGTGTATTATAGTGTATACTGATGAGATGGAAAAAATAAATATATTATTAAATTTTAAACAAATGCCAAGTATTTTTAATGAGCGCTTGATACAACAAATTTAATATAACATACTTATATAATACATGCTGTCATATAGTCTAAAGTGCAAAAATAAAAAATAAAAGCTGTTACAAGTAATGAAGTTATTGGCCATACAAACAATAACAGGAAAATTATGAGGGGGCGGGGGGCATGTTCGGTATGTGGAACAAGAAACACCAAATTTCTATCATCACATACAAGATAACATAATTATATATTACTGTTATCATATTGTTTAAAGTGCAAAACACAAACCAAAAGGGATAATGTTGTTGCTAATTAAACAAAGAATAATAAGAGAATCATGAGGGAAACATGCTCAATATGTAAAACAAAAAAAACAAAAGAAAAATTAACAAACAACAACAACAACAACAAGAATGTTTCATCATTTGAAACTAAAACAGGAGCTAATATAGATATACATGCATAGTTATTACCTTTATTACCAAAAGAAGGATTAACATTACCAGGCTATCGATATTTTGTACCAGGAAATCGACTGTCCAATGGTGAACCTGTGAATCAAATTTGATGTCATTTGTGAACGACATGATCATTGCGATAGTAGTAGTACACCCAAATCCCAATGTGAAAAGGTAATGCTTGATGAATTAGATAAACCATATTGGTGCAACAATACCAGAAAAAGCAACAAAACATTAATTGTCAAACCAATCATAAAAATTAACCACAAGTTAGGCTTAGGCAATAAAAACACCAAAAAACAGCGCTGACGTGGACGTCACAATTAGCAGAAGAATTACATACGCGTAATAGAATAAAATTCACTCAGCGCCTTGTGATAACATATAAAAAAGATTCAATATGGCAAGCTGATTTGGTTGACATGCAGCAATTTAGTAAATATAATTAAATAGTTCTTAACTGTAATTTTTACATTCAGTAAATATGCATGAGCAATACCACTTCGAAGTAAAGCTGGAATTTGTATAACAAATACTTTTTAAAAATTATAAACACAAGAAAAGCTGAAAAGATTTGGGTCGACAACGGAACATAAGTTTATAATAAAACATTTAAAAATGATTGGATGATAATAATATTGCAATGTATCATACATTTGATGAGGGTAATGTTGTAGTCGTCGAACGTTTCAACCGAACCCTCAAAGGAATTATGTGGAAGTATTTTACAGTAATCAATACGTATACATATTTACATGTTTTACCACAAATAATTGAGAAGTATAATTCTAGAAAGCACAGAAGCATTTTAATGTCGCTCCTACAGGCTAGTATACGTGAAAATGAGCAATCTGTTTAGATAAATCCATATGGTGATCATGATTTTTCTGGAAAAACAGGCTCAAAATTTTAAATAGGTGATATGGTCAGAATATATACCCCCCAACCCCCCAACCCCCACCACCACCACACACACACATTAATTTGAAAAAGATTATACCCTAAATTGGACAGAAGAAATTGTTTAAATAATCAATATGAGATATATCAATCCAATTGTTTATCAAATACAAGATTTAAAAGGCGAAAAAAATTGATGGTACATTTTATGAGCTTGAATTACAAAAACAACCCAAGATATCTTTAAAATTGAAAAAGAAAAGTATTAAAACGTGATCACAAGAAAAAACGAGCACTCTAGAAATGGAAAGGTTATGGACCCAAATTTAACTCAAAGGTACCATTTTCTGATATACAAGGTATTTATTCGTTTTGCGGAAGCTATTTGTTACAGGGCGCGCTTACGACCAGTTGTTATACGCTCAGTGTAACGTCACATAATAAATAAATTACCGCGTCTTAGATTCTGTTCTTTCAAGACTTATGACTTATTTGTTACGACTCGATGATTCAGCCTTAGTGTACGTAAAATAGCGACACAATGATTCACACTTGGTACGTAACATTGGGAAATTATTGTACTGACTTCTTAAAACAGTACAATTTTGATTTTTAAAAAGCATTGCTTTGACACTTCAGTAAGGTTATAACAGTGGCACACTTACATAAATAGAGCTAGCGTACGTATGTCTATCCACATGTACACTATGAACATTCGAGGACTAGACTCAGGTACAAGTAGACAGAGTCATTCCTGTTTACCTTTCTAACATGTTTCAGAGTGGCCACCATATGACTTCTATATGGGACCTTAATAATCCATTGTAGTCTAATATAGTCGGACATTCGTCACCGTCGATTCAGGTGGCAAAGCATTTATTGAATGTAATAATGATCTCCCAAATATCATACATTATATCATAATAATTCTAAATACATAAAGAACTTAACTTTATTCTCCACAGCAACGATCAATTAGATCTAATGCGATTTTTCCACACGATATATATACTCGCCAAATGGAACTTCCAATTACATGACGTCACCACATTACTCACAATCTTATGATCTATACGTATGACTCGTTATTCACAAATGAGTCAGATCAGTTGATTTAATCAATACTTTTCTTCATCATATAACTTAAAATGTTGCATACCATGATTGGAATAAATCATATCATTTTCATTGTGACAAAAAAAAAAAAAAAAAAAAAACAACAACATTTTGAGTTATATAGTTTCGCCTCGATATTCACGCGAAAACACCAACTTTGTACGTAATTGGAGTAATTGAATTACATAATTTACTTGTATTTACCTTGAAAAACACTATTTTGTTTTATTTCCTTATCAATACCCTTCTCCTTTTACAATTATCTAGTTTTCAAATATTCAAATATATAGTTTTTTTTAAATTCCACCAAAAATGTCCCAAACATTGATCACAAAATTCCATCAAACTTTTCCGAAAAATTGACCAAAACAATTCCATACAAAATTCGACCTCCACAAGAATTGACCATATAAATTTACGACAAAAATGTACCATATAATTTGACCCAAAAATGTACTCTATAAACTGACCGAAAAATGTACCATATAAACTTACCACAAATATTAACCACATAAATTGACCACAAAAATTGACCATATAAATTTACCACAAAAATTGACCATATAAATTGACCACAAAAGTTGAATATATACATTTACCAGTAGTTTAAAAAATGGGAACATATTCTCAGAAAAACTTCGGTAGCGAAAAGCCCAATTGTACTATTGACGATGGTAATGCATTCCGCTAATATCGCACCGTCCAATATAATTGCTATACAGTACTAAACGCTACTTCTAACAGTTTAGCCAACAAATATAGTTAATATTAAAATATTATGTATGATTTACGTCTCAATGCCTGCGTTTTTTGCATTTAATATATATTGATATAGTATTTTCCTTTCATACCTACATCTTACTCGTATGATGAATTATCCACAAGTCTAGAGAGATAAACATCGCCATTTGATTTATTGTAAGTGCACTTATTTTTACGTAACCCTACTATTTGAACCAATTAGCACAATCATTAATTTCCGGAGAGAGGTCTATTATTTGAACACCTGTCTCTGAATAAAATTTCGCGCTGGACTCATATCCGCGCACACAATGTGAACGCAAGAAGCACAAAAATAAATATACCGCAAAAAAAACTTCACCTATTGTATTTAGTACCATTATATATATATATATATATATATATATATATATATATATATATATATATATATATATATATATATAGAGAGAGAGAGAGAGAGAGAGAGAGAGAGAGAGAGAGTACTCACTCAATATAACGCTATCCACGAGAGCTATATAGTCTACGACCTTGTTGTAACTCCGCCTTATAATCAAGCACATGATACATGTAATTATACTACTGAGTAATGAAATGAGATCAATGACTATACTCGCCTTATAGCAGGAAGCGTGGTACGTGGTATAATGATTGAATCTCGCAAATCAAAGCTGCAAGGAGGTAACTGGCAATTGGCATAGCTTCAATACCCATTGAAATACCGAGCTAACATTTGAAAATACAAATAGAAACTTGAATTTTCTACAACTGGTAACATATCAGACCTTTTTTTTTTCTCTTACTATAATTTTGAGCTGGATGTTGACCATTGAATTTTTAGATAGTCGTATTTACTGGAACAAAATTAGAGGGTCAACATTCTATTATGCACAATTTTGCTCGATTAGCTGAGGCGCTGACTATTGTGTGTCACTAGGTCAGTACACGAGAATGCTTAGTCATATTGCCATTTTAAATTTAGTAATGGTAGAGTTTTTTACTATTAAACTAAATGTATACATAAAACTTATGTATAAAGAAGTTTCATCTGCTTTTAATAATACTGAAGTTGAATTGAGTCGATGAAAGTAATTTGGACCTTTGAATTATGTACAGTACATTTGCTATTTTCAATATAAGTAATCAAATATAAAATATTATTCTATTATTGATTTTTCCAGTGGGAAATGTTTTCCTATACCCACCAGACAGAAGTGTGTTAGAATATTCTCCAGAAAAGAAGGCAATAATAGATTTTGCATTTCGTCGGACGTAATGTGACGCTATATGACATCGGCTTCTGGTATTAGTGCCCGCTGATGTAATGAGCGTAGCCAGGTATTGCATCCAGTAGTCAAGGGGAAATGCATACTGTCCGATAATAAATTCATGTAGTTAGCCAGTCAGAACTCGATAATGTAACATGTGATGTGCTAAAATTGAATAGAATAAAATGACAATGTAAGGTTTTCATACGTGCAAAGAGATTGCAGGAGCACCAGAGGAGCGTTTGAACCCAAATTCATTACCGATAGCTCCAGCAAACGTATGTACGACAGTAAAATGTATTTGATTACATCGATTTTTTCCTTGTCTAATGATTAACGGCACATCAAAACATGACAGGTTGTATCATACCTAGGAAATCTGAGTAAAGTGCCTTGCCCAGAGACGCATCATGTCGGCCAACCTGAGTTGATCCGGACAGAACTCGAATCTGCAGCCTTCTGGTCACAAGTCCAGCGCGCCCCCGCAGCTCCAATTCCCCAAAAAGTATACCAAACACGATTTACACCTATATTGTAAGTGGGGTTTTTTTAAAATTAAACTTAAAAAAAATGCACTCAAGCAAAACTAAACTTCCTATATGTGCTGACGTCACAAAAAGACACGCGTAAATCCAGCTAAAACCGGCACGATCATGTAAGAATACAATAGAATAAAATTCAGTAGATTGAATTGGAATAGAATAGACAAAAGAGAAAATAATAGATAAACACTTGAATAGTAATATTTGCATACAGCTGAATGTTGACAGAATGAGTGGAATGCCATTATAATACAATTAGTTAATTAAGTAGTCTGAGCTATTTCCAGGGCATCGCAAGTAGTCTACCAGAAGAAAATTGGCGTGTGGTCGGGAAAATTCTCAGCCCAGATGAAGTAGAGCTACTAGCTGGTCCTTTCATAGCAGAATTCTGCAAGGATTATGAGGCACACAAGCTGATCCGGATGATTCGATTATCCACTCACCGCTCTGCACGCGCAGGTACTATTCTGATCACAATATGTGTAAAAGTAGTAGAATACACGATGACCACAGATTTAGCACAAAATAAGTCTTAGAATTGCCCACACTTAATGACAGTCAGAATTTACAGGAAATTAATAAGAGCTCACAAATGTTAGCTATTCACCAGTGTCATTTTATTTTCATTTAGAGCTGCATTTCCTCGCAAAATTAAAGCGTAAATTGAGATAAAGACAGGACATCTTTCGGTATCTCTTTTTTATGAAGAATAATGACAAATATTTGGAATAAATGTACTCCGGAATCGAAAAATAAGGAGAACCCAAGGAATTTCCATACTCGTCGGGTAGTCGAAATAAAAGGCACATAATTTTAGGGTTATTTACTTTGTAGGCCGACAAGAATGACTTGAGCATAGTTTCGGCGGTGCTCTCACATGTCACCTTGATCACTGGTCCGTAGTTTTGGCGTCATTAGTTAGATGAAAGAATGGCAGAATAGGAGCCGCCATATAAAGCCCTAGTTTTAGTGCTGAAAGGAAATTGCGGACACTAGGTCGCCATCTTTGTTCCTATACCCGTTTTCGTAAGTAAACAAGACCGTGTTTCTGATATAGTAATTCTGGGTCGCAACAGACATCTTCGGGTAGAGTACCAAAGCACACACCTGTCCGTTTACCTTTGAACAGGATATTCATAATAGCTTGGTCTTCCCCCCAAAATAGATATGCCATTATATGCATATTGCAAGTGTGATTTGATGATATTATCTCATTCACATCCAGCATTCACAATGCATGGACATCATTATTCCTATTTCTCAGGTAGACTAGGTTTTAATGACAATGATAATGAAAAGTCAAATGAATCGGCCATTATTTTCGGTTTATATTGAGATTTTGCGCCTATCAGATGAATTGTGCCCGGCCTAAAACCTGGTATACCTAAAACGAATTATTAGATTCTATCAAAAACCAGATTAATCACGTGAAAAAGTGTATGTTTACAACTAGGAATATGTTATCGCTGTGCTCTGACATGGAACACGTTTCATTATTGGTCTATGGTTATCCGATTTTGGTGACCGCGGTTGTGCTCGCTTGACTTCATTGTTCCAACCAAAGTATAGCCAAGGATATCATACACGGTTCGACAGGAGCAAGATAGCGGATACAAAGGGCCAGCATTTTAACACGTAAATTATGCACCAAAGCTACAGGGCGGACAGAAGGTCGCCATCTTTTTCCCACTCTTCCTGTTTTCTCATGTGAACCAGACCAAGTTTCTGGTCGACTAATTTTTCCTAGGAACAGACAATTTTGGTAAGAGCGCCAAATACACCTCTGCGGATTTTTATAAAAAAAACTCTACGCCACTAAATGTTGTCAATGCTTTAGTGTGTCCACAACACAGGGATTCCCTGAAAAGTAAATAAGCTGAACTGGACGATCTGATGAATTGTGCTGTTAAGACTACATGTGTACCAAATTAAAAGCTAGAAAGAACACGCTCATAACTTTATTTAAAATAGGTCTTGGGAGGGATGCAGCTTTGAATCATTCATCCGTTTGCCATATTTATAAAAAGTAGTTTCAAAAGGTTATGGGAATGATGCGGAAATTTGAAAGAAATAGTCAATTACACAATTTAATATCTATCATTAAAAGAAAACCCACACACTTAACTTAAAGTGTTATGTCCTTGAACTTAAACTTTTGGTTCAGAAGCTTACCTCTTTGGAGATTAAGTTCAACCCAGTCCTTTTGCAGCTTTTAAACAATGAATAATTGGACGAAATCAGCACAAAAGCTACTAATATAAACATTGAGAGAGAACCTTTCTCTTGCTCTTTCTGTCGAGGTATATTTTATATTTTCCTGAAATGCAATGAGTTTATCTCAGTAATTAAACACTAAACATTAAACATCAAATTATAACAAATAATAAAATCTATCATATGTCTTCCTAAATTGCAGCCTCTAAGTTCATCAGAAAATAGTTTAATTTCACCCTCTCGCTTTATTATTTGGTGCCGTTCTTGAGACCTTTGTGGGTTTTGATTAGTCTGTTGCAGTCTTATTCATAAAAATGTTAAAAGATCATGTCCTGGACATGAGCTGTTACAATGATTTCAAGCAAACTCTGTGATTTACAGTGTTTTTTGCTAAAAGAAGCATTTTATGCTACAGATTTAAAGATGACGAGTACTCGCTTTCGACCCGAAGACATTAACATTGACTAAGATCTAAACAGAAGACATTAACATTGACTACGAGATATTCAGAAGACACTAACATAGACTAAGAGATAAACAGAAGACACTAACATAGACTAAGAACTTGAGAAAGCTATATTTAATACCTTCATAAAGGTAATGACAGTAGTTCGTTAGTAATTCATTTTTTTAAAGGAACTGGCATAGGAAAAGATAGTGATTATCTTAAATATAGCTTTGGGGCATTAACATTGTTTTTATAATTTCAACTGTAACAGAGTTTATTATTTAAGATACAGTGAATAGGTAGTGGAGACGCATATGTCTTACTTGAGCGTCAGTGTCGTAGTATAGGACGTTCTTTGCTTGAAACTGCCGTTGTTATGTATCTGTTTCTCTAGTTGTTAATTTATATTCCCGAACTAATACAAAAGCACGTCTCTATTTCTTAGCGAAGCAAAAGTCCTTAACTAATACAAAACACGTCTCTATTTTTTTAGGGAGCTGCGAACACCACTGCGGAACCTGCACTGTAGTGCTCCAATCATCAGCAGATGCTGTGTAGAAGTCACATGAAACTGAGTTGTCGTCTCGATGTCCAGCAGAAGTGCTAGTAACGTTGCAGACCTTTATCTATTAAATAATATGTCCATTAAACACGTATAAAACTTTCAATCTCTAATAAAGACTGTGTATATCTATCTATCTATCTATCTATCTATCTATCTATCTATCTATCTATCTATCTATCTATCTATCTATATATATATATCGATCCATACATACACACGTACATACATACATACATAATAGATAATATATCTATCTATCTGTCTATCCACAAACATGTATATAGACCACATACTAGAGTTGTTGGGGAAATAATAATAATAATAATAATAATAATAATAATAATAATAATATATTGTTACTACTCTAGTTCCCAAAAAATATGTAACAGAAAGAAGTGAAACCAACAATGTAAGTAATATCATCAAGCACTGTATTTCCCTACAATACAAAGTGAAATTCAAGAGATCCTTACAATATTGTAAATCTGATTCCAAATAATCCTAAATGTCCTAATCACAAGTCCAAAAATATAGAATGTTCTGAATGAGTTCCAATATTCTTTAATGCCCTGATATAACACAATTATACAATCCAGAATGTATTTGAATGACTTCACAAAAGTCTAAAGTAATGTATTAATTCAAAAGTCAGGGCACTTTAGTAATTCCAATGAATATATTAAGTAAAAAATTCCCCTCGAATTATACCTGATTTCAACGGCACAAACTGTAAAAATCTAATCACAATATTGTTACTTATATTTAATCTATAATGTGTGTTTCAATCTTGTCCATGAAAATAAGTTGCACTTTAGATTCTGGTCACTTGTAAACAGACTGATTACATAGCATTGGAGTTCAAGGCCATTCTTATTTACAATTAAACTGTTTTGGTGAAATGAATTTTAACTCCACTAGCAATCAATGACAATGACAATGACAATGATATATTTTACGGCTACCTACCCATATACAATTCACGTGCCATTAACATTAAGATTACAATTGGAATATACCAGATTAGTGAAGTTTCTAGAACGTATTTTCTCTTTTGAATAGCATGGTAGAGAAAGTAAGATAAATTTCCAATAATACTGACCTTTTTAATCTTCAGAAATAAATACCATTTGTTTTTCTGCAAGGTAAGATTGACAGAATGATGGGAGAAGTTTTGATATTAAATCCGAATAAAATCGACATACCATGACCAAATGATATATTTCTGTTTGTAAGGCATCACATAGGGTTCAGATACATTAATTTGCTGGTATTTTATTGTTTCTTCCACTTTCAATCATTAAATTACGGGTAGAACATCAATATGAATCACCATGGACGGTTTGGATGGGGCTTACTGATATAGGTCAACGCCTTCTATACCCCATGACTTTACTACTTCATGCGGTATGGTTTAAAATTTATGAAGTAAAAAATAATTTTTATACAAGCGTGTACGCAAAATCGGCTAGCGTAAAACGATGTAGCCATTATTAATTTTTGGGAAATACAATTACTTATTCTTTGGAAGTATAATTACTTCAATTACTCATTCTTTGGAAATGAAAACGATAACACTGTCAAAACACGGCAACCGCAGGTGCAGACAATTTCGTCTTTGCATATGCTGCCAACGGCGGTGTCATTGTGGACACTCTTTGAAAACATCAACGATTTTGCGCAGCAAAATCTTCTATGTACCAAAGGTAGGCCAATACATTATTATTGATTGTGACTATACTGCATATGTGGAGATTCCTTTTCTGTGAGACTAAAATACTACTGCACGAATAGGATTATAGATCGGCACTACGCTGTATATAAAATATTCTTCTGATATTGTTTTCTTTGTGTGACAATATATTATATTGATTGTGGGTATATATTTTGCAGAGATTGTGTGAAAATATTATTTTAAATAATTACCGCGGTATATATATATATATATATATATATATATATATATATATATATATATATATATATATATATATATATATATAATGGCAAAAAATTCACAAACTGATGCGTATAGAATTTCAAAATAATTTAAGTGTTAATCTAATGCGGAAATCACATTGCCCGAACAATGGAGTGTTTGTAACATTACAGAAAAGATTAAATCGCTTTTTTCGCGTAAATGCATCATACAGGTTTGTCAAAGAGGCCCAAAAGATGTTGTATGATTTTGCAAATACATATCTGGAGGATCTTGATACATTAATGGACTTATGGATTGTATTGGAAGAACAACAACGTAGACTCGGCCAAGCTTATAACAAAAAGTCAGAAGAGTTATTATATGATATTGTGCAAGAAACGTTCAAATCGTTGATGTTGACTAGGCCACCCAGTGTAGATGATGGAACGAGTAGTGAATACGCCAGTGATGACATTGAAACAATTAATGAATATAGCAGCAGTAGCGAAGATCGCCAAGGATAAATTAATTTGAGAGATGCCTTCGGTATTATAATATATGGAAACATCAACGGCACTTTAACGTAAGTGTGAGAAATAATACAAGATGAAGAGTGTAAGCGGCATATGCGATGTCAGGAGTTTTGCGAAAAAAGATTCACATCCAAAGACACAGAAACTATTGAGTCAATATGCAACCAGTGCAAGATATTTTACGTCATCGGATGTCATTCTACAAGCGGCGGTTATATACGTGTTGGTATAATACTTTGTACTGATCAGCGTGCAGTGATTTGGCAAAATACTGAATTGAAGAAAATTATATTCAGGCATGAAAAGTTATTTGACGGTAATCCTCTGTTGATGCAACCTGATGAAAAAGTTTGTTTACGGATCATTGCCCAGAGTTTGGAAATTACGCCCATAGATGAAAATTATTTTACAGCGAATGGTCGTACAATCAAATACTATCCACTGAGAGTATTTCTACAACCCTATATATTCTTTGAGGAGTACATACGCTTGAAGTTAAGCACACCATCAATTGAGAACATAGATGATTTTTTCTATTAGAAATATAATCCGCATGTATATAAACTGTTCAATGGCATTGGGATGCAATCAATGCAAAGGTGTATGCCATCGAAAATATGAACTATGCGGCAGAACATGTCATTACGAATATTGTAAATCACATTTGCTGTCGGTGCTCGACCATTCCTTAAATGTGGTATCGGAGTTAAGTCGCGTAATCAGCTTTGCCGACCATGCGGATATGTCAGCGAGTATTATCGTGCGCGCCGGCGAAGATTCACCAACACAGCAAATATAGAACCTATTGTTTTAGAAATACCCGACGATGTTAACACCGTTGAGGAAAAACCCGACGACGTCAACACCGTTGAGGAAAAAGATATAGGAGGGAATACAATAATAATCAGGATTGAAGCGATTGCAGTTCCTAATCCTGGTGAAATAATTTAATTTTAAAAAAATGTATTGAAGGAATTTGCAATTAGACAACGCGTTTCCTTTATATACCAGCATGCCAACCATCAGTCAGTTGAGGCAACTTGCGCGAGTTCGTGGGATACGAATACCAAGCGGTATGTGAAAAGATCGCATACTTGTATTATTAGGACTTGAAGACGAGCTGCGGCAACTATCCCCTAATGAACCACAGCCGGTTGTAACGGCAACGTTAACAACACAACAACTGAAACAATCCGCGTGCGAGCGTAATACAAAAATACCAAGAGGTACAAGAAAAGCTGATATACATTTGCGCCTGACAGTAAGAGAGCTTTGTGCAACAGCATCAAGGTTAAATATTAAAATTCCTTTGTAGGCCAAGCGAGCGGAAATTGCCCGCATATTCGAGGATGAACAAAACCGACCACGCATCGCAGCCACTATCGCCGCTGAGAATATCGACGAGGCCAAGTTCTAGAATTCAAATTACAAAAACGTCATGGTGATTATGAAGATTACCATGCGATTATTCCGTATGCGTACACACCAATGAAAGACGCTAGAAAACATCTATCGAAGATGCGTCCAGGAATCGTATGAATCCACAGCGCTCTGACACCTCTGGAGTTAAGGTGGACATTTTTCTCGGTGTACATTTGATTATGCCGCTTAATCGTAAGTCATCAGACAAGAATGGGTAAACAATTGAAACCCCATGGATTCACAGCGGTGCTCGTACAATCTTGAACAGTAAAGGCATCGAGGCCATCAATAACAAACGCGACAAAGGCTTTAAAAACATTCTCAAGACGTTGGAAAAATTTACAAACGCAGGGTCATGATGGACTCTTGACAAATGCGTGAAAGTTCAATTGCATACTTCCCGAAACATACCAATCCGGGGGTCTAATTATATTCCAACTCCAAAGTATGTTCCGCCGCGGTCAGTGATAAATGTGAAAAATGATGACAGTTGATTTGAATCGGCGCTCACGTGCGCATCACATCCTGCGAGCGATGACACAGATCACCCGCGACAATGCCTACAATGCCTAGGTGAACTCAAGTTTGGTAACAAAGAATTTCCTGTACAGGTTACTAAGGCCATACTTAAAAAGTTTGAAGAACTCAACCCTGGTATTGCCGTTAACGTGTACGCTTGGGAAAAAGGTTTTTCTGCGCTTGCACTATCGCCACACATGCAAAGCAAAAATTAGAATGGGGGGACCCAGGTTGATTTGCTGTTGCTGATCTATATGAATGATTCAGAGTCGCGATTTCATTATATGTGGTTAAAGAATCTTTCCCGGTTGCTTAACAGACGCAGCAAGCACCATGGTAAAAATTTCCGTGTCGACGTTGCCTGAATTTATTTAGCACGCAAGAGCTGCTTGACGACTATGACTTTTACTGCGGTGGAATGAGTGAAAAGCTGCAACGTACAATCATGCCAAAATATGGCAAGAACATTCCGAAAGTTCCGTATATTATCAATCCGGACTCCGAATGCTTGAATGTCCCTGCTTCCCCAACCGAGGTTCAGTCAAATACAACGCAAGTTGCTGAACAAGTCCCATGCGAAGTTTGCTACACTGCAGTCAGATGCGAAGGAGCGACTGAGCCACCAATGTTGTATTGTGGCCAGGACTAGGTTGAGGTTTCTTAAATTGCTCGAGGTTACAGCGAAATGGATCCGACAACAGCTCTCCTCGCTCGCAGACATGATTATAACCCGTGATGATATGCGCGAGTTTTCCTCGGCCACTTATTGCTGGATCAGCTCCACCGAATAAAAGGTTCGTGATCACTGTCACCTCACTGGTGCGTACAGAGGAGCCGCACAGAACGCATGCAATCTACAGTTGGCGAATTTACCCAAGTAAAACAAAAATATCTATGGTGCTTCATAACCTGCGTGGGTATGATCGCCACCTGATTATGCAAGGAGTCACAGCAGCTTCAAATGCACCAATAAGCATCATACCGAACACGATGGAAAAATACATGACGTTTAGTCTCAACCAGCTGCAATTCATCGATTCGTTGCAATTTCTGAACCCAACCCCACCCCACCCCCACTCCCGGACAAACTCGCGAGCAACCTGGCAGCGAATGGTAATGATCGTTTTACAATCACTCGGCGATATGGTGCTGACGATGAAATAATCGGTTTACTCACCCACAAAGGAATAAGTTTGCTAAAACTCACTTGCCACCAATCGAGGCATCGCTGTCTCGCGAGGGAATTTCTGGTGATGATTACGTGCACGCGACCAATTTTTGGTCTAAATTTAATTGTAAAAATTTAGGAGACTATCACGATTTATATTTACAAACCGACGTGCTTTTATTAGTGGGTGTGTTTGAAGCATTCCTCGACACAGCCATACTGGAGTATAGCTCAATCCCGCGCACTACTTTTCGTCACCGGGAATGGCTTTGGATGCACTGCTGTCAAAAACAAAGGTGGAGTGGGAACTGCTAACCGATATTAACCAGCATCGGTTTGTGGAACGTGGTATCCGTAGTGGGATTGCTATGACAAGCCACCAATACGCTCGCGCTGACAACCCAAACGTGGACGGATACGATCCTGCTGTCCCAAATAGTTACATCATGAATATTTACACCGACAACTTGTATGAATGTGCGATGACGCAGCCTATGCCTTCTGGTGGGATTCAGTGGATTAATCCCATAACTGTGGGTATACAAAAACAGATATGTGGGTACGATTTATAACAGTGACATCGGGTACTTTATGGTACCCCGCGGGTGGTTATCCCCGTATCAGTGTGGGATTGTGGACGAATGCGGACGCAGGTTTACAGAATTCACCAAGCTTGTCCCGAATTATCGGACCTAGAGCAATTATGTAGTCCACGTACGAAAGCTGCAGTTGTATTTACGGCTGGTGCGTGTATATGCAAAGTCCACAGAGTGTTACAGTTTCGCAAAAGAGAGCATGGATGGCGCTGTAAATACAAATTAATACGAAACTGCGCACAGACGCCACAAATGAGTTTAAAAAAGACTTGTTTAAACTTATGAACAACGCTGTGTTTGGAAAAAAAATGGCAAATCTTCGAAAACGAATCTGCGTCGACCTTGTCCGTGATAGTGAACAAGTTAAACTTCGCAGGCTTGTTACTGAGACCGCGTTTGAGCCACGAAAGCAATCTGGCGGCGGACTCATTGCTGTTCACAGTAAAAAAGCAAAACTGAAGCTGACAAATTTACGTTGGTGCATTTGTGCTAGATCTTACGGTGACAACATTAAAATGCTGTACACGGATACAGATTCGTTGTTGATGTATGTCACAACTGATGATGTGTATGCGGACATGGCTGAACCATATTTGGTAGATGAATTTGACACAAATGATTATTCAAAAGATCATTGGCTGTTTAGTAACACAAACAAAAAGGTTGTTGGTAAGTTCAATGATGTGCGCTCGGGAAAGCTAATCAAATAGTATGTGGGACTGCGTCCCAAAATGCGTTCGATTCTGGTTGGAGGCTCCAAAAAACATCAAGAAGGCGAAAGGAGTCTCACTCGTGATTGTGCCAAAAAGATCTCCAGCACGATATGTATGTGGAATGTCTTCGCGAGGGAAGCGAATTCGCTCACACAGCAAATCTAATCCGGTCCAAGAAACATCGGATGGGTGTGTATCGTTGCACTAAAGTAAGTTTGTCCCCACTTGACACCAAACGGTGGATATTCCCCGATGGATTAACTACTTACGCGTACGGGCACCACACGATTGTAAATCAACTTACGATTGATGCGCTAGCACATTAAAATAGACTTTGGTGGTAGTACCGTATCCCAGGGAACGACTTGCAATTCCGCTCGCACAAATACTCTGCTTGGTGGATTTTCTGTTCATTCATCTGCAGGCGCTAAATGGTATCGTGTCCCGGAAAATTAATCAGGTCCGAGATATTGAATGTATCGACGGACCATACCGAGTCAGCAGCATGACGTTGCCCGCTTTTTAACTTCCCCGGTACATACAGATACCGAACCAAATCGTTTCCGAGTGAGGCTAAAACTGATTTATGGGTAACGGTGACAGTCTTCTGCCTAATCGCCTCAGCAGGTTTTAACCCATTTGCGCGTGTGGTTTCGTTATTCAACGCTGCTATGACTGATCGAAGCATCGTCAAGCACTTGCGAGATAGTTCTTTACGATTCATCAACAATTCTTGCGCGTACTGATTTCCAAATAATCGTTTCGCAAGTGTAAGGCTAAATCGTTCCACAATGGCTTGATCGCGATGTATACCATGTCCAAGAAGAACGAGCACCTTATGTATTGTTAACAATGCAGCAACGACTCCAGGAAATTCTATGCCCGGGTCCACCTGCAACAGTCGTGGCCATGTTAGCGGTGAACGTGTGTAAATACGTTTAAGCTCATGTGCGACACTTGCTGAATCTTTGGACGTCAACGGTTTAGCTTCCTTGTATCTACTGGCAATATCAACAATAGTTAACGCGTACTTGTAATTGCGTCCGCGTACCCGATCATGCGGAAGAAACAAAAGATCAGCTTGGTGAACTTCGTTAGGTGGTCTCACGTCAAACCATCCACGGGAAATTTTCCTTGGTGCGGGTAGGTAAATCTGCCACAGCGCTTGTTTGGCCAACCATGCTCATTGGTGACCTTTGCCGCGCTCGGTAACTTTTCAACAGCAGCTTCACCTTTTGAATAATCATGTTTGTTATATTACGGTTTTACCTCCAAGTGCAATCTTAGCCTTCATACCTCCTTTAATGATCCATTTGGCAATTCTTTCTCAGCCGACTTTTCTTGTTTTAGACCCAGAGCTTTCAGCTCCACCGATAGAACTGGAGGTTCTTATGAACGTAAACTTCTTTGCTCCACATCGGACACAAGTTTCATCTATTGCGGCTCAACCATTACGTGTTTGAACCCGAGCTGGATTCGCGGTATGAGTTTTCTTGCTCCATCGCACACAATATGAAGACATGATTGAGTCATACAACAATTGATATTCAACATGGCATCACTAAAGAGAAAAACCTACTTTACCGTCATTGATTTCTCAGCGCAGGCAAAGCCCTGACCACCCAAGCAGGGTGACATGTTTCCAAACTCTCTTCGCGTGTTGATTATTGGCCAGGATTGATCCGGGAAACTCAACTGTTGTTGATTCTGATCATGACATGGTTAACGTGGGATCGTCTGTACGCGATTGAGCCGTCGGCGGACGATCAACCATGTTACGATGTGCTCAAAGATTTTACGGAAGCGCTTCAGTCGTCCAAGACGTCGTCATCGTCCAGCATTGATTTATTTTCCATAATTGATGAAGCCCCTGCCCTTGACATCCGTGATACGAGCGTGAATAATCCTGTCGTGTACGACGATGAGATGCTTGGATATCAAGACAGCCCTGCGAGAATATTTTCCCGAGGTCGACACAAAAACACAGACGTGATCTATGTGATTCAACGATACACACACGTGCCTAAAGCGATCCGAGACAATTGTGACATGTTGATGATATTTCGTGGCATTGACGTGCATGGTCTTGCAAAGATTCATTGTACTTGGTGTGCCGCCAACCACTCGTGGAATTAGTTTTGGAATATGTTCGTGGATGTCACCCAGGACCGGTATAGTTTTCCCATGATTGACTTGACTACATCATCCGGTTCTAACTGGGGAAACTATCGTGCGGATTTGGATAAAGCAATTTAACCATGATAAACATATACAATAACGAGATCCACCAGAGATGACATAGCAGAGGCTATTGACCGAAGTCGCAAAGCCGCGAGCGATCAACTGGAACTTCTACGCGAGTACATGGATGCCTGCAACATGTCAAAGATATGGTGCAGTCGCGACCGACTGCACGGGAAGACCTCACAGTGGATTTTGAACAAACGGTTGCACCACTGCTCAAACCAACAAAAGTGATTGCAGCCAAGACTGCAGAAACTGCGGAACAAGCGAAGAGAGACGTAAGCACAAATGCCGCGATGATAGGAACACAAAAACAATCTGGTTCGATCAGGCGTGCGCTAGAACAATTAGCACAAATAAAACAGTTAGATGTTGGAGTCTCAACTACCTAAAAACACATAACCGATGTCACCTCGACGAACTCCGGCTCACATGGGTGTTCAGAGAGAGAACTGGGGTTACAAAAATAACGAAGGATAAAGTTATGTTGCCAGAGTTTAATCAAAATGTTTTACAACTATCAAATCTTCGGTAAAGAAGGATCAAATCATCCTGGAAGATTTTTAAACAAACATTTAAATCCTTTTTGGAAAAACGTTATGGGTCTCGCAATCCGGAGCCTCCGGTGGATATGCCTCCTGAGGATGAAGAATATCTCTCCCCATCAGAGGATCTCCACCAGCAACCAGTGGTCTTAGTGATCGTGCATTCAAACGTGGGACAATCAAAGGTTCCATAACAACAAAAGGGTTTAAATGCGTGTCTGTGGACCAACGACAGATCAGTAAACTCATGGATTGACTGGAAACACTAGTGGTGTCAGTTCGCGCGGGCAGCAACGCACCAGAATTCATCAACGAGGCAGCATTAATTTGTCAGCGATTGCTCACCAACGGTATCATGAACCCGAGGACGTTTCGCTTGGTAATGCACGAAGTCATCGAATACATCGAATACATCGATGATATATGTAACACTGATGATGAGTACTGAAGCTCTTTCTATCGAAACACTTCCTGTTTAACACATATATGTCGCAATGCAGCGTATTGTTAGAAATACAACTCCGAGAATTACCTCGATGATTACAATGTCATCAACGACATCAGAATTTGTGTGACTTTTTCAACTCCAATCACCACAGGGGAATCCTGCACACTTGAGATCGCACTAGTGTCGTTTCGCGTGTATTACAGTTGGCCTAATATCCAATCACAGCCGTTTGGTGGCCTTCCGTGAATAAATTGTTCGTGTTTTCGTCGGACGGTATCGCCGCCTGGAATGATATTGACCTTCCCACGTTGGTGACCGGCAAAGACTATACAATGTTCATACACGAACACGAGCCCACACTCTGCTCTGCCACTTCGATCGAATCTCAACAGTATGAGGTTAACATCGGACGGTCGTCGCTGGAAACAGTTCTCGGTTTGTCTTAGATTCCCGCGGACACACGAATCTTACGTATCGGATACAATATCTTCCGAGACATTGTCAGGATTACCTCAACGATTCAGATTAATTTGACTTGTGAGGCCATAAGTGTCAGTTACGAAAGCGGAGCTTCATCAAGCGTTGCCTTTTAAGGTTATATATTGTTTGGAATTTCCCCAACCGTTGAATCGGGTGATCTGCTGTCCATTACTCCCGCTGCGCCCGTATATCTTCCATGCCACAATCCCCGGTTCACACAACTTCGTTTTACTCTTATGGACTAGGAGGCGCACATGTTAGATCTCCGCCGGCAAACATTAACATTACAATTGTACATTAGAGATCGGCCTGACGTTTAAATATAATGACAGTCGTACGTGGACGTGCGATACCCGTGCGTGTTGTCACTTGGTGATGTTGTCCAGGGATTATTTACAGGAGCGCCAAAAAAACTCGCGGCCTTGTCTTCACGCTCTGCACCGATCTCAAAACAAGTTGCAATGCGAGTCGTTGATAGCATCAAAAACGTTGCTGCGGATCTGTTGAAAAATCTGGGATTGCGAGCAGTTAAATCGATTCAAGCTTGACTACAGCGATTAGTGACTCATGAACCATCAACGACAGCTACACTTCCATCAACAGCAAGAATGCCAGGCCATGTGAGTAAAATTATTAATGAAACTGCTCAACAACGTTTAGTTGATTCGATGCTTGCAATTGCAGTAATGGGAAGCGGATTACGTTTGTGAACTATTCCCGGACGCGAGTGGTGAAGAGGTCTTAGACGAAACAGATAATGTATAAGTGAAAACAATGGCTCAACAGAAGTACCCAATACCGCGGTTGACATGAACCCACAACCCCCTGGGTTTGTTGACAGACCTGGTGATGGCGGCGCCACTATACGAAGTAAAAACCTGACTTACAACCTTGGATTAGCGGCGCATCGAAGACATCTTAAAGGACATTCATTATCATTTCTCTCAGTCACATATTCGGGTTTTGTTCGAATGTTCGCAAGACAAACATTGACTAAACAAAGAAGAGAAAGATCTCGACTGTTAATCAAAAAGGACGCACTTGTCTGCTTAACAGTTCTTGGACGAAAACGATCGTTAGAGCCAAAAGGCAAAGGCGTGTTTCTAAATGAACGTGGTGCCAAACCACAGGAACGCACAATTGCCAGAGACTTAAATATTGCCCTAGAAGATATTTGCTATGATTGTATGACGATTGTACAAGTGAAGAAAAGTGTTTGGTTGGAAGTGCATATACGTATTGCAGCTGAACAAGGCAAGCCTGTTCAGCAATTAGTCTCCACGATGACAATATTAATTGAAGAACTATGATAGACCCTCAAAGCAACCGACGCAAAAAAATAATAGAAGCATAACAACAGCTGCGAGATGAAATCACCAAGAAAACCGCGCTACTCGTGAAATACAAACGCATGTATGTGGTTGTAGGTGCTATTTGCGGAATCACAACCGCAACCACTGTTTGTCTTGGTGTTGCTGGAATTCTGACCACATCAACTATCATAAGTACACTAATCGGATTTGTTGTCGGAGGTATATCGATAGCAACCGGAATCGCATGCGGTGCTGGTAAAATAAGCTCGCAGATGCTGCAGTCGCAAATGTGTGTTTATTCGGAACTTCTCGCTGCTGCACAAATGCGTCTCAGGTCTCACTGTACAGTTGTTTTAGTGAATTTTCATCCGACAATGACATATTGCAGAAAAATTAGAATAATTTTACATTAAAGATACAAACTAGCCAATAATTTTTGTGGAAAGCATGCATATAAGATTTTGACTGAGGTATTCAGGTTAATTCCTTGTACAACTGGTGGCTTTTCTACTGAACCGACACTACCACCAACCCCTCTTGTTTACATTCATTTTTGACAGCAAAGAGCTATTTTGAATATTTACCTGTGACAAGGAGGCTCAAAGAATCGGTATGTGCCTTATGCATAATTAAAGTTCACTGGTAGTATAACAAATTAACATACTTCTCATCATCCCTTAACCATCTAGATTTTGAGATACTTACCGCTGTAGCAGACATACATAAATGCTTAAGCCAAGTCGGCTATTCAATTGCAGCCCAAGTTACGCATTTGATCTCCAATGCTAGTCTAACTGTGACATGCAGTCACCAAACAAGCCAACCCATTTTCAAGTCTAACTCAAAGTAAATGTAAACCATATTACAGATTTAGCTTCTGTGTGAATTTACAAACACTAGGCTTATGCTAATTAGACTCATGCTTCCTACCTTAAAAATTAGGGGGTGGGGGTCATCGAAAATAAAACGATTAGCATTGGTAAGTTTGACATCGTCTTGGCGGAAATGGAAAACCACCGACGACTTCGTGCGCAGATTTGGAACCGAAGCGTTAGCGACCTAAAACAGGTGTTTTAAATTACAGACAGTGAAAATCGTGTAACTGTTTGCTGTGTATATGAAGCTGTGGCTCAACATTTACGCTAGCAGATTTTACTTCGCAAAATCGTTCAGGTGAGCAAATAGTATCCAATATGTTTGCGAAGAGTTTCCACAATGACACCGCGGTTGGCAGCATATACAAAGACGAAATTATCTGCACCTGCGGTTGCAGCGTTTCGACGGTGTTATCGTTTACATTTCCTAAGAATGAGTAATTGTAGTAATTATATTTCCAAAGAATAATTAATTGTATTTCCAAAAAATTAATAATGGCTACATCGTTTTACGCTAGCGTAAACATTATTTTTCACTTCCAATTTTAACCATAGCGCATAAACTCGCGTGTGACGCGCGTGGTAAAAGTATGAAAGTTATGGGGTATTGAATGCGTTGACCAAAATCAGTAAGCCCGATCCAAATCGGGCATCTAAAACCAATAAAATTAGTTTTATCAAGATTATTCTTTATCCCTATTTCATTGCAAAATTTCCTCACAACCTTAATTTTAATTTGTTAATTTATCATACTATCTGCACAATTAGCATCATCATCAGTATACAATATGATCAAAAAGTCATGTATATCAGGAGAAACAAATATTTCACGTCTTCATTTTTCTCTTAATTTGGTAATCAAGTCTTGTTATTTATAAATAAATTAAAAATCAGAGGACTTAGAAAGCAACTTCGTTTAATTCCTGTTTGTATTTTTGCTTCAGTGCTACTTCTCTCACTGTTATCTTCTGTGAAACCTGTGTATTTGTAAAGTTGGCTTTGAACCATTTAAATAATATAAAAGCTGCAGAAAGTGGTGACATGGATTTTGATACAATTTTAGATAATCCTTATTACGATGAAGATGAATTTCACGAATAAACTGATAATGCAATAGATGAAGATTCTTTCACAAATAATAGTTTATCTAATAATGGATTTGAAACTACTAAATACACACCAAAGTCATTGAGTAAATAATGATAATAAATTGGTTTATAACAGATCGACATTGATATGAAAATACCCTAAAAATACTTTACAGTTAATGAATACAAGATAAGACACAAGTAATCCTTTTTTTTTAAAATAAATGGTCAGATAAAATTGAACACTGAAATAATGGTTATGGTATTATGAAGAGCCTGGAAAAAACAGATCTAAACGTTCCAGATTCAATACTGTCTCCTGGAGGATTAGGAAATGCAATCAAGCATGATGGTAGTGATAAACGTGAATTTTCAGAGTCATTGAATTTTCGAAAAATTATGTAAATTAGATACAAAAAACATTTAACAGAGGATTCAGTGCCCATTATAAATTATAATCTACTGATGTACAAAGACAGAAATGCACGATTGAATACATAAAACAACAAAGAAACACAAAACAGAAAAGTAAGAGAAGCAAAGCTTTTAATAGATGATTACCAATAAAATGCAAGATGAAAGAGAATTAAGAGGTTATGTGAATGACGTTGAAGTAGTTAAATAAAAATTTGATCATATGAAATCAGACGTTGAAATAGTTGGACATTTAACAGATTTTAAAATTAACTTTAGAAAAAATAACAACATCAATATCAAAGTTAAAGAAACGTGACATTATCAGAAAGATTAAAACAACTGATCAAAGAAAACAGCGTAACAATTGCTACCATATTCACAGGATAGGCATGATAGCAGCAACTCTTGGTCTAGAAAATATTTGGTAAAAGGTTTGACAGGTGGTGGTTTAGGAACAAATGTTGGTGGAGGAGGAGAGAAAGCAGTTCATTCATTGCCAAATTCAAGCAAAGAATGCAAAATATTGCCCATTATTTGTTTGTGTCAGCTAAAGAAAAGCAGCTGCATCATTGCCTGGTTTCACTGGCAGTGTAATAAACTGACTTTTACAATCAGCTGGACAAATTGTCTCTTTATTAGCTGATCATATCATTCTGCTCATTTTAACCCAAGTTGGTTTGTTGTTTGCAGTTTTTATCAAAGGTGTAGACACGGAAAAAAAAAAACGATACAAAATAAAAGCATATTTAAAAAATACGTTAAGCCAGCCCCTGCATCCATATAATGTTTATCAACGATTATTTATTTGGTCATCTATGTCTTTTAAATCATGCGCGGTTGCGATTACAAGACTCACCATTTTCGTCCTTCTTGTTCCATACAATATTTACCCACGTTATCTTCTTTTATCTCATTGTCTGTCTTTTCTCGAATTGTTACTGACTGCATATCAGATGCTGGCATTATATTACTAACCACTTTGGTATTTTTTGCAGTGTTTATTCCAAGTTTAAATGTATCTGATGACAATCTTACGCTTTTTTTTCTTTCTGTCTTTTTTTCCCAACTTTTGAATCTTAAATATGTGCTGAATTCTGTTTGTAATATTTTCATTTCAATCCTAGTCTTTTCCACCCAAAATAATGTTTCAAAAACTTTTCTACGCTATCTTAAACAGATGAAACAGACTGCATAATATAGGTTTTATTCTGTACTTTAGCTCATAAAACACAAATTACATAAGACCTGATACTTTCATTTAGTTTAGATATTCCGTTTTCTGTTATTCCATTTCTGTCTTGTATAAAAAAGCAAGCCTATACTATTTTTTGTATCAGTCGTTAACACTGAATGTATTACTTTGGCTGGCATTTTTCACCAGTATACAACTGTTCCAGTTTCGTAATTATAAAGTCTTTACAAGCATCTTTAACATTATCTGGTGTTGGTTCCGCAAAGCCCTGATGTACAGTTGTACGTTCTTCAGAACCATTATTAATTAAGCATTTTATTTATTTTCATTGATGTATTTCCAGTCATTATATGTCGGAATATTAAAATTAGTACAAATTATGTTAAATTTTTTTAGGTCTAAATTATTGTTTGAGAGATCCAAATCTTGATGATCAGGTAACGGTATTGAGAGTTCAGACAACAGTTTTTGTATCTCAAAGTACACATGAAACCTATATATTGATTTTACTAGCTCAGGTATACTTTGATCTGATATACGCCAGGAAGATGTTCCGCATACTAATGTTGACATCCATATTGAACAGTTCAAATGATTTTGCCAAAATTCTATATCGCAATGTGCTCTTTATCTGTACAGTGTATCATCATTGTCAGTATTTTAATGGAAGGTAAAATTGCGGAGCTTGAAAAAAGCTTGAGCATGTAATTACAGACCAAGAAAAGATATTTTATAAAAATCAGAGACAAAGGTATAGTTTTTAAAAATATATATATATTCCTAATGTTTCAAACATGTACCATGTATTATACTGTCCTTTATTTATTTATTTTTTATATTTTGTGGATAGTAATGGCCTAGGAGTTTTAAAAACAATAATTTGGAGAATAGTAGAATCATTATGAGTAGTTTAGGGAGGGAACTGAGAGCCAAAGGAGGCACTTGAGAGCCATATGGGAATTTAACATGGGGGAGGCATTTGTGAGCCATACCGGATTTAACATGGGGGAGGGATTTGAGAGCCATACGGAAATTGAACATGGGAGGCATTTGAGAGCCTGACGGGAATTTAACATGGGGAGGCATTTGAGGGCCATAAGGGAAATGAACATGGAGTTTAAAAAGGGTTTATAGAGTAGAAGTGTTGATGGGGTAGAAGTGTTTATAGGGTAGAAGTATTTTAGACGGACTGAATAGACACATGCAACCAACACACAAACAAACATAGAAACATAGAAAGACGATTGGTAATGTTTGATTGTTTCTTTTCTAAAAGATGTGGGTGGCCCTGAAAAGAGATTTCAAGGCCATGATGAAAAGCGAACCTAAAACCACTAAAACAGACACCGCCACGGAGACGACAGAAGAAGACGTCACACGAGAAGTGTTTCAAACTCCGTCTGCTCCCATCCCTAGTAAGATTCCAGCTTCCTTGTTGACACCCTCTCCTACGCCTCAACGAGAAGAAATGAAAGCTTGGGTTAAAAAGATGATGTCCACCCCACCTTCAGCAGAAGAAAAAAAGAAAGAAGGGAAGACAGAAGTGAAAAAAGATACCAAGAAAAAACCTACCACTTCACAACCGACGCCGGTGGCTCGTCGGACGCGTCAAGCTTCGTCCAAGCCTATCCTACCCCGCGACACCAAAAGTAGCATCGAACAGTGGGTGACTTATTGAGGAGTAACACAATCATGGAGACACTTTTAACTAGCATTTACTACAACCATGCCTATACTGCTGGTTACGGAGGAGTTCAAAAATTGTATCGGGCCGCTAAAGGCAAATTGAAAAGTCTACGCTTGCCAGAAGTACGACGATGGTTACAAGAACAATCGATGTACACGTTACACAAACCCATTCGACGAAAATGTTCTAGAAGTCAAACCAAAGTGGCTGACATCGATCATCAATTGCAAGCATACTTAGCTGATGTCTCTCATTTGGCAGCCTACAATCGTGGTTACAAATATTTGTTTTGTGTCATTGACGTGTTTTCCAAATTTGCTCCGGTCGTTCCTTTGACTTCAAACAGCAGTGCTGAGTTATTACGCGCTTTAAAACTGGTGTTGAAACAAAGTGGTCGTCACCCTTTATGATGGCAAACAGACAAAGGCACCGAATGTTTGAACCAAGCTTTTCAAAAAGAATTGAAAAAACGCCACATTCATTTTTATACCACTGAAAATCCTGAAACCAAAGCCAGTGTCGTGGAACGTTTTCAAAGAACTTTGAAAGAACGCATGTGGAAATATTTTACACATCAACACACTCTCATGTACATCAACGTGTTGCCACGTCTGGTCAAAGCTTACAATCAATCTTACCATCGTAGCATCGGATGTGCCCCCGAAGAAGTCATCCCTGAAAACGAAGTAAAGGTGTTTGATACATTGTTTGGTACACCTAAGATTGGACACAAGAAAGGCCTGGGTTCGCATTTTAAGATACCAAACTTACTTTTGACAAATGTTATTTACCAAACTTTACTACCGAATTGTTTAGTGTCACTGGACAAGTGCATGGACGTGATCCTCCTGTCTAAAACTTGGAAAACATGCACGGAGAAGTGTTAAAAGGAATTTTCACTTGCCTGAGTTACAACGAGTCACTAAAAAGACGACGACGTGTACGATATCGAAAGCATTTTCGAACGAAGAACACGTAAAGTGGGTAAACGTTGAGTGGAAGAAGTGAAAGTGCGTTGGAAAGGATAACCTCCATGTTTTGATTCCTGGATTGCCGCTTCCCAAGTCATCGACTATAAAAAGAAGAAGTAACCAACATGCCATTCAACACAGAAGGTATCTCTTCTTCGCAGAGTTCCTCTCTTCAAGAATTACAAAAACAACCTTTGTGGGTGTGGTGCGAAGAACGTGTGCCTAAAAATCAAATCGTTTTTTTTTCTGCCAAATCTTTGTTGTATATTGTGTCATTAGAGCAGCCATTGCCAATTTGAGTTTGCAACAAGTTGAGAAACAATTGTGGACCATTTTACTTTACAGTTGCATCGGTTATCTTCTGCCTAGTCCTTCCTTGAAATATACGACGAGCAGTAACAACAGCAACAACCACAACGGTACGGCCAACGCCAGTCATCCTTCTTCCAGTCACAACAACAACAACAGCAGCCCTCTTTTGGAACATTTTGAACATCATTCTCCTTTGACCACGAGTGACTCCTCGGACACCAAAACCCTTGAACTACTAAGAATAACCAATTTTATTTAACCTTACCCAGTGACAGTTCTATGGAACTGTTTCACAAAAATACCTTATGTTGTTTCACTGCCAAATTACCTCAGTCCATACAATTGGATCAAGAAGCTCATTGGGAAGTGGCTTTGGTAGAAATCATTCATCCTACGCAAGCCGTGAATATCAACGAAGGTCAAGTGCAAGAACACTTGGACAAATATGAACCCAGCTTTTACGAATCCAAAAAAGCATTACACGCCAATCCTCCTTCCTCGACTAGCTATACCATGAGAATTCCTACAGAGTCTTATTTTAATGCTCAACATTTGGCGGACACCATTGCGGCTATGTTCAACGATCATTTTGGCAAAGCCTTGGACAAAGCAAAGGAAACTGTCCTGATAGAGTACCATAAAGTTTCACATCGTCTTAAAATGCATTTTTCGGACCCCAGAATATTGTCCATCACTTTTGTCCTGGGTTATTTGATATTTTGGGTGGATACACAAAACTAGCTCCCATGGAAACACGTATCACGTTCACGGTCAATTTGTACATCCTCATTATCTTCCAGTCAGTAAATCGTATTTTGACAGTGTCAGCATTAGTATAAAAGGAGATCTGGGACAAAATATTCTATTCACTAAAGGAAAAGTCACGGTGAAGCTACATTTTCGAAAAAGGTTCTCTAGTGAATTGTAACACAAAAATGTATCCTGTGCACAGAGGAGTTGCTAGACAATGAGGACATGGTTTAGGAGACATGTTAAAATGCGCTTTTCGTACGGTAGCCCCCATCTTGAAACATATGGTGACTCGAGGACTGCATACCTTAAAAAATGCCGCTTTGACGCAAGGACAAAATGTGTTGCTGCAAACTGGAAACGAGAGACCCCTATAACATTCGCTTCACACTTCTGGCCCTGGCATTACTTCTTCCTCAACGCCACAGCAAGGACAAGGCAGAAGAAAAAGACGTCGACACCCCTTCAGAGCTCATAAACACGGTGTTCAAAAAAAGAATAAGAAAAGAAGAACTGTCAGAGAATTAGACGTGTTTGATTACTAACTATTGAAAATGATGCACCGAGATTCTTGCGAACTGGATCTGTTTGCCATGCCCCCTACTATGATGACGATGCAAGAATCCCAACGGGTAGAATTTTATCCTGTATCGTCTTTGACGACTTCAGCCCCTATCGAATTTGAAATCAAAGGACAAACCTAAGATTACATCGATCTGAATAGCTGTCACTTGTATCTGAAACTCAAAGTGCTGGGACCGATGACAGAGTAGATCACGTCAATAATTTCATGCATTGCTTGTTCAGCGAAGTGGATTTGTACTTGAATAACAAACTGGTAGGCAGCAGCATGGATACTTATCCTTACCGTACTTACTTGGAAAATCTCTTGACGTACAGCAAAGAAGTTAAGAACACCCATCTGGATGCTTCCGTGGTATGGAAACCTGACACCTTGGATGCCTTCAACGACACAGCGTTGACTGCAGATGCCAATCCTCACTATGTGGGATTTAACGAGCGTCGAGAGAAAATCAGACAAGGGCGCACTTTAGAACTGATGGATCGTTTGCATTTGGACATGGGGTTGCAAGACAAGTATTTGTTAAACGGAGTGGATGTACGCCTGAGACTGAATCGCAGTAGTACCGTCTTCCATTTGATGACTAATGCAAACGAGTACAAAGCCATCATCGAAGAAGCCAGACTTTACGTACGCCGTGTAGACGTGTTACTTAAAGTAGCCAAGTATCCTGTGCGACGAGTAGAAGTGAAAACGTTTACCATTGCCTCTGGACTCCGCTCGAAAGTCGAAGAAACGTCTTCCAATGACAGCTCCCCAAACATTTGCTGATTGGCATCCTCAGTAATGCATCCCTCAACAGAGCCATCGATCAAAATCCTTTCGACTTTCAACACTTCAATGTCTCCAAGATAGAAGTCACTCGAGATGGTCAGACTGTGTGTACCAGACCTTTTTAACCTAACTTTCCCCAGAAAAATTACTTGAGATCTTACCTGACTCTGTTTGAAGCCACAGGACAATTAGGCACCAACAGCAGCCACGGTATTTCGTACGAGGATTATGCAGGCGGATATGCTTTGTGTGGATTTGATTTCACTCCCGACCAGGCAGCGACGAAGGACATTTCCACCCTATAAAATCAGGCCAACTTTGTGTGGATCTTCAGTTTGCCACAGCTCTAGTCAACACCGTAAACGTCATCTTGTATGCAGAATTTGACAATACTCTCGAAACTAACAGTTTGAGAGAAGTGATTCTAGACTATTAAAGATGCAACACGAAGAAGATAGAAGATGAGGGATTTTTTATCGAGAACCAAAAGAAAACACAACTACAGTCATGATGTCAATATGGCCAGAACAAGAACAACATTTAGTCTCCTGTTTTGCTACGGATATGGCTGAAAGAATTACAAGTCTGACCAGAGAACACTGTCATGGATGTCAAATCGATCATCCGAGTCAGAAACAACACGACAAATGTATGATGATGAGTTCAAAAGAAAAAATGGAAAAATATCTAGATGAGGCATGGTCTCTGATCTCAGAAGAAAAGGTGTTGAGAAAGTGGTATAAAGACTTGCAGGATCGTTCCTCACCGCCATTGACTTCTCTGGAGACCCGACGCATCGAGCTCTCTTGCAACATAGTACAGAGACTACTCATGGCTCATCGACTTACTTGACAGACATATTCAAGCATAAAGTCAAGTGTGAATTGATGAGTCATCATTATCTGTGAAGAAAAAATGGATACCTGGGAACTTCATTACCTGTTAACTTGCAGTTCGTACACCGCATCTTTGAATCCTGTGGTGTGTGCTAAAGATGAACTTCCACATCGCAAACCTAAAGACGTTCAATCCTATGTCATCAATACCGACGACAGTGATCGACCAGGAACCCATTGGGTGGCAGTGAACTTTCCCAACGATCACAGTGTGCACTATTTTGATTCTTATAGATTACCTCCTTTGGAAGACGACATCATTGACTTTATGAGAAGCAATGCTACCTCCATTCGATTCAATAATAAGAGATTACAAGGATCAGATTTCATGGTGAGTGAACAATATTGTGTACATTTTCTTCATCAATGCAGTCTAGGATATTCCTTAGAACATTTAGTGACTTGTTTTGATAGGGAGTACGCAAGAAACGATACTAAAGTAGAATTATGGTTTTGTGAACATTATGGTTATCTGTTGTCTTTAGCTAAGAAACGTAGTGTGCATCGAGGGCAGAATGACTTAGAACAGTGGAAGTCGAGTTTGACTTCACAATGTTGTCAACCCTGTAAATACGTTCATGTTTAAAAAAATGTTTGTTTGTATTTTGTGTTAGATAAACTTCATCTTGTTTTATTAAAAATAAATGTTTAATTTTTTTTAAAATGGTAATGTGTTGTTTATTTATTGAAACGAAATGAACTGTATATGCTCTTTGACCTCTCTCTATCGATCGGAGATACCTACTCTTTCACATTTCTCACTATCGATCTGAGACATGTTTTCCATCGCGTCTGCGCTTCCAGCATATAATGCGGTGCGTTTGCCAGTCGGGTCACCCCAAACCTGGCAAACCCCTATGATATCAAAGTTATAAATAGGATCAAAACTGGATAAAACACTATTAGCCAGTAGGTTTGGAAGATTTTTGCCAGGTATAAAAGAAGCAGGAATAAATTGCCCACACTGTCCCCCCCCCCCCCCAAACATTATGCCACATTTTTAAGTAATGCCCCCAATATACCCAAGAAAGGGAAAAATTCCCGGAAAATCAGAAGAAACTAAATACCCCAGATAGCTATCCGGATTTCCTTAAAATAGGAAATGATAACATAACTTTAGTGTGCTCAAACATACTGGGATTTTCATCACCGACATTGGGAAGAGAGGGAAGATATAATCCCTGGTTAGGAATAAAATGATAGCCCCAGAAGAAAATTGAAAACGTGGAAAATAAGAACCCTATACGTATTAGGGAAGCCCTACTTGCCTCATTCGGGCGAGGAGGGGTTATGTATGAGGGGAGGGTTTGTTAGTACTATGGCAAACCCTAACAGTCTAAGGCGGGAGAGGAGGGGCCCTTCCCAGGGACGAAGGGATTGGTAGATCTGGCCCACTAGGGGCAAGGTACGCCGCAAAGGCAACCCAATCCCAGCCCCCTTGGGCGGAAAAACTCCACTCCGATGGATAAGACTTATGGGAAAGCCAAATCACGACTCAACTCACTAAAAATAAAACACAAAATCGACAATAAAAACATAACTTTCCACAAACCTACAGCGATACAGTTTTAACCCCCTCCCCCATTAACAACATCATCCTAACCCCAAAATTAACCCTACGTTTTTCCAATCCCGAACACACTAAATTCTTAACAAAGTCACTATCAACAAAAGCATGTAACCTCACATTAACATAGAACTAACCTATTTATACTAGTCTATATTAAACCCTTTAGGTAACACCGGTGTACTTATAATTAATTTAGCATAAGGTGGTCATAAGCCAGATCATCAGATCCAGCTGTACAAAGTGACATTTATTGGAAATTCAAAAATTGTTAGCGGCCCCGAGTTACTGACCCCTAACATAATTAAGAGTATAAGGTGATCCAAAGTCCAGACCATCAGGGTCTCACCGCACAATGCGGTAACTGATACCTCAAAAATACTACCCAAATGTACGATTAAGCACAGGCGTCAAGAGAAAACTATGGACATATAAACAAAGTAGTCAGTATAAGGTGGTAACATCCCAAACCATCAGGCCCAGCCACACAAGGTGGCAACGATTGAACACAATATCAAAACACAATAATAGTAGGTGCCTGTGCTTACAAACCTATAATTGTACTCCTTGAACAAAACCGGGCTCAGAGTGCATCCATTTCCTTCTTTGTTTTTTCTCTGCTGCTATACTAGTAACCTTAATTAGTCGATGTAGGCAATCAGCCAATAGTACAGAGTATCTCATCATAAAATTAACATTAGATACGAGGACGACAAGACGACAACATTCATTTTTGGAAAATACATCAGATCTAAATTCAATCCTGGACCACTTGGAGCCATCCAGGGACGATGAGGCGCCTCCTCCCGGACCTTTTCATCCTTTGCCACTCCCGGACATTAGTCAACAAGAGTGCAGTACACGCAGTAAAGCGTCGGATGCGCTCGCTGACGAATAATTAATAATGTGCGGTGCACAAAATTAACCCACCAGAAATGCGTGCAGTGCGCGCACTGGCGGTATATAGACGTACATGACCGAATGGCCGAACACGTCTCTAATTCAACAAAACAAACAAGTCGGGTCACCCTCGTTGACTCGTCAACACCTCAAGAAGTCTGCGAAGAGTAGTAAACTGAATGAATCAATGGTGAATATGCAGCGGGTTAGACATAACCCAGAAAAGAACACGATTATCTTCCTACAAATGGCCCAAGATCTGGTGGAAGAAATCCTGAGAGAAGAGATCATCAAGGACAGAGCGGAATGGGAGGAGAAACAAAGACTGCAACAGCAATAAAGGCAACAACAACAGCTACAACAACAACTCTTGCAGCAGCTGCAACAACAAGAAGGAGATTTGTCCTTTAAGATGGATTGTGAGGAGTTTGTCTTCTCCTTCACAAGGAAGCGTCCTTGTCCTGCGGCAGTGAGACATGTAGTGAAACGTGACCGTCAAGCCAGAAGTTAAAACTTCTCAACAAACAAAAACCCAACGGTCCTTTTCAGGGTCACCCAGGATATCTAGAAAAGATTACTCTATGATTGCCTAAAAAAATGTGTGTATGTTGAGTTTATGTTTGTCTTTGTCTTTTTTTTCCCAACCAAAAATTGCCCTTTTCCTTTGTGTGTTTGTATGGAGTGTGTTTGGTGAATGTTTGTATAGAGTGTGTCTATAACACTCTCTTACCCTTCCTATCTTAAAAGTGTTTTCTTTTAGGTCCGCGCACTTGGTGTGTTTTATGTGTGGGTTGAAGGATCCGCGAAGCGCGGAATGACGTCATACTCAGAAACTGATGACGTCGGACGTGGTAGCCGGGTTCCAGTGAATCGTGTTTTAGGTCTGTGCGATTTATGTTTTATGTATGTGTGAGGAATGTTTTCCTTCACATCCGTGCTTTAAGTATATAAAGTGGTTCATTCACCAGTTGCGTCACCCCCGTTGACTTGTCAACAAAGAAAATGAGTACAAAAAAACTAATGGAGATTCAGGTACACCTGGAGCATGTTCGTCACCATCTGGATGAACTGGTCCTGGAGAGAGTGCTGGAAGAAGCAGCTCTAGAGAATCAGAAGAAGAAGGAAGAAGAGCAGAAGAAGAGGATGGTGCTGCGTCATATCATGATGAGACCCATCTACAAAGTGCAACCCATGATGAGGACTCAGCCACTGCAACCCCCACAACAAAGGTTCACTGTCCCCCAGACTGAGGACTGGAATCGGGAGGAGCAGCAACAACAACATCCGCAGCATCCACAGAAGCACATAGTATATTGGAGAAGGAGGAGGCAAACCTTCACTTTCCCTGCCATTGAGAATTGCGAAAGTGAAGCCACCCATCCCCCTTCTACCTTTCCCATCCCCAACAATAGTGGAGATCGATGGAGTGGGAGATGTGCGGCTTGTGGGGCTAGAGCCGGGAAGTGCGGACATTTCTAGGTGTACCAAAACCAAACGGTCCTTTTCAGGGCCACCCACATTGCTAAGAAAAGAAATCTTATTTGCCATATATGTGTTTGTATTTTATGTGTATGTCTGTGTCTGTCTTTGTCTTTCCCACTCAAAAAACCCTTTCCCTTATAAAAAATGCTATGTTTTGGTGTGTGTTTGTATAGAATGTGTTTGATGTATGTATTTTAAAAATAAAAAATTACTTTTCACTTGTGTGTTTGTATGGGGTGTGTCTATCAACACTCCCCTTTCCATGTCAAAAAAATTATAAAAAGTGTTTCTTTTAGGTCTGCGCACTTTGTGTGTTTTGTGTGTAAGAGTTTTTTGTTGTTGTTTTTTTGTATTTTGGGGGGGGGTGTTTTCCTTCTCGTCCGTGCTTCCAGCATATAAAGCGACGCATTCACCATTCGCGCCATTCATCGTCAACTGAAAAGAACTCAAGAATGATAACAGTGGAAAATTTGCAGGAAGTCTGGGATGGGATGGTGGGAGTGGAGTGTTATTCGCGTTATCCAGTCACTCTACCCTATGTGACAAGGCAAGTGTCAGCCCTTTCAAGAGCCAAAGGTCTTGTCCATGAAGTCATGGAGGAGGAAGCGATGAAGATGAAGGTGTCCTCGGTAGTTGCATCCTGTCGAGTGGGAAAGTTAAAGAAAGCCTTGGATTTGATGGAAGAGATGGAGTACTTTCTAGAAAGGGTGCAGGAAGACTTCTGGCTCTATCCACCCCTCAGTAGTTTGAGGAGGAAAGAGGCTGCCCTACTCATAGCTAAGGACATTGTGAGAGAAGTGATAGAGAAGGAGGTGGTGAAGGTTAAGAAGGTTGGGGCTCAGGAACGAATGGTGAAAGAGCAGCAGAAGGGAGAAAGGGACTTCCACCGCCTGAATGCTCCTTGGATCAAGGTCCAGGAGAAATTCAGGAGATAGGGCCATCCCGACTGGATCCCTGATCCACCTAAGAAGAAGAAGAACACCCTAGGCTTCCTGAAGAAATGGTGGTCAGGGAGGAAAAAGTAAAAAAACAAACGGCCCTTTTCAGGGCCACCCACATCTCTTACAAAAGAAACAATCGAACATTGCCAATGGTATTTCTATGTTTGTTTGTGTTTTGGGCGTATGTGTCTATTCTGTCCGACTAAAATACTTCTACAATATACACACTTCTATCCCATCAACACTTCTACCCAATAAACCCTTTTTAAACTCCATGTTAATTTCCCGTATGGCTCTCAAATACCTCCCCATATTCATTTCCCGTATGGCTCTGAAATGCCTCCCCATGTTAAATTCCCAAATGGCTCTGAAATGCCTCCCATATTAAACTCCCGTATGACTCTCAAATGCCTCCCCCATGTTAAATTCCCGTATGACTCTCAAGTGCCTCCTTTGGTTCTCAGTTCCCTCCCTATTATACTATCGTGAAAAATGATTTTTTTTAAATGGTGGATAATAGGGTCATTTTTATTATGACATTGTTATCTTGTGGGTTGGGGGAGAGTTTTGGTTTTTAGACAAATATAATATATTTTCTGATGTTTGCAATAAAAAGTCAACATTTTTAGTCTCTTGTATGTTATTTTGCAACACAATTAGAGCTGACCACAATGTTATCCCATCCAAACTTGTAAACAAATATACACTCTCTTGGTACCGACGTTGCCGCTTTGGTGGTAAACTCCTGAACTGTCTCTGTCGCATTCTTTAAAAACTATGGAATTAATTACAATCTAGCTTTTTTCCAATATGTAGTGTAATAACAAAAGTGTCAAAGACACCATCAATATATAATATGGTCCAGGGAAAAAAAACAAATGAGTGCTCTGCTGTCAATATCAAGGACAGTACTAATGTATACTGTTATCATTGGACTAAGGGGTGCTTTTGTGTTAAATAAATATGTAGGTCAGGAGTGTTTTCCTGGTGTGACTTTTACGTATAGGGCAAGTGAACTTTAAAATTGCAAAAATAACTGTCTGACTTAAACAGGCTTAAAATCGTTGAGTGTTTAAGAATAATATATATGCTCGTCACATAAATAAATTAACAACATTGACTCCTCAATATAACATATTACCCTAATCTTGTTGTCGAATAGGTTTTATCCCAACAATGACAAAAGTGAGCGTCGCGAAGGACCAACATACACTGCAGTAACCAAACGATCCTGGTGCTGCAACAGCATCTTTTCTGAGGTCCCTTTCAAAAGTCATACATAGCTCAATAGAGATTACAAAATTCAAGCCCGTAAATAGTTGAGAGGAGCAACCATATGCGTTTAACCACAATCTTTTAAACATTTCCTGTCGTTCCTCCACTTCGTGTTTTATTCAATGGCATACAAATAATTTCTTTTAAATAAAACACCTTGCTTACATCGTTTGCATTAGTTTTCAGTATTAAAAATCCAGTCTAATAATATTAACTAGTAGCGGTAATTGCCATACTTCAGACTTGGTGCCTATATTCCAGAAATGAACAAAAATAATAAAAAGTACTAATTAAAACATACTTTCAACAGGTAAGAATTACTCAAAGTCAACTGAAAGATGTTATTAAAATTAGGGACTTGAAACTTATCATATCATACCTAATAATCGTCTTTTTTCTTTCTTCCACTTCTTTGATTACATTTACATTTATTAAATTATGTATAAAGCGATTAAACAAGTGATTTATATCTTTATATTGGTTAACACATGCAAACGTCGTCGACCATGGCGATGGGAAGGTGGTCTAATTTTATATGTAAACTGATTTGGAATTTCACCCCAACCCCCAATGACCACTCTATTGCGTAACAATAGTTTCCTATATTTTCTTATTAAAATATCCTTCATATTAACCAACGCAATAAGTATTCACACAATACTGTAAGGTAATCATTACACACCTATTTTCAGTGATAATCATTAGTTTATGTCGCATTGAGTTTATTTTCCTCTCCTTACGTTCATTGTCGGTTGCAATTTGTTAGTTTTGGGGTATTTTCAATTTATTTCCGGTTAACTTTGTTCATTTTTGCTCATTTTCCTTCATTTCTAGTGATTGGTTACGTCATTCTTCTGCCAAGTACACTTGTGGAGCCGTACACTGTGACCTCATTATCTTGAGGATAAACTGAGAGTACATTACTTAAGACAGAAAAGGTCTTGTGACCTAAAGATTTATAAGATAAAGTTATTTGTTTTGTCTTATTTTAATATTCCTCAAAAACGTAGAAGGTTTTCAAACTGCCCCACTGTTAAGTAGTAGTTGCACTGTCAAATATACCAATAGGTTTGCGGTTAAATCATAGATTATTTCGAAAACAAACTCTAATAAGTGACCTGACTAAGACTTCAGGGACTAGTCAATATTATATGATCATCTTGCATATAAATTAACATTCTCCAGTCCCACCCTCTCTGCGCAAAAATATCACCCTATATTTGTATGTGCGCGAAAAATTATAGTGTGCCCTGGATAAGACGGCTACGCCACCCCTGTAAATATTGACCACGCCCTGTGTAGGAATGGTCTGAGCATATACAACAGGATGTAAGAATTTTTTAACACTCCTTGGAGAAGAGGGACCGGGGAGAGGGAATATGAATGGGAGGAACAAAACACTAGAGGAAGATTGGATGTATTGCTTCGTAACCAAAATTTTGAAGCAACAATATATGCATTAGGACAATATTTTTTTCATCGAGTTATACAAATTGTTGTCGAAATACTATCTCAACATTTCATCGAGTTACATAAATTGTGATCGAAATACTATCTCAACATTTCATCGAGATACACAAATTGGACTCGAAATACTATTTCAACATTTCATCGAGTTACAGAAATTGTGGTCAAAATGCTATCTCAACATTAAGATACATAAGCTGTTTCATGACCTAAATACATCATCATTCATTACAATAAAAAAAATTAAAATTAAAAAAACAGTAACAATAAACATGTTTTGTCAGAACGTGGCTCAGATTTATGGACTATGACATTGTTTACTCAGTACACTTTGTGAAATCCTTTCCATTCTAGTAGACTGTAACCGTTTCCACCTCTTGAGACCATTTTTTTCTTAATGTCAACTTGATTAAGAAGCTTTCTGATATGGATTTTCTCGAAAAAAATGCGGTTTATGTAAAAGTTTTGACTCTTTATAAGAACTTTACCTTCTTGACCATTTTTATTTTTAGACTTTTTTTTAGACTTGATGCATCGCCTTAACCTTTTATTGTTGTCTTATATAAGTATATATTTATTTTTATTAGGAAGGGTTTGTCTGACAAATGATTTAATAATTTCTACTCGGCACTAATATCCAGTATGTACTGATGTGCCGTTCAACAACATACATACATACATACATACATACATACATACATACATACATACATACATACATACATACATACATACATACATACATAGATACATACATACATACATACATACATACATACATACATACATACATACATACATACATACATACATACATACATACTTTGTACGTTATAGCCCCAAAGCCAACCGTACTTTTTCTTTATACTAACCGATCCGGGTCAGGTAATATTAATTAAAATGTTAACCACAAGAAAACTGACACTATGACAGGTGTATCAGAAATGGCGTTATGCGCCGCTGAAGATGTGGCTTGAATTTAAATATTAATTCAGCTGTGTGAAGATTGTAGGAAGAAAACTCATACTGGTATTCATTTTGAAACAAGTGCTGTAAGATTTGCGACGTTTGTCGTTGTATTTATCGTACCACGAAACAATCCATTATTCTCTTTTAGACAGGTTCATAACTTTGCTATCGATTTCAAGCATAAATAATTCAACTCGTAGCATTTTTATGTCTTATTTTCCTGTCAAGTATATACTTTGATATATGTTTCCGCCTAGTCAGATTCTATGCAGGATTCTGTAACAAACGAAGTCAATAAATCTCTTACTGAGTAGGTGGCGATTATCACGCCTTTACTGGATGGCCCAGATAAGCACACGGCTCTAACGTCAACGTATTGTTCGAGCTTCTTAATCCAGCCGAACACATTTAAACACACACACACACACACACACACACACACACACACACACACACATACACACACAAACACATACACACACATATATACACACACACAAACACATACACACACATATACACACACATACACACACACACATACACACACAAACACAAAATCAATCTAATTTAAATTCTTCTAAACTTCATTTTTTATGTTTTTAAACTGGTCACGTGACGGATTCTCTCTTGCTTGTTTCATTTTTCATTGTTTTTAATTAGTTGAATCATTCATGCATATTTTGCTTTTCTGTGCCAACATGTTCATAGCCAGTTGTGTGACGCTTTTGTTTACCAATATAAGAAGATTTCAGTCTTAAAATCTGTAATCTATTATTTATATCAGCTTTTCAGATTTCTGAACACTTGTTACTATTTATATCGTTTATCATCCATGACAACAAGCAGGAAATATTGTTTTTTTTTTTTTTTCACAATTCCAAGAAAAGAAGGCGACAGATATTCAGGTCATTAGGCAGGAAAAATAATTAATCACGTTTACATAAATTAGGTACAGGTCATAAATGTAACATGAACATCTTAGAATGTCAAAATATATTAATATAATGGTGTAATTCGGAGATTGAGTTTTGATGTTGTTTATTTGCCCATTTGACACGGGGCTTTTTTATTTTCATAAAAAGGGTGGTATTTCAAACTTTACTATAATATACGACCATCACCTTTTGAAGATAAACAACTAATGTTGTAATAAAACCAAGACATATAAAAAGCCTCTTGTCGCTACGAATGATTTTACATACAAAGCGTAAAAAGGTGGACAAAGAGGTAAGTGGAATTAGTAATAATTACATGTATTATAGGATTAACACAAGAATTTTCTATTTTGCTCCGAATATTCTCCACTTATTTATATTAACATAATAATAATAATAATAATAATAATAATAATAATAATAATAATAATAATAGCTGAAAAAGTCACATCATAGCCTTAAGTTAAGAAATTTCACAGGGACCAAGTTACGAAACTATTCCTTGCTACCTAAAACATGTCTGGATATTTTTCAAAGCATAAATATGAACAATGATTCCTGCATACGCGTGTAAATATATGAAAAAGAAAAAGAAGGCAAGGGAGTTCTTAGATGATTTAATTGCCAAAAAGTCGGTGTCTGCTACTGTACTTGCATGCGATATTATGTTTGTAGATATGGCATTGTTCAAAATTGGTACTGGATATTATACCAAGAGAGAGTTACTTTCTTTAAGATAAGTTTTGTCTCAACTGTGCAAATGCATTCCTAAATACTCCACCACTTAAAGTTCTTGCGAATCGGACTCCCTCCTCTGACACCACATGCTGTCAGCTTCCGAATGCTTACGGAAAATATACATACAGAGCGGGTATGTCATTCACTCCCTATTTTCGGTAAAATAAGCTAAGTTTCGATGATCAGGCTCCCGGTACTTTATGATATAGCTTTACATATTTGAAATGTTACAGGTAGGATACAAATGTAAACACTTTGACAGAAACTCTTGCAAAGAAAGGCGAAGCCTCTGCCTAAAACACGTGACTGTTTCTTCAAAGATATTATGGTTTCTTTTCCAACAACTATATAAAAATATACTCTTTTTATTTCAATATTAATTGTTTTTCATTATTAATTTATTCTTTTGATTATTTCAGATAGCTTAACCAGTATTCTCGTAAACCAAAGACCAAAAACATGCATGTTATACCTGGATTCGTTTTCTTTGCTGGACTGCTTTGCTGTTGTATGGCAACACAAATCGTAAGTTCTGAAAAGGACAATCCCAGTTTGAACCAAATGATCAGATTGAGCAAAGTCAAATTCGTTGGTATATTTTACATAAAGTATCTATGATTTTTTTTACAATTCAAAAAGTGAGATTGCAGTTTTGATTTTAACTTAAATGAAACATACAAAAGTAATTTTGTTCCATTTTGTATTAGCATAGGAAAACTGTACCTTAAAGCGCAAAAGAGCACCTCCGCAATATTTCCACACAGAATCTCTTAATAATACTCTTGAATGAAAGGATAAATTATGGAGGTACTCAGATGTGCGCTACACAAGAGGGCTATTTTATTATAACCAGAATTAAAAATGAGGGTTCAGACTTATAATGTTTGCATAGACATTTGCTAGATACGCCAATTTGTTTTCTTTCTTAGTTGTAAAAGTAAATTGGAGAGTGTAATAGAGGTCTCGAGATCGACTCCAGTCCAAAACATCTTTCTCTTTTTTTCATACATATCATGTTCGGTCGTTTAACACTTTTTTAACATATAAATCACCACTGCAATTTATGTTTCCAAAATTTCAGTGCTTAAACAAAAATTATACAGAAAAGACCACAGTATGTTAGTATTGTTTGTTTTATTTTCTGATAATGCAATATGTGTGACCTTATCACAGACTAATAGCTGATCCCCAACTCTGGTAAAGAGATATAAATAGGAGATAAACATCAGATTGCGATCACTGAAGCAAACAGTTTTATCGATGAACGTTGCATATTTATTTAGAATTTAAAATGTCATTCAACCGTAAACGCAATGACGATATTGCGTTTTTTTGTTCAACATAAAAGTGACGCTTATGAATATAGAGCGTTTCAGATATCATTACCCAAGAAATAATGTCACAGAGTATATGTTCAAATGGTTATATTTTAAACTGATCACACAAAAAATAGGTTGCCTACTGTCAACATTAAAGCTCCCTGCTAATAAAAAATTGTAACACCGATGCAGTAGGATCGATGAGGAAAATGTATACAATGGAAATTAATATCCCTTGTTTAACAAAAGCACATGAACCAATGTTACACAAAAAAGACTTTATTCCTTTGAGTGACATCTACGGTTTCTTTTGATTTCGTTGTAGGATAATTCTTTCCTAGCACGTGCCATGAAGAGTGTATATCTGAAGAGAAAGATAAATCATTTGCGCGTAGAAACACATTTTTCGATATTCAAAATGACAAAATGCAACGTAGTATATACTTTTTTATGTAGATATTACCTATGATAATCATATGTAGGAAAAACGAAACAGACATAACAGGATTTGCGTTATTTTTATATATCTTCAATATATACAATCTTAAAACTCATGTCATTTTCACCTGAATGTTTGAATTCTACAGTGCAATTTCATATATCACATATATCACCTATTACAAATATTATTTTCAGATTATCTTTTTGTATGTTATGAATAGCAAGAGTGATAATACGAAACTGTCAAGGCAACTCGTCGGAAATATTTAACTCTACGACCACACATGTAATGACCCATTACATCAGACAAATAGAAGAAAAAACAAAACAACGTCATTTGGACATTTTGGACAGACACAGGAAATCCTATCTGTTATTCCAAATTACAAACAAAATGTCAAATAAATTACATATTTTACATAGAAAATGGTGGGAATGTCTACCAAAGTAGTATAATTTAACCATTACGAACTTCAGACGTTTCATGTATTAAGACCACAAGGAATGCACAAAATAGGAATGTAGGACATTACAACAAAACACTAGTTTGAACGTAACGTAAGAAACATTTTGAATATTCTGAAATATTTCCAGCAAAACCTAAGTTTACTTTACAAGAAAATCATTTTAACATAACTTTAAACATACACAAGCTTTCCTTCATGTCAATGTCCTTCTGCAAGTTTTCGTAGTATTCATTAAAATACTCTGAACACATAGCGACTGCTTCTTTTGCGGTGCATTTTTAAGAATTTTGATTGGATCGTCCTTTTCAACACTGCTTTACAAAGATATCGTCTAGTACCCCGTCATCGTCCAAAGATTGGCGCAGTGTTTAATAACATGAACAGTGAAAATGTACAATAGTCCGCAGTGTCATGTCGGACATGCAACAATGCGCGGCGTGTACAGTGTTTTGGGGATTTCATGATATGATGTATTTAAAAATCTAAATGTTAATCATATATTTAACTTTGTGTTTAGACCATTATTATGATGTTGATATTATGCCACAACTATCTGCATATGCCGAAATATGACAGCATATAATCCTGAAACACCTGAGTACACTTTGAAACGCAATATCGTGCGCGACGTCAAACAGTATTGTACGAGATGTCTCAATTATAAAACCCATTTGGAACAATCTGAAACACACTGTTAAAGATAAAATCCCTAAGTATTGCTAGTCCGTTCTCGAAGCTGGTTATCACTTTTACCATTAATTCCTAATACTTCTTCAGCTATGTTGCCTCTGTTTATTGAATAAATAAATGGTGGGATATAGGAAGAGACTATTATCTGTTAAAAGAATGTTTTTAGGCACTGAAACTGAAAAATAAAGACAGTATATTTTGGTATGCTGTGTATGCTGTGTTAAACACACCAAAAATGATCACGAAATGTAGACCATCAAAATACAAATTAGATAGATACAGGCACTGGTTTTATATATTACCGGAAAATATAGAGGACATTTGGAAATTTGAAAATTAATGTGATCTATTCCTAAATGCACATGAAATATTTAATGCGGGGGAGGGGAGGACAGCACAGCAGCAGAGAGAACCTACACCAAAATAAAGAAAAACATGTTCACATGTTGATCATATGTCAGTGTGGTGTTCCTAATGACTACAAAGATGGAAGGCTCCATTACGTTGGAAAGGATTTTGTTTTCAAGATTGGTGTCATCACATATAAACGTGCATGAAAAGACAAAATGTTTATGTAAAAACTGCTTGATTTTTTGTCAATACACCAGATAAACTATCAGAACACAAAAGACTATAGTACAATGTTGATAACTCGATCAGTACTAAAATCAAATTTGAAAAAGCTATCAGCACAAAATTAAAGTTCCGTATGGTATTTTAGTCAGTGTAATTTTGAAACTATCATAGTACCAAGGATACAAAACTGCAATTGTGCTGATGGCAACTGGTACCAGAGGTGAAATCAAGAAAATGATGTTCTTTTATAACACCGTACAATTGTGACCAAATATCCTGGACAATAGAAACTGAAAAACATATTCCATACAAATCAATAGTTTACAGAAGAACATATTGTATTCCAGTATTGTACTATGCGTTGAGTAAAATCGCAAAACTAATGTTTGAAGAGAATTAAGACCAAATAATGCAAAACCTAAGGTGTTCACAGATGAAGCTGAAAATATTTTAATTTAGCAAACATGCGTTACATATTTTTTAATTTCTGAAAGAATATCATCAAGTATTGCAAGCCAAGCATTTTTTAAATTTTGATCTCTAGTGCTGTCGTATCCTTACTATATGGTGATACACACAGATATCAGTGGTCTAGTAATTTTTAGTTTGATTAAAAATAAAATAAATTTAAAAAAAAAACTAGGGTAGTATTCTTATTTGAATTTGATTTTTAGCGTTCTCTGCCGATTTATAAAAATGTACACATTTTTTCAATGTAAAAAGAAGTATTAGAAAGTTCAGGTTATTCTCACTAATTTCTTTGAATATATTAACATATATTAATTGACTTCAACTTTCCGTATCTTTGTGCCGTTCACAGACTCAAAACTAAAACAAATTTAAGGACAAAACAGTGTGGTACTTTTATTTAAATATAAAACTGAAATATTCTAAGGTAATTAATATATGTAAGACATGCACCATTACAGTTTTTTTTTCTCCAGCATAATAGGATTGCCAGACCTGTGGACATTGGAAATACAGTAAATATGGACATCACCCTTGACACGGACAAAAATACAGGTGTCTATGTTGTAGGATACGATGTCTTGTCCAGCTGTGCAGCTACCGTAAATTTCCATGACTACACTAGGGTGAGTTTAAATTGGAATTCAACTTAAATTGCATGAACGAAACAGCGAATTGTTTCTTATCGGTGATCTTAAATTTGTATGACTTTAACGGGTGAGTTTTCTTGGTCGCCATATTGAATAACATGACTACAACATAAAAATTTGTCTTTGTGGAGTATTTTGTATTCTTACAAATAATTTCGCGACAAATGATAAGTATTCTTAATTCCTTATACTTTTTTTTAAAAAAAGTCTCCATTTTAGTACGATATTAAACATTTAAACCAAAACTTTCACACTTTTTGAAAAGTGACGCACAATACTTAAAATTAAACATAGAATATTAAAATATTCTCGGGAGAAACAGACAGTTAAATGAAATGACCAGATTTTTTAAAACAATGTAATTTTTCCAGAACCTGCCAGATTTGTCGGTCTCATTATATTACTCAAAAACATGAGGCTGGTGTCAACAAACTTAAGAATTTTTGTTACTGTTTTGCTTTGTTTTCCAAATAATATAATTATTTTCGGCACTGATTAGCGCCTCTTTTGGAAAATGGGGCTGAGGTAATGGGAGGGGAGGAGCGGGTACATTATGTTACAATAGAAACTGATCTAATATATATTGATTGGTTCAGTGATGTAAGGCCTCAAAACGACATTTGATTCAATAGTTAAACAGATAACCGCAACACACGTGGATTCTCAGTCCCACGATTGTTTTCTTTCTCTCGAGAAGAACGGCAAACTGCTGTATTGTCGTCACTGATAAGTGTGAGCCAACGAGCACCAATTTAAGCTAACCACGTATGTCAATAGTTGCAGCTGGTTGTCTTTGGCTTCCTAGGGATGCACATAGAGAACCTAGCTGGTATTTTTGGTGGAACTGGTAGGTTCCATATCCCTAAACGGGGCAGCATCCAGTATTATTTACAAACTTATATTAAACTAGTGATATAAATTACAAATTGTCATCTAGTATTATATCTTAATCATGATTTTACTAGCTTTAGGGCTTCAAATACTGTGTATATTTCTGGTTTGATGCTCACAAACAATTAGGGTCAGTCGGTCGGATAAACATTTTATTTAACTTTTTTTTATCATTCATCGACAATCCATGTACCTGGCATACAAACTAAATTTTCTTGACTTACTGTCGATTAACTTTTTTTCCCAATGACAGCAGTTAGCAGTTTTCCACAGCTCGATGTTATAATATGAAACATTTTCTTTCTTCATGATCGGACAAGTTGGACATTGAAAGTTGACTACGATTTGCGCAGCGCATCAGGTTGCAATTTTCTTTGGATCATATTGTCTAATCTTTGTACAGTAAACGCTCAATGGACAATGTACTGTAAAAATAGCGTCGTAGTAATTCTGAGACCTAATAGTGACTCTGAGACCTAATAGTTTTAACCAGAACTAATGAATAAACCAACTCCCGACTGGTTACAACATTCAGAACATCTCTTTTTTAAAAGTGTATAAGGCGGGCATGTAAAACTTAAGAACTGTTGTAAAACAGGAAACACCGCTTATTTTTATGCTTCCGACTGTTCTGGCACTTTGAACAATGATTCATTAAGTAGCAACGACATCATTTAATTACTCCATAAAGTTATCTAGGTACTTCGAAAAGTTTATATAATAAAGGTATGCAAAATAATGTATCACAGTTTACCAATGTTTACGTTTTGCCAATAATGGTTAATGATAGTTTTCCATCAACAACCATCGGTAATGTACGTAAATTACCAGTTCCCATTTACACCAATATGTCTTAAAGTCCAGATTGAGTACATTTAGTTTAAACAATATTTTTTTGCTCAAACATTTAAAGACTGAACATGGTTTTAAACAAAGTATAGGATCTGAACAACGAAAACAGGTCTGACGCACTAATGTAAATCCATCTCATATACTACATTAATACATTTGATTAGTGAATTCAAGTATGATCTAAATTTCATATACTCTTCTGGATTAAACTCCAGACTTAATGTTGTTGGTGAAATCCAATTATATAAGGGTAGAATAAAATTCTCCAAATGCACACAAGATTAGGCCTTTGGTACGACAGAAGCGACAATAATCCCCAAATAGGTACTTTGGCAAATGATGATACTTTTCAATCAAATGCTCTTGCTTGTATAATCATGAAACTTTCATACCATTTCTTTTCTCTTCTACTCAACTAATCACAGGGATTACTAGACCATTACACCAAATGTGGGTCACCGTGACTTACTTTTTGCTTTCTCGCTATCGAGTACACTTTTACGTTTAGATGAGATTCTGGGACATTGTTGCATGTATAGTCACGAAAAAGGATTAGTGTATGCATACATAATGAGGAGTACTACAATATCGTACCAAAATGAGGTCACTCTGACATACTTTTCAGGCTAAAGTGACCAGTGATCATTTATACTTTTTTTTTGTTTAGGTCTGTTTTTGGGACTCTGTTGCTTGTAGAAGCATTAAAATAGATCTGTGTATGCATCCTGATGAGTGTTACGCCATCATAATGTGACCTACTTTTCATGCTCCAGTGAGCATGCGCTTCCTTAATTGAGGTCAGTTTCAAGAGCACTGTTGCCTGTACAGTCATGAAAATAGATATGTGTTATCAGCTTAAAGATTACTACAGCACTATACCAAAATTAGGCCAATATTTGCCATGCCCCATTGATTATGTAGATTTTTCGTCTTGAGGCGAGTTTCTCAGACACTGTTGCTTCTACAGTCATGATACTTGATATGTGAATATATCATGAGGAGTATGCACTGCGATATCAAAATAGGTCACCGTGACTTCTCTTTTTAACATTTAATTGATTATGCACACCTTTGCTGTTTAGGTGAGCTTCCTGACTCCTCTTGAACCTACAGTCATCAAATCTGATATTAACAGCTTCACCATATCAAGCAAAAAGTAACTGTGACCTTCATCAACCACTTGGTTTATCTTCATCGTCACTCAGTATTGATCATCTTGAGTAATGCCAAATACAAAACTCTTGAGCTTTAATAAATATGTGTCGACATGCTTTGCTGACTTCTGACAGCTTCATTTCCTGTGTTACATTGAATTCCGGTCTACAAGAGGGTCAACTATTGAGTTTACGCACACATTAATCTTGCGGACAGAATGTATATACAATGCGTCTTTTGTTCCTGTTGCAGAGGTTTTGTTGACGAGCAAAGCATTCTAAAAACAGAATACCAGTTTAGAAATCTAATAGTACACTTACATCATCCAGCAACAAATGATGAGTAAGTTCCACAGGGATGCGAAAGATTCGCCTGTTCAGTTCAATGTAGGGAAAATAAGAATCATGCCCATTTTGTGAAGTCAATTCCTTGTATATGTCAGTTTTCATCTGACTAGTATTATGAAATGATTACTGCGGGTAGTAAGCGGGTCGCTTTCTAAAGCACAGATTACCGTACAGTCCTGGTCTGTGTTTTTTGTTTCCTAATAATTAGATAGATCCTTGCAAATAAGAATTTCTGATCTACCTGAATTTTGAGGCAGTGCAATTATCGTATATTAAGCAGGCCCGCCGACAAAACTTCCGGGCAGAGCAGTCATGGACAACAAAATTAGTTGCATTTTTGTATATAAAAACCTATGTACAGTTTTGCATATAAAACATGTAGTAATCTACCATAATTTAGACTCTAGCATGGAAATGTTTTTAATATTTACGCAAAGTTTCATTTATTTTGTATAAATGAGTTGACAGCGGGTCCTTAGAAATCGCCTAGCCCCTGGGCAATTGCCCCCATCCCCCCTTCTCGGTGGACCTGATATCAGCTAAAATGTGTTTTAACAGTCACACTATTTACTATTTAGTCTTTATTTGAAGGTAATACAAATCCTGGTAAGAAAAGCACCTGATGTTTGTTCATGCCACATAATAAATAGTATACATGCACTGAGCAAATAAGGCTTACTTTGCCTTCTTATCATGTTTCTGGCAAGAATATCTGATTAATACACAATATACACAGAAGGAATGTAGACATTAGCCAATCTGAAAACATTTATGACAGTATTTGAAAACTATTTCTTACGATTTTGAGCCAATATAACAGAGCGCATTTTTCTTTTCTTTGTATATGATGGGTTATAAAGCTTTCTAAAAGAAATATATTAAAAAAATCTTTTCAGAAATTGCTGGCGTACAAACAAGTAGATACTGGAAGATGTTATATCAAGCCTGCAACTGAATCTTTGAACGAAACAATAGAGATTATCCACGACGTCAAAATGGTATTATTTTATATATTTTTAATGAAATTCATGAAGCAACTATGACTAAATGGATAGCGTATTTATTAAAGGATTATAGGCGGATGTGAATAAAAATAATATTGTACTTTACATCTCCGGTGCTACATTTTGACAGTGCAGTCAAAATATTGTACATCACAAGGCTTATATTAATTTTGGGCACTATCTTGACCGAAAGTTGACAGAGCATTTGTGTCATATATACATTTATGTACTACCCACAATTGTAATATATTCAGCGTATCGCCTTATTGTGAGGCCGCCTTATAAAGATGTACATGATATATATAATTTTGCTACTTAATATTGAAATTAGATTAATGAGTATACCCGCCTTATAACAGGAACCGTGTTGTAATGAAGGTCCTTATACTGAGAAAGAATCGATCTCAAGCAGCGAGTAAAGGCACCCATCGCCAAATCCGCATGCACCAAAGCTCTAGTCCACTTGGTCATGTGCTCATTCACATATTTAATGGAACAAGGTCGCAAGAAAGGACTAGATTTGCACGGGAAGCAAAACTCGCTAGGAAAGAGTAAATGAACACTCTGCTAAATGCACAATGCGACTATATTTCTATTTAGAAATGCAAGTAATATACATGAAATTATAATTACAAATTGACACCTGTACACCAAACAGAGAGAAATATATGATTTTCAGATTAGCTATGCAAACTTTTGGATGAAGGATTTGCCTGATTTGCATAGTGTCTGTCTTGTATGATCGCAATATAAATTCATCTCTATTGCACAGTTAGGAATTAATACGAGCCTTAAGAATAAATGTTCATCTGCTTTTAAGGATACTGAAGTTGAAATGAGCCTGAACAGGTAGTTTGGGCCATTCAATTGTGTAGAATATTATTGTTATACTTCAATATAAATAATCAAATATAGAATATTAGTATATTATTGTTATACTTCAATATAAATAATCAAATATAGAATATTAGTATATTATTGTCTTTTCCCATAGAAACTGTTCTCCTATACCCACCAGACAGGAATGTATGAGAATAGTTCCCTGTAAAGAAGGCAATAACAGATTTAGTATTTCACAAAACGTAATGTAACGTTATATAAGGTCGACTTTTGGCAATAGTTCTCGCTAATGTAATGGCCGTAGTCATGTATAGTATCCCGTAGTCAAGGGGAAATGCATACTGTCCGAAACAAATTCCCATAAATAGCCAATCGGAACTCGAGAATGTATCATTTGATGCTCTAAAGTTGAATAGTATATGAACAAAACAAGGTAATCCTGCATGCAAACATTTGCTGGAGCACCAGAGCAGAATTTGAACCTGAGGCTTCAAAGTCATTCCCGATGCCTCAGCAAACTTGTGTACGTAGTAAAATGTGTTTGATAGTTTTTTCTACATCATCAGTTACTTAGATGATTTATTTGTCTAGTTTTTAACGCAACATTAACACATGACAGATTTTATTGGGCAGAATTAGAACCTACACCATTCTGGCCACGAGTCCAAAGCGTCATCGAGGCTCCATATTCATAAAAATATACCAAACACCTACTTACACCTATATTACAAGTGTTTTTAAATTAAATGCAATATTTTTTTTTTTTTAAAAAACTGCATTCAAGCAGCACGTAAAATTCCTATGTTTTAGTATGGCTGACGTCAAACGCGTAAAACCAGCTAAAATAGACCCGATCATGTACGAATACAATAGAATAAAAATTCAGTAGATTGAATTGGAATAGAATTGATAAAAGAGAAAATAATAGAATACACTTGAATAGTATTTTTTGTATACAGCTGAATATTGATAGAATGAGTGGAATATCAGTACAATACAATTATTTGATTAAGTCATGCGAACTATTTACAGGGCGTCGCAAGCAGTCTGCCAGAAGAAAACTGGCGAGTGGTCGGGAAGATTCTCAGCCCTGATGAGGTAGAGTTGCTGGCTGGTCCGTTCATAGCAGAATTCTGCAAGGATTACGAGGCACACAAGCTGATCCGAGTGATTCGTGGACGCACTCCGCGCTCTGTACGCGCAGGTACTACTCTGATCACAATACATGTCAAAGTGGTAAAATACGGGGTGATTACATATTTTGCCAAAACAAAAGTCTTATAATTGTCCGCACTTAAGAAAGACAATCAGAAGTTATAGAGAATTATTAGAAAATAGGTAAAGAGCTCACATAGGCGAGATATTCACCACTTTCATGGTATTTTCCCTTAAAGTCGCATTTCCTCGCAAGAATAGATAGTAAATTTAGATAAAGACATAACATCATTCAGTATCTCTTTTAATGAAGAATAAGGAAAATTATTCGGCAAAAATGTACACCGGAATCGAGAAATAAGAGAGACCCCATACTCATCGGGAAGTCGAGATAACATGTAAATAAGTTAGGGTGATTTCGAGTGTAATCCGACAAGATGACTTACGCCATATGTTTTGGCGGGGCTCTGACGTTTCAACGTGATAACTATTCGGCCATTTTGACAACCTTGTTTGTGCTTTTGTGACGTCATTGGTTATACCAACGAATAACCGAAATGGGGCCGCTATATTTAGTCCTAATTTATGTGCTGAAGCGAAATTGCTCCTACTTATAATCGTTTCCGCAAGTGAACAAGACCTCGTTTCTTGTTCAGTAAATCTGGGTTGCAACATGCATCTTCAATGAGAGCCAAGACACACACCTGTCCGTTCACTTTTCAACGGAGTATTCGTTAGAGCTTGTTCGGCTGGGACAATAGGTATTGCAATACATGGATCTTGCGGGCGTGATTTGATAACATTGTCTCGTTCACATCCAGCATGCACAATGCATGGACATCATCATTCCTATTTCTCATGTGGACTATGTCCTAATTACAATGCTAATGAAAGGTCAAATGAACAGGCCATTCTTGACGGTTTATATTGTGTTCTTGCGCTTACCAGACCAATTGCGCCCGGTCTAAAACCTGGTCTACCTAGGAAAAATGTGTTATATCCTATTAAAAACCAAAATAATCGTGTGAAAAAGGGCATGTTTACAACCAGGAATGTGTTTTCGCTATGCTCTGACTTGGAACATGTCTCAGTATGAGTCCATGATGAGCCGTTCTGGCGATCTTGGTTGTGCTCATATGACGTCATTGTTCCAACCAACGTGTAGCCAAGGATTTCATACACGGTTCGACTGAAGCAAAATGGCGGATACAGGGGTCAGCCATATTAAACGGCACATCATACACAGAAGCAACGGGACGGACAGAAGGTCGCCATCCTATTTTCTACTGTATCCGTTTCGGTTGTAAACTAGATAATGTTTCTGATCGACTAATTCTCTCTAGGAACACACAATTTTGGTCAGAGAGGTCAAACACACCTCTGCGGAAAGCGAGTCTAATGTTATCAAACCTCCACGTCAGTGAATCTTATCAATACTGTATTTTGTCCAAACTACAGGGTTTCCCTGGAAAATAAATAAGCTGAACTGGACATTCTGAGTGAATTTTCCTGCTAAGACCACCAGTGTACCTAATTAAAAGCTAGAAAGAACGCGCATATAAATTTTATATATATAACAATAGGTCTTGGGAGATAATGCAGCTTCGAATCAGCCATCCGTTTGGAATATTTTTCAAAAATGATTTCAAAAGATTAAGGAAATGATGCAGTAATTTGAAAGATTTTGTAAATTTAAAACTGTAATTTCTATCATAAAATACCACATGCTCTGAGTATCCCTCCCTATATCCGCAGCTATGACAAAAAATCAGCATTACTGGGGTATGATCTGCGTTATTTTAAATATGGGGAGGGAAGATGGGAAGCATAATCTTTTAGACTATTTTTCACAGCCATTAACTACCTAAGTTTTGAAGTCCATCTGGCTTTATTCAAACCTCAGATTAAAAGAATTTACACACAATATTATAATTAAATATATCAAGACCACTCAAGATACTTGCATGAAATGTTCAGTACTAGCTACCACGTAGATTTCAACAGATTCGATATCGAGACCTCAGTCACACTGTCCGATCACTCTAGCCATTGATTTAAACAATATAGGAAATACTGTTCAGTTACTTAGTGAATGACCATAAAGTAGTAGGAGTTTCAAACTGTGGTCAAATAGTAACTTTTTTAGCTTAATATACCTCTGTATTCATCTTTCAAATAAAAGTTTTATTACGAAATTTCTTGGAGGAAAGAGTGCCGTTGTACTTACTTATGCTCTAAGGCAAGCATGTTAAAGCCACCCACCCCCTCCCCCAAAAAAATAATACAAAAATAGAATAAAATTGTTTAAAAAATTGAAGAAAAGTGAATTTTCTACTATTTTATTGGAATTTTATTTAATGATTTAACCTTACCTTTTGGACTTTTTCTTGAAACTTAAACAGTTGGTCCAGAAAGCGACTTCTTTGGGGCAATGGCCATTAAGTTCAGTCTTGTCATTTTGCAACCTTTAAAAAAGTAATAATAAAACGAAATCAGCACAATGATTATTAATATAAATAATGGAAGAGAGTATTTTTTCTGCTCTTTCTGTTGATGTCTAATATTTTCCTGATATTCACAGATTTTATTTCAGTTAATAAATACAAGACATTTAACATTAAGTTTTATAAAAAAATATCGTCTTGTGTGGTCCTATATTGATGACATCATCAAAATATGATTTAATTTCACCCTTTCACATTTTTTTATTTGGTGCCATACTTGAGTCATTTTTGATCTTTAATTTGTCTGTAGCAGAGTCTAAGTCATAAAAGATTTTAAGAAATCTTGCCATGAACTTGTACTGTTACAAGGATTGCATGCAAATACCATGATTTGTATAGTGGTTATTTGCCTAAACAAGCATCTTGTTTACTGATTTCTGAACATGACTCACTTTGGACTATAAGATAATAATATAGGCTAAGAGATTGATAAAGCTAGATGTATTATCTCCATAAAGGTAATTACAGTAGCAACAATTTCATAAGTACTTCATTTTTGTTTACAGCAACTGACATAGACAAAAGAAAATAAATTAATTGCACATCTTGGGACCTTAATATTTTTGTTATAATCATATCATAAGTAACAATGTTTATTTAAGTTGCAGTCCTCAGTTAGTAGAGACACACATGTCCTACGCATGCGTCACTGTCGTAGTATACAACATGATTTGTTTCAAACTGAAGTTTGCATGTATCTGATTCTCTAATTGTTTATATATATATATATATATATATATATATATATATATATATATATATATATATATATATATATATATTCCTAAACACACACAAAAGGACGTCTCTTTTTTCTAGCTCAGCGAAGTCCCTGCGTGTTTAACTGTGTGTTCTGCAGGGCAGCAGTTGATTCGCCAGCAGAGTTAGCATAGATGTCACGTGAAACTAAGTTGTATTCTCGATGTCCAGCAGTAGTATTAGTGAGCCGGAGCTGCATATTTATAGTTGTGTACATCATATATTACATATATGCCAAAAATTCAATCTCTAATAAAGACAGTTGTTGTCGGATTGCTTCGTCAAGATTTGTATATTATTGATTCATTCGTTCATGCATACATACATAAATACATACATACATACAATCATACATACATACATACATACATACATACATACATACATATATGCATTCATATCTATCTATCCACAAATATATATACATATATATATATATATATATAAAATATATATATATATATATATATATATATATATATATATATATATATATATATATATATATAAAATATATATATATATATATATACCATATCCTTGGCTTTTTTGAGAAGGAATAACAATAATATTGAAATCATATAATGAAAATGATTAAGCGTTAGAATACACAGAAAATAAACTAAAATGAATTTTAACTTCACTATTAATGAAGACTATAATAAAGGAAAATATGCAATGAGATTTAATAACACTTTGATGTTCAGTTACATGCGAAACAAACATATGTGAAGAAAATGATGATTTATACACCCTATATCGATACAAAGTATCCCTGTAAATGATGACTGACACATCCCAGATCGACACAAGAGTATTCCTGTAAGGTTTACCTTTCTTGTCATGCATAGTCGTATTGATCTGAATAATGTAAAATAGTGTTGCGGGATGTGTCGGTCACATTTGTGTGGCGTGTTAGGCGTTGAAGATCAGTATCGTAGATCTACAATTTGTAAGCAGGAGTGTGTAAGAGTTTCTCTTTCTCTAATTTAATGACTCTATCAAAATGGATGAGGAAGACGTGACATCCGTTTAACTGTGTATTTGATAAACACACTGCTATGAGTCCACGCCGGCGGCGCACACCACACACGGTCATAAGTACCAGTGCGTATACACCACATTATTAATAGTTGAGTAAATCGATAATCTGATGTTCTTATTCAGTACTTTTGTTGTCTCTCTGTAGACTTTATTCAGGGCGTATGTAGCCTTATTTCAGATTAGGCAGTTCTTCTGCAGAACTAAGTCAGGATTCTTCAGAACTCAGGTGACTTGTATTCATAACTGAAGAATTCGAGGTAGTGCAGACATTTAAAACAAACGGTCACATGATAAAATTACAGCTCATAGACTGGGATTATTAACATCAAACAAGAACAATAACTCTCACAAATAGACATTTTACTCAAGTAAGGATGTTAGTACTGAAAGTCATAATACCAAATATAAATGCAAACCAGTCCATTAAATGGTCTATGCCTCCATTCGATTCGGCCTTGATCAGTGTGCAGTCCAAAACACTGTAAATTAAATGTCATCGAGTAACACTGAATAAAGGTCTTAAGTCAGAGAGAAAAAAAAATCATAAGTCCAAAAAGAATAATAGTTTTTTTTAAATCCACATGAATTAAAGAATATAAGAACAGTCCACTCAGTAATATCACGATCGTAATTATAGTTCAAAACGGATCGTCCCATTCAGTCTTTTTTATATCTAGTCGCCGCACGACTACTCCCTCTTCAGTGGGTTCATCTATCCAATGTGCATGCGATGGTTAAGGTCCCAACATCTGTCATGGATGCCCCCTCCGCCCGGAATGCGCACTCCTTGACAGTTTGTGTGCCCGTGTGGGTCATATGGCCTGAGACCACAATTATTTTTCTTCTATTTTATGTATAAGCATTCAACACTATGCCACCTTTAGCATGACTGATAGACCTCTATCGCTTTTTGCTACACATTAACCCACCTTTGTTCAATAAATCCTGCAAGGTTTCATCCAAGGCGGACTAGCTCCATTTTGTGCATTACTAATGTAAACAAACTGCCGTAGAGGAAGTAACCAAAAAGCGTCTGCATGACCCAGAAAGCAGGGACATCTTACATCCTACTGTTTTCATTAAACAACAAACAAATGCAAGTTTCTATGCAATTTTATAACGTTTCAGGCCTACCCTTTCATAATTATTACAATAGGTAACTTTACCACATAAGTCACTGGCAAACAGACCATGCAAACAAGGCACTGTTTCTTCAGAATATCTTTCTGATTTTGGTCAACCTCAAGGGGGGGGGGGGATAATTGAGGTCTGAGGCCATATTGATGAGGCCGTGAGAGTTCCATCCTTTCCGCTGGGACTTCGTGTAGAATCGGCGACGTTCTCTTTTCAGGTATGTCAGAAACTAATTTTTGATCTCTCCCAGAAGCATGGAGTGCCCCAAGGACTCGTTAAATTGACTCTTGGATCCAGCTGCAGCAATCTAAGCTCTTTTTGTCGTGAATACCCGCATGATTGAGTGCGCCTTTTGGCAGTAACATCTAAAGTCAGTTTCTTTGGCGACACTTCCCTTGATTAGTAGCTCGGATGTCTTCTTTCATGGTGCCTCCTTAAGTTGGTATTCCGTTCTGATACGAATTCACAGAAATCACGTCGGATTCGTCGAGCATACTTCTCTGAAATCTGATAACGTGCTTCCTCCATAGTTATAAATATTTAGGTACGTAGGGGGCACTTTTTCATCAGACTTTCCAACATTAGCCTTTGTGTTCTGGGGTTCGACCAGCGAGCACGGCTCGATTATTTTCAGATTGACCACAGCAGCTTCTGTCGAATCCGTAGCAATTACAGTTGCCTGTGAGGTTTGTGTCAAACGCTTCGATATAACGTTCTTGCGAGCCACACCTGCTTTCTCTGATGAGGGGGTTCTTATCCATTGATATTTGCCAAACCTCATAACGCAGGCGAAGCAATAGTTCATTCATAGGATCTAAATCGTGATCTTGTTTGTTCAGATCGGTTGCATTTCTTTCTATTCCGGGTGAAACGCCATTCCCTATTTCTAGGAGTTCGCGACGTAATTGGTGACTGTCGAGTACGCTTCTCCAAAGGCCTTTGCAATCCCTTGTAATCCCATTTTGGAGTCAATCCATCTAGTCTAGTTAGCATTGGTTCATCTGTTATTATTTCGACATTTTCCAGAGACTGGCCAACTCCAGAATCAAGGTGTACTCTTCTGCGTCTCAACCTTTCAATGACAGTCAGCACATAAACAAGGCGATGAAGGTCACCTTTCGTCTTAGATACATACAATTTTCATCGTCTTCCATCATCTCTTACTCCGCCTTCCATCTTCAGAGGTGAGTTACAGTCTTCCGCTTATGCTGATAACGCGCTGGTCGTGGGTTCGTTCTCCCCCCCCCCTCCTTGTGTGGCATTTTAGGCATTGTAGATCAGAATCCTATATTCTTAGATCTACGGTTCGTAAGCAGGAGTGTGCAAGAGTGTCTCTTTCCCAAGTTACTGGCTCGCTCGAAATGGACAAGAAAGCCGTAACATCCGTTTAATTGGTTATGGGAGAAACACACAGCTATGAGTCATAAGCGTAGTGCGTAAACACCGTATGCACCACATTAATAATAGCTGGGTAGATCGATAATCTGGAGTTCTTATACAGAACTTTCGTTGTCTCTCTAGACCTCATTCAAGACTTACGTAACATTATCCAGGTTAGAGAGTTGTTCAGGACTCGGGCAAGTTATATCATAACTGAAGAAATTCAAGCTAGTACAGACATTTATACTTAACTGTCACGTGATAAAGTTACAGTCAGGACAGAGACTATTTAACAAAACAAGAACAATAACTGTCACAAATAGACATTTTACGCATGTGAGAGTGTTAAAACTTAAATCTTTTTTTTTATCAAAAATTTTTATCAAGTCGGTCCATATCCATAGCATTATAAGATGTAACTAAGATGACTTTATAACTTTATATGAACATTATCTTAGGCTAGACGTGTCTAATCGGTTGACATTTGTAGGCTAGACGTGTCTAATCGGTTGACATTTGTAGGCTAGACGTGTCTAATCGGTTGACATTTGTACACAGTGTGCATTTTGCTGTACTGAAAAAATAGCGCAGAAAGTACAAGCATAAAAGCCCGAAAGTAAGATTATTGCTGAAATAAATGCACTCATTTAGGTCAAACAAAAGAAGCGTTGAGGACAAATCAGGCATGTCATTTAGTACTTGAAAAGGTGTGCATTTGCAATATTTCGCGTTCATCTATGCAAGAAGGGTATTCCTTAGTGTATATATATATATAAATATATATATATATATATATATATATATATATATATATATATATATGCAAGAAGGGCATTCCTTGCTGTATATATATGTATGAAGGGCATTTATCAGTATATACGTACACAAGAAGGGCATTCCTCAGTGTATATCTATGCAAGAAGGGCATTCTTCGGTGTATATGTATGCAAGAAAGGCATTCCTCAGCGTATGGGTATGCAAGGAGAGCGTTCCTCTGTGTACATGTATGCATGAAGGGCATTTCTCAGCATATATATATATATGCAATAAGTTCATAACGTGTTTTTTGTCAAGATGATTGTTAATGAGATTGAAGTCCATAATATCTTTCATTTTATATAATATTGTTTTACTGTTTAGATTGTGGAATATCTGCCACAGGTTTTTCTGCTTCAGGTTATAGGTTATCTGCTTCAGGTTGTGGAATATCTGCTGCAGATTTTTCCGCTTCAGGTTGTGGCTGCTCAGGTTTTGGATCAGGTTGTTTTTCATCCGGTCGTAGGTTTTCTGGATTAGGCTCAGGATCTGGTTGTCGTTGGATTAGATTTATCTTGTGGATATTCTACCGCATGTTTGCTCATCAGCTGCTCGTAAAGCGTTAGATTAGTTACCTGAACATAAAAGTGATAACATTTAGCTAGATTGTCGTCTATGAGTCCAAGCTCATACACCTGATTTTTCGTTAGTTTAGGTTCATTAAAGTAACCAGTAGATATTTCTGAAACGACAACGGACGAATCTCTAAAGCCTGCTATAGTCTTTCTTCTAAGATAGTAAATTTCCCTTAATGGCATTAGATTACTAAAATCTTTGTCATACTTAATAATGTTGTAAAATGCTTCTGGCACCTTTTTAATTTCTATATCATCTTGTTTTTCAAGAACTGGATCTTGTTTTGGTAGCACTGGCTGGTTTTTATCAGGTTGTGGCTGATCAGGTTGTGGATATTCAGGTTGTGACTGCTCTGGTTCTAGTTGTGGTTTTTCTGATTCAGGCTGCAGCATTTTTGCTTCAGGTTCTGGCTGCTTGGGTTGTGGCTGCGGCTTTTCTGCTTCAGGTTGTGGCTGCGGATCATTAGGAAGATCTGTTATATCAGGTAGCGCCATCACTCCCACAATCGTTTCTACGTCGTCATAATCCAAACCAAACTCTGTACAAAAAATACCGCTTGTCGACTTGTTCTTGAAGTCTTTCCAGGTTTTTAATTTTTTTTTTGCCAGACTTGATTGTACATGCATGCGTAATCAGCATCTAGATCTTTTATTTCTTTTTCGTTCAATTTTTAGGGTTTTATTTTTTCGTTAGATTCACTAATTATAAGTTACCAATACTCAACTCGTTTTGTATGTTTTTAAAGAGCACTCCTGTGTTTCTAGCAGCGCTGGCCGATTCTTTGTCATTGCAGTACTCTTTTAGATTATCATATTTGTTTAGCTCGTCCCTCAACAGTGGCGCTCTCATATGAGTTACAGAATAAAGATTGAGCATGATATCATCTATTTTTATGCTTTCTTGGTCAGCCAAAAACGTTTTATACAGTTGTTTGTTCTCTCCAATTTCATCATTAAACGTCTTAGTTCTCACGTCATCAAACACCATGCCCTCGTGTTTTTCTTCAAACAACAGCGGGGTAAATTCGCGTGCAATTCTTACGAATTCTGTCATCTTATAAATGTTGTTTACATAAGATCATATAGCGTAACAATCTGACAATAAATCAGACCGGGATTGGTTGGCATCTCAGAAATGTAATACAATCGGTTGAGACGATATTGTGTCGTGCCAGGGCTTGCAATATAAAACGTAGCCAGAGCTGACCCTAATGTATCCTTACTTGCGTAAAGCGTGGTCCAGCTAGCGCTGTCATTGCACGCTTCCAGATGCTAATTGTTGATGTATTCAGTTGCAACTGATCTGCCTCTAAGTTGAAAGCATCAAATAGTAACCGCCACATGACAGTCTATTCTGATCCAAAAATTATTATAAACGCCTGCTGTAGCCCATTATGTGGTTATCAAAAGCAAGGTGCGCTCTAAAGGCTGTTGAATATTCCGATTATGCACCGGTTACAAATCTGTTGCGATTATCAGAATTGGACAACAATGATGGAATATGCCAAATCGTACTTTTTATTCGCTTTAGAATCCACATATAGTTTAGTTGTCGCATCTCCATTATCAGGTGGCACGCCCACATTTTTGATCTCCAACGCCAGTAACATCAAACATACCTGAGTTGACTTGGCTGGTAATTCTAAAGCCTTCTGGCGCTTGAATAATGATTGGAATATAAGATGCCTCAGATGACCATTCAACAAAAATACGCCTTGTCTGCGAACCTAAAACAAAACATGTGGATTTACCCACTGACAGATCCGCAGTCATTCCAATATATCTGCTGCGTACTGTAGTATGTACGCTAAACAAAATGTCGCCATCTGTGCTAAGTTTTGCATCTGTGTACTCTTTGGTAGCTGCATACTTTTCAGTTTCTGGCGTAGTTAAGTTTGTCTTTTTTTTAGAATTCATGTCGAAGTTGCCAGTTATAGTTCCACCAGCTAGTGGCAAAACATAATGCGCCGACACTAACATTTCATTGCCAAGGATTACCGATGCCAAGTTATGTCTTAAAGAAAGTAAGCGTTATCGGGTAAAATTTGTATTGGCATCTGTTAACAACAACCTAGCATTTACATACTTATATGCATACTGTTTATTGGCCGCATCTGCATTATCGGTTGGTGCAGCTACATTTATAATCTTTTGCGTAGACATGTTTAGCGGTCTTCGTGTCGCCAGATTTTAGCAAGCACTTGTTGAATTCTGCATTAGAAATAGTTGCTGTTGTGCTTGATTCAGCACCGCCAATAACCGTGCCAAAAGATGTATAATGACTCATTATATATAATCTGCTTATAAAAAAATGCGCATCGACAACTTTGATTCAGAAGACACCAAGAAATCAAGACATCACTTTTTTGTTTCCAGATTGTCATTATATGATTGTCGGTCCAACTGGTTGCGGCAAGACAAATTTGTTTTTGACTATGCTGCTTAACAATGGGCTCAATTATGACAAAGTTGTCATTTACACGCTAAATCCAACAAATCAAGATAAATACAAGACACTTAGCGACTTTGATGAAGTCATCAGCAGTCCTGCTGTTGCACAACAAGATCGCTACAGTTAAAATTTCAGAACCAGAAGATATAACGCCTGTAGAAGAACTTGATGGCTTTGTATTTGATGACATCACAATAGACCGGGACAACATGAATAAAATCAAAGAATACTTTTCTCTATCACAAAACTAAAACTGCAATTTTATTTATCTGGCGAAATCTTACTATGATGTGCCAAAATACATCCGCCGCAACGCGGGTTGCTTTCTTTTGTTTCCAGGTTTAAGCAATCGCGACATAGATTCTATTGCGCGAGATCATTGTCGCGGCATAGACGATGCTAAATGTAAGCAATGTTATCATGAAGCTAAAGTCAGCAACAAACATAATTGTATGATCTTTCATAGAGATGCAAAACACGTTCCTGAAATGTATCGTCGCGGCTTTGACGAATTTTATTTGCCAGATTAGGCAGCTGTCTGACATGTTAACTGCAGCAATATTTTATTCAAATACTTTATATGCAATGCCGTTTGTACGAGTGGATACGCAAGAAGATAAAGCTAAAATTATGCGCAAATATGTAGAGCAGCAACAGCAATTGCGTGGTAGCATTCTTGCAGAACAAATAGGTGAACATGAATTTCAGCGCGATGGAGCACAACATTTTTTAAGCCAATACCAGACCAAATAGCACAGACTGTGACAGTGCACAATGCTAGGCAAGAATTGTTGATCAAATCTCTGGAAGAACAAGAAGAAGCAATATATAAGAGTCAGGCAGCGCAAGAGAATGCATTAATACAACTTTCTGAGGTGTGGATTCAGAGGTTTCTGCGTTAGAAGAGTTGTCTGATAATAGAATGGACATTGTTAGGACGGTAAAAGATGAGGACATAGACCTACTATCTGAGTATAAGTACCTGATAAGACAACTGCCAACTGAGAGCATGCTTAGACACATGGAAAACGCAAGAAAAGAGATAACCACGTTTAAAAGAAAGAGAGGAAAAAAACAACACAATTTTCCTGAAATGATGCCACACTTGGAAAGAACAAAAGAGCTAAATCAGGATCTTCAGCAAGCTGCAAAAAAGATCATAAGATATTTATATTCAGATGTTTCTTCCGTGAAAATATTGATACCATTTTTATCATATAAATATCACACTTTTTAACAATGATTGAAAACTTGGGTGGTAATTCAAAGTTTTCGTACGTGCAAATATTGAAACTATTTTTATCATATCAAGGTTTAACAAGGGCGACAATTCAAAGTTTTCTTTCGTGCAAATACTGAATTTTTTTTTACTATATACATGCCTCAGTTCAACGACGAGGGAAAACAAGGGTGATATTTAAAAAGTTCCTTGTGTACCAATATCATTTATGGAGAATAAGGATTACATTCAAACAATTTTCACGATTTAAATATCACAGTTCAACAACGATGTAAAACAAGGGTGATAATTACGAAGTTTTCTTCCGTGCAAATATTGAATAAATTTCAGCTATATCAAGAATCTGCAATGCTGGGAATAAATGATTTACGTTTAGAAGTTTTCTTTCGAAAAACAATGCATTGTTACCAGAAATCACTATGCTTCAAAGTGTTGTTTTTTTTTTAAAAACCAGATTAATACCTAGAAAGGTTTAATTAGTTGAGACTGTTAAATCAAGATTACCACAATTAATAGGTGAAAAAGTCATATATTGAAACGATTAAGAAGAGACCTCCGCATTTCAAAGAATTATGCAGTATCAACACTGGAGACTTTATGAAGGCCAACAAAATCGACTTTCAAGAATTGCGTAGCATCACTGAAGGGGAATTACGTATTATCGCAAAAAGAGATTCGAGTGACTTCTCTAAAGGAAAATTACAGATAAGGCCAAGAATGTGATTAAAACAAATACGTCTAAGGAGTAGGAATGCTAGTCGAAACAGAATAAGGAGTGAGAAACATTTTAAACGAAGTACAGAAACGAAAATAGAAATGTTTGCAACGTAAAAGAGAGAGTTTGCAACAAGAAATTTAAAATCTGGAGGATAGCTGTTTTAAAAGCAAAAGTGATGTTTTAAGTGATGTTATTACATAACGCCCTCGCTATGTATTGTCGTTGGGTTTATTGAAGTGTGAATATTTATATGGTAAAAACGGTTAATATTTTCACGGAAGAAACCTCTGAATATAAATTGTTATTACCCATTTTGATTTTTAAACGTTGGAATATTTCAATATACGAATTAATGTGCTCAAATTTCGTTGTCTGCTCTGTTGACATGGTGCGTCAGAGACGCTACACTCATCAATAAAGTTCATCCACACATTAGATTTTAGGTATGAATTCATAGAATGGATTTGAACAACATTCGTAGAATGCATATTGTCAAGCCTTTGGCATCCTACCATTTCTCTTCCATTTTTATTTTTCCTTATTTGAGCAAAGTTTATATAACAGCCAAATATTGTTCTTGTTTTTTTAAATTCGCTTGCAAACTTAAACTCACACATACTGCACTGAATTTTTAGTATTTCACACAGTTGTTTACATTGATACAGATACAGACAATGCTGTTCTCGACCATCTTGAGTGATAAATTTATCATAGTAGAAATTCCGCAATGATTGTTTCCTTCGCCCAAATTCTAATAACAAAATATCTGGAGTGCTCTAAAACTTTAAACTTGTAAAACATTTTCAGACATTTGTGCGTTTACTCTCCTAAATGATGTAAGATCTCTTTATATGTAGTACAGATATTATCATCATGGGCGCACCCAAAGCTAGTGCATAACAATTTAAAATGAAATATGCTTATTTTACATCGAAAGTTGTGGGAGGTCTTTGAGCCCCGCACATATATTTAGCAATGTTAAAATCAAATTGGCACTCGGTAAAGAAGAGGTAAGCCATTATAAATATCACTAACATCTCCGACAGGTGATCTAAAGGCACATTCGGAACTACCTCGGCTATTTCTACAAGACAAAAATATGTCTCGAATGTATCTCGGCGCAATAATTTACGGAAAAATGATATATTTTGTTCGCTGGAAATTTTACCGCAAAAGAAAGAAATCCGATCTATTCGGACTTCTTCGGCTGTTTCTACAGTTGGATTGACTGAAAGATTGATCGAGATGATACGAATGAAAAAATTAGTTAGATCATTTGTGACTCCTCTGTCAATCCTTGTTTCGTAAATAGCCATAAATAGCCTAAGTGATCCGAATGGCAGCTATCGAAATACATTCAAGGAATGATCCGTAGGAATGACCTCGAAGTTGCGAATGCTAAAGTCAAAGACTTAACAAAGACATCTCCTCCTCTGTATAAATCCGGCAATCGTATATGTGAATATGGATGAGGAAGACACCAAAAAAACATCGACTGAAAAACAAGTAAACTATTCTCTTTCAAATTAGAAACTACTTCGAAGATGAAATCAGAGTAGTCACTACATTTTGCTGTCTGACCACATGTACGTAATTTTCTACTCGTCACGGATTTTCGTCATAGGTGCAGATATGCGGATAAGTCAGAGTGTTCAAAAATTGTGCATTAAAAATGTTATTGTTTTCTAAAAATAGTTCTGACAAATGAAAATTTGCAAATCTTGCAAGCTGAGGCCGGGGTGAATCATCTTCTTTAACTATGGATAAAAGTTCGACTTTTTTTTTTGCACAATACATGTGATCAGTCTGATTTTGCATACATCAGTCATTGCTGTGCTGTAGTGTTTGGTAGAGGGAGACTGTAACTTAACTAACATATACAAAGTTTTGGTTCTGAGATATATCCCCCTCCCCCTTTTAAAACCAGATTGTGTCTCGCTGACGCACGCTTGAAACTTCCCACAAAGCTTCAAATAAATTTCTTTTTAATTCAGTATTTACCATTATCTGTTTAAATTTATAAACGGCCATAGCCTTATCATCCGTCCCAGCGGCAACAACCCATAAAACAAAAAATAATATGATTCGCTGTCATTCTGTTTCTCCCTTTCACGTGTGTAATTTAAATACTGGTAACCATAGATTGTACATACTCATTTCGGGGAAAAGAAAATCTGTTTTCATCGTATGAAATCGGGATATGTACTAAGCCCATTCCTTGTTTCTTGTGTTAATGATTGAAAGTTAACACGGTAATTGCATCAGTCAGTATTTCATATTATTTTCCAGGCTCCTTGTTACATGCTAAGCTTGAATTGGTGATGAGATAGCTCAAATAGTTTGTTTCAGACAGTTTCTGCAATTTACGCTATGAATATCATACCAAGGTACAAGTATACATAAATATCCAATCCCAAAACTAAATCATTCGATTCTACATCATCATCATAAATATGATATTTTTCCGCTACAATGCTTACACACGACTTTAAACGTAATAACAGTTTCCATTCATAACAGAAAGACAACGGCTTGAACTATGAAGGTAAACTATTAAATTTCATAGTAAAAATTGTATTTGATTTTGTGACCACCTCTACTGTGTAATCTAGATTCGTCGGGTGTATATAGTAAGGGAACCAGAGAAGGTCAAAGCCTGGGTGTGGTCTGTCTGTATGTGAGTGGGTTTTCTACACACACACACACACACACACACACACACATATATATATATATGTCCAATATGTCCAACTCAGAAAGTTTGATTCCAATGTATAGAGCAGAAGCAGATAAGCAAAACACTTAAACATACAACATTTTAAGTTTCCTCTGTAGTAAGAGATAAACAACTAGGTTTATTATAGGTTTGCACGCAAAAATGCTTTAAATGATGACGAATCAAATTTTAAACACCAAATTTTATACAACGTACACTTCTCTCCATTAAAAACAAAAACATCTGAGTCATCTACTAACACAATATGCACATGTCATGACAAGAGATGTGCGTTTATATACCATGAAGTATACAAATTTAGCGTCCTTAAATTTTCGCGAATGCTAGCAATTCATCGCGTCACAGAGTAACGGATGTTTGATACTTTGTTGTATCGTTCTCGGCAAAACTTTTTGGGGGCAAATATACCTTCCTCGCTAAAACAAAGCTCTCGTTTTTAGAAAAAAATTGATTTACTGTGTACAGAGAGATTTTTGTCTATAAATAAACAAGAAATGTACACATGATACTAATTAAGATGTATATAATCAATACTTGGAGTTATGCATCCACGTCCATATTGCAATGATCATTGATCATAACTTGTTTCTTTATATTATGCAATTTTTTTAATTGCATCACAAACGCATTAAAGTAAACATTATATCATATATTATTAAATCATTTTAATTCCCCGCTTAAACACTAACATCAGTAAAAGAGTAAGAACTAGTTTACTTGCTTGTAGATTGTTGCAGAAAGTAACCTTCATAGCTGATAGGAAAGATATGAGTGCATGAATAAAGGATTTGACCGTTACATCAAAGTACAAAGTTATCGGTTTAAAAATCAGTATAGCTATAAACATCGCCAGAAAGAAAGGAAGCCAGAAGATCCCCTGTAGAAGAAAATAATAATAAAGAGAGAATATTGCACTGAACAGAGTTAGTTGGAGATTTATTGTAGATATAACATCTGCCATATGCCAGAGAACGATGAGGTGAGTAAGTGAATCGTTGACCTGTTGGTACTTTAAAGTAGCCTCGTTCACCAGGCCCACTTCGGCTTTCATAGCAAACGATATAGAAACCTGAGCCAGTGCCTGGGGAAAACGAAGCAAGCCAAAAACAACGCACTCCAAAATTTGGGGCATTAGACGACTCTTTAAGTTAATGGGAAACCAAATACACCAATTTCTAACTCGATTGTAAACATAGACAAAATTAATACTTTTACAAGAAAAAAATAATGTAAGAACATGTATAGATTTAGGTAGTTGGAGGACATTCTTCACGTCGTACACACATTTCCGTCATAAATTTGATGACGTCAAACAAGTGTTAAGGATAGGATCAAAATATATCCTTTGATGTAACAATCCGCATTAGAGCGCGACATTTTGCGTTGGTGTTCCCCCCCCCCCCCCCCCGCTCCCCCAGACTGATATCTACACAATTTCTGAGCAGATAGAGTCTGAGCAGACTGAGACTAACTGTCACACAATATGGAAGTACTAACAGGTTGTCACTTCTTTGATGACGCCCTATACTACATAAGCTCTCTCTATGGAAGACTGTAGCCCAACATTTCGACAGGGGTAGTAACTTGGAAGGTAGGGAGTTGCAAACTTGACCTTCAACCAACCATTTTAAAATTACCAGACGAGAACCGACCTTGGTGTGCGTGCACTGCACTATGTATTGTCCAAAACATCCATTATTCCTATTTGATGGATAAACAAAGTTCAAATAATACGATAAAATACATAAAAAGAAATGAAATGATTTTTTTTAAAAATGTTAAATACTCAGTTTTATATTGTACGCTGGAGTGAAATATCCAACAAATAATTCTAAAAATCTACTTCAAAATTGTATTTAATTAATTCGCTTATATTCCTATCCATATACATTGATATACCTTTTTAAGTTTGCCTTTGAATTATCAGTTGTCAGAAATTTTCCGGTAATTTGGATACTGTTCTTGAATTGTCTGAAAAAAAAATAAACTAAAAAAATATTTGACCCGCAGAAATAACTATATCGTACATTTTGACTTTTGCTGAGTAATTATTTTCAAGAGATCTTTTTCTGCATTTTCAAATTATCTACTGTAAATAGTCCATATATTTGGCAGGTAAATATCTTACATATTTGGCAGGGGTTTTATCTTGGCTGTATTTAGAGAAAATACAGACATTACCAACATTAAACACCGAGTGTACTGTTTTAAAGTATAACTTTATTTAGAGCTTGCCAAACTGTCGGAAAAGCATCAAAATCAACGACCGCCAATATATCCATGTATACAAATTTATAAATTCAATAGGATATCAGTTATATCCATCCTTTACTCAATAAAAGATGAACACAACTGATATCCTGTTGAATTTACAAATATATATATATATATATATATATATATATATATATATATATATATATATATATATATATATATATATATATACATGATCTTACATGAGTGTACATTTAAAATGAAATGTACGATGCTAGTTGAATAATTTCTATCTATTTCGACCCACTGGCAAGTAAACTATTGAAATTATTCGACAAGTTTCATTTTCAACCTTTTTAAAAATTTGTACCTTTTCTGCCTTTATCAGTTATTTTATACATTTGTAAGAATGTTTGCATAATTGCAATCTTTTGTTTTTATCTTAGAGAAGTATATATTTAGTTTTAGTCGGAAGGTTTATCTTAGTAAATTATTTATAGTCCGGATTGTACTGATTTGTCCCTAAACCCTATACATACATACATACATACATACATACATACATACATACATACATACATACATACATACATACATACATACATACATATCTATCTGTTATAGCAACAGAAGCGCCTACCGATAGTTTGTTCACACTAATAGATCTGGGTCACTCGATGTTAATTAAAATATTAACCACAACAAAACTGATAGGTTGACACTTGCACCAGAAATGAGGTCATGCGCCACTGAAGAATGGCGTAAATATTTATATGAACTAAGCGATGTCATTATTGTAGAAAAGAAATTCAAATTAATATTCATTCGAGAAAAATCAGTATGAGCATTAAATATCACTTGTGTGATATACGTATGCTTTCTATCCCTTGTATTTCTTGTACCACGAATCAGTCAGTTAATCACTTTAGACAGGTTAATAACTTTGTGGTCGATTCCGTGCGTAGATAATTAAACTCGTGACATATTTCTATCTTATTCTCCTGTCAGGTGTATACCTAGATATATTTCATCCGCATAGACCAAATTCTATTCAGGAATTTGTAGCAACATATGTCAACAATTTCTTACTGATGTACTTACTTACTGCTTATCACGCTGACCCACATCTTTTACGGGATGGCCCAGTTAAGCACGCAACTGTAACGACAACATCCTTTTCGTGCTTTCTCAGTCAAGCTGAAAACCTGTAAAACAAAACAAAAGTACAGACACTCGATACAATATAAATAGTTCTGAAACTGGGATTTGTTTTATAGACATGTGGAGAATTCTCTCCTGATCGTTTTTATCTTTTGAATCTTTGTTCCTACAGTCTTAAGATATGTACATCGCTAAATTCATTACAGTTTAAGCTTATGCCTGTCTCCACAGTTATCACTATTATCTGTGACAACAAACCGAGTAGATATCAGAATGTGTTAACAACAGTTATCACTATTATATGTGACAATAAACCGAGTAGATATCAGAATGTGTTAACAACAGTCGAATTAAATATGCAATGAATACATTTGTATTATCTCCAAATATATGTACATTTATAAATGTTCTGACTTTAGATCAAATTACATGTTACAAAATTTATCGTTTTCTTCTGTTCTTCAAGAGAAAAGCTTTGAAATTAAAATTGTTCGACGAATTTTACTTTTCGAAATGCCTCACAGGTAAAGACAAAATATGCGAATGACGCTCATGTTTTACCGTGAAAACCCATTCGAGGTTGTTTTTTGCCTTTTTGTTGACAATTTCAAGAAAAAAAAGCAACACATATTTATCTTACGATAAGGAAAATAATTAATTATGTCTGCATTAATTAGGTACAGGCCATAAATGCAACGTAGAGACATGAAAATATTACAAATATATTAATATTGTGGGAATCTTCATGTAATTTATTTACTCAATTTACACGGACCTTTGCATAAGAAAATAGGTTTAATTTTGAAATTCAACATTTATTAGAATGTACCAACACAACCTTCGGAAGATAAAGAACTGACGTCATAATTAAAGCGTGGCATATAAAAGATTTGTGTTACTACAAATGTTCGTACAGGGAACCAAAGTTACATCTTGATGGTGATGTTAAATCATGATGCCTATTTTTTTTTTGCCACGACTAAAATATATGTGGACTATCATACTTAAAACGAACAATAACGTTGGGATTTACTTACTTACTTACTAACGTCATCGTATATATTCACAAAATGTTGTATCATTAGGTTTCAGTGAGTAAGGTAAGTTTGTCGGAGTTGCCAATACCAAATTTGGTTTTGTTGGAAGATTAAAGAGCGTCGAAACCTCTATCTAAAAGATGTAGCCCTTTTCTTTAAACATGTTATCGCTTCTTTACTTCATCAAATAGTGGAAAATAAGATCCTTTTGTGATTTCAGATTAGTGTGCAATTTTCAATAATTTTCATCATAATGTGGGGGGGGGGGTATAATCTTTCTGGTAACTTTATCAGTAACCAAGTGAACCAAAGACCTAAAATATACATGATATTCCTGGAGTCAATTTGTTTACTGGATTGGTTTGCTATTTGATGGTAATAATAATTGAAAGTTCAGAAAATGTCGTATTTTTAAAAAAATTCAGCCGTAAACTCAACTGTATTTTACAAGATATTTTGATTACGAGAACTGTTCGAGATAATCTCAAGCCAGTTGTAACAATAAAATATCATAAAGCTTTCAATGCAAGTTTCATCATTTGAAGCAACTCGAAATTCATTATCACTTTCGCCACGACGGTCTAACAAGCCTAAATTATTTTGACTCTGTTTACTTTTGAAAGTAATGGAAGAATATCATATAAGTCGTATACTATCCTCTTTGAAGAAAATCATATTTGGCATGTTAACGTTTTTTGGTGTTATAGCTTATAGATCAAAATACAAAACTTTTTCTTGTCAATTCAGAGTCAAGGCCAGAGAGAGAGAGAGAGAGAGAGAGAGATTTCAGGATATAGTCCCTTAAAGCTGCATTTCCTCGCCAAGTAGAACTCGTGATTTGAGTAAATGTCATGACGCGTTTTGGTGTCTCTACTAGTACAAGATAATTAATCATATATTCGGCTTAAATTTACACTTCAGTCAAGTAAGACACAGAATCGAGGGCAAGCCCTGGAGAGGAAATAAAATGTAAATAATCTTTAGTCATTTCCAATATAGTCCGACAATAATGACATGTCCTTTTAACCTTTCATTTGAATATTCATACAGGCATAGTCTAATAGAAAAAAAGATATTGCAGTGCACATCATCATTCCTATATCTCAGTTGGACTAGGATCTAATTAATGTCGTATTGAAAGGTCAAATAAACAAGTCATTTTTGCCAGTCTACTCGTTGTTCGCCACGCACATGTAAACAAACTGACAAAAAAAGATTAGTGTGACACATAACGTTGTACACAGTCCAACTATAATTCACTCGAGGACTGGCAGACCTAAGTGTAGAGCACGTTCTCGCACTGCTCCATGGTTCTTATTGGCAGGAGGATATGTGCCCGTCCTAAAATATGTTATAGGCAAGAAAAAGTGTATTAAATCGATTCGAGAACCAAGGCACTCATCTAAAAACAGTGCCTGTTTACAACCCGGGTAAAGGTAGTCTCATTTTCAAAAAGTCAAAGTTGCTGTGTGTAATCAACACTATATTCAGTTTGCAACACAAAGGTTTCACTAAAATCCAAACAACCTAAAATTGATTACTGGGGGGGGGGGGGGGGGGGGGGGGGGGGGGCGGGATTTTACTGTTAAGACAATCCTTGTACATAATTAACAGACAAGCAAGTTAAAATTAAAAAACTGAATCATAAATACAAGGGTCTTGACTTAGTGAGTCACTCACCTTTACTGAAAGTGTGGTCTTATTTTTATTTGTCTCAGAGAAGACTCACTTTTAGGTTACATAGCAGCCAACAATAATGGAAAATATGGAAAATATTCGCTAACAACTGCCTCACACTTCCGGTGCTCGCGAGACCGCAGATAACTATGATCCTCCATCTTAGTGAAAGTGCGGAATCGCCGTTCTTTTTTCCCATGATGCACCCCGCCGATGTGAAGTACCAACAGATCACTGCAGTTCAGGGGGAGGTTTTCAAACTATCCGTCATAGAAATGACGTCCTTGTTGCGTAATGACGTCACTGACTAACCAATCGGAAAATACATATTTTACTAGTTACCTGCCTATAATATTAGCTTTCCAATTTAGGCCGGATACTGGTAGCGAATGGAAAATATTGCGATGTTAAACAAAAGTAATTCAAACGGAAAAGAAAATGGAAACTAACAGTCAATTTTCTACTGTCAAAATATTTAGTTTGAAATATATTTGGCTTGGCTAGAAAATTGGCAAGTGAAATAAACACATTAGAGTTACCTGATTGTAGAGATTATTTATCATATTTTGACTTAATTGGGTTACTGGGACAATGGGCGGATACAGCAAATAAACTTCATATTAATGGTTTTAAGTCTTCGATAGTGTAGGGATATAATGACAGTAAGCTAAAATAAACTCAGGTGGAATATCAGTGTATGTCTGCGAGTCTCCTTTTTCAATATCTGCAAATCACCAAGGAACCAAGAACGTCAATAAACATTGTCTGCCTGGTTTCTTCTAACTTAAGCATGTTCAAACGGAACCTATATTTTTAATTTGTCTATACATCACCTGAGTATTCTTTTCAGTACACTCAGAGAAAAATTTATTCGCCATTTTGGAAAATGAAATCGCTCATTTTTTAGATTGCAAAAAAATATTTGCGGGAGATTTCAATCCTTACAGATGTATAGTCTGGATTTACTCTGAATGTTCCACCCCGTTTTAGATATTTGGACAGCTATGTTGTGATGAAAGTTCAGAGCGCATTCCCTATAGAAAACATGGTATTCTTCGAAACCACGAGGTAGCGTCATTATGTAGTCGCTTGAAGCGGGGGCAAGCATACTTAAGTGAGTATTGAACTTACATGCCTGATAACGATAAATACAATATTTATCTTCTCAGACATAACAATTACAACTAATTTCGTTAATAGGCCGACACATGGACCAAATTTGCAGTGTTGAAAAACTGGACAATGTACTTTGAAATTTCTTACATTGCATGGTCACGTGATCTAAATCTCGCGGTCAACATTTATTACTTCAGAGGTCAAATTATCACGTAATTAAAAAAACATGTGGGGAAAAGGCCAATTGCGATCGAATACTGATATGTCGAGATTTGGCGATCACGTGACTAAGCAAGGCTGCATGGAAGAGTACACTGTTTTGTTCGTAAATACTAGGTAATCGGCTTATGTCGGCTTAAATAAAGTTACTAATTATGTGTTAATTGTTGTGTGTGAAAAGATAAATATTCTACTTATAGATATCAGGCAGGTAGGATTGGATACAAAATTACCTAATTTTGCTTGCCCATGTTTAAAGCGACACCTATATACCGCTACCGCGTGGTTATGGCGAATCCTATGTCTTCGATAGCTAATGCGCTCTGGCCTTCTACCCCAAAAAACTGTTCAAATATCTAAAACGGGGTGGTTAAGATCAGAGCAAACTCGAACTAACGCTGGCAATGAGCCCGATTATATAAAATTTGATCGTACAATAGCTCCTCTTAATGACTTTAATTATGTACAAGATTTAGACGTACAGGACCGTGCGAATTGGGATCAATATGAGACAAACTATTATAGAGAGAAACTTCTTAAACAATTTCAGATGATTGGGTTGATAATTTCTATTGATAGATGTGTAGGAGATAATGAGATAGGTAAATACATTTGTTTTAAAAAAAGCCTCCACAATCGAGTATGTTTTTGTTGATCAGTCAATTCTTGATTATTTATTTTCATTTCAAATAGACGGTAGATTCTATGCAATACATATACCCACTGCATTTGCCATGACTAAATATATAGAACTGATCAGAGAATAATATATAATATTGAGAAACATAAAACGACTTGATAAATATGCATGGAGAAAAACACAAAACAAAGAATCATTACATATTCAAAACTTTCGTGAGTTATTTGCTCAAAATCCAGAATAAATGTATAATACAAAACAACTTATCAGTTCAGTTTTGCAAAATATGGCTAGGAGGTCAAGCTTTTTCTTTTTCTGTATCAACTCCTTGCACCGACACCCACCTCCTTTGATCTTCAAATAAAAACTTACAAACCCCCAATAAAATCTCCAAACCGACGTTCAATCAAACACTCTAATCGCACAGTCCTTCCTGCATTCCAACACTCAATTATGTAACCAAACAAAAGCATAAAACAGTCTTTGCAAGCAACTCTAGCTTCAAAAACTGCCCATTTCACTTCACGTTACAAAACTGAATGGGGATTTGTAGCTGTTTGTGCTGTTAGACATGACATAAAATTAAAGCTGTTGTTGTTTCTGTGTACAATTTATTTCATTTGTTACCTTTAGTTGGAAAGGGAGTACTACCTCTTGTTCATGTATCATTTCTTTTCATTGATAAAATCCCCAATTACTTCAGTTTTGCTTTGAAAATAAGCTTGCACAATCGTTATATCAGCTTTTATTATTGAAGGTAATGGTCATATGACGTAAGGCAAAGATCTGACTAAAAATGGACAAGAACGTTTTTGTTTTCTTTTTCTTTTTTTAAAAAAAAGAACGTAATGCGTAGAATAAATGGCAGCAAAATGCTAAATATGTCAAGTGTGAAGTTTGTCAATAAGCTTAACAGTGACCCTTGTCAATCTTTTGTTGTGATTTTGTACGGGCCACTTATTGTGGCGTCATGTGAAGAGGCCCATGAAAGAAAATTAATTGATATCTAAAATCACATTTTTGTCGACGACATAAAGAAAGAAAATTGGAATTATAAGAATTATATGATCATGGTTGGGTATTTATCGAAGTGTAAATATTACCTAATTACTCACAAACTTAACATAAAGTCCTTTGGACCCTATTTACTTTTTGAGAAATTGGGTAAAATGAACACTTCCATAAATACCCAACCATGATCGGACTTTATGTTAACTTTGTGGGTGGTAAGGTACAATTTACAATTCGATAAATACCCAACCATGATCATTTAATCATATATTATTGGACGTGATAATATAGAAGAGTGTTTTGAAAAGGTAATGGGTGTTTATGAAACCTAACGTTCAAAATCGGAACTTTAGAATTAATTGTGTGACAAAAAATGAAAGAGATCAGCTATGGTTTGACACAAATTGAAAAATCGCTCAGAGTAGGGCTTTAAATTATTTAATACTGTTTAATTCGCAATTCTCTGCAAATTTCAGAGAAAACTGTATAAATCAATGATCAGGGGTAAGCGAAGACCGTATAAATTGAAGAAAAAAATGCAAACTTATGTATACAGTATCTTCACCTGACGCTATGCAATTTTGGTGGCTCCAACAAAAGTCCAACAACCTATGTCGAGGCTAACATTGCATGCGCATCTTGGTATGACTATTTTTCGAAGCTCTTTACTATTTCACATCAAGTGGATCAGTTGCCGTAAAATGATGATACTGAAATTAAAAATGAAGTTTTGGAAAAACCAATATCAGAATAAGAGGTACAAATATCATTAGATAGATTGAGGAGTAAAAAGCTGGGAGAATAGAGCCTTGTCTAGTGATGGGCGAATAGATGCCTTGTTTAGTGATGGTGGAATTGATGTTTTTGTCTAGTGATGGGCGAATAGATGCCTTGTCTTGTAATGGTGAATTGATGCCTTGTCCAGTGATGGGGGAATAGATGCCTTGTCTTGTGATGGGGGAATAGATGTCTTGTCTAGTGATGGGCGAATAGATGCCTTGTCTAGTGATGGGTAAATACATGCCTTGTCCAGTGATTTCGTTAAGTCTACTGGTCATTGTATTGCCCCTATACCAACTGAATCGTTCAATAAATGATTTGAACTTGGCTAATATCCAATATTCTGGTAAAAACCTATATGTGTGGCAATTCTTAAAATGGTGGGTGCAGCTGATCTTGCAAAATATAGAATAATAAGTTTGTTACCAGTCGTTAGTAAGGTTTTTTAAACTATAATGAATAACAGGGTACATGACTGGGTTAAGGAAAACGAGGCTTATGGGGAAGCACAGGCACGCTTTAGAGCTGACTATTCTACTACTACTAACACGTTCATATTATATACATTGCTCTGTAAGAATTTAAGAAAACAAAAAAGTAGATTGTATGCTGCCTTTTGAAAAGGTTCCTGACACGGTAGAAAAAAATCTGCATTATCATAAATTCATGAATAATAAAACAAATCAGTGACACAATTTTGAGGAATAATTAAGGCAATTTATGAAGCTGTTAAAGCACTTGTTAAGTCAAAGAATTGTATCACCGATGTATTTAGTTGTCCTGTAGAGTATGATAGGGTTGTGCCTTGTTACCCATGCTTTTTTACTTGTGTTTGAATGACCTCTAACCTTTATTACCTGAAGGAATCAGACGGGTGTCAACAGAAACATATGACTTATTCATGTATCAGTTTTTAATCCTCCATTTTTGTCCGCAACTAAGAGAAACCTCTATATGATTAATAGAAACCAACTAATGCATGACATCCAAGCAAACCTAACAACTTTGTTACATCCTACAGCAAAACAACTTGATAAGTGCTTGCGTTCATTGCTTGACAAACATGCCCCAGCAACCAAGTGCAGAGTATTCATTCAGAAGTGTTCTCCATGGTATAGTAGTGTTAGGGACCACCTTCGCATTGCTAAAAGAGAACGCCGTAAGGCTGAGATGCTTGGCTTTCATCCGGATCTTAAAATTTCTTCCGTGACAAAGTGCAAACCATTAGAGATCAGCTTGATAACACAATTTCAATCGTCACCACACAGTTGTGATACAGAATTTCAAAAGCAACCTTTAACAGCATTTGAGCCTGTCTCTACGGATTTCTTACGTACAATCCTGATGACGAGTGCCCCAAAGGCATGTGAACTTGATCCGAATCCGACATCACTGTTGCTTGAGCACTTAGATTCAACATTGCCTTCACTAGCCGATTTTTATTTTCTCTCTCATCTGGGGAATTTCCATCACTTTTCAAAACTGCCATTGTAAAGCCTCTATTGAATAAACCAACGCTTGACCCTAACAATTTGAAAAAAACTACCGCCCTGTTTCTAACCTACCAGTCATGTCGAAAATCTTAGAAAAAGTTGTTCTGTCCCAACTGGTATCTCATCTGAATTTAAATAGTCTTTTTAGCAATTTACAGGCAGCATATCGACCTCGCCACAGTACCAAAACTGCCCTTTTTTAAAGTAGTTAACGACCTTCTCCCTGCTTTTGACAGTGGAATGATTACAGTCCTCACCTTCCTTGACTTGTCTGCAGCATTTGAAACAATAGACCATGATATATTACTTCACCGTCTCCAGCATGTATTTGGCATTCGCGATACAGGCTTACTGTGGCTCAAGTCATACTTAGTCGACAGGACACAAATTGTGTCCGTAAATGGAAAACATTCTAGTCCAGTTGATCTATGTTTTGGTGATCCACAGGGGTCTGTTCTTGGACTCGTTCTCTTCACTGTATACACTCAGCCCCTCCCAAGTGTCATAGATCATCATCCGGGTGTTTCACAAATTGTATGCTGATGACACCCAAATAAACAAATCTAGCCAACCCACTGACGCTGATTCGACCATAAAAGGCGTAGAGAGGTGCATTTCCGATGCGACGTCCTGAATGACATGTAAAAAGCTGCAGAGAAATGATGATAAAACTGACGTCATTCTGATCACCACACAAAGACTTTCCATTCCCATCCTATACCTCAAACAATAAGTATCAGCAACACCAACATTAAATTCACATTAAACTTAGGTGTCACTCTCCACAGTATTCTCTCATTACACCAACATGGCATGAACATATGCAAGGCTGCATATCTGGAGCTGAAACGTATCAGCTCCATTCGCAATTTTCTTTCAGTTGATGCCACTAAAACACTTGTGTGTTCCTTAATACTCACTAGACTAGACTATTGTAATTCTCTTTTATCTGGTTCGTCTCAGTATGTTCTACAAAAACTTCAGAAAGTTAAAAACGCAGCTGCTCGGATCATCCTTAGAGTACCAGGAACAGAGCACTCCTCTCCCCTGCTATGTATCCTCCACTGGTTACCTGTTCACTCTAGAATCAAACACAAAATCTGTTCTCTATGCTACATTTCGTTGACTGCCTCCAGTCCAAAATATCTATCGGACCTTACCCACGTGTACACCACTTCTAGATACTTACGCTCCTCTTTCAACACTCGTATTCTCATTATTCCAACTATCAAAACAAAGTACGTTCTTTTGCGTACCAGGGCGCAGCTACATGGAACGAATTGCCTTGTTGAACTTAGACACAATGATACTGTGATCTCATTCAAGAGTGCTCTTAAAACACACCTATTTCGAATGCAAGAACAGATTTAAGACTTAGCAATTTTTCCTTAGCTTAATCAATTTCAGCATGTTTTTTTTTAATTTCATGGTGTTTGTTTTTTTTAATCGTATCCATATATATGTCCTTATGTGTTAGAACTACTAGATGAGCATGAGCACACATTAAGACAACAGAAAACTGAGGGCATACTTAGACACGTAGAAAGCACTAGAAAAGAGATAAGCAAGTTTAATAGAAAGTGGGGAAAAAGACAACACAATTTTCCTTAAATTATACCTCACATGAAAAGAACAAAAGATCTAAATCAGGATCTTCAGCAAGCTGCAGAAAAGATCATAAGAGGGATGGAGGAGCAACACAAGATTAATGCCGCTAAAATGATTGGCGATATTGTACCTCAGCAGGAACACCCATCTTCAGAAGTGGCATCGCTTTAGCTGCAAAAATCTGCCAAACAGCAAGCAAGTATTGACACAACGCAAGCAACGCCAAAATACTAAGAGGTCGCGCATACTTGCTCTTTCTTCTACACGATCAAAGCTTACTCTAAAGTCAAAATAGCAACCAAAGACAGGTACAGGAATAAAATATCACCAAAATACCGCAGAGCGTGTCGCATGACTAAAGTTGCTTGTGGCCATTAAACAAGTAGAAAATTTTGGCATAGAAGTTGATAATGAGATCACTGAAATACTAGATCATCTGCTTCAGCAAAGTTTACTTAGTAACGTCGATTACAGAGTTTTCTACAATGGTTTGATATAGCCATGTCGCAAGCTATTCTCTTTGATTCCAAGTTGACTCTAGGAAGCAGCAGTAATTTTACTGTCAGATATAGCACGCCCATAGACTTATCGCATGATATGCGCTATGAGATCGCTAATATCATAATGTTACAATTAGCAAAAACAAGTTTAGATATCATACTTCTGCTAATGACGTAAACAGCTTACGCATCAATTGTTCCATAGCTAAAGATTCATTTTACGCGCGAGGGGGCCATAGTCATGTCATCTATAGCCTCAGTCCTGTCAAATATTATAGCAGGATCTGGTCTAATGGAGAACTTTTGTGTAACGAGGATGTATAAACGTGCTGTCTAGATTTACCCAAGAGTATTTTAAACTCTTTGATGAAGCGCCAATTGATGATTCAACAACCAAATACGAATATGTGTAATATTTGGACAAGGATTCATATCAAGTGAGCAAGCCTGGTACAAGCATTATTGACACGCGAGATTAAGTCGTTTACTTGTTGCCTCATAAAGCGTTTCTTGAAGCCAGAGGTCGTTTTCAGACAACTGCTGCGTCACCTGCCAATTTTGCTGCTGGTTCACGGATAGCGCCAACAAAGAATGGCTGGAGTCTGTTTAAGACGGCGCAATATCAACTTAATAATCAGACAGTTGATGACATTGGCAACTATTATATTGTTATATATGCATGCCTGCGATGACAATATTTGTATTCAAGGCAATACAATTTTTGACACTGTTCTGTTTGTAAGCGTCATAAAATATATTTCAGCGCTCTTGATCTTCATTCGCTTATTGGAAAACTTCCTAGGTCATAAGGCGGCTGGATTCTGCCAGGACATAAGTATACTGGTCCGTGGAATCCTCTGTATAAACATCTTGACGCAAATGATCAACCGCTTCCTGGTCAACAACCCTATAACCAAGTAGATCCCACAGCAATGCGACATGACATTTGCTACAGAGATTATCCTGAAGAAAACAACCGCTGCGACAACATTATGCTTGATGAGTTAGCCGCGATAAAACCAAAAGGGATGCGAGAACATATTGACAGAGCTTTTGTCAGAGGCGCCATCGGACTCAAATATAAACTTGGCGTTGGCACCAAATAAGCGGCTAAAAATCGTCAAACAAAGCCAGCAAACCAGTCAGAAAAAAGGTGATGATATAATAGCAGAAGAATTACACAAGCCAGCAAGAAAACGTTTTCTAGAGTTGTTGCTAATGGTGTTGATGACATCTGGTCTGCTGATCTTGTAGACATGCACGAATATTCCTGAAATAATGGCTGCGTCAAATACTTGTTAAATGTCATTGATGTTTTTAGCAAGTATGCATGGAGCATGTCACTAAAAATAAAACTGGCGCAGCTATTAGAGACGCGTTTGCATCTATGACAACTGCAAACCAGCAAAACTCTAGGTGGACCATAACGGCGAATTTTTGAATAATACGTTTGAGAACTAGCTTGAAGAAAATAAAATTCATAAGTATTCTACGTTCAATGAAAGCAAAGCAGTTATTGATGAAAGATTTAATTGTACGCTAAAGAATGCGATGTGGAAACACTTTACAAAAATAACAAGAGTAAATATGTAGATGTGCTGTAGTTGCTAGTAGACAAATATAACAATACGAAGCATAGAAGTATTGGGATGACGCCAACACAAGCTAGCGACAAGCAAAATCAAGACAGCGTGGCAAACAGACTATGTTTTAGACAGTTTAACGTGGGTGACCGATTTCCAGAATAAAAAATGTTTGAAAAATGTCATACAGCAAACTGGACCGAAGAAATGTTTACTGTGACAGAAGTATTAAAAACAATTCTTGTAACGTCCAAGATCGCAGACCTTAATGGCGAACCTGTTTCGGAAGTCTTCTATGAGCAGTTACATGAAATAGAGCAAAATAGTTTTAGAATAGTGCGTGTAGTCAAAACTCGAGCGAAAGAAGTCCCTTGTAAAATGGAAAGGCTACTCTGTTGCTTTTAATTCCTGGGTTCCAACAGCAAGTATTGAGAAATAATTCTTTAGTACTCTGCTTTTATTTATTATTTTTGTTTTTGCTAGCAACAGGCTTGCACATTGCCGCTTTGTTTGGCAGACCTAGCAGCAGAATTTGTTTTTGGAAGACATAATCAAACTTATTAAATTTTTATCTTCTGGGTAAGTTCAGCTTGATGAATCTGTCAAAGATCTCATTGAATGCGCTAGCTCATCGTTTGACAAATTAAATCGTGCCAACTTGTTTCTGATTTGATATTTTCTGGTATATCTCTGCGGTCTTGTGTTTTAATGTAGATAAGCATTTTAGACTTGATAATGAGCACAGAGATAAACTTTAGTGAAAACCGTCAGTCCTTTGCCGGCAACCACAAAACATTTGCTTTAAAAATATCATGTTGATGCCAGTTGATTTTTTTGCAAAGGCTGTTGAGTCTGACACAAAGCAGATGTTACCAAAGGTATCGCGGTGTATGTTGGCATCAACGTGTTGTTTTCACAGCAGGCAGATGACTCTGAAACCGAAGATCATTTCATTTCAAATCCAGTTCGAGCATTTATTCAAAACCTTTACATTAAAAATGTTTTTGAGGCTCTTTAATATAGCATTGATAACTTTTAGCGGGAAGGCTCTGGCTGAACTTTAGAAGGCGTCACAGCATATATCGTAAACACTGCTAAGAAAAATCAGCTGCAAGACAAATCATATATGGAGCTGCCATCTAAAATTAAAAACTGTAAAAGCTGCAATTAACGTGCAAAATAGAGATAACCAGTGCTTTATGTGGTCTGTGTTATCTGCGTTGTATCCTACCGCAACACATTCAAATCGATTTAGTAATTACAAGCCGTATCAGGACGTTCTAAATTTTGCCGGCTTCAAGTTTCCAGTTCAGATCGCTGACGTTTCAAAATTTGAGAGGAAAAATAATGTCTCTGTCCATGTTTTTGGCTTCGATGCCAAATCGGCAATTTACCTCTGCATATTTCATCGTTTACCAGCGATGTTGCTAATATTGATATGCGTTACATTCGTGGTGATACCAACGATGGCCATTACTGTTGGATAAAAAGTTTTTTCTGCAATCATGTACGGCCAGTACAGTAACTTCAAAGGTATACTATATTACTGCCGAAGATGTCTCCACGGCTACAAGACAGAAGCACTGCTTGCTGCTCACGGACTATCATGCCAGACGACGAAAATGATACGATATCATTTCGTAATTTTCGTAACATGATCCGAGTTCCTTTAGTAATCTATGCTGATTGCGAATCAATGTTGATTCCTGTCGAGGGCGTAGATAATGACCCTGAAAAATCTTTTACCAGAAGATACCAGGAGCATGTTCCACGTGGTTACGCATATAAAGTTATTTTTTCATTAACAATGCTATAAGCAAGCCTTTAAAAGTATACCGCAGAGAAGACAGCGGTGAACATTTTATACCGAGCCTGCTTGAAGAAGTTAACTACGTACAAATTCTCAGCCTAGCAAGAATGATTTATAGCGCTCATGACCAAGAAGACTTTTCTCGGACCAAATTATGTTGAATCTGCAATCAGAAACTTGTGAATAATGAAGGTGTCTTAGACAGAGATCGAGAACATTGTCATTATATGGGAAAATATCGTGGCGTCGCACATAACAAATGTAATCTAAAGTTACGACGATCTAAGTTTATTCCAGTTGTTTTTGATAACTTGCGAGAATATGATTCGCATATCATAGTAAAAAAAAACTTCCAGTTCATGCTTGCATCACTAGATGAGCTTGTTGAAAACGTGAAAACAGCTGCAGGAAAAGGTTCATTCAGGTACTCAGCTGAAGAGTTTAATGCCAAAGGTGATCTCGTTACCAGCAAAGGAATTTATCCTTATGAGTACATGACATTATGGGAAACACTTGTGAGACCTCACTTCCAGCAACAACAAAAAAATGTTTTTCTGATGCCGATTACGGGATCGCCAATAATAGTTGGGCACAGTTCAACATGAACAATATGGGCGACTATCGTGATCTATACCTGAAGACCGATGTGCTGCTGCTCGCTGACGTCTTTGAAAACTTCAGAGATCTCTGACTGAAATATTACAAGCTAGATCTTGCCGCGTATTACTCTGGTTCTGGTTTATCCTGGGACTCAGCTTTCAAAATGACTGAGATTAACCTGGAGCTGCTGACTGATGTTAACATGCACAATTTATTTGAAAAAGGAATACGTGACGGTATCTCAGTAATCGCACACAGACATTCTGTAGCTAATAACAAATATCTGCCTAGCCATGATTCAACAAAGGAAACAAAGTATATTACTTATCTGGACGCCAACAATCTGTAAGGGGCTGGCCTATGAAACAGAAGCTTCCTGTTGGCGAGTTCAAATGGATGCCAGCAGATCAGTTTACAGAGAAATTATTACGCAGCGATAACGACACCTGATACGTTCCTGAAGTAGATCTTGAGTACCCTGCTAAATTACACGATGAGCACAGTGATTAACCCTTGGCTCCAGAGAGCATGACCATTGAAGGTTCTATGCTAAATATTTATTCCGCAGCTCTTAAAGAAAAACTAAGAGTTGGCAATTATTTCAAAGTACCAAAGCTAGTTCCAAACCTTCATGATAAAATTTCGCTACGTGATCCACTACAGAAACCTGCGACAGTATCTTGACCTAGGACTAAATTTAATTCAAGTACACGGAGTGTTAAGTTTCAAACAAGCGACCTGGCTAGAACCTTACATTGATTTTAATACGTTAAAGAGAGCCGCATAAAAAATAAGTTCGAAAAAGATGTTTTCAAGGTCATGAATCATTCAGCTTTTGACAAAACAATGGAAAACGCCAGACGCAGAGTCAACGTTGAGATTGTAAACAAGGTGACAAGACGCGACAAGTTAGTAGCCGACTCAGCACTTATCAGCGTGAAGATATTTGATGAGAACTTAGTTGCGAACCACAGAAAGAAAGCACACGTAAAGCTTAACAAGCCTATCTATGTCGGATTTAGAGTACTAGATCTGTGAAAACATTACATGTATAATTTTCACTATGGTATAATAAAAAAGTATGGCGACAATGCCAAGCTGCTGCTTACTGACACTGACTCGCAATGATACGAGATTGAGACAGATGATGTGTACGAGGACATGTTTGCTATGAAAAGGATAGCGAGCTTAGTAAGTTTCATGATAAAATTAACTACCTCGTTGTCGGCAAGTTCAAAGAAGAGCATGTTGCTGAAATCAAAGAGGTCATCGCGCGGTCTAAAATGTACCTGCCTAATCTGCTTGGCAAATCTAAAGGAAAGAGCTGAGAACATTGATAAATGCGTTGTTAAAAATGTTCTTACGCGTGACGACTACCTTGCGGCACTAGCTGATGAAAAACAGTACGCTATAATCAAGTCGATAAGATCAGAGAACCACTTTTTGCATACGGTAACGCTTAACAAAAGTTGGCTGTCTGGTTATGATGACAAGCGCTATATTCTGGATAAAGGCATAAACACCTTTGTTATAGGAACAAAGGAAAAGATGTAATTTTAGAGCAGGTGCCTGCGTCAGACATTTTTGATGAGCTTGGTCTGTTTTAAGTAACAAACAACAATTAACAAACAAAACAAAACAAAGTACACGAAAACATGATGAGGCTTAAATAAAGCTGAAGAAATACAAAGCATCCCGAATAGGCGAATTGGATTTAATTCTTGTGCCGCTGCAACAAAATAAGATGGAACGGCTGTTAGCACCAAGAGAAATTTGAGCTTGGTATAAAGAACTAAATATTTCCAGGTCACCTGTTTCGATGTTGGTTGCTCTTACTGGTCTCGATGTCTTTTTATGCTTTATAACGTCGCCTTTCAAATTATTATATTTTTTTGTCTTGTTACAGCTTCTAGATTAGCTATTCTATGGTCAGACTTATCGCCATTGATATGATCTATAACAAGATCCCTTGTAAAAACACAAGAAAATAAAACGATGTACGCTTAGTACCTTCTGACACTTATGAGAGTATAGCCGTTGTTATTTTTGTTCTTAGGAAGTATCTTTCGACACAAAATATGTCTGATGTCGCCATCTTCATTCGCTTCATACAAGTTGTGGACGGGATGATCATGCCAAGCCATAATATATAAGTACAATTTATCTCTCTAATTAGAATGTGAGTAACGATTTTGTGTAATTTCATTATATAAAGGCAAGAACGTGAGCAAGTTTTAACGTCATCAAAACGTTAGTATAGAATATTGAAGAAGGGGAAATTGGAACGCTTTGTGAATGAGCAGGGCCATGAACAAGCGAAGCGTGTTCATGGATTGTGAAATCACAAAAGTAGTCCAATACCCCTACTTCTATATACTACTCAGCTGCAACTCTCTGTTGGTTACATTCGTATTTTAGCTGAATTGACAAGCCGGTTTGAATTATGAATGTTGTATGTAATAACAACTGAGAAAGATTTTAGCTTTAGGTAATCCCGTGTGATTATTTTTGTTGTAGATAGATCTATGTATAAACTGGGTTATCATGTAATTCCATACAATTGTTTTTATTTTCGTAAATTTTTAGTTTTCAATATCGACGACCTGGGCATATGCAAAAATTGAGCGCAGTACCCTCTGCTTTATCCCTCGGATTAAATGGGATAATTTCAAGTTCGATAACTCTGATCAAGTTGTACCGAAATAGACCGTTTTAATGTTATATCCACATTCTATATAAACAACCTGTTCACGTTTTCGTTATCAAAATGTCCGAATAAATTCAGTTGAAACACAACAAAAGTGTAAAATTATATCCGTGTAATTGAACGGTGTAATCCGATTACATAAAATGGCATGCGCAGCAGCATCCTTGCCTCGTTTTGGATAAGGTTAAAGTCATGTGTAAATTGGCTATTAATATGATTAATCATCACGGAAAACATATCGCATGTCCCCAGACGTCGATATCACCACAATCTCAATATGGTGTCATTAATTAATGATAATCTATTTTCGACGGATTATCAGCGGGGGAATAAAAAGAAAAGAATATTAATTGGCAAAGCAAACATATATCGACGAATGTACCCAGTCTAGGTAGACGCTGATCTGCTGGCAAATTATGTGATAGTAGAGCTGACACATTATGTGATAGTAGAGCTGGCACATTATGTGATAGTAGAGCTGGGTATACGCTTTTGCAATATTGGTGGACGTTATAATGGATACATACGGTATCATGGTTATAAAGTTGCTTAAGCGAATAATCCCTTTGGGACTTTTTAATTTTATATCTATCACTTTTAAGCGACATTTACACTGCCATCGCCTCGTTTGTAAGCCACTCTGTCCAGTGCGCTAGCCCCTCCTAGAGTTTGACACGAAATTCCCAAAACGTTGTGAAATACCCCACCCCACCTCATTATATAATTATTTGGTGTAACACGTATTTAGTTTAGCAACTGACCTACCACCACCCTTAGGGACTCAAAAAGGGATAAATAGGTGTAACTACTGCCACAATCGAACAATTTTAATGAGATATGCAATTGACAAGCATGGAGACATGATTATTCAGGCAGCTTTTGGGATTTGATGTTGTGGGTGAAGTTTCGTAATTATTGTCTTTCAAAAGAAGGGTTATCTGTATATAAAACGACTTTATGATGAGGACATTTCAACATTACACAGATTTAGCTGCTTTTAAAACAGGAAAATATAAATAAACAGATATTAGTCCCTGGATGAGAGTTTACTGGAGAACTGATTGCTATGAAAGATATTAGGTTTTTATTATAACCTAGTAGCTGTGTCCCGTTTGTGTAGATTTTGACGATATTGCGTACACGTCTCGTTTACAGACATTTGAGGAGGTGTTGTATCCTCTTAAATGTACCCCCACCCCACCCCCACCCCCACCCAGTCACCTGCTTATATAAATTATGTGGTGACACGTCAGCATAATCCAGGTTATATACGGCCAATCAAAAATTAATTTCCAAAAATGTAAAGGTAAAACTTAAGAGGAAAAAAATTGAAGGATCAACCATTCCAAATAAATGTAGTTTTACAGGATGAAAGAAAAAGGATAAAGATGGTACTATGCTTTAAAATGTAGATCAATTAAAAGGTAAAGGTACAAGATATAATGACATTATAATCTAGGGTCAAAATCTCTCATATGAACCGCATTTTCTAAAAAGTTCAAGATTATATCTGGTGGAGCATCATCATAAAAGCTTTTTAATTGAGTTCACATAAAAAATCTTATGTCTCGTAGGGTGGAAGTTGACACACTTGTCAAGAACATTTTCCACTGTCCGTGAACACTGCCAAGACATGCACTCTGGTCGAAGTTTAGTCTTCATGAATTATGCATGGATATAGTAGGTGTGCCTTATACAAAGTGGTACAACACAATACTTCATCTCTGCGATTTGTTCTATATGAGGGATGCCACTCTCCTATGATGGGTCTGATGTTCCGAAGCTTCCACATATTTTGCCAAGTATATAGAACATGTACGCCGATTTATATAATATTTGAAATCACTATATGGAATCTTCCATTGCGAAGCGTGCGACTGCAGAGTAGCTTTGGCTGCTATATCTGCACTGATAATGCCCTCAATACCAATGTATATAGGCAGCCAACAGTGATAGAGGTAGTAGTTGTAGATGTAATGGTAGTCGTTGTCATGGGGTATTACAGTCATTTCTTTTTTCTTCTTAAGACGTTACCTAAAGTACTTCTCCTAATAGTTCTAGTAAGTTGCATTAACTACTATTATATTCATATTTTAATGATGCCTGCTGATTCATAGGTGTGCAGAGACACACGAGTATAGACAACCACAAATATGTTTTAAGCATATTCAAATAAGCATACAAATATTTATGAAATTAAAATCTGCATTCAGTTAATATTAAATACTTCAGTCATCAACATCATCACCATCGTCATCATTATCATCATCATCATCATTTACTTCTGCTTGTTGTAGCTGTTTAATAAAGTGCGCTTTTTTGTTGCCAACAATACACAAATATTGGAATTGGAAATGAACCTGCTACATGAGAACAGATATATTCATGGCTTTAAAAAAAAAAATCTTTTTGTAGATAGTTGGCATATAATTTATGTATTCATTAACTGATCATGTATTAATAAGGATCAAACACAGTTTGATGTGTGCACTCGGAAAAGAAGAATTTGAAACCTCGGGCTCAGTCTTGTCCTTGCTTTCTAGCAAAACGTTTTAACATGGCAAACCGTGAATGATCCCTATTTAATCGCCATTGACATCATCATTTATTATCGTCGTCGTCCTCATCGTCAGCAGAACAACATCCATTAACAAATCGACACATTGCTTTAGTCATGTACTATAGTAAAAGAGGGATTTATGTATCATGCAGTATTCACAATAACTTTTATGTTCATGTATAGATTGGCGAAGGTTTACATTTTTCTACCACAAACAGTGTTAATCCATTTATTTATACAATATATCATTTTTAAAGATTTGTATTTGTATTTACATCTACGTTTATAGCTTTGCTAGATTTTAGTGATTATTTGTTTTATTATGGGGAATCGGTGTTGGGAAGATATTTCTCAAACAGAATACATAGTTAATTACTTGAAGCAGGCGTCAGAATATAAAGTATTCACGAGACTTTATGGTAGCATGGATTAGTTTCGTAAAATGTCACCTTGCCAATTTCCTAATAAAACGAATTATCGCGATATTCTCACGTATAAGTGTTTAGTAATTTGAGATACGAATAATTATGTGTACTAGGCGTTTGAGTCATGTTTTATAGTATGTGGCTTTACACAGACCTAAAGCTTAGAAAAGTGTACTGATAAATCATACAAATGTGAAGCAAGAACAACACTCAAGTGTGAAATTAGAGTCTCGTGAATGTGTGGTCGTAAGTTTTGTTGAGGAAAATTATTTGTGGTATTTAATAACCCTTCAACTGACTACTATTGTCGTCTTGATGTCATTGATAACGGGGGAAACATCGATCTCAAGCCAGCCTCACGCAGGTCTTCGACATTGTTTTCTTCAATCAGTATTGATGTGCTGTTAGACCCCTGGAGTTTTACAATAGCAAGGAATCTATAGACCTAAAGTAAACTCAGATAGTTTTGGCACAACTGTATATGCACCACCGAATCGATTATGTTGGAAAACAAATAGCTAACAAATAAACGACAAAGCACAAAAGAAGAAACTACAGTGAAAAAAATCAATCAATTAATCAATCAAACAATCAGTCAGTCAATCAATCCATCCAATCATCAATCAATCAATCAAATGAAAAGACCAGAACTAAACATGAGTCGTGCACTTTAATGAAGGAAAAACAATATATGGCCGCTCGCAGGGGGCACACGAGAAAGAAAAGATAATTATCAGTCCTAACAAGAGTGACATAACATATGTCATAGAAATCACTAAAATACGGAAGTACATTAATGATACATCCATTGAGATAGAAGAATGATAAAGCAGTTGAACAAAGGCAAAAGGATCATTTGAAATTCCCTATTATGCCACATGGATGCGAAATCAGAAGTTTTAAAATTCTAGAGTTACTAGAAACATCGCACTTAGAGTTTTGCAGAAAAGTACAAAAGTTCGCCGATTACTCCTAACTTCATAGTTTGAAATGAGATGAGGCATTTATTGAGATTTCCATCAAAACCTGTAATATTTCTTTTTGGACAAAATTATATGCAAAGATGACGTACTCACTCACACAAACCCTTACACAAACAGAGAATTTCTACAGTACAAAATTCATAAAGAACTGGTAAATTGTTGTATCTGTATTCAAAATAATAGTCTTTCCGTATGTAGACCTTCAGACAATTGGGACAAATTCATGCAATAGGACAAATTCATGCAATAGTTTAAAATGAACGATATATATATATATATATATATATATATATATATATATATATATATATATAAAGCAATGTTTTGATTAGGCAGAGTATGCTTAGTTCTAGTAAAAAAATATATATGAGGAGAAAGTACACCTCCGTTGTAATAAAAGGAATTGTATTCAAGATAATTTACATCAAATTAAATATTTAAAAAACAATCATACTGCCATATTCAGTGATGGGTCAATTTTAAGTTATAAAACACTTAAACTTATGTATTAAAAGATGACACAATAAATATGTTCGCATTGCTACAAATTAGGTATGAGTTCAGAGCTGGTTTTGGGGTGTTGAAAAAATTGGTTCCATGTGAATCTGCTTATCATCCAATATTCTGGCAAGAACAGTGAGTTGAGAGGTTGACTGTTGCAAACTTGACCTTCATGCCGTTTGAATCATACCAGACGAGAACCGACACTGGTGTACACTGCTCCAAGCACTTTCCAGGACATTTATTATTACTGTTGATAAAAGCGAAACAAAAACAATAAACGAAACGAAGTTTGGCAACATACATACAGACATAGCAGGTAGCTGCACCTCTGGCTCAGACTGTATAATTAGCATATTTTAAATATTCCACATTTTGATTTTGTTCTGCACCAAACACACTTAATTTTCTACAACAATTAGTTTTTTTTCCCATTTGCTTTAGTTGATGTGAGGAAATCTAGCTTTAATTTTTAAAGTTAAAAAAAAAATATTTCAACATCAAACGAAGATCTGTAACATTTACGACAATGAAGCCCAAGTAATAATTTGTGATGATTAGTTTTTGATGATTGACAACTTCTTAGTTTGGCAAATTTGCGAAAGTGTGAGTACCTGTCCACACGGTAGTCTGTATGCATTATGGTCTACCGGCACGTTAGCATAATACTAGCTATATGGTGCTGTTTTAAAGTAAAGTTCTAAAAATGTAAATATAAAGAACTGCAAAGCTAAAAATCTATAGGAAGATAAACCCTTCCCAATAAGCGTAAACATGAAGTACTACAAGATAAAAGGTATAAAATGTTAAAACTCTGTAAAAGGTATATAAAATAACATATAAAGGTAAGAAGCAAACTACAAAATCCATAAAATATAGGATCTAAACTTTTTATATAAAGCGCATTCTCAAAAAGTCCAAGGTTTTCTCTCAGGTACACCGTCATAAAGTTCCTTAATTGATTTTAAACAAGAAAAAACTTCTGTCTTAGAGTCACTTTGCGAGAAAATACAGGTAACTCCATTTCAAGTACTAGTATGTATGTATGCCACTGAAATATTCCACAGTTGTATTCATTACATGTGATTTTTTTATGCGAGTCGCAGCAACAATTTTAAATAAATAAATAGACCTCCATGATTAATTTGGTACTTGATCTGTGAGTATATATATATATATATATATATATATATATATATATATATATATATATATATATATATATGGTGTGTGTGTGCGTGTTTATGTGTAAAGATTAATCCAATTAATGGTGGCAGCACGTGCAAAGTAACTGCCATTGTGTTACAAGCAGCAAAGGTTTGCTTGAGTGTCGTTACGTGACTGTTATTTGACATTCGGAACATCCTCGTCTCTTTCCGATGCGAGTCCAATAACTTCGACTCTCTGAAAGTGACTCGGAGAGAATCGTAGCGATACTTCCCAAATTGGTAAGCTTTTGGCGTACGAACATCCGGCTAGATGTACGAAGATCAGAGTCTTATAACATGATATGCTTAAAAATAACACCCGGCTACGTTTCAAAAATCAGTACAGTACCTGCACATTTAATTTTTAATGTTATTCCTGCAACTTTGTAATTAAAAAATTGAAGAAATCATTCGGTTTCAATTGTCTGCAACTATCGCTTGCGTTTCTGTTAGAGATGACACGTCATCTATTAATTGTCACGTTATGAAGTTATTGTGACGTAATAACAACAACGGGCTCGAGGGCAGTTCAAAATGGCCATTGTTTACATCCAAGGTTTTTCTAGGATACGATGGAAAGGCCGAGGACGTTCCGATTGTGTTATTTGATTGAGCTGGACCCAAATTGTACGAGAGTTTCATGATAATGACATTTCCCTGTAAAGAAAATGAAGTGTTTGTCTTATCATCTTCTTGGTCAAAGACGAAACGGAATCAACGATAGTGCATGGTACTAACGCGCATGTTAATTTGGTCATGTAAGCGCATTTACTCATCTTAAATTAAATAATAATTGTTGTTCTAAAATTTAATACTATAGTAAGGTCCCGATGGATTCTAAATCTTACCCAGTACTAAATCTCAGAAACTAACAGCATGCCACATCTCAAATACAGATAAGAATATTATGTTCCTTCCATATCTTACATATTTCTTTCATTCTTGCCAATGATGGATGTTACTGTTTTGTTTTTACAACCCTGATTATTGCTGTATAGGCATTTGATCTATGTACGATCAGTCTAACAGTCTAACAGATGGGCCGACCCACGGAAGCATCACTGTATATAAATATGTATACTTAACCTAAATAATGCATCCAATCGTATCAACGCATATTTTACTACGGACGGAATTGTAAGTTGAGATACAAATTAATTTTCAGTTTAAGAACAGCTTTTTGTAAGGTTGCCATTTTTTATCAAAACTTTCCCATGTGCAGTTTGTGTACACTTTTCTGAAAGTTTAATATCAGTTCTTTCTTAAAATGAGACATATTTGGTAATTCATTATTAAATCTACAGTTATAAATATATAACTTCAACTGTAATATAAATAAATTGATCACATGATCATTTTATTCCATATCTTATTTTTGCGACTATTTTAAATATATAGCCTTCCAGATTTACGAAGGCGTTATAAAAAGATCATTACTTAACTACCAATAAATTTAAATCCTTCACAGTTTCTCCTGTTTTATTGATTGCATGGGATAGGTCTGAGATTTCGATACTCCTCTAGAATTCTGTATAAAATCCACTTAACTGCAATAATGTGCACTGAAAAGTACCGAGATGGCATTTTACAGTATGATTTTTTGGGATAATTACAACACAAGTCTGCACAATAGGAACCAAGCGAACTTTCACTTTAAAGTAATATTATGAAACAAAATAAAATAAATTAGAAACATCAAATTTTACCCGCAAAATGACGTGTAAGGCAAAAACTGATACAATCCCATATCTTGTAGGTGAACAACGGTATAGATAGTACGGGCAACGTCTTTTACGGATAATGGTGCTCTCAGTTCACGACTTCTGAAATGGAGTGAATGAGTAAATAGTTGAAGTGCTCGACCAACGACGTGTTAGAAAAATAAGTAAAACACTTGAACACTCTCAATTTAAATGAAAAACATTGAAGCAACAAGCGTTGTAATACAGAATCGTCATGATTATATCACCGAGATATATTTCACAATTACTTTCATTCCATATATGGAAATATACCACGTCATTTGAAAAGAAAATCAATTCAAACATACAAGATATTGGCAATCTGGAGGAAAGTAGCATGTTCCAACTCTTTTGTATTATTGGAGTTTTTTTCTTCCCACAGTCACACACTTTTCTTCGAATTCCTCCCACCCACCCCCCACCTGTATTCCACCCCTCTGTTTAGATCTTAATTCTATGACTATTGTTTTCCATCATTAGACCTTCTTCCGTAATATCCAAAGCTGGCATCTCCATTTTAAACATTACAGAAGTTAAGCGATAGTATGCACACAAGCACATACATTACTTTATTGTCCCCAAGTTGTTTGTTTGTTTGTTTTCTATATTTTGGCTTGAATTTCGGGACCTTTTTGTAAAGAGCGATAGGACAAACTTTTAATGCCCCCCCCCTCCCATAATGCAGAATGTAAGGCCAAGACATAATATCGCATTTCACTAAGCATATCTGGAAAAAAAGCATTCTGAAGCCCAATAGCCCACCCGTCTTATCACCCACCGCACACACACAAACACACACACACACACACACACACACACACACACGCACACACGCAAATACACACACCTGTTTTATTTTAACATACATCCTTTAAAAAATGTATCTTATTGATTTCTTACTCATCTAATTGGCAATTGACTTAATCTTTGTTAGTCACATCAAATTAATATTGTACGTTGATTTCCGACCCCGTCATCTCCAGGCGTTTGAAGTCTTCAACATTGGGACAGCATTAATTAGTCACAATGTTTTCTTCGAAAAGCGTATGAATAAAAAACATCAGTGGATGCAAAACTTACAAGTTACGGCTAAATGACAGTACTAATATCTGTAGTCAACAATTACAGTACTAATATCTGTAGTAAACAATGACAGTACTAATATCTGTAGTCAATAATGACAGTACTAATATCTGTAATCAACAATGAGAGGCAAATGCATAAGCTCTCGATAATTGTCAAGAGTTCATATCTGTTGTTGTTCGTTCTTCGAGTGCGAAGATGACGATGACATTACTAACTGGTTTGGTTTCTGTGAGTACGTGTGTGGCTGATCAGGCCAATTTGTGCTCTGAACTGTCTGTGGCACACTTGACAGGAGATGCCACATGGGGTTGCTTGATCAAGAGGTGCTGCAGTTCTGAGATTTACGCTGCTCACGCTTCTGCACTGTCTCTGCAGTTCTCCTCAGTTCAAAGACTGTAGCTCAAGTATGGATGAGGCTTTACCAGGTGGAGCGATCCTGTGTGAGATCTTCCCAAGACGCAGGGTCAATGTTGAAGAGTTTCAAAGATGACTTAAGGGAATCTTTGAAGCGTTTCTTCTGACCACCCTGATATCGCTTTCCCTCCTTCAGCTCGCCGTAGAAGATCTTCTTTGGTAGTCGCTCTTCTGAGATCCTGGTGACGTGGCCTGCCCATCTCAACTGTGATTTCATCAGCGAAGTGTGGATGCTTGGAATGCCTGCCCATGTGAGAACCTCAGAATCTGGGACCCTATCTTGCCATCTTATCCTCAACAGTTTCCTCAGGCAGCCCATGTGAAAATTGTTCAGCTTCTTGGCATGGTGTCTGTACACCGTCCAGGTGTCACAAGCATACAGCAGGGTCGGCAACACGATGGCTTTGTAGACCTTAAGTTTTGCTTTTATAATGATGCCTGAACGCTCCCACACATTTGCACGTAGTCTGCCAAGGGCCACGCTTGCTTTAGCAATTCTGGCGTTGGTTACATCATCGATGTGGACTGCACGTGACAGTGTGCTGCCAAGATAGGTGAACGTGTCCACTGCCAGTTGGGTTTGGCCATTTACTATGATGGTAGGTTCTATGTAAGGCTTTCCTGGTGCAGGTTGATGCATCGCCTCTGTCTTCTTGATACCGATTGTGAGACCGAAATGTTCACAAACTGATCCATACTATGTTGCGTGTCAGACTCAGATTTGGCATTCAGGGAACAATCGTCAGCATCCTGTAATTTCGTCTTCGCCTGTAGTCTCCTCAGATTGAAGAACTTGCCATCAGTCCGGTATCTGATGTCGATCCCAGTGTAATAGTCACGGAAGGCATCAGTAAGCATGGCACAGAACATCATACTGAAGAGAGTTGGGGCCAACACACAGCCTTGCTTGACTCCATTGGAGACTGGAATGGTTCAGAGGACTCGCCGAACCATCATAATGAATTTCTATGTGCAACCAAATGTTGCCATAATCATCCAAAGGCCTCCTTGGCTGAATGTCGTCAAAGGCTTTTGTCAGGGCGATGAATCTCGTGTACAGGTTGGAGTTCTGTTCCTGCATTTCTCATGGAGTTGGCGAGCTGCAAACACTATGTCTGTGGTCTCTCGTCCTTTCCTGAAGCCACACTGACTTTCAGGGAGGAGCCCTTGTAGACGATGGATGCATCCTTGTACTCCTTGGGAATAGATCCCTGAGTCCACATTGACTGGAAGAGTTCGGTCAGTTCTGTGTCATGTGCAAGTCAACTGCTTTGTAGACTTCTGCTGGTATAGCATCTGTCCTAGGTGCTTAGCCATTTGGCAGCAGGTTAATTGCTTTTACAGTTTCAGTCAGCGTTGGAGGATCAGCAAGTGATATGTTGATTTCCACTTGGGGCAGCCGATGAATTGCCTCCTCACTGATAGATGATCGTTGATTGATGATGTTGCTAAAGTGTTATACCTATCTTTGAAGTATATTTTCTTTGTCATTGAGCAATGTAGTGCTGTCAGCACTCAGTATTGGAAATGTTCCTGATGACTGTGGACAGTAGAATGACTTCAAAGCATCATATAAGTTCATATCTAAGACTTGATAGGCCACAGGGTCCAGATTTATCAATCAAATTAATCAACTTCAAGATTTAGCTAAGGTTGTAAGAAATGTTTTGAAAATCATATTTACAAAGAACAATATTCTGATATATCATTGAAATTATAACCTTAGATACAAATACAAAAGGTTCTATATGATATAGTTATATGAATCATACACAGTTTGCTGTGAGAAAACGTTTGCGAAAAACAGCTGAAGAGTTTGAGCCTGATGGTTGCCGAAACACGACGGAAGAATTTGTGCCTGAGGGATGCCAGAGCACGATGGGAAAACTGAAACCTGAGGAATGCTTGAGCACAATAGACAAATTTGAGCCCAAGGGTTCAAAATTTTTCCAAAGAATCCTCACAGCAAACCGTGTTTGATCATTATTTTTATACTAAGTACATACATTATATACCCAATACCTACAATAAGATTTTATGAACACGAAAGATTTTTAAAAAAATGCAGCCTGCACAAAAACAGCTCGTGAGATTCTGAGTACCACTGGTGTAAGAATAAAATCTGATGGGTCAAACCCGGTAAGACCGGCCTGATCATGTAACAATGTTCCATTTTAACTTTCGCTATGTCGTTATGCCTTAAGAGGTTTAAACCTTTATTCAGCTAGTTCTTTATACAACACTAGTTACAAAATACAGACCAGCTAAGGAAATGGCAGAAATAGCAAAGTCAAAATTTTTTTTTCTTCCCGGCATTGCAACAATATGAAAAAGCTTTCTATTCGCGATCATGGCTAGTTCTTTCAGATCTGTATTTATTTTAAAAGGTAGATTACCACTCATAGAAACAAAATAGCTGGCAATGCTGAATTGTAACGAATTGACATGCATTGCAGATCTTTAGCTCTTATGTTTTTTTACGAAAGTGGCAAATCCTAGAGCACTTACTTTGTACAACACATGTCCCCATCATCACTCAGTTGTTGCGCGTAGTAATAATCATCTGGTTGTCCACAGGGCGCAGACTTTTTGCTTAATGCTGACAATATATTCAATTTTTGTCTCGAGGTAGGCTTGAATAGCCCCGGGTACAGTGCTAAAAGAGTGCTTTCATCCGGAGTTCCGCTGCAAAAGAAAAGCAAAATAGCGCCCACATCGTTTCATACCATGACAATGAAAGACTATTTTCATATAATTTGAAAGGAGGAATCCTATGAAAAAAGATAAAGTCTGAGAATCTTGTGAGACTACGCAAAAAGAAACACTTTCTAATTCAGTTGAAAGTTTGGGGTCTGAACGCGCAAGCCCCACCAACCTTGTATACGCGTATGCCTTCTCGCGGATATTGCTTCACAATAAACGGGTTCGAAGATAAAAATCGAGCACAGGAAATAAGGGACCTTTTGCAAACCAGCATGGCAGTGAATATATTTAGATAACTGGATCAATTTCAATAGAAGGATCTTTTTTCGCATAGGCCCATGCGTAAATAAATACAGCAAGAAATTTAAAGAAATTCAAAATCCAGTTATGTTAAAATGTTCACAGCTTTAGTGCAGCCCCTACTATCGTGCTATTTGAATTCTTACTGGCTCATTGAATGGAGATGATAGTGTCATCTGCTAGGTTTTACAGGTAAATAAATGTTGAACAGCGCACATCTGGTAGGGGTCACTAGACCAATTGATTTTCCTTATATATTTCCTTCATTTTTCGATTTGTTTTATTAAACAATCTAGTGAATAAGTTGTAAGTTTAGATACACCAAGACTATCTTGCTTGAGCTAGGCAATGGAAACAACATAGAAAAACCAGCATGGTCCATGCTGCATTCGTTTGAAATAGTTTCATCCGGAATCGACTGAATTACACCTGAATTACAATAGGCTGGACTCAATAAACATTTTATTTTCTGTTTAGGTTTTAATGCTGCTTTGTATTAAAATTCAAGTAACATACCTCACTGGTTAGCCCGTCTCCAGGCAAAATCAGAGAAAAAATATTAAAGACTTTCTTATGGACCAGAATAGGATGCAATAATAGGTCATTGGCTTCATTGTTGTCGTGATACTTTGAAGAGATGTGAATGAACGATCTTTTTATTGTACCGGTAGCAATGTTAAAGCATAGCTCTGAAGTTTGGTTGCATTTGCTTCAGTATGGTTTCCTCCAGAGTACAATTTATCTGACAAGACAGTGGTCCAATGAGAACGTAGTATGATGCCATAGGTGACATATGTAAGGTGGAAAAACAAGGACTCACTTGACGTACTCATTATAAAATGAAGCTTCCTTGATAATGTTAAATTAGTTAAAATTAATTTCTACAAATAAATATTCCATTTGTAAAGACCAATTTTATTCATTTTAGTATACATTTTCTTTTTGAATATTTAACTTTTAAAAAATGATTTTTATTTTACGTTGTGGCACAAATTTGAACCCACTTTGCTACTTTGGAAGTATGATGCACTAAAAATATTTAAAATGATACTTCTAATCTCTCACTAAATGGATCTGGAGGAAGTAAATTACTTGTGTTTTGAGATGCATGGCACATTTATGGAAATACAAAACAGAATAGTTATTAGTTATCTAAACATTGGCATACTCACTCTAAAACAAAATGAGTGCCATGAACTTATTCATATGCTGATTTCTAACTCTCCGATCATATTTAAACTGTTAAGAATGGCGAATATTAGAATGTATGCCTTGAGAGCTAAAGATTTAGTACATTCCTCACAACTAACCAGGAGCTCCAGTGTATGCTTTTCGTATCACTGTGTCATCTTGAATTGATAAATCAAGTTCTTTTCTATAGTTCATAATTCGTGTAAAGAGAGACTGAGCATCACTCCAGTCATGGTGACAGAGTGTCAAAAGAAAATGGTCCACTTAATACCATTGCTGTAATTAGTCAGTGCAATCTGAGGCGGTATCGCGTTTTTGATGGTTTTGAAGCACATCAATAGGGAGGGGTTGCTGTCATATTCCTGACTATCGAGAGTGAAATAAAAGGTGGAATTAGCATGATACCACATAGATACTCTGAAGCAAATCCTGAATGCTACTCGGTAAGATAAATATGATTAGTACGAGAGGTGAAAGTCAAGGTCATTCATTATGTTCCTTTCACACTAACAACGTCTATGCGTGGATCATGAGTCAATCGATGCGGTAAACATTTTCAGATGGACAACAGATGAACAAATTATTTAAGTAAAATAAAGTTTGTTCACAATGTCGGACAACTACGATATTTTTTGCATTTCGGAAGTGGATTCAGAGATATCATTGCACTTGTATAACTGTTTTTATGTTGTTGATTGAACAAGTCAAACTATGTTTATCTTTTTTTTCTCTTTTAAACGCAATTGTGTGTAAAACTTGAAGTATTGTCTTATTTTTCAATGTCAATAATAGTTTTGGTACTGGTAGTTTTGTATTCTTGTAATCATCAATCAACATCCTCTTCAACTGTAATAAATCATTTCATCTAGAATTAATTTCTTTGGCTTTTTTGTTTTTGCCGTAAAACACGGATTCGTTGCTTAATGAGTTGTACTTTTGCACGATCAACCATACGTGTACGTCAAAATGTCTACCAATAAAAGCTAGTTTTACATTGTCAAGATTACCACAGTCATAAATAAGAAACAAAGTATTAGTTTCTTGACAGACAATAACTCAAATTATTCGTGTAATTTGTCTTCGCGATGTATCACGATACCCTTTTCATCATTAAGTAACCACTTTCTTGTTGAACAGATTCAGTGTGAACATTGTTTTACCGTAATTAGACACTCCAACATTTTATGAGGTTCACGTAAGAAACGACTTTGCTGTTCTTAAAAGTTCATTTATTATGCCTAAATATAATTGTTGTTAGTTGATTCTTTTTAGTATGCTTACCTAAGCATCTGAAACCTTTTGCAACGTTTAATTGGTTATAGCGTTTGATTTTTGTGGTCTGCCTGAAACAATTAGCTCAATTATATTGTTTTTATTAACTGACGCGCCAAAGTTTAAACAAAAAAGGCGTCGGATAACAAAAGCGTGATAATCACACGTCATTCATAATCAGTAAATAACAAAAGCCTCACAAAGGCGCCAGGTGACATAATTACATAATTGGTACTTGAGAATCACAGGTTGCTGGTTCAATGTAATTAAAGCATTAAAGCGAGAAAAGAAATGATTTTGTTTTGTACTTTGTTTACTATATAATTTAGAAATATCCTTTAACTATTATTATTATCTACCTGTATGTTGATTAACTGAGTACAGCTCAAGGTATATCTCTCTCGTGTTCATTTTGAATTCTGACCGTTGTGAAAATGACGCCGGTCAGAAAAAGAAATAAAATGTCTCTTTAGACACAAAGCTATATGGGCATTTGCATGTCATTGAAAAACATATCAACAAAAAATCTCAGATTAATAGAAAACAGATGACTATTGACAATTTCTTTTCCATCCAAAGAAATAAAGGACTAATTTACTAGTTTTATGTTATTGAGCAAAGACGTTTTCACATCAAAGTGATTTTTATGATTCACAGGCTGATAGATGTACATGTATGTTGACACTTTCATCAGATGGTAAAACTTACTGGTTTATCTTTTGTTTTTCATGATAACATGTATTTTTACAAAAGTATGCTGTTTCTTGAAACTTGTATTACTATTACATACGAGTTCTGACAGTAATAATACTAATATAAATTGTTTACTACATGTATATCCAACGTCATCGACATGGTGTCCAACGTCATTAACATGGACAAGTACATAAGTATTTTGAAAAATAAACGAATTTCGATATAGCGTTTCTCGGTTATAACGTTCTAAAATCAAAGTCCCTCTACATCTTGTTTTCTGTTCATTTGTAGTTGGATGCCTTGTTGTACATTAGCTAACTTATTACCAGTACCATGTACTCTATTATTATGAGTACTTTTCAAGCAAGGCACAATACAATGATTATCGTGTAAAATTGTTTTGTAACACTTTCGTTACGAATTTCTGTGCACTTGTGTTTTTGTTTGTTTTTTTCAAAAAAATATTTTGGGATTTTTACAGATTGTTGTTTCCATTGAAAACTTTGAGAATAGGCTATATGATAGACCTTCTATAGTCGCCGATATTTTGCTATTGCTGAGTTTTAAAGCGTTTCCGGATTACTTTCTCCGTTCTTTGTACACAGTATCAGAACACCATTTAACCTCATTCTGCGAGAATCAAGTCTGATATCTGTTAAAGTTGTATTGACTGCTATGTCGATAGTTCTCTCTACAGTAATGCAGTCCTAATGAAAGCAGTTCCATTTCTGTAATTTTCATTAACTGATTGCCCAACTGATTCCGAAGTTTTCGTCTCGTATTGTTCATAGTGTTGGTTAACACCTTCCACCACTTCAGAGGCTCTTGCAAGTGCTATGTTAATCTAAAATCTCGTGAAAAAGCAAAAGGATATAATGGATGATCATCTGTTAGTATATGTAAATCCAGTGATATTCTAAATATGTTGCTATATACCGCGAACTGGTATAGCTTCAGTACCAGTTGTTGTGTACTACCTGCCCCTGATCGTAACTTTATAAGTTTATCATTCATAATGCCTTGTTCAATCCAAGTTGTTTTAAGCGAATCAGGTAACAAGAAATCTTTGAATATCATGAGATTAAGTAGTCATTCAGCTTTAAAAGATCATCGCTTCAGTAGGATATTGTGTGTATTTAACCAGTATTCAATACACTTGTGTTTTCCTTAGTACTTTCAAGACTGGATTAATGTAATTCACTGGTTCGTCTTAGTATCTACTACAGAAACTTTAAAACGTTCAAAACACAGCTGCTTGGATAATCCTTAGAGTACCAAGAACCGAGCACACCTTCCCCCTGATCTGTACCCTACACTGTCTACCCATTCGATCCAGAATCAAACACAAAATTTGTTCTCTGTGCTACATTTCGTTGACTGGCTCCAGTCCAAAATACCTATCTGACCTCACGCATGTGAACACCCCAACAAGATACTTACGCTCCTCTTCTAACACTCGTATTCTCATTATTCCAACTATCAAAACGAAGTCATACGGACAAAGTTCTTTTGCATACCAGGGCCCAGCAACATGGAACGAATTGCCCATTGAACGTAGACACAAGGACACTGTGATCTCATTCAAGAGTGCTCTTAAAACTCGCCTATTTCGATTGCAAGAACAGACTCAAAGACTTAATAATGTTTCCTTACCTTCGTTATTGTCAGCATGTTTTTGTTTTCTGATTTCATGGGGTTGTTTTTGGAATCATGTCTTTACATATGTTTGTATGTGTTATCTAATATTGTAAAACGCTTAGAGCTTCTAAAGATTAGGCGCTGTACAAAGTCCTTATTATTATTATTATTATTAATATTATTATTATTATTATTAATATTAATATTATTATTATTATTATTATTATACCTAAAGTGTTTACCATTGCATTGTTAGCATCTCTGTTTCCATTCATATCGAGCGACACCAAGAAACTCCCTGATAAGATCAATATATTTGGGCATAGCTTTGGAATTACTATCTGTAAAGTTCTTTTTAAGGTTTAATGTTGCTTGATGTGCATGTGATACAATTATATGTTGGACTGAGATAATTAACTCTTTGCGGTATCTTTTCCTGATTGTGATTAGTCATGTATTTGCTGTATACTGCCATTTATTGTGTTTGAAAACAAAAAGAACAAACGAAAAAAACAAGAAGAAAAAAAACACAGAACTGGCTACAAATATGTCAGACTTTAGTTGCCCTAGCCGAGGTCGTGCGGAGCACAGTCAAAGTATCATCCAGATTGTTTAATGTCTCAACCAACAAACTTTGTTCTCTCAATCTATCATTGAAATAATCCAGTGTTTTTGGCTCTACTTTCCTTGACATTTTCAATAATTCTTCAATGGCGTTTTCATTTTAACTCAAATCGGGATCAATTAATAAGAACATAATGCTGTGTCCCTCCAGATGCAGGACCGTTATCTATCGTTCATCAAATAATTATCCCTGCTGCTGCTATTTTATTATTTATCTAATAATAATTAATAAACGCAAAGTCATTTTATTTATGAGCAGAAAGAAATTGGATACTACAATTTTTATTTTATAATCTGAGAAAATGCCTCCTCTTTTGTGTTTTCGTGCAATTATTAAAACATTATTTTCTTCTATAAGAAATATACGACATTCTTTATAACTGCAAACGTCAGCTGCGTGCTCTGCGCATGTACCAGAGGTAAGATCAGGTTATGTTTTCACATCTAATGAGTAAGCACTACTTTGGTTGTTTACCTCAAATCAAATGTCAAAATACCCCCCAACACTATTTTTCTATATTTAAGTTTTCCACAATTGTGTTTAAGCTGATTTTTATTTTGTTGTTGTTTGAATGACATATTGCCGTGTGTTGTTTGAATGACATATTGCCGTCACTTGTATTCAGTTTGAATGACATATTGCCGTCACTTGTATTCAGTTTGAATGACATATTGCCGTCACTTGTATTCAGTTTGAATGACATATTGCCGTCACTTGTATTCAGTTTGAATGACATATTGCCGTCACTTGTATTCAGTTAGAATGACATATTGCCGAAGATGCTCTTGTGTGTCACTTGTATTCAGCAAAAACGTGATGGAGAATATTTAAATCCATAACTGTTAACTAATGTCTGGACTGCAGTTTAAGATTTAAAAATGTCCAACACTCCTAACCTTTTTGCGTAACTAACAGTACGCTCGCAGGTTATATACACCTATTTTAACATTTATATATATCCTGTTATAAGTTTCGTTTCCTCCTCATCAATAATACTTTTTACGACATGGATGTTATATATCACTTCGTGGTCAACATATCCTGTCGTATGCTTTTATTCCTGAACCTTAGCATGTTATTTGTTTTAAAATTTAGTAAATATAGCATCTTTAATCATTTTAATCTTATCTTTGAAATCAGTAATATATAAACTGTTAGATGTCTTCATTGTTTGTATTGTGTTTCCATTAACATTTGTTTTGTTTCATTGCCCTCTATTTTTCTAGTCATCTTTGTTAAATCGTTCTTCTTCCGCAACTCTGACGGGATATTAGCGTCAGCTGTTATAATATTGCTCAAGTTGATAATTAATTTTTGTGCTAAAATTATCCATTACCTCTTAAATTTCTTGATCATTTTGTTGGATTTCATTTTTCAAATCTCTCTGTAACTGTTCCTGTTTTAGATTGTACTATAGTCTTAACCAGATAGTTTATCGTTGCCACGTTGCTTTCCAAGGCAATTATTTCTCCACTCGATTGGCTGTAAATATTTTTCAGTATTAGATATCTGATCTAATATTTTTCTTACTGTTTGAGTGGCTTGTATAGCATTAAACAATATGCTAAGTGGTTGTTTAAACAAACATTTTGCGTCTAAAATCTTTTTTTTTCTGTTCTCTCTGTAATTCTGAGATTTTATTATTTCTTTTAGTATCACTATGTTCAATAGCTGTTAGTCTTGTCATCTTGTTCCTTCTGTGTTTTGAAATCTTTCAAATTATTATCCCAAAGTCTTGAGCATTTGATATCATTTCGTTTTAGTACAAACCGACTAGTAGCCGCATCAACTAATTTTCCAGGATAATGTAAATTTGTGATACGGTTATTGGTTTCAGTCAGTGTGAATTGTTTGACCAGTGCAACGTCGTTCTCTTCTGTTTTTCTCCTCTGTGTTTCAAGGTAAACCTAACTCACTAACTCTCGGAGATATTTATGTCATCATTATATTATTTGCTTTACATGAAAAACATATGTTACAAACATGCCATGTAAATCAATAACTGTTCCATCTTCGCCTTTTAGTCTGATATTCAATGTATTAATTGTACACCACTATAATTGCTTGTAATGAGCATTAGCAATGTATGAAATAAGTCTCTGTAAAAACATTGTAATGAGGAAAGATTACAACAAAGTATAACAGAGTCCAAGCCGTTACTAATGAAATAGTGTTTTTGTGTTATTGAATTGATCAAGGTAAATGTATAAATTCTTGCGCTTAAAAACGCACAATCAGTATCATATTCAGTAGGTGCCTGTACAGTTACCTCGCTATTGAATCATAACAATTTAGCACTGTAGCTGGTAATATACACTGTGTAGTTGTTAATCGAAGTTATTTTAACTTTTGATTTGTATTTTGGAAATTCAACAGCTATACTTTCTTCGTTGTCAGTATTGAGCAGTAATTCCATGTCTGACTTTGTTTATGTAAATCTCAAGGTTGTAAGAAATCATGATGAATTAAAAAGTCATTTCTGTCATTTATGTAGTAAATTATATTGATGTTGAGCTCATCGGAAATATTGTATTTCACGTTAACAAAATATATTCCCTCTAATGAAATTGATAGATTACGATTTATGTTGGTAATTGGATTGTTGAGATAAAAGATCGTTTTCAGGGAGTCCGTCAATAGTAATATAGTTTTACGTTTATCTTGCTAGAAAACATTTGCATAGGAAAAGTTTAAACAGCAATAGTTATGATGAAGGCACATGCTCCTGCGATAAAGGTTTACTGTTCTATTTGTATCATTTGTTGCAATGATGACAGACTTTCTGTTTGGAGTAAACTTTTCCGAAATTTCTTTCAATAAAATCAAACCGTAGACTATGACATATATGTTCTCTGTATCTGACTCCTCTGACTCATTTATTTGTTTTAGTTGGTTAACATCGGCATTATATTCCTCTCTACGTTCTTCTATCATTCATTCTATCATGCTTATGTTATATTCTGCATT